>OU612044.1:98862910-99462910 GCA_914767935.1 Coremacera marginata
TAAAGCAGCATCTATTCGATGAGAAATTTTGTATCGATCATATTCTAATGCAAAGTTTGGCAAACACCTTGCCGGAAGTAGGCGCGGCTTATGAACGTGTTGTGGGGTACTAAACGCCCTTGTGCTTGGTAAGTAATCGCTTTCGCTGGTCAGCTAAAAACTGGTCAAAAATGAAATCGATTTCTTTTTCTGGAATTTGGTATTGAACGCTGCACGAACACTCATTTCTGGCACTTTTACAATGAGCAATTTCAAATAATTTATCATTGAGACTATTTATTAAATGTGAAATATTCGCATGAGTTTTATTATATCCTGATAAGTCGCAACGACTTTGTTGACTTTTTATGGTTCCATTTGATATAATTGGTATTGTAGTTTTTTTTCCATATATCGATAATTTCATATTAGACGAGGCTAGAAAAGTTTTTCAACGGTAACCATTGTTTTGATGTTTGGCCGCGAACCTCACTTGATGCCAGTTCTATTTGACGCAAGATATCTGCTTTAGTTGGCAATTTTTCGTTGTTTAAAATACTCGGCTTGCCCAGAATAAAAATATCTTCTTCACAGAGAACAGTTTCTCCAAAGACATTGATTTATTAATTTCAGTGTTAATAATTTCTATTTCATTTCTCGCCATGGATTTTTTAATTTTCTTAACACACTCTGCACACAAATGAATATGACACTTAACTTTTTCAGTGTTAAAACCCTGAATGGTTTACTTTCGTTATATCCAAAGTTTTTGATGCCACTAAAAATATGCTCCTAAATGTAGTGTATTTCTTTTCTCATACAGAAGATCCTCGCCAAAGTTTTCCTGGTTTTTTGTTTTGTAAATATACTTTTTCAGAGTTTTTCAATTTGTTTCTCTGGATGTTTAAAGAAGGTATTCTCACAAGAGACAGTTCTAATAAACTAATAATATGCCAAAACAAAACTATTTTATAAAAAAAAGTAAGCCTTTTTAAAGATACAAAAGTTTCTTAAAAAATAAACCTAATAGGTAGAACAGGTACTAACATGTAAAATTTTATAACAGGCAGATCAGGAAGTTAAGCTAAACTGAACCCTCATTAAAAGAAAAAATATTCTACCTGCCACCACTGTACGCAGAGAGTGGAAAAACCGTACCTAATGCGTAGCGCTACATAAGCGATCAAAAACTCTCTCCATTCCGTTTGAAGCTCTTCGATTCAAACACAAGCATTACCACCATCCTGCAAAAATGAGTGATAGGAACAGAATGGTAACGTTGTGTTGTACAAGCATAAAATATAATTTACTGTGTTGTGATTTTTGCTCGCCATCGTAAACCAAACCCGTACCAAGTTCCAGTTCGTTTCTAAAATCATAGTTGTTCGTTTAGGAATGTTATGGCTATTGTTACTGGCGCTACCTTATTGCTTGCTCTGAATGCTTAGCATAATTAGATGTGTGCCCTTGCAAAGTTTTTCCATATGTGCTCCAGTACAAAAGTAATCGAAAATATGGTAAATAATGGTTTTTTTATTTCTATGCTGACACTTCTGAACGTAGTTCAATCTCTCTGAAAATCAATCCTGTCCAATTCTATTTATGTTCTATGTTAATGACCTGGTTGAATGCCTTGATTCTAGTGCCTGTACTCCTTTTATTTTTGCTGATGATATACAGCTCTTATTTGATGGTGATAAGCAGTTTCTAGATGTATTTGAAGCTGTCATCAACTTTAATCTATCCAATGTTTGTAATTGGATGAATACAAACCATCTTACTATAAATCCGAATAAAACAAAAGCAATTCTCTTCGCCACTAGAACTAACCTTAATCTAAACCTTAACATCAAAATTGAGGACAGTACTATAACTTTTGTTGATAACCTGAAATGCCTAGGTGTATACTAAGACAATCGTCTGTCATTTGATGTGCATATAAATAGTCTGAGCTCAAGGATTAATTGTACGCTCATGAAGCTATACAGTCTAAATTTGCACCTGCCACATAATGTTGAACTTAAACTAGTTCATGCCTTATTGCTTTCCAACTTATCCTACTGTATTAAAGTTTTTTCTGGTACGACTGGTTACAATCTTAAAAAAATTACGCTTCTTTTTAACAGAATTATTCGTTTCCTCTATCATCTACACCCTCGTGATCATGTCTCTGCTTATACACTGCTTGTTCTTTCCCCAGATTTATTCAATACAGATGCATGGTGTTTTTCTTTAAAATAATGAAAAATCAATTTCCCACTTATCTTGTGAATAATTTTATTTTTTCTCGCTCGACAAGAAATCCTCAAATTCTGTATCCGAAAATCTCGATCTCTTTGTATGAGCGGTCGTTTCATATTCGAATAGCCAGAGTTTGGAATTGCTTGCCATCCCACTTGAAAACGTTTTTCTTGCCTCTAAATACATATAAAAGAAATCTTTTGGCACATTTACGAGAGCTGACATAATCGGAGTTGTGTTTTTGCTTCGAAATTGCTTCGATATTACGGGTCCTGTTGTTTTTTAATTCTGGTACTAATCTAATCTAATTTGTTGTACTTATACTAATTTTTCTATATCTTATTTGTTGAGGGAAGTGGTGAGTGTCGAAATTTAAGTAAAATATCTAATATCTTTATTAGATACTCATTTAATAATGTATTTTGTAATATATTTTTCATTTTAGTTTTATAATTAAATACCTGTTTAGCCTTAATCATAAACTCGCATTATATACTAGTAATTTGTATATTTGGCCCTGGTGGCTTTTGAATTACACATGAACAAATGCATGAATAAGTTGTTTTTAATGATTAATCAATATCTGTGGTGGTTGTGGTAAAAAAACTGTACTGTAAGATGGGCTCCAGTACAAAATTAGTTGAATATAGGTTAAATAATGGTTTTTTGTTTCTATGCTGACAGTCTTGTATGTAGTCCGATCTCTCTGAAAATTTGCATCCATAAGTTATTTTTAATAGTGAATCGATATCTATAGCATTTTTTATAAAAAAATTTACCATTAGATGGGCTCCAGTACAAAAACACACGATTTTCATAGAAAACCGCTATTTGTGGAACCAGGAATTCATTAAAAAGAAACAAATATTTTCTGCATTGTCTTTCCGTCCTATTTCATTATATAGGGGTGGAATTGGGTGTTAACTTAAGCCATACATTTCGATACACCCTAATACATATACTTAAAGTTTTTGTAATAAAATTTTCTATCATGTAAGAGGGCTAACTTTTTGTCACCGATATAATTATTTTGAGATATGGGGCTTCAAACTTGAAATATGTTTATAAAAAACATGATTTTTTTTTTCTATTTCCAATTAATAGAAAAAAAATCATTACGATATTCGGATTGTGTGGAAATTTTCACTATAAAAAATGTTATCGCCATTCGTTGTGGAAAATCTTGTTGAGTAGTGTAATTTTGGAGTCAACTCTTTACCAGGAACGTTGGAGCCAGAAAACGAAAAAGCCACGCGTTTCATTATGGAAAGCACCACTAAGCTTGTTGACAACAGATATGAAACTGGGTTGCTTTGGAAGCAATTTCCACCTGAACTACCAAGTAGCTTCGATATGACAAAATGCCGCCTTCTGGGCATCGACAAAAGGATGAGTCGTAATCCAAAGCTTGTAGAAAAATATCGAGAAGAAATGGGTAAATATTTAAAAAAAAATTATGGCAGAGAAATTTGAGATGAGGAACTGCCACATTTTGGGGTGCAATCCATCAGAAACCTGGAAAACTTAGAATCGTTTTTGATGCCCCCGCCATGACTGCTGGAACCTCGTTAAATTTAAAACTGTTCAAAGGCCCCGAGCAAGCAAAACCGCTTCTGAGCATTCTTTTTAAATTCCGGCAAGGGAAAGTCGCAGTGGCTCCCGACATTCGTGAAATATTTTCGCAGGTTAACATTCGTTCACTTTATCAACATGCACATAGGTTTTTGTGGCGAAACGGTGATCCAAATCAGCCAATGAAGCACTGCTGACATTGTCAACAATGATTTTCGGAGCCATAAGTTTACCATGCTGTGCAGAGTTTATAAAAAATCACAACGATATTTAAAAAACAATTTCCCGATGCCATCGATGATATCATCAACATTACGTGGACGACTTCGTAGCTAGTTCTGAAGATCTTAAAGATACCGAGAGAATTTTTAAAAAAGTGGTCGAGATATACGCTAATGCTAGCTTTGAATTCAGGGGTTTTTGTCAAATTCAGATTTATTACAAAAAACCATGAATGGCGATTCCGAGAAAATCACGCCAGTGTCGAAAACGTATTAGGAATGTACTGGAAAACTCCAAATGTCACATTTAAATTTGAAACAAAATATCAACGCATTTCTCAGCAAGTCTTGCAGGGCATCAGAACCCAACCTGTAGTTTGGTGAACCTATCACTTGGTATGCGAATTCTCATACCCCTAGTGGAAGGGGCATGCCGTTCGCCTATCCACTCACAACGCCCTTTTAACACAGCGATGTCATTGACAGAGGCGAACGGACCCAACGTGCTTTACCATGGGCATACGAATTCTCATGTCTCAGTGAGCCTACGAATTCTCTGGCCACAAGAGGCATGCGATATCTTTAGTCCTTATGGGTTTGTGAATTTTCTGATTGTTTGGCGCTTATGATTTCTGCTTATTCATTCTTACTTTTGTGCAATGAAAATAATAATGCAATCATAATCATAACAAAATTGAAAAAATTTAATAAAGTCAACGCTAAAACAAAAGTTAGAAATAATGAGCAAAAATCATAACCGCAAAACAGTCTGCTACGGCTGTTGAAAAACTTATGCTCCTCCGACTTACGAAAGTTGAACAACTGCTGCTGCTTCGACTTTCGATTTTACCAGTTTTAACAGATTTTAACAGTTTCAGTTAATCAAAACGACGACTGCCGAAATTGTCGATTGCCGAAGCACTTTGCAAACTATTCAAACTAGTTTTTTGCTTATGCTGTGACTGCTGATTTTTCGCAAGCACAAGTTAAAGCTGAAGCAGGAGCCTTGAAAAAACTGAAAGTTTTTGAAATTTTCCTCTGAAAATTGCTCTGAAATTTCCTCTGAAAAGGAATGTAACGTTATACGACGCGACACTGTCATTGCCTCAAGCAAAAGAGAAATTTACTGCAAATCCACATTGTTTGTGTAATTTGTCGCACGGTAGAAAAATTCTCACGAAACACTTGAGAGTATTGAGAGCCTATCCTTTTGCTAAATTTTTTGTGGTATGGAAAAAGGCATACCTACAATGGCTTGAGAAATAGCATGTTCAAAGGGATACGCTGCCACCAGCCGAACTACAGAGTTGTTTTTGACTTGTATACATATATATTTATTTATATGTATGTATATATAAATTAAAAGATAAAGAACGTACACGAAAAATTTTGGTCAATCGAAAAACGTTTTTATAAAAAAACTATAAGAGCTATCTCAAAAATGTTCTTATTATATTTTTCTTTATTTAAATGACTACTAAAATAGAAAAAAAAAATTTCAATTATCCTTATTGTTAACAAAATGGCGCAATTTAGAATTGATTCCACTCATAATACGATGGACATCTGCTTTGGTTACGGTATCTGCTGCTTTTTGCCAATTACTTTTAAACTGCCGCTCATTTTTAACCTCTTTTTTCATTTTTAGCAGTTTCTTTTAATATTTCCTCAGTATTTTTCAATAGGTCGTAATTCTGGACAGTTTGGCGGGTTGTACTCCTTCTGAACAAAATTTACCCCGTGACTTTCATACCAGTTCATCGCAAGACGCCCATAATGACATGTTGCCAAATCAAGTCAAAACAGAACTGGGCCTTTATGCTGCTTAATTAATGGCAGTAATCATTTTTGTAAACACTCTTTCACATAAATTTCCTGGTTTATAGTGCCCGTAGTTATGAAAATTTAGCTTTTCATTCCGCGCTGGCAGATAGCTTGCCAAACCAAATATTTTTTTGGGAACTTTGTTAACATTTTTAACTTAAAAGCACCTGTGGTTCCTCCCCTCTTCGATGCTGTATAAAACTCAGCGCCTGGAATTTGCGCTTAAAAAAATTTTAAAAAAATAATCGTATTTTATATATAAAAAGAAAACAAAAATGAAAGTTAAATTACAAATAGAAAAAATTATGAATAAGAATTTCTGTAGTTAATCTGTTTCATCCGAAGTGTCACTTGAAACAAAATCTTCAAAATTTATATCAGAAATGAAACTATTATGTACATCGGCATCTATACTTTCTTCTATAATATATGGCAATAAATCTATATCTATATATCTTTGCAGTAATGTCTCGATCTCAGTAAGATCTCGATTGCAATTTTCCCTTGAATTTTTCCTAGTGTGACCTAATCGATATTTCCTATATTCCTTATGGCTAGAATCTATTGCGTCTTCAGATAAAGGTCCAATTGGTAAATTAAAATTTTTAATTATTTCACATCCATGAATCAATATTTTGTAGACATTTATTGGCATATTATACCAGGAATTATTATCCACATATATTTTTAAAGTATCCTTTAAAAGTGTACTTAACCTTGTAGAATTTATTTTTTGCCACTTGACAGTGTTCTCAGAATCAAACTGAAATTGATTAAGTAGATTTGATCAGCTGATACTTCTGAAACTATAATAGGCTTTGTTATAAGGTTTTTGTGTGTTTCAATTATTTTGTAATCAGGAAAACATTCAGAATGAAGACTGTTTACAACCGAACGCAATATTCTATAACGCCTTACCGATAATTTCAAGTCATAATATAGGCCAAGTGCTTGAAATGGTGTCAGACATTGATTTGTCGACTCAATAAGTTTCCTTTGGCTAATAAACTCGCTGCACTTTCAATCTCTTTTGGTGATTTCTCATTGACTAATTGTTGAACTTTTCGGCGCTTTGTTCGACTGGATGCTTCTTCGAAATGCACTGGTTTTCTACCCCCCCTTTGTTTTCAGTTTTTCTAAAAGTAGGAGTAGCTTGTGTGTCTGATATATTCCGTATGCCTCTACTGGTACTGGGTCCCTTGAATTTATGTAATTAACTATAGATAAAATATTTCAGGTTTACTTTAACTCGAATTTTCCAGAGCCCTAAAGTTTAACTCTAAAGAAGCCAACTTGCTGTTCCAGGACAATCTGAGTTATAAATTACTTAAACGCGAATAAACTTACATCATCTAATCTGTCTGTCAGTAAAACAAATAAGACGAGATTGGAGCCAATCATGATGTTTTGTTTCGAATGCAGATGATTTACGTTGCACGGCTTTAAATTCTTGATTCAATTTAACAACAAAGTGCACTTTGTTAAGAGTATCATTACTTAAACAAGGCACTGAATAGTAAGATTTTAAAAATGTTTCTATATTCTCCTCTTGCTTTTTAATTAACAATAACAATCAATCCTTAATTGTTTCCATAAATTGAAAGCATCTCTAATAAAAAGTGGTGGTGCCATTTCTAAAACATTGTTTTGTCAGCAAAAAATAAATTCACCCAATGTGAGAAATTGTTCACCTTTTATATTTTAAAACTGGTTAACTTCACTGCACTGAGAACTTTTTGGTAAATATGATAACTTTGAAAGACTTTGATTTAATTAGGTAAAAATACTTTTGTTTATTTTAAAGATAACGGCATTAACCATACAGCCGTGGACACATAAATAGCACAAAAATACATGTAGGGTGTTTTACATAAATTTAAATAAAATACATAGAGGATACAAGAATTTATTTCATGGTATTTGAGTTTAAACATTATAAACTTAAAATCAGTAGTAACTTTGTAACTACGAATTAAAAATTAGAAAATTAATGAAAAATCTGAAATTGTTCCTTAGCTGAAGTGGACGTATAAATAGCACAAGTTGGATTCTGAAAAGAAGACATAGTGATTTATTTTTATTTTACAATGAGCTTACGAATAAGTTTACTAGTACTTGGTACTGTATCCCGAATTGTCCAAAACAACCCGACTTCTTCGTCCCATACTCTCCACAAGCTTCCTGACCCAATCCTTCGGAATAGAGTACCAAGCCTTCTCAATTCCACTCCATAACTCATCTTAATTTCGAAATTTTGGTTGCTTATGCTGACCTTCACATCATTCCATAAATTTTCTATGGGATTGAGGTCTGGGCTTTGAGCCGGCCAATTCAAAATATTTATTTTATCCTTTTTTATCCAATCAATCACAACCTTTGCTGTGTGTTTTGGATCATTAGAGTGCATAAAAATTCACCTAATAGGCATGTTCTCAAATGCAAATGGTTCCATCTGGTTATTAAGAATATCTAAATACATATTTTTGTCCATTATTCCTGGTATACGAAAAATTGGCCCAACGCCGTGCCAGGAAAAAGCTCCCCAAGTCATTAAACTCCCTCATCAATGCTTTAAGGATTTTTTTGTATACTTCAGATTCAACTCTTGGCATTTGGGGCGCCGAACAAAAGTTTTTCCATCTGGTTCAACCCTATTAAATTTAGTTTTGTCAGTCCAGAGCACGTTTTTAAAAAATTGGTCTTCTTTATTCACATGGGCCCTTGCAAACGCTAACCGATCCTTTAAATTTTTTTTGGTTAAGAGCGGCTTTCTTCGGCTAATGCGTCTATAAAGATTAGCTTCATGTAGTCTCCTAGATACTAGTTTTCTTGCAACATTTAGGTTATTTTCTTCATTTATTTCCCTCATAATTTGCTTTGCTGTCTTGAAAGGATCAGCCTTACTTTTGCGAACTAAAGTCATTCAGAACAATAAATCAGTGGAAGCGCTGGTTTTACGTCTAGGATTGCGCGGCTTATTCTCGAAATTATTTTAACCATTTGATGTAACCAGCTTGAGTGCATTATAGACCATTTTTGGCGAAATTTTGAGAATATCCGCGATTTCAGATGGTTTTTTGCTTATGCACTTAGTTCGTCAATTATAGACCTTTTTTCCGGAGTGCAATGTTTGCCACGACCCATTTTATTTAGAATCGGCGAAATTAACCGAATAAAACTCTACAATTTTTACAAACACCCGATATTTTTAACTTTTATTAACCATCTTACATGTGTGCTATGTATATGTCCACAGCAGATCGTACATGCCTATACAGAAAGAGATGACCTGAGCAAATAAAAGTAAGTAACCGTACATCTCTTTCGGAGTCTTAAACAACGTCACACTGGAGTCTCAAAAAATAATAACTACAGTTAATATATGCATTATTAGGTTCAAACGAAACGTTTAAAAAATAAGTTGACATTTGTGCTATTTATCTGTCCATGGCTGTATGTTTTTGACAATCAGAAAGACTGATATCAAAAATAATTCACGTCCTAAAACTATGCAGTAAAATTTTTTTAAAAGGTGTACATTCAAAAAGTTTGTAATATTAATGTTTAATGGGGCTCTACGTTGAGCAACACACGCAGCTCCGTCAAGGTAGGAAATGACCTCTCCGAAACCTTCAATACCGAAAGAGGTTTCAGGCAAGGCGATCGCTGATGATATTGATATTGTCGGCAGAACCAAGAGAGATGTTACCGCTGCTTTCGCCGCTATCGAAAAGGAATCAGCCAAAGTGGATTTATCGATAAATGAGGGCCAAACAAAGTATATGCTGTCTACAAACAAGGGAGCTCGGCGTTTAGACTCCCACGTTTCATCCGGCAGCTATAGCTTTGAAGTAGTCAAGGAGTTCGTTTACCTTGGCACCGCCATTAATACCAAAAACGAAATCAGCCTGGAGATAAAGCGAAGAACAATAATTGCTAATAGGTGCGACTACGGGCTCAGTAAGCAACTAAGTTCCAGAGCCCTCTCTCGATCGACAAAACTAACACTCTACAAGACGCTCGTTCTACCTGTGCTGCTTTATGGCGCTGAGGCATGGGTAGTTTCGCAAACTAACGCAGCCGCTCTGGGGGTGTTCGATAGAAAAGTTCTTCGCAAAATCTTCGGTCCTGTTCGAGTCGGCGATGACTATCGCATCCGAATGAACCACGAGCTGTATGAGTTCTACGATGATATTGACGTAGTTCGGCGTATAACTGTCATGTCCATCGTATGAACGACAAAGCTCCAGCGAAAAAGGTGCTCGAGGCGAGGGTCGCTGGTCAACGACGACGAGGGAGACCATGCCTCTGATGAATGGACCAGGCTGAGGAAGCCCTAACCGCACTTGGTGTATCCGATTGGAGAAGGCGCGCGCAAAGCAGAGGCGCCTGGCGAGAGCTGATGAGGTCGGCTGAAACCCGGACACGGGTTGTTACGACCACCTAAGTAAGTAAGTAAGTAATGGGGCTCTATTTTCGGTAAATAAGTACGGGTTAGACCAACTTGGAATTAACTGTACCTAATTTTACGCATGGTTTAAGTGAGCGGATTTTTTGGTACAAAACTTGATCCGGTCATATATACTCTAAATTAAAATGTTCTGTCTCTAACTCATATACTAAGTATATAACACTTTTAATAGCTTTAACTCATATACTAAGTATATAACACTTTTAATAGCTTTAAACGTTGAGAGTTGTATTGGAAGTGGTCGTATTTGTAAGCGGACTACGCCTATTTTTTTATATTATATTATTATTATATTATTTTATATATTATTATATATATATTAATATATTATTATATTATATTATTATATTTCGCAGTTTCAATGCAACTTTCACGCATGCCAAATTTTATATATCAGTTATAAGCCATTTTATAGTATTTACACTGTGTTGGGTTGTATGGGAGGTGGGCGTGTTCGTTTGTTTTACTGTTTTAAAAAAAATTAACATATGTTCAGAAATTTGGGTGCATATGAACATGTATACTAAGTTTCACGTAATTATCTCAACTCCTTCCGATAATTCTACGCTTACGGACCACATCTTTTCAGGTGACATGTTCGGGAGTAGGTTCTAAGAAAAAATTTTTTTCTCGCGTTAATACCCAAAGAATTAAAAATTAAAAAAAAAGACTTATTTCTATATAAACATTACTCCTTTAGGCTTAAAAATTTTTTTCCCAAAATGAAATAACGTGATTTTCTATGTAAATTTTACCAAAAATTACACAAAAATACCCTTTATCTTTTTTTCCTCAGTTTTTAATAAATAAAAGATCACTTTTTGAAAGTTAAAGCAAAAATAGTTTTTTTTCCTCTCCACTGCTGAAATCTGCTTTTGAAGATTTTTTAATAATTTTTAGAAAAATATATTTTTCCAATAAATTTTATATCTGATCTAATTGAAGGATTTCCTAAAAAAGAAAAACCATCAAAAGCATTAGATTCTCTACATTTTTCAAAAATATACAATTTTACATACTTTGAACATCTCATTAGAGAGTTATGATATTTTATCTGTAGAAGGTATATGCAAAGACGAAAAGTCGTAAATTCACAGATAAAATAATCAATTTTCAGCTCATGCTGTGTGTCCAAATCTTCATATTTTCAAAATTTTTGCAGAATTCTCTTATTTGAAGAATTATCTGTCGATTGATATACAATAAGACATAATATTAAAAAAAAAATACAAGTTAGTTTTGGCCGCAATTATTCACTGTGCGGTGTCCTGTGGCCTGGTAAGCTATGGTATCGAACGGAAATTTTTATAGACTACTATTAGTATCGATCCTCATCCCTATTTTTTTGTTTTGTATATATATTTTGAAATATTAAAAACATTTTCTTTTTAAATTGGAAATTCACAATTTTTGCCTTCGGGAAAGGATAGGTAGACGACATCTCTTGACAAAACATGTCATCCCTCTGCTCCTCAATGCAAAAAAAAAATGACCGATATCTTTTACTGAATCTAAGCTATAACTTTTTAAAAATATGTCTTTTCGTGGTGCGTTTTCTCACCCGTAGGGCTTAATGGTTTAAATTTCAGAACGATCGGATAAATACTTTTCTTTTAATCATGCACGAAAACATGAAAAACGTTGTTTTGAGAAAATCGCTTAAAGTTTGACATTCATTTAAAAGTGCCTTGACTCGCTTCGCTATATATGCTCAGAAAAAATTTTTTTGAGAATTTCACTTTTATACTGTTAAATCATATCTGTAAAGGTTAGTTTTTGCATATTCTATCAAAAAAAAAAATTTGATTTCTTGAAAATATGTAGGTGCTATGTCCCCTTAAGGAGGTATTCCTGGTTGGCAAAAATTTTTGTTCGAGTTTTTTGCATATTTTTATAGCTTGGATATTTGAGAATATCGTCCTAAAAGGGTTTTTTGAAATTCGAAATGCTTTAGGAGATATGGATATTTTTTGTCCAGCAATGTTTTCGCCAAAATGCGATTGCTGAATTTGGCTACTTTTTGAATGTAACGGTTTTTAAGCAACCACTGAATTTCGTTCAACGCGTTCTTTAGTAGGTAATAACTTGTGTGTATACGCATTTTAAAAATAAACTAATACACATTTTAGAGCTTAGGTATTCGAATGTTGGCAGCGTTTAGTCCACTTTGAATTGAGTTATAAACCTATAAAAAGTACAGTTTTGATAAAAATTTTTGTTTGTGCCAAAGACAATGGATAGAAAAAGTAATAGAAATAAAAATAAAAGAAACACTGGTAGCAATCGAA
This sequence comes from Coremacera marginata, assembly GCA_914767935.1. NCBI lineage: Eukaryota > Metazoa > Arthropoda > Insecta > Diptera > Sciomyzidae > Coremacera > Coremacera marginata. The sequence goes on from OU612044.1 coordinate 98,875,507, forward strand.
AAACTCGTCTCTTGAAACGCCAGTTTCGTGGTAACCAACACGAAAGAGATGACACCGAATTCACAAGTACATCGGCAAAAAAATTTAAAAATAATGAAAACGAAGACATAAGCATTGACAACAAAACGGAGAATTGCATTTTGGAGTTTTATACAATTTTCTCAAAGAACGTTTGAAAAGGTCCGAAGCCAGAGTTCTGGCCGCATCAAAAGGTAGAACTGCCCGAAGAGCACAAAGAGCCGCTGAGTCCTCATTTTTTGAAGAAGAGGAAGGAGTTCTTTATGGGGCTGGCATTGCAGATTGATATATGTAAGTATTTCACAAAAAAAATGTTTTAATGCCTAAAATTTATTTGAGTTTTTTCAAAATCACGTTTCTTCGAAGTCACTTTTCTACAGAACCGATTTTGATGCAACGAAGTGCAATCGACGCAGAATTGTCGAATTAAACTGCAAAACTGCATGCTCAAATTTTTCATTTCAATTAAACGCGTTTATCTCGAAACCAAGTTTTTCGAGCTTGCGGCCCAGATTGCGCCCGTAGTTCTGAACCGATTTTGATGGAACAAAGTGCAATCGACGTAGAATTGTCACCATTCTGGTCCCTACCTCAATCACAATTTTTAACAATTTTTTACAATATTTTTTTACACTAAACTACAAAAAAAAAAGACCCAAAATTGGGTTTTCATTTTTCAATGACCGCCATTTTGTAATAAATAATCGCAGAATTATAATTGAGGTAGAGACCAGAATTACATCTGTACTGAATCTAACGTCGTTTTTCCATTTCAGATGATCCGAAGTCGAGTTATCCGGGCCGCAAGCAGCATACCTTTTTTTTCGACGCCCAACTTTGAAGGCCGACAACTTTTTGTACAGCCCTCGTACAAAGGAAAAAAAATTTTTGTTTATGTTGGTTTTGTTATTTTGTTTAATTTTAATATTCTGCAAAATAACAATAGTCGGTTTATTGAGATGGTTGGGTAATTTAATTTTAAATTTGCAAATGTTATTTCTCCTACTCACTTTCGTCGTAATTGCGCACCATCTTTAATTGATATGTTTTTAGTTTCGCATCCTAACTTAAGGGGGTCCTCTGGTAATCCGAAAAATTTTTTCGATTTATTTTGCATATTTCTATTGCTCAGATACTCAAAAACATTTTCCCAAAAGGATTTTTCAAAATTCGAAATAGTTTAGGAGATACAGGCATTTTTGTGTAGGTATGTTTTCGTCAAAATAACGCATCAGCAAAGTTGTTTATTTGCCTGCAGTCATTAGTCGAAAATTCTGTGGAATTCTTCCAAAATATGTATTGATATTACAAAATATACACACACAGTATGTATACATGCAGTATGTATACATGCATGTTTTGATTTAGGGGTTGAAATGATTTTGAGCCCAGGTGTTCACATGAAAGAAGCAAACGAACGAGATTCAGTTTATTTTCGAACGCTGAAAGCTACGCGTGCGCGATAACTGCTGTTGTAAAATAAAAGAAAAATCGTTTTGTGTTTTTTTTTTGCTATGGATAAAAAAAGCCACCCAAACGCGCCGCGTAAGTACGCGTATCGAACAAAAAAGAGGCATTTCCGTGGAAACCAGCACTCCCAAGTAGAGGACACCGACTTTGCCAGCACATCGGCCAAAAAATTGAAGAAAACGCAAGACAATGAAGTCATCATCGAAAACAACCTCCAGTTCTGTTTCTTGGAATTTTTTTAATTTTTCCAAACGCTTGCTGCTCTGGTTATTTGCGCCCAATGTAAACAAAAAATTCGATTTGGAAAAACATGTATGCGTGGAGTCGGCTTCAAAGTGAGTCTGCAGTCTACACGGCTGCGCAAGGCCAAAAAAGAAAACAAAGGCATCGGTGGAAAAGGCACTGGCAAACTGACAGACAAAGTCATAAGCGAGCTGACTACTTACTATGGACTTGCTATTCGACGTAATAAGGACTCTGTGGAAAACATGAGAAAAGAAATATGGTCAACATATTATCACAAAAGTTCAAGTGATAGTAATCCACAACATATGTATTGCCCACCTGGTGAGTCCAGCTGGTGCGCCTATCAAAAGTCAGCAGCAGAAGGCTCATTAGCCTCATTTCACCACACGTACGCCCCACTTGATGGAAAGGTTCTGCAAGTAATGAAGCCCATATACGAAGCGTTATCATCCGACGATCTACTCAACCGATGCACTGGAGGTGAAACGCAAAATTGTAACGAATCGTTCAACTCGCTTTTGTGGACCTTTGCGCCGAAACATATCCACTGTGGTGCTACCACAGTCGAAATCGCAAATTTTCTGGCAACCTGCATTTTCAACGAAGACTTCACAAGTATTTTAAAAATAATGTCAACAATGGGTATTGTCATCGGCCCACAAGCCGAGATGTATGCTGAATCTCGCGACGGAAAACGACTTCAACGCTCAGAGCTAAAAACGTACGCATCATCGAAAGAGGGTCGCACAGCCCGCAGAGCCCAAAAAGCCATGGAAAACTCGTTTTATGAGATGGAGGAAGGCACACTTTATGGGGCTGGAATTGCCGATTAATATTCGTAAGTATTGTATTAAAAAATATGTGTTAATGTCATTTGTGTGCCTCAAAATTGAAGTCAAAACTTTAAACGCGTTTTTCTCGAAACCATGTTTTTCAAAACTTTGCGCACGATAACTCAAACAGTTTTTGACCGATTTTGATACATGAGGCATGAAACGACGCAGAATTTACGCCGCTATAGCCCCTACCTCAAACTTGCCGAAAAAATAATGTTTACTATTTTTTTTCTACACTAGACTACAAAAAAAAAAGGTCGAAATTCGATTTTTCATTTTCAAAGTGGCGGCTCCCCCCCTAAAAAAATTTCGATTTTTGTTTCCGAGGTAGGGGCTATAGGGACATTCATTCTAAGTAACTGAATATTTTTTTTTTTTTTCAGACGATGTTTACACTTGGAATCGTGCGCAATTTGGACCCACCTTTTTTCCGGAGAACCTCGTTACCAGGCCGAGAACTTTCTGAACGGTCCATAAATTCACTTTTTCAAAATTTTGTATTTTTTTCAATAAATTAAGCTACCCAAATCAAAAAACGGAACTAAAATATCTTTACTCGTTCTCTTTCCACAATATTTTGAAAAAAGGCTAAAATTTGGCATAGATTACCAGAGGACCCCCTTAATTCTACACTATGATCAGTTCTCTGCACCAGCTTTCTCACATCACGATGTGATTTTTCTCACTCTAAACCTCTTTCCCTCAATTAATACTGTTAATCCAAATACAAGACCCATCTTTTCTAATATAGATATATATTCCCTTTTCAATGAATGTCAAGATATCGATTGGAGTGTAATCTATGCAACAAATGATGTTAATAAGCAGGTAGAATTCTTAACTGATAATATCAACCGATTGTTTTTTAAATATGTTCCAATTTCAGTAAAGAACAGAAAATCCACTAAATATCCATGGATTATTAGCGAGGTGCTGAAACTTATTGATAAAAGAGATTTATTTTATGATAAGTGGGAAAAATATAAATGTGCTGTTTTTTACAATAATTTCAAATGTTTACGCAATGCAGTTACTGCTCTGGTTCGTAAGAATAAAAAGCTTCACTACGAACGAAAATTTTCCCACTGTAGTTCGAGCTCTACCTTTTGGAAAAATATCCGCTCGACTGGGATAAGTAAAAATTTACATATACCTTCTGAAAAAATTTATCTGGATAATCTTAATAAGCAATTCATTCAGCCATTTAGAAACTGCAATAGTGTTTCACGAAATGTTGTCTTTCAAAGTTCTCCAGAATCAATTTTAGCGATCTCAGGAGTAGATTTGGTCAGTGTAGGGGAAGTTATTTTGCAAAATCGAAAGCGAAAGGATCAGATAATGTTTGTTGCTTCCTGTCATCTTGCATCATATAACCCATATTTTTAACTCAATCATTACAACCTCTACTTTTCCGACTCTCTGGAAAACTGCAAAAATTTACCACTACCGAAAAATAACTCTGAGTTCCGACCAATCGCCATACTCCCATTTCTCAACAAAGCTTTTGAGATATTGATAAGCAAACAAATTAAACTTTATTTAGAATATAATAGTCTTTTGACTAAACGTCAGGATTTCGAAGTGGTCGTAGTTGTACTACAGCACTGTTGAAAGTATGTGAAGACATTCGGGCAGGATTGGATGATAATATGTGCGGTCTAGTTGTTTTTTTGGACTTTTCTAAAGCTTTCGATAGCATCAACCATCAGCAACTAATTGAAAAGCTCTCATCTAAGTTCTCTTTTAAAACCTCGCTATTGAACTTATTTTCGTCATACCTCTGCAATCGTACTCAGTATGTTCACTATAATAATAATAACTCCTCCAACATGAATGTATCATGTGGCGTTCCTCAGGGTTCAGTCTTAGGACTGTTTATGATGTTTATAAATGACATCGCTGACTGCTTTTTAACCTGTGAGCATCACATCTACGCGGATGACATACAAATGTATAAACTTTTTCCGAAGTCGCTACACGGTCAAACAGTACATAATTTTAATTTAGAGCTAGACAGAATCTTTTGTTGGTCAGAAAACAACGGTCTCAAACTAAATCCTAATAAAACCAAGGCTTTGATTATCAACAGACGTCGCAACAAAACAGAGTTGCTACCACTTTACTTAAACAATTCCCCCATTGAATATGTTGATAGCATTAAAAATCTTGGCATATATTTAAAAAGCAATTTTACATGGAACACCCACATAAATAATGTAATCTCTAAAATTTATGGAGCGCTACGGGGACTTAGTCCTACCACCAAGTACTTGCCAACTGCTGTTAAACTAAGGCTTGTCAAATCATTTGTTTTGCCCATCATTTTCTATGGTTGCGAGTTGTTTGCAAAGTTAGATTTTGATTTACTTAGAAACTTGACGGTGGCTTTTAATAGTTGTGCTAGGTTTGTTTTTGGTATTAATAGACGTTGCCATATATCTTCTGATTCAAAGAAAATAACCGGACTTTACCTTAGCGATATGTTAAATTTTCGTACTTTAATACTGTTTCATAAACAGAAAGGAGCCCGATTATTTATTTTAACTTTTAAGGTTTTGTAGAAATCAAAGAACAGAGCAGCTCATATTGCCCAGGCATAAGTTGTCTCTTGACCTCTCGACATTTCTTTGTCTATGCGATACATCTTTGGAATACGCTACCTATTAATCTTAAACGCATATGCAGCGCGAACACATTCAAGCGAAGGCTCTTTGAGCACCTTTCTTCTGCTTTTTAACAACTCTCTGTGTATCTTAACATCTTTCTTTCCCCACATCTGTCTTTCTGTATTTCGAAGTTATTTTGCTTGATAATTAAATATTATGTAATCTTTGCTTTAGTTACCTTTTCATTATTAATATTATTTACATTATATTTTTGTTTTAATCTCTAGTTGTTAAGATGAATTATAATTTTTAAACTCATTATTAATACTTAACCATATTTGTACTAATTAAAAGAGAAATCTTATTGTACAATGAATAATCAATTTCAAAGAAATAAATAAATAAATTTAATATGTTCTTAATACAATAAAAATACAGAATTTAAATAAGTCTGCTTTTTCAAATGAGAAGTTTTTCAAAGAGGGTCCAAAAACAGCCTTCCAACCAGGAATATTCCCTTAATTAAATGCGCCTAATGACAATACAACTAATTAACTTCCAATTTCTATGAGACAAAATGTTTGATTGTTACATCATTGAAACATTTTGACTATTTAAACGTATATTAACAAAGCGTATTTATAGCATTTGTTATTTTTGAAACTGTGAGCATCTCAGTATGTGTTTGCTGTATTCAATGATTTTACAACGCCGTTATATATGCTGTAGATAGGGCATAAAAATACGAGACACAAAAACACATCCAAGGGCTACTTTTATTTACGCGTGTTTACGTATTTACGTTTGCATGCAAAACAACAACAAAGAAAAATACGCTTACGTAAGTTGGCGAAAAAATAACAAATCGTAAATTAAACAGGCCTGCGTACTTAAACTGCGAATAGCCTATTTGAAATCATCTCAGCTTTTTTAAAGCATAAGTAAATATTTTGTTTGAAAGATTTATTCATGATATGTCGATTAAACACTAGATACCACACGTCTTTTATACGCGTGTATATTAGGGTGCCTCGAAAAAAAGTTACCATTGCCACCGACTAAAAGTGAACCTTGATCTATTTTATGCGGATTCCCAAAATATTTTGGCTGTCACGATAACCGCCAGTGAGCTAAACAAACCATTTTTAAATAATCTCCAAAATTCATGTTTTTCGTAAAAATTTCGGCTATTGTGGTTGCTAAAAAAGAACCAACGGTTAGAAAAAATAGTACTAAAAAAGTTCTTCTAAGCTGCACCAAAAAAAGTTCGAATCTGTACAGTTAAGCCGAAAATAATGCTTATTTGCATTTTTTTGATGTTTTATGTTATGATGTGAGGCATCTTTGTGGTAGCTTCATTATTCTGCGCAGGTAAAAGAAAAAAATGTTCTCTGCGAAGAACCTCTTAATATATTCTGTTTGATTAGGCCCTCATTATCAAAGGTTGTAACATTCAGTGAGTTTTGCAGGTAGTGAAGCATAAGGTAATCCGATGGCGCAAGGTCTGCACTATAGGGTGGATGGGGCAAAACATTCCATCCGATCTCTAGCAATTTGTGATGAGTCATCAAACTCGTATGACGCCTGACGTTATCGTGGTAGAATACCACCGCCTTCCGATTTACCAGCAACAAGTATTTCGATTGTTGTAGTTGCCCACTGTAGACTTAGATTTTATGCTTCTATTCTGTGGAAGTAACATGTAGTAGCCAGTCCCCCACTTTTCGTCACCCGTTATCATACGTTTTCACATTTCATGAGCCCATTGCAAATGTCATTGCAACCTAGACAAATTTTTTAATGAAACCAGAGGCCTTTATATGACAGAGAACTCGCAATTTCTCTGAATGTTGAATGCTGGTTTATCTCCACTAACGTTTTTTGATTTGATCCTCGTTAACCATCGTGGGCCTACAAGAATTAGAATAATCTATGATTGAAAATTTCTATCACGGAAACGTGCAAACTTCTGACATTGTCCTTCTCTTATCACAACTTCGCCATAAACTCCCACTTATTTTTGTCGATTTTTGGTTACTTTTTTGGGAGTTTTATTAAAATTTTTTTTTTTATAAATTTTAATTTTTCGAAATTGTTTGCTTAGAGTAATTTATCTTTATTTAAAAGAGAGAAGTTTCATAATAGAAAGCTCGTGCTTTCAAAAAAGAATTGCTTGCTACTTATAAAATACATACAATTTTAGCCAGAAGAGCTGAATTATCAATGAAGCTGTTTCAATCCAAATTTTTTGTCGTCAATTTTAATGACTAAGTCATCGATTGAAGTTTCAAAAAAATCCTACTGATTTTGAGATACTAATTAGATTCATGAGCAGTCTACCAATATAACCCATAATCGTTGTTATTAAAAAAAAATTCCACTTTAATATGGTGCTATCATAACATGTGTCAAATTTAACTAACGTGTTGCGACAGTAACAAGCCAACATTGGAAATGAAAAAAATAGAAAAAGAACTCACATCAACAAAACTGTGTATAAAATAAATCACGTTTTTATAGCCAACATAGCCATAAATATTGCATTCTTGAGTGCGGGAAAAAACAACAACAAAAAAGAACAGAAAATTATAATCGACAGGTTGTTATTTTAAGACAACAAAAACCATTATTATGATGACATGTTCGTTATGTCTCGTGCATAGCCGTCTATTTTTAGTATATCCAGTATTTTTTTCTGATTTTCTTATACATCTTGTTCTATGTGTGGTTCCCCACTTATAATCACTCTGTGCAGGGGAGCACCCAGAAAATAGTTTTGGGAGAAGTTTTAAGATTTTTATTTATAGACTAGTTCAAATTTTTTTTTATGAAAGGTGTCCCAAACGTCACTGACATTTTAATTTTTTAATAAATCGCATTTCGAATGGCCGCCTTGACCTCGTTCTCATGAAATTTTGCCTAACATTCTGGTATAATTCTGTATCAATTGCTGCAATGACCACTTGGACTTCTGTTTTGTCCGAACGGGCGCAACGTTGACGACCACTAGTTTCGCACCCACAATAGAGCCAGTGGACTCAAGTTTATTGATTAAATTGACCACAGTGGTGCAAGATGGTGTTTGTGTTATGATTACTGAGAAGTGTAGGTTTTGCGAACCGTCTCCGCCAGATTTTCACTATTTTTGTCGTGAATTTTAATAATTTGTACGCATTGTTCGACCGTAAATTTCTCCATGGCTAAGGTTGCAAACATAGTGAACGCTGATTCAGACAGGCAGGCAGATCAGGGCCGGAATCGCCGCTTACGTGAACGTGCAACTCGTCACGTAAAATTGTGTTAATTGAATGCAATCCAATGACGAGTTTAAGACGATTCCGTGACAAGTTGTACGTTCACGGAAGCAGCGATTTGGTCCCAGATCTGATATAAACATTCTGGTATAAAGAAACCAAGTCATGCATCTTTTTTGCTCTAATGTATTTTCTGATCTGATCTGCCTGCCTGTCTGAACCGGCATTCACTATGGCCGCAGTCTAAGCTTCCATGCTTGCTGTTGGCAGCTATCATAGATTTAGTACTCTTCAATTGTTACAAAAAAAGTAGTACCGATCAAAACGTGAGTGACTTTTGGACACCCTTAACAATATATAAACTTTAGAGGATAATGTCTTTTTTTAAATGGATGATATAAGAATAAGTTTAATTTTACTTTTTTCGGCAGTTGAACTTTAATTTTCTTCTGCATTCACTTCCACATCGCTGAGAACATTTAGAACAGCTATACTACTGGCTCTCTTCTTCAGTTGTGCTTCTTATATATGGGTATTTCCAGAAAAAAGTCCACCGTGACACGAAAATTAAAAGTTATTAAAAACTTATTTAATTTTATCTTATTTAATGATATTCCCTTAGATAAACATTTACATTTTATTGACTAAAGCAATTTGAACACAAACTCATTTACCATGATGATCAAATAGTCTGGACTGTTTGTTAGCATTGAAGGCGTTGGCATTGTCTAAATATAATGGAAAATGGTTGAGGCAAGGACAGACAGAATATACAATGAAGATTTAAGTAAGACTGAAGTAACGGGAAGAGATTTTAAAATTTGATTACTTGGAAAATATACTTATATTATTTCAAAACTTTTTAACAAAGGTTTTAAACAAAAAATCTTGCCCAATTCGCAGATTTTTTCAAATTTTGTAATCGATGTCTAAACTACTTCTGTTTCTTGTAACGTCACACCAGAGATTAGTTCTTCTTATATCTTTTAGTCCTTCGGATTGATTGTTGTAAAACTTTTACTTAATATAGTGCTACTTAATTACTACGCAAATATAAAAAACTCTTTTTAAACTCATGGCATTTGACTTTTTCATTCATTTTTTAAATATTTTTTCGTACAAATCATACGTAACGCCAGTAGGGAAATGTCCATATGTTTTGGGTATTCGAAGTGACGTAATCGAACATTTTCTGAAGCGACAAATATCGACAACATTGTCCCACGCGGTTCCTTCATTATTTTTAATGCTCTTCGCGTTGTAAAGATATCGTTGAAAAGGTTTTCATTGCTTCTATTACTTGCTTAGATTATTTTTGACGTACGTGTTTGTTGCAAAATATAAAGCTAAGCTCTTTAAAATATTTTATTTGGTTTGGTAACGAAATTGATTAACACCGTCCAGGAATAAATAGAAGCAGTCAAAACATATCTTCACAATGAGAATTGCATAAAAAATTATGAAGTTATTTGAATTTTAGTGAAAATAATATAAAAAATATCAAAAAAATTCATGAATATCACCTTATCTTTAGTTAAACGATAAAGGATTGAAACTTTTTAATGCAGCTTGGAAGATTGTTTTTTAGAACTTTTATTTCTGGCCGTTTGTTTTATTTTAACAACCACACCTGCCGAAATTTGTACGAAAAACGAAATTTTTGGAGGCTATTTAGAAATGGTTTAGCTCACTGGCGGTTAACGGTGACAGCCAAAATATTTTGCTTATCGTCATAAAAAAGACCAAAGTTCATTTTTAGTCGACACCTTTGCAGGTCGATATACCTTAGTGTATATATTTTAAAAATTTTTCCAATACAATATAAATTTGTGTTTTACTCATAATTAGATCGTATAAATACACCGAAAAAAATCAACATGTTTTAAAATTGGTCACAATGTTATCATTTTCAAATTGTGTATTTTTATATAAAATTTTTGAATTTTTTGTTTAATTAGTTGTTATTTTGACGAAATTTGTTTTAAGCTATTTTTAGAAATTTAAAAACAACTTGTGATCAAAAAATAGCTCGGTATTACTGGCTTTTTATATCGAAAAACAACTTTCCACTCCAGCACAGACAAGAGCGCATATTTAAAAGATAAAATATAGTTTACATCCGAATTTCTTTTTAGTTGCATACCCCCATTTTTTCCATTTGATATTTCACCTTCATACCCGGATTTTTTTTTTAATACTTGATAAAACTTTCTAAATACATTCTCACCAGTATTGGCAAGTTTCTATGGCTCGGTGGTATAGATTGAAAACCCCACTTTTTTTTTTAATTTTGAAATTTACCCTTTATTTAATTGTCAGAAAACAATGTTTGAGCCTCTTCAACTGCTTTGGCTTGACGGCTTTTAAAAGTATCTACGGAATATTTTACTGCCCCTTACTTACTTACTTAGGTGGTCGTAACAACCCGTGTCCGGGTTTCGGACTGCCCCTACTAATCGCTAAAATCACTAAAAATTAAAAAAAACATTTATAAATATGTAAAAATTGTCTCAAAAAAAAAAAACAGAAAGGGGTTAAAAAAGAAATGCCCTTGAAATGTTTGGCCTCGGTTCCTGTGGATGAACGGTGTGTTTGCATCATCAGAAAATGTCTATGTTAGAGTAGAAAAAAGTTGATATGTCAACAAAATCAAAGCCCTGGTGATAACATTGAAAATTTACTGCATTTTTAGTACTTTTTTCAGAAGGTTTTGCAACTTTTCTAAATATTAACTATGACACAACAAAAAATCCAAACTAAAAAAGGAATACACTATTTTTTTATTAATTCGCATTATATTCTTATTAGATGGGTTAATTTTACTAAAGTATTTCAGAACCTCCCTGCACGGGCAGAGGATGAATCCTGGATGTCATAATAGTCTGTAAGGGCGCCGTGATTTTAATGAACTAATAACACTGTGCAACAATTTCGAACTTTATTTTTGCATCGGAGAAACCACTACCTATTTCTAGTAGAGGAGCACTCCCAGAACACGGCTTCATAATCAGTTTTGTCGTAGAGGGTCTCAATTTTTTTAATTGGTGGATTCATTCTTCTGAGTGTGGGGCAATTTTGAATTTTTATTATTATTTAAAATGAGAAAGAAAAATATAAAGAAGCTTCTAGTAAAGTATTAATTTGCCCAAAAAAATGTACGGAGAATAATATGGAGGTATTCTCAATCTTAAATTTCTTTTTCTCATGAAAAGTTAATGGAATTTGCTACGGAACACTATGGATGCAATTTCAAGACTCTTGATATTAAAAAATCTTATTTAGATCCACTTACACAATTCAGATCATTTAAAAAAAAATCAGGAGGAATTGGAATACCTCCATTTTATTTTATTAGGCAAATAATGAATCCTTTACAAGTTTCTTTATGTTTTCTTTCTCATTTTTAATTAAAATAAAAATTCGAAATGGCCCCACAATGTGCAGAATGAACCACCAATTCAAAAATAGAGACATACTTATAAAATAAAATTTTTTACAACATACTTTTATGTAACATTGTTTGCTGAACTGAAATATGCCAATGGATTTTTGATACATTTAACCATTGCCCTTAAAACTCATATCAACCCAAGTGTTTTAGGATTTTTTTTATTGATTTTGAACTTTGAACCGTACCTTTGACAAAATTAATTTCTGCAAAAAATAAGTATACACGTTTGTGGACCGTTTTATGTAGTTTCATATGCAAAAAAATATTAAAATTGGGTCATTACTTTACCAAAAATTAAGTTTTTTCTGACTATATAAACAAAAATTGTTTATATATATATATTTTTAAGCCCTATTTGCATATTTTACATATGCCCTATTACATATGTTTTGACCAGCGGCGACTATTTACGTACTTACGCGACTAGATGTGTTTTTATGACATGCAGAACCGACTCATATTAGCTTCTAATTGCCTTTGTTTCAGTCATTCACAATGAGACAAAATACACCGTTATCAAATTCGTGCCGCTTGAGTGATTTGGAGGATTTTAATGATTAGTTATTAAAAAAATAAAAATATCAGTCCTTTTAGATGTTCAGTTAGCTTGCTTAACAAAAGCTCAATGTGTTCGTGGTAAGCGTTTATATGCGCTATTGGTTCGAATGTCCTCTGCCACATGCTGCTCCGAAGAACAATCTCCAACTGATCAAAGATGTTTTTAAGTATTGTTTCCTTAACGAGGATATTGCACGACATTTATGTTTCCTTTCAGAGACCCTAAAAGGGTTCGATTTTTTTGATAGGAAGAATGGTCCCAGCGCTTAAATCAAGCGCACAAGTTTGGACGTAGAATACGTTAAGGTTGGAAAAAAGAAAAAAAAATAAAAAAATGGAATAAGTTTAATATAACAATTGACTTTGCAAGCGATTGAAAATATCCATAAGGTTTTTCTTACATTACAAAAGACTCCTCTTTTGTAAATTACATTACAAAAAAAAATATGAAAATATGAAATTAAAAAAAATATATATTATAAAAATAAACAATTTTTTGTAAATATGGTGTCAGAAAAAACTGAATTGTTGGTAAAGTAATGACCCAATTTGAATATTATTTTGTTGCATATAAGACTACTTGAAGCAGAATTCGAAGTTGTAGGATCTTGTCATATAAAATTATTAGTTCATTAAAATCGTTTTATAGGGGCGCCCTTCCAGTTTTTGGAACTTTTAGTTTTTTTTTTATACTTGCAGACTATTATGACATCCAGGTTTCATATTCTGCCCGTGTAGGGAGGTTCTGAAATATAAAAATAAATTGTATGGAGAGCCCTGAACATGGGCGTCCAGAGGGGGAAGGGTGGGGCAGTTGCCCCTTTCCCCCCTAGGACAGCCAAAAAAATTTAAATTAGAATTTGGAATGAATTAAAAAAAAAATAAAATTATTTTCTTTTATTTTACATGCAATATGTAACATAATTGAAGACATGAATGAATGAAGGTGATATGTCGCATATCCGGATTTTTTGTGTTCTATGCATAAATGAAGGTCTTATACCATGTCTCTACCATGTTTGTGGTTATTTAAGAAATAAAATACTTGAAAAAGTTTGATTAAATATAGATTTCAGTACAAATGTGAAACTTTGAACTCGATTTTCTCGAAACTAGATAATTGCGATTCATTCATGTCTTCAATTATAAAAAAGTATGAAGTCACTGGCTTTAACTTTATTGCGATATATTAATGCAAATGGAAGTATGAGAAAAAGTATACTAAATTTCTATTCTATTATTTTAAATATAATAATATTACAATCAAATAACAGATTTAACTTTAAGGGACATTCATAGGAAAACTACTCTATATATGCTGTAAGACTTTGCTTAAAGATTATAAAAAAAGAATAATCTGAATAAAATCATTTGCTTAGTTGAACAATTTTTATAAGTTGAATTAAGCTTAATACAGTGATGTGCGATGAAATAGAGCCACGCACTTGCTGATAATATTACTTCATTTAAGTTTGTTGTAACAACTTAGCATGCTGTGAACCAACTGTACTTTAACAACCAGTTCTCCCATAAATATTGTACAGTTGTTTTTGAGTACAATTGCGCGTTTAGTTTTTCGCATATCTGTAAAACTGTGATATTGTTGCTTTGAAAGTGTGTGTTAAAATAGAGCCAACCAATACAATTAAAAATTTTTAATTTAAAAAGATTTTTTTAATTAAATTTTTCTATAGAACGTGAGTAAGAAATCTCAATTTTATGATTTTAAAATAAATTTTAGTGTTTCAAACAATTATGTCTAAAAATGGGAAGAGCCAAGCACTGCAGTTCTGAAAACCGGAAAATTATTACAAATTTGCGTAAACAAGATAAAAGCCAAACGGAAATAGCCAATATAGTTGGCTGCTCAAAGGAAATGTTTGAGAATGTAATAAAGCTTACACAAAAAATTAAACCAGAGGGAAACAACCCAAAATAATTACCAGTTTGCAAAGACGAATCCTACGTCACGTAAAAAAAGATCCGTTTGTGACCTCTTCCGCTCTCAAAAATACAATATTTCTTGGGCGTAGACACTTCAACGATTCAAAAACTTTTAGTTAAAAACGGATTGAAGGCTAAAGCTGCTCGGAAGGTATCATTCCTGACCAAAGTTAATGTCCGCAACCGATTACAATTCGCAAAGGATCATACTGATTGGCCAACGAGAAACTAGCGAAACATTTTTTGGTCAGTTGAAACCAAAGTTAATTTATTTAACTCAGACGGAGGCAGCTCTTCTGTGAGAAGACTTCCGAATACCGAATTCCTTCCTCAACACATTAAAAAAACGGTATAACATGACGGTCGGAGTATAATGGTTTGGGGGTGTCCCTCATATAATGGCACAGGTCCCATTGAGAGAAAGATGGATGCTTTACAATACACCGGGATTTTGAGTAAAACCATCATGCCGTACGCAGAGATTAATATGACGCTTCGATGGGTGTTTCAGCAGGATAACGACCCGAAACACATCGACAATGCAGGCCCCTTCTTTTTCCTAATTGTCGTCGATGCAAATCCAGGTGGGCAGAAGCGCGAGTAATACGAGACGCTCCTACAACGCAAATTTAAAAAAAATCCCTCAGACATATTTGCTACACATGGGCTTCTTTCAATAATGGTATCCGATAATACGACCATCTTTACTGGCGATGAATACAAAACGTACTACCATAGAAACGAGATTTTTCAAAAATTAATAGTTCCATGTCATCCGAGTACCAATGGGCTATACGAACGCAACGTACAAACACTCAAGCGTAAATTGAAAGCGATGCCAGCAGAACCAGGTTCTCCATACGAAATTATGCCGAGGTATCGAGCAACCCCCCTCAATTCAGGGGAAAGTCCAGCAGAATTGTATTTCAACAGACGCATTCGAATCTGACTTGATGCCTTAAAACCACCTATAAAATTCGAACCAACAAAACCTATTCCAGGAGTGCGTCAAATAAACGTGGGAGAAAGAGTTGAAGTTTTGCACATTCGCAACAATAAAACAGTATGTAGACCGGAACTTACTTACTTAGGTGGCCGTAACAACCCGTGTTCGGGTTTCGGCCGACCTCATCAGCTCTCGCCAGGCGACTCTGCTTTGCGCGCGCCTTCTCCAATTGGATACACCAAGTGCGGTTAGGGCTTCCTCAGCCTGGTCCATCCATCGGAGGCATGGTCTCCCTCGTCGTCGTTGACCAGTGACCCTCGCCTCGAGCACCTTTTTCGCTGGAGCTTCGTCTCCCATACGATGGACATGACCCAGCCAGCGTAGTCACAGTAGTCAGAGTTATACGCCGAACTACGTCAATGTCTTCGTAGAGCTCATACAGCTCTTGGTTCATTCGGATGCAATAGTCATCGCCGACTCCAACAGGACCGAAGATTTTGCGAAGAACTTTTCTCTTGATCACCCCTAGAGCGGCTGCGTCAGTTTGGGAAACTACCCATTCCTCAGCGCCATAAGCAGCACAGGTAGAACGAGCATCTTGTAGAGTGTTAGTTTTGTCGATCGAGAGAGGGCTCTGGAACTTAGTTGCTTACTGAGCCCGTAGTAGCACCTATTAGCAATTATTGTTCTTTGCTTTATCTCCTGTCTGATTTCGTTGTTGGTATTAATGGCGATGCCAAGGTATACGAACTCCTTGACTACTTCAAAGTTATAGCTGCCGGATGAAACGTGGGAGTCTAAACGCCGCGCTCCCTTGTTTGTAGACAGCATATACTTTGTTTTACCCTCATTTATCGTCAAACGCACTTTGGCTGATTCCTTTTTGATAGCGGCGAAAGCAGCGGTAACATCTCTGTTGGTTCTGCCGACAATTTCAATATCATCAGCGTACGCAAGGAACTGGACACCTTTATAGAAAATGGTGCCATTACGATGCACACCGGCCTTTCGTACGATCCCCTCCATGATGATGGTGAAGAGATCGCAAGACAGTGGATCGCCTTGCCTGAAACCTCTTTCGGTATTGAAGGTTTCGGAAATGTCATTTCCTGCGTTGACGGAGCTGCTAATAAAATTTTGCAGGTATACCGAACTCAGACATTGTTGCGTATAGGCATTCCCTTCTCGGGCTATCGAACGCAGCTTTAAAATCGACGAAGAGATGGTGTGTGTCAATTTGATTTTCGTGGTTTTTCTCCAGGATTTGTCGTAGCGTGAAAACTGATACGACTGATACCTCTATAACTGGCGCAGATTGTTGGGTCTCCTTTCTTAAGTATATGACACAGTACGCTGAGGATCCAATCCTCGGGCATGTTTCTGCTAGCCATATTTCGCTGATGAGCTGATGCATGCGCCTTATCAATTCATCGCCGCCGGTTTTAAACAATTCAACTGACAGGCCGTCAGCACCCGCTGCTTTATTGTTTTTGAGTCGTTGGATAGCAACTCGAACCTCTTCATGGCTAGGTGGTGATACTTCCACTCCGTCATCGTTGATTGGTGGCACTGAACTGCGCTATCCATGGGTGGCATTGGTTGAATCGTCGCCTGTTAATAAATTGGAGAAGTGCTGTCTCCACAATCTCAGCATACACTGTGTATCCGTATTCAGATCTCCATTTTCGTCTCTACAAGTGGATGCTCCGGGCTTGAAACCTTGGGTTAGACGCTTAACCTGTTAATAGAATTTTCGTGAATCCTTCTTGCCCTGGTATAACTCTAGTTCCTCATGCTCACGCCTTTCCTGCTCTCTTTTCTGGCGTCTGAAAAGGCGCCTCTCTTCCTTCCTCTTTTCGCGGTAGTTTTCTCGCAAGGCTCGCGTTGCAGCTGACTGCAGCGTTTTTCTATATGCGGCGTTTTTTTACTGCTGTCGCGATGCGACACTCCTGATCGTACCATTGGTTCCGAGGTTGCGGGCGCCGGAAACCAATGACTTCTTCAGCGGCAGCGCGCATGGAGTGGGATATATGCGCCGAAAGTCCGCCGACGTCGTCGGGTCCAGAGGTTGGTTGGTTGAGCTTAACCGAGAGTTGAGCGGAGTAGGCTTCGGCAGTCCGTTGTAATTGCAGCTTAGCGACATCTAGCTTTCGTTGCATTCCTGTACGTATGTTCTTCGCATTGCATAATCGCATGCGGATCTTGGCTGCAGCAAGATAACGGTCGGAGTCAATGTTGATCCCCCGAAATGTACGCACATCTAGAACACTAAAGGCATGCCTTCCGTCGATTACAACATGATCAATTTGGTTTCTCGTTTTTCGATACGGGGACAGCCAGGTGTCCTTGTGGATGTCGAGGTGCTTAAATCTGGTGCTACTAAATACCACGTTTCGCGCCGCGGTGAAGTCGATCAGTCTTAGACCGTTGTTCGTGGAGGTCTCATAAAGACTGAACCGACCGACAGTGGGGCCAAAGATGCCTTCCCTTCCGACTTTCGCATTAAAATCGTCGAGGACTATTTTCACGTCATGGACCGGAAGGTGGTCGTATACGTCCTCAAGACTAGCGTAGAAAGCGTCCTTGACGGCTTCGTCCTTTTCCTCTGTCGGGGCGTGCGCGCAAATAAGGCTAATGTAGAAAAATTCTGCCTTTATGCGGATCGTGGCCAATCTTTCGTTCACAGGTGTGAACCGGGAAACAAGGTGGCGTAGTTTCCGGCTAACGACGAATCCACACCTGAATTCGCGCTTCTCCGCATGGCAGCTGTAGTAGATATCGCAGTGTGCTTGATTAGAGCAGCTTTGCCCTTTCCATCGCATTTCCTGGATGGCGGTGATGTCGGCTTTTATTGTTTTGAGGGCTTCCGCCAGTTGGATAATGGCACCTTCCCTATAAAGGGTCCGGACATTCCAGGTGCATATCCGTAAATCATTGTCCGTTTTTCGTTTGCGGTGGTCGTCAACATAATTGGAGTTCTTATTCGAGGCTGGTTTAGTTTTCATTGGGCAGTAGTAATGTGGCGGGACCCAAACCCTGCGCACATTCCATGTTTAAGGTCTATGGAGTGACCCGCCGCTCAAATTAGACCGGAATGTAGACCGGAACTGTTCGAAGTAAATTCGGCGTACTTCATTATCTTGTACAACTCGATAATGGCTATATACTAAAACGGCATATCGACCAATTGTTGTCCTTACATCGAATGTTACACGACCAGTTACTCAACATGAATCAGAACTTCAGGAAGCCGAATTGACGAATAGGCAAGAACCACCTGATGAGTATCAAAGAAGTTAAGAGCAAGTAATTCGCAAATCCGAACGCGTACGCAATAGATTGCGTATTTAGGAGACTACGTTTCAGAGTAATATTGCTTCAATTTAAAATTCAATTATTTAATTATATCTATGAGTTTTAAAATCGTTTATATTCAATCAATTACATTACTTTCAATTAAGCGTGAGAGATTGTTTGTCCCACTTCTTTATGTTTCGAATCTGAATTTCGTTTTGATACTTTGTTCGTTTGGTACAGGAGAAAATGTCGGCTCCGTCTAGAAGCGGAGTTAGGCATAAACGCAAAAAATAAACATAGCAGTGTGATTTAGATTTTTAATAGTAAAAGAGGTATTTATGAAGTGAACAATTTCCTACTCACCAATATTTTTATTTTCACTTCGCTATCACTTCATGTTTTTAATTGACTTGAAAATAAAGTTTTTTTGAAATATTTGTCAAACAGAGCATTCCAGCGCCAAGCGGTAAAAACTGAAATGTGACTTGCATATTCATCTACACTCCATAGAAAACAATTTGAAAATTTTTCCACAGTCTATATTTTTATATCGATTGGTGTAAACCGCTTAAAAATTAAATAGTTGACTTGACAAAAAGCCTGGGGTAACAAACTACTCCATGTGGCAACTATGGAAGGGTTCGATTAAGTTAATGACGGTATTTTGTAAAATGCAGCGAACACCTCACTTGTGGTTTTTTTGTTTGGAATTCCTTTTTCAGGAACTTGGAAAATTCACTGAAATTTTCTAATGAAATTTATTGGCAAAAAATCCCCAAATGAGGTGCTCGCGTGCGTTTTACAAAATATGAAAATATCCGTAAGACGCAAACATTTTTAGAGATTATACGTATACATACAATTTTATAGGCGACTAAAGACTACGATTATACTTCAACACGGCTGCGGGGGTATTTTAGCTTCGATCTTGTCAAATATCCATTCATTACTAGTTTCAATATACCTTCCCGACGACTTATAACATTGAAAGTTTTTTCATCGGGAGACTTTCCGAAGCCGAAGAGCGTAAAATCCGACATTCCCGATTGACCTGATTAGCCTATTTTACCACGAATAACAAAAGTAAAAATGTTATATTTTTTTTTTTGAAAAAAGCAGAAAATATGACTTATACTTGCAAGAAGCATAAACAATTTTAATATAAAATTAATATTGATTGAATTTTTTTCAATCATTTTTGTCGTAAGTCATACAAAATACGAGATTTTGAAGTTTCGGTTTCGTCCATATTAAGGCCGAACAGACCTACAGCCGAAACGGATTATTCGGTGGTATACTAATTTATTGTTAAAAATAGTAATCTATTGTTGAAGATATCTTATAAAATGAATTGATAAAGATATCTTATTTAACGTTATCCAAAAACTGGGTAACTCTATAAAATGAAAGGAAAATGGCTGTGTTCGGAAATGCAACTGGTTCAGAAGTACTGCTCAAAATGAGCTGTCTACACAATCCTCACTAAGCCGACTTTCTTTGACATATGTGGCGAAGCCAGTGTAGACAGCTCATTTTGCGCAGTACTGCTGAATCAGTTGCATTTCCGAACACAGCCAAAGCCCTTGATTTACTTGAAAGCCTTCTCCGTACTTTTTTGTCTTTTATTCTCTGAGATTTTATACCTCAAGTTTCCATTTAAATATTTGTTACTTGAATACAAATAACATTTTCTCGCAATAGATACGAAGATATATGCCCATCTACTCACAACATGGATGTTCCACATGTTAAAAGAGAAGATTATCAATTGACAGACATAAGCGATGATGGATTTTTAACATTAATGTCTGACAACGGTGAAATTCGTGAAGACCTTAAGGTTCCAGAGGGAGACCTTGGAAACTCTTTACGAAGCGATTTTGACAATGGCAAAGATCTTCTTGTAAGGAATTGGTAAGCAAACATACGCAAAGAGTTTAATACTGATTTTTTTTATTTACAGTGCACTGTTCTAAAATCATGTGGTGAAGAATGTGTCATTGCTATAAAAACTAATACTGCTCTTGACAAATAAAATCCTGTAACAAATAGCCAGTCCTGTTGCTGAAAATGGCATGCATTTACATCTGCAGAATATATTTGCTCCGATATATAACTTAGTTTTTCCATGCATTACAATTAATTTAATGTATACTTCGTTATACCTTTTTTATCGAAACGGTATTTACCACAACATAATTTTGAAGCAACTAGTGATAAAAGGGTAAAACTAGTTTTTTGCCAATAAACGTTTTTAATTAATATATATATATATATATATAACTAAATATATATATATTTAAGTATGTATATTTACATATATACAATTTCATATATATATTCAATTCATGAATTATAGATATATATCTATATAACATAATGCATATATATAATATAATATATTTTATGTATATATGATGCATATATAATTATAATATATAATAATTATATTATATATATATATAATATATATTATTATATTGTATATAATAATTTATTATATGTACAAAAAATATATATTATTTATATAAAATATATATATTTATATTGTATATATATATATTATCAATACTAAATATATATATACCAAATATATATATATATATGTATATATTTTATTTTTTAATTTGAATTTAACATTAATAAAGCAAATAAATCTTCACAATATTTTGTCATTGAAAAATTAAATAAAAATTGTAGTTGGAGTAGAAAGTTTATGTATGCCATATATCGATTATGAAATTTAAGCTATATCAATAGGAATTTTACGGTATATTTATAATATTTATGAGTTAAAGAAAAAATGTGACGAATTAAGGTTAAGTTTATAATGCTTATAATGTTTCATTTATTAAGAATTATTTATGAGCTCTAGGTCAAGTATGTTTATTTAAAAAAACAATCAACAACAAATTTGTTTAAAGTAACAACACAGCAGACTAGGCAGCTATCACAACAACCAACAACAAATTTGTTTAAAGATACCACACATCAGACTAAGCAGCTGTTTTGTTTTCCGCTATATCAACACATCGTTGTCTTCCGTGATTTTCGCCTTGATCCATTTAAGTCAAATGTTTCGAAATAGTTACCTCAAATATTTGTCCGTCTGTAACAATTGTTGATAACGCAGTTGGTTTTTTTTTCACTTCTGATAGGGACTGTTAAAAAAACGAATAAGCTGTTTCATCCATTAAAGGTACCTTGATCTAGTTTCTTACGATCAATTGTGTTGTGAGTGTTATAAATGTTTGAATACAAATCGAATTCAAATTGATTCTCAGTTTCAAAAAGTTATAACTCAATAATTTTTTCTCCTATATGCTTCTTAAATAATTTTGTAAAGAATAAATCACTAATACTTAGCGTCTATGCTACGTATTTTTATACGTGCATATTTTGACAGCTTTAAAACCAAATTGAAACTCTGCACAGTTCTTCACAATTTAATTCAGCGACGATAAACAACGATAGTAGACTGCTTGATTGATGTAGATTTGATTGATGTGGAAATATGAAAAGAGTGCAAAAAACCAACCAACAATTAAGATTGAAACTAATGGAAATAAATATGCTCCTGGTAGGAGTTGGTTGTATCCAAAAAAGAAATAAAATCAAAAGTGCAGATTTAAAAAAAATAATTATGTTCAAAAAGTGTTTAGGAATTAGGGAATGAAAAATTATTGTTCAGAAATGCCTGATACAAATTAATAAAAAACCAAAATAAGTTTGTTCAAAAAGGGATTTTCATTCAAAGTACAAAAAATGTCTGAACAACATATATTGCAACAGTTTTGGAAAACATCGCATTGTCGTGAATTTGTATAACTTTCTTTTTAATTGATCAATTCAAAAATTTGTACAAAAATCTTTTATTTATGAAATTATGGAAAATGATGGGAAATTATGGAAATAATTTCATTAATAATAATTTCTGCAAATAAAAAAAAAAAATCGATCCATGATTTTTTGTTAAAATTTAGAACAAACTTTATTAGATTAGATAAGAGCTTTTGATCAAACTTGAGCCTCCCGTCAGCTATCATATTTTGCGGTCACACGGTGATTGCTTGATTGCGATTAAAATGTTTTGTTGTTGCTTACAATGAACATAGGTGGACAGAATAATTCGCACAAGCTATAAATAAACTTCACTCAAATGTTTAAAGAAAATTAGCCCTATTCCAGGAGTTGTTATAAAGTTACGAATCCGAAGTTACGCTGAGAATACGAAAATTTGCTATGATTGGATCCGGACGAAATTGAGTTAGGCATTAGCTGCATTGCCGTGGTCGTTGATCTAGAGCGAGGCTCTATTTAATTCACAATGCAAAAACTAAAATTAGAACCAACTCTTCTTCTGGCTCTATTTCTGATTTTAAAATGCTGCCAAGCTTAAAACATTTTTCAAAACGGGCATAGTTGGCAAATCTGAATTACTCTTTGACGAGTTTTCGTCTCACTACTCGCACTTTTGACACTTCATCGCCAGTAGTGCCAAATTGCAATAAAGTTGAACTAAGACTATTCAACTAAGATTTCATCTGATCCAGTGCCTCGGGAATGCAGCTATGCCTCATTAAAATTGAATAAAACTGAGCAGCGTTTAAAAACGTTCAGTTTTTTTCAAGGCTCCTGCTACTGCTTTAACTTGTGCTTTCGAAAAATCAAACAGTCGCAGCAGAAGCAGAAAACTAGTTTCAGTAGTTTGTAAAGTGCTTCGGCAGTCGACAACTTTGGCAGTCATCGTTTTGATTGTCTGAAACTGTTCGCAAAATCGAAAGTCGAAGCAGCAGCAGTTGTTAAATTTTCGCAAGTCGACGCAGCTTAATTTTTTCAACAGTCGTAGCAGACTGTTTGCGCTAATGATTTTTGCTTATTATTTCTAACTTTTGTTTGATCGCTCGCTTTATTAAATTTTTTCAATTTTGTTATGATTATGACTACATTATCTATATTATTATTACGCAAGCGCATTTTTTGTGATGGCTATCAAATCTATACTGTAGTCGCGATTTTCATAAATAGGGTAGGAATTGAAAGGTCTCTTGGTCTGTAGATGTGCAGTAAGGTCTTATTTTTTTTTTAATAATTGTTTATTTTCTAAAAAAATCTGATACAACCAAATTTCATTGTGATGCCTAAAAGTATGTGACAGATTTTAATTATAATGCAGTGATAAGTAATAACTGGGCGACATAACAATTCAACAGAAACACAGAAAGTTCCTATGAAATTCTTGGTTCAAAGGTTAAAATTCTTAATATAAGAAAAAAAATTACCTATCACCAAATATTTTTTATTTTGGCGTTTTAACGCCACACGGGATTACTAGTTATTATAGTTGTACAACAGAGCGCAAAACGACTGTTTAAAAACTTATGCTACTTCGACTTACGAAAGTTCAACAACTGCTGCTGCTTTGACTTTCGTTTTTCCAACAGTTTCAGTCAATCAAAACGACGACTGCCGAGGTCGTCGACTGCCGAAGCACTTTGCTAACTATTAAAACTAGTTTGATTTTTCGAAAGCACAAGTTGAAGCAGTGATAATTAGGGCTTTGCGATTAATCGAGTAATTAATTTTTTGATTAATCAGATTCAAGATTAACTGATTAATTGATTAATCAGTTTTCTAAATAATCAAAATGCTGATTAATCAGCTTCCTGATTAATCACATTCCTGATTAATCGATTAATAAGAAGTTGCTTTATTCAAAAAATGAAAAATCTTGGTCAAATTTATTTTGAATGTTTGTATGAATTTAAAGTAAAAAACAAAAAAAATGTGAACAATAAAAAAAAGTTATTTACACTTAAAATATTTGTTTAATCAGATTTTGATTAATCGAATAATTAATCGAATAATTAATCAAATGATTAATCATAATACCAATTAATCGATTAATCAGTATTCTGGTAAATCATAAAACTGAGTAATTAATTAATCAGTTAATCTTGAATCTGATTAATCAAAAAATTAATTAATCGATTAATCGTCCAGCCCTAGTGATAATGCTTTGAAGTTATGAAAACATTTAGTGCTTAAAAAAGAAATTTAATGAAGAAATTTAAGATGTAAATATTTAATATATATTAAATAAGTGATTTACGTTCTTGAGAAATGTAAGAATTTTTATAATTATATTCGTAAAATAAAATCAAAAACATCTTGTCAAATTTTGATGCGTTCGAATCCTAGAATGCAAATTTTTCGAATTGCGTGCGTAACGTTTCGGATCGTAAAATTTTCGGATTCGTAACAAATTCTTATTACGGCGGGATCCTTAGCTTGGGAAATGAGTGCTCAAAAGGGGCGTATGGATGGAAAGGTTGAAAGCAGAAAGTTTGACTCCGGAACTTTGTTTGGACTTGTTAGGTGACAAGCATACTAAAAGACCCCACGTTTGAATTTACTGAAAAACTATCTCAGTCGATAGTCAGCTATTGCTGTCTGCCACAGTTCACGAAGAACTGTCATATTCGATATTTAGCTGCTGCTGCATGCTTAGTAAAATTGAACAGCTCACGACGAGCTGTCGCAGCCGGTAGTCGGCTACTGCTGTCTGCTTCGCAAAATTCAATAGACGATGCAACAGTTCACGAAAGGCTGTCGCAGTCGATTGTCGGCTATTGCTGTATCAGTCGTAGCAGTTTCTGTTGCAGTCAACTTAGACATTTTTGCTCAGAGCAGCTAGTCGGAAAGTGGTTTGTCGAAAACGCGTGATTTATTTGTGTAAAAATGGTAGAAAAAGATAATAGTGGTATTCAAAGAACGCCGTATTAGTGATGTAAGAAGCGAATTTGCCGTAAATTTACAGAAGCGTATTTTGCTTTAAATTGTACGTCAGTAAATATACTCAGCTTTCCGTACAAAATCGTGGTGTAAACAGCACGTATAATTCGTTAATGAAACTGGTCTTATAGCGTAGACAGACATGGTTTCCGTACTACAATGAAAGCTCAAGAAACCATGTACTAGTATAGTGACAGACATGTAGTATTCTACTATGTTGTACACTTATAAGCTGATGCAAAAGTTTGTCAATATAAAACAAGGAAATGAATGCAATCAAAGTTGTAATTGCAAATAACTTAAAAATATTGGATTACCAAAGGAAAAATAAAAAGTATTTTATATTAGCTCTTAGGACATTAAAAAGAAGCAAGCAATATCAAAAGCTTGCGTTAAAAAAAAAGGATTTTGAAAAGATACCGAACTTGCTGGTCAATGGTAAGTGTACAACAGCTCATTTCTAACATACTTATAAAGCATTTTTCACTTAAAGGTGGAAGAATCTCAATTTTGATGATGAATAGATGTTCAGCTTTTTACAGAAGAAAAGTTTTAAAATGCATTTCGAGTGAGCAGGGAGACGTTCTTTTATTTAGTGGAATCATTAAAAAATGTGCGCAAGGAGGATACTTGCTGGCGTAACGCCATACCACTGCAAAAACGAATTGCTGTCGCTTTGTACACATTAGCTTCTTCTGCAGAATACAGAACAGTTGCTAGTCTTTTTGGGATCGGTCGAACAACGGTGGAAGAAATAGTTGTAGACGTTTGTAAAGAAATATGCAAAGTTTTGAAAAATGAAGTATTCGATGCATATCTCCCGAGTGACATGAAAGTGATGGAATTAGTCTCTGATTTTGATTATTTAGGATTCCCTCAATGCTATGGCGCAGTAGATGGTTGCCATATTGGAATAAAACCTCCAAAGGACGAAGCCAGCGATTACTACAACTTTAAAGGGTGGTACTCAACGGTTTTATTTGCATCGGTTGACTATAGGTGCAGTTTTACTTATATCAATGTTGGGACACTAGGACGAAGTAATGATTCGACAATATTTGAGCAGTCGGCTTTGAGAAAGTGTCATTCTAACAATGAGGTATTTAAAAAGCATACGAAGATGATCGAAGGCATTGAGATGCCAATACTCCATATAGGAGACTCAGCATTCAAACTGTCTCAATATGTTATGAAACCATTTCCATTTAATATTAATCAGCCGGGATGTGGAGAAATTTTCAACAAACGCTTTCGGACATTTAAAGGCTCGCTTCAGACAAATTTGTCGAGGCCTGGAGGTCAATATAAAAAATGTGAACATAGTTATAAAAGCTTGTTGCATTCTTCATAACATATGCAACCATAGAAACGACAGTGTGAATGAGCAATGGATTCAACAAGCTAATGCTGGAAATAGCGGAAGGCAACCTAATAGGGGTCACACTGGCAGACATGAAAGCAATAGCGGAATTGCCATCAGACAAGCAATTATGAAAAAATTTTCCCACAGTATGTATCAATAACACTTTTTACTCTGTTACTCTTATTACTAAGAGTTTTTTTGAATAATTAACTTTACTCCTTTTCCCTACTCCGTTTCCTTTAAAAAAATATTATTAAATCGGTTGAGAACACAGGAGAAAATGGTCCTTAACTGTTTTGCCTTCGCCGATTTATATATACTATTATATACCCCATATATACTAGTAGTAGATACAAAACAAAGTAAAATGGGTATTAAAAGAAGGTTATGCTACAACCTATTCAATAATCTATTAACCATAAAATTACATGCATTACATGCATCTTTATAAGCTAAAACATGAACAATTTTTATATAACGTCGCGGAGATTTTTAAATTTTTTCACAAAATTATACAACTTACTACTTACTTAGGTGGCCGTAACAACCCGTGTTCGGGATTCGGCCGACCTCATCAGCTCTCGCCAGGCAACTCTGCTTTGCGCGCGCCTTCTCCAATTGGATACACCAAGTGCGGTTAGGGCTTCCTCAGCCTGGTCCATCCATCGGAGGCATGGTCTCCCTCGTCGTCGTTGACCAGTGACCCTCGCCTCGAGCACCTTTTTCGCTGGAGCTTCGTCTTCCATACGATGGACATGACCCAGCCAGCGTAATCACAGTAGTCACAGTTATACGCCGAACTACATCAATGTCTTCGTAGAGCTCATACAGCTCTTGGTTCATTCGGATGCGATAGTCATCGCCGACTCCAACAGGACCGAAGATTTTGCGAAGAACTTTTCTCTCGATCACCCCCAGAGCGGCTGCGTCAGTTTGGGAAACTACCCATTTCTCAGCGCCATAAGCAGCACAGGTAGAACGAGCATCTTGTAGAGTGTTAGTTTTGTCGATCGAGAGAGGGCTCTGGAACTTAGTTGCTTACTGAGCCCGTAGTAGCACCTATTAGCAATTATTGTTCTTCGCTTTATCTCCTGTCTGATTTCGTTGTTGGTATTAATGGCGATGCCAAGGTATACGAACTCCTTGACTACTTCAAAATTATAGCTGCCGGATGAAACGTGGGAGTCTAAACGCCGCGCTCCCTTGTTTGTAGACAGCATATACTTTGTTTTACCCTCATTTATCGTCAAACGCACTTTGGCTGATTCCTTTTTGAAAGCGGCGAAAGCAGCGGTAACATCTCTGTTGGTTCTGCCGACAATTTCAATATCATCAGCGTACGCAAGGAGCTGGACACCTTTATAGAAAATGGTGCCATTACGATGCACACCGGCCTTTCGTACGATCCCCTCCATGATGATGGTGAAGAGATCGCAAGACAGTGGATCGCCTTGCCTGAAACCTCTTTCGGTATTGAAGGTTTCGGAAATGTCATTTCCTGCGTTGACGGAGCTGCTAATAAAATTTTGCAGGTATACCGAACTCAGACATTGTTGCGTATAGGCATTCCCTTCTCGGGCTATCGAACGCAGCTTTAAAATCGACAAAGAGATGGTGTGTGTCAATTTGATTTTCGTGGTTTTTCTCCAGGATTTGTCGTAGCGTGAAAACTGATACGACTGATACCTCTATAACTGGCGCAGATTGTTGGGTCTCCTTTCTTAAGTATATGACACAGTACGCTGAGGATCCAATCCTCGGGCATGTTTCTGCTAGCCATATTTTGCTGATGAGCTGATGCATGCGCCTTATCAATTCATCGCAGCCGGTTTTAAACGATTCAACTGACAGGCCGTCAGCAACTCGAACCTCTTCATGGCTAGGTGGTGATACTTCCACTCCGTCATCGTTGATTGGTGGCACTGAACTGCGCTATCCATGGGTGGCATTGGTTGAATCGTCGCCTGTTAATAAATTGGAGAAGTGCTGTCTCCACAATCTCAGCACACACTGTGTATCCGTATTCAGATCTCCATTTTCGTCTCTACAAGTGGATGCTCCGGGCTTGAAACCTTGGGTTAGACGCTTAACCTGTTAATAGAATTTTCGTGAATCCTTCTTGCCCTGGTATAACTCTAGTTCCTCATGCTCACGCCTTTCCTGCTCTCTTTTCTTGCGTCTGAAAAGGCGCCTCTCTTCCTTCCTCTTTTCGCGGTAGTTTTCTTGCAAGGCTCGCGTTGCAGCTGACTGCAGCGTTTTTCTATATGCGGCGTTTTTTTACTGCTGTCGCGATGCGACACTCCTGATCGTACCATTGGTTCCGAGGTTGCGGGTGCCGGAAACCAATGACTTCTTCAGCGGCAGCGCGCATGGAGTGGGATATATGCGCCGAAAGTCCGCCGACGTCGTGGGGTCCAGAGGTTGGTTGGTTGAGCTTAACCGAGAGTTGAGCGGAGTAGGCTTCGGCAGTCCGTTGTAATTGCAGCTTAGCGACATCTAGCTTTCGTTGCATTCCTGTACGTATGTTCTTCGCATTGCATAATCGCATGCGGATCTTGGCTGCAGCAAGATAACGGTCGGAGTCAATGTTGATCCCCCGAAATGTACGCACATCTAGAACACTAAAGGCATGCCTTCCGTCGATTACAACATGATCAATTTGGTTTCTCGTTTTTCGATACGGGGACAGCCAGGTGTCCTTGTGGATGTCGAGGTGCTTAAATCTGGTGCTACTAAATACCACGTTTCGCGCCGCGGTGAAGTCGATCAGTCTTAGACCGTTGTTCGTGGAGGTCTCATAAAGACTGAACCGACCGACAGTGGGGCCAAAGATGCCTTCCCTTCCGACTTTCGCATTAAAATCGTCGAGGACTATTTTCACGTCATGGACCGGAAGGTGGTCGTATACGTCCTCAAGACTAGCGTAGAAAGCGTCCTTGACGGCTTCGTCCTTTTCCTCTGTCGGGGCGTGCGCGCAAATAAGGCTAATGTAGAAAAATTCTGCCTTTATGCGGATCGTGGCCAATCTTTCGTTCACAGGTGTGAACCGGGAAACAAGGTGGCGTAGTTTCCGGCTAACGACGAATCCACACCTGAATTCGCGCTTCTCCGCATGGCAGCTGTAGTAGATATCGCAGTGTGCTTGATTAGAGCAGCTTTGCCCTTTCCATCGCATTTCCTGGATGATGGTGATGTCGGCTTTTATTGTTTTAAGGGCTTCCGCCAGTTGGATAATGGCACCTTCCCTATAAAGGGTCCGGACATTCCAGGTGCATATCCGTAAATCATTGTCCGTTTTTCGTTTGCGGTAGTCGTCAACATAATTGGGGTTCTTATCCGAGGCTGGTTTAGTTTTCATTGGGCAGTAGTAATGTGGCGGGACCCAAACCCTGCGCACATTCCATGTTTAAGGTCTATGGAGTGACCCGCCGCTCAAATTAGACCGGAATGTAGACCGGAACTGTTCGAAGTAAATTCGGCGTACTTCATTATCTTGTACAACTCGATAATGGCTATATACTAAAACGGCATATCGACCAATTGTTGTCCATACATCGAATGTTATTACTCAACATGAATCAGAACTTCAGGAAGCCGAATTGACGAATAGGCAAGAACCACCTGATGAGTATCAAAGAAGTTAAGAGCAAGTAATTCGCAAATCCGAACGCGTACGCAATAGATTGCGTATTTAGGAGAATACGTTTCAGAGTAATATTGCTTCAATTTAAAATTCAATTAATTAATTATATCTATGAGTTTTAAAATCGTTTATATTCAATCAATTACATTACTTTCAATTAAGCGGGAGAGATTGTTTGTCCCACTTCTTTATGTTTCGAATCTGAATTTCGTTTTGATACTTTGCTCGTTTGGTACAGGAGAAAATGTCGGCTCCGTCTAGAAGCGGAGTTAGGCATAAACGCAAAAAATAAACATAGCAGTGTGATTTAGATTTTTAATAGTAAAAGAGGTATTTATGAAGTGAACAATTTCCTACTCACTAATATTTTTATTTTCACTTCGCTATCACTTCATGTTTTTAATTGACTTGAAAATAAAGTTTTTTTGAAATATTTGTCAAACAGAGCATTCCAGCGCCAAGCGGTAAAAACTGAAATGTGACTTGGATATTCATCTACACTCCATAGAAAACAATTTGAAAATTTTTCCACAGACTATATTTTTATATCGATTGGTGTAAACCGCGCCCTAACCTCAAATATTTATTCAAAAACCAACCATTAAAAATGAAATAGTTGACTTGATAAAAAGCCTGGGGTAACAAACTACTCCATGTGGCAACTATGGAAGGGTTCGATTAAGTTAATGACGGTATTTTGTAAAATGCAGCGAACACCTCACTTGTGGTTTTTTTGTTTGGAATTCCTTTTTCAGGAATTTGGAAAACTCATTTCAGTGAAAATTCACTGAAATTTTCTAATGAAATTTATTGGCAAAAAATCCCCAAATGAGGTGCTCGCGTGCGTTTTACAAAATATGAAAATATCCGTAAGACGCAAATATGTTTAGAGATTATACATACAATTTTATAGGCGACTAAAGACTTCGATTATACTTCAACACGGCTGCGGGGGTATTTTAGCTTCGATCTTGTCAAATATCCATTCATTACTAGTTTCAATGTACCTTCCCGACGACTTATAACATTGAAAGTTTTTTCATCGGGAGACTTTCCGAAGCCGAAGAGCGCAAAATCCGACAGTTTCCCGATTGAGCTGATTAGCCTATTTTACCACGAATAACAAAAGTAAAAATGTTATATTTTTTTTTTTGAAAAAAGCAGAAAATATGACTTATACTTGCAAGCATAAACAATTTTAATATAAAATTAATATTGATTGAATTTTTTTCAATCATTTTTGTCGTAAGTCATACAAAATACGAGATTTTGAAGTTTCGGTTTCGTCCATATTAAGGCCGAACAGACCTACAGCCGAAACGGATTATTCGGTGGTATACTAATTTATTGTTAAAAATAAAAATCTATTGTTGAAGATATCTTATAAAATGAATTGATAAAGAGATCTTATTTAACGTTATCCAAAAACTGGGTAACTCTATAAAATGAAAGGAAAATGGCTGTGTTCGGAAATGCAACTGGTTCAGAAGTACTGCTCAAAATGAGCTGTCTACACAATCCTCACTAAACCGACTTTCTTTGACATATGTGGCGAAGCCAGTGTAGACAGCTCATTTTGCGCAGTACTGCTGAATCAGTTGCATTTCCGAACACAGCCAAAGCCCTTGATTTACTTGAAAGCCTTCTCCGTACTTTTTTGTCTTTTATTCTCTGAGATTTTATACCTCAAGTTTCCATTTAAATATTTGTTACTTGAATACAAATAACATTTTCTCGCAATAGATACGAAGATATATGCCCATCTACTCACAACATGGATGTTCCACATGTTTAAAGAGAAGATTACCAATTGACAGACATAAGCGATGATGGATTTTTAACATTAATGTCTGACAACGGTGAAATTCGTGAAGACCTTAAGGTTCCAGAGGGAGACCTTGGAAACTCTTTACGAAGCGATTTTGACAATGGCAAAGATCTTCTTGTAAGGAATTGGTAAGCAAACATACGCAAAGAGTTTAATACTGATTTTTTTTATTTACAGTGCACTGTTCTAAAATCATGTGGTGAAGAATGTGGCATTGCTATAAAAACTAATACTGCTCTTGACAAATAAAATCCTGTAACAAATAGCCAGTCCTGTTGCTGAAAGTCCAGTCCTGAATGCATGAAAAATGGCATGCATTTACATCTGCAGAATATATTTGCTCTGATATATAACTTAGTTTTTCCATGCATTACAATTAATTTAATGTATACTTCGTTATACCTTTTTTATCGAAACGGTATTTACCACAACATAATTTTGAAGCAACTAGTGATAAAAGGGTAAAACTAGTTTTTTGCCAATAAACGTTTTTAATTAATATATATATATATATATATAACTAAATATATATATATTTAAGTATGTATATTTACATATATACAATTTCATATATATATTCAATTCATGAATTATAGATATATATCTATATAACATAATGCATATATATAATATAATATATATTATGTATATATGATGCATATATAATTATAATATATAATAATTATATTATATATAATTTTATAATATATAAAATTATATATATATATATATATATAATATATATTATTATATTGTATATAATAATTTATTATGTGTACAAAAAATATATATTATTTATATAAAATATATATATTTATATTGTATATATATATATTATCAATACTAAATATATATATATATACCATATATATATATATATATGTATATATTTTATTTTTTAATTTGAATTTAACATTAATAAAGCAAATAAATCTTCACAATATTTTGTCATTGAAAAATTAAATAAAAATTGTAGTTGGAGTAGAAAGTTTATGTATGCCATATATCGATTATGAAATTTAAGCTATATCAATAGAAATTTTACGGTATTTTTATAATATTTATGAGTTAAAGAAAAAATGTGACGAATTAAGGTTAAGTTTATAATGCTTATAATGTTTCATTTATTAAGAATTATTTATGAGCTCTAGGTCAAGTATGTTTATTTAAAAAAACAATCAACAACAAATTTGTTTAAAGTAACAACACAGCAGACTAGGCAGCTGTCACAACAACCAACAACAAATTTGTTTAAAGATACCACACATCAGACTAAGCAGCTGTTTTGTTTTCCGCTACATCAACTCATCGTTGTCTTCCGTGATTTTCGCCTTGATCCATTTAAGTCAAATGTTTCGAAATAGTTACCTCAAATATTTGTCCGTCTGTAACAATTGTTGATAACGCAGTTGGTTTTTTTTCACTTCTGATAGGGACTGTTAAAAAAACGAATCAGCTGTTTCATCCATTAAAGGTACCTTGATCTAGTTTCTTACGATCAATTGTGTTGTGAGTGTTATAAATGTTTGAATACAAATCGAATTCAAATTGATTCTCAGTTTCAAAAAGTTATAACTCATTAATTTTTTCTCCTATATGCTTCTTAAATAATTTTGTAAAGAATAAATCACTAATACTTAGCGTCTATGCTACGTATTTTTATACGTGCATATTTTGACAGCTTTAAAACCAAATTGAAACTCTGCACAGTTCTTCACAATTTAATTCAGCGACGATAAACAACGATAGTAGACTGCTTGATTGATGTAGATTTGATTGATGTGGAAATATGAAAAGAGTGCAAAAAACCAACCAACAATTAAGATTGAAACTAATGGAAATAAATATGCTCCTGGTAGGAGTTGGTTGTATCCAAAAAAGAAATAAAATCAAAAGTGCAGATATAAAAAAAATAATTATGTTCAAAAAGTGTTTAGGAATTAGGGAATTAAAAATTATTGTTCAGAAATGCCTGATACAAATTAATAAAAAACCAAAATAAGTTTGTTCAAAAAGGGATTTTCATTCAAAGTACAAAAAAATGTCTGGACAACATATATTGCAACAGTTTTGGAAAACATCGCATTGTCGTGAATTTGTATAACTTTCTTTTTAATTGATCAATTCAAAAATTTGTACAAAAATCTTTTATTTATGAAATTATGGAAAATGATGGGAAATTATGGAAATAATTTCATTAATAATAATTTCTGCAAATAAAAAAAAAAAAATCGATCCATGATTTTTTGTTAAAATTTAGAACAAACTTTATTAGATTAGATAAGAGCTTTTGATCAAACTTGAGCCTCCCGTCAGCTATCATATTTTGCGGTCACACGGTGATTGCTTGATTGCGATTAAAATGTTTTGTTGTTGCTTACAATGAACATAGGTGGACAGAATAATTCGCACAAGCTATAAATAAACTTCACTCAAATGTTTAAAGAAAATTAGCCCTATTCCAGGAGTTGTTATAAAGTTACGAATCCGAAGTTACGCTGAGAATACGAAAATTTGCTATGATTGGATCCGGACGAAATTGAGTTAGGCATTAGCTGCATTGCCGTGGTCGTTGATCTAGAGCGAGGCTCTATTTAATTCACAATGCAAAAACTAAAATTAGAACCAACTCTTCTTCTGGCTCTATTTCTGATTTTAAAATGCTGCCAAGCTTAAAACATTTTTCAAAACGGGCATAGTTGGCAAATCTGAATTACTCTTTGACGAGTTTTCGTCTCACTACTCGCACTTTTGACACTTCATCGCCAGTAGTGCCAAATTGCAATAAAGTTGAACTAAGACTATTCAACTAAGATTTCATCTGATCCAGTGCCTCGGGAATGCAGCTATGCCTCATTAAAATTGAATAAAACTGAGCAGCGTTTAAAAACGTTCAGTTTTTTTCAAGGCTCCTGCTACTGCTTTAACTTGTGCTTTCGAAAAATCAAACAGTCGCAGCAGAAGCAGAAAACTAGTTTCAGTAGTTTGTAAAGTGCTTCGGCAGTCGACAACTTTGGCAGTCATCGTTTTGATTGTCTGAAACTGTTCGCAAAATCGAAAGTCGAAGCAGCAGCAGTTGTTAAATTTTCGCAAGTCGACGCAGCTTAATTTTTTCAACAGTCGTAGCAGACTGTTTGCGCTAATGATTTTTGCTTATTATTTCTAACTTTTGTTTGATCGCTCGCTTTATTAAATTTTTTCAATTTTGTTATGATTATGACTGCATTATCTATATTATTATTACGCAAGCGCATTTTTTGTGATGGCTATCAAATCTATACTGTAGTCGCGATTTTCATAAATAGGGTAGGAATTGAAAGGTCTCTTGGTCTGTAGATGTGCAGTAAGGTCTTATTTTTTTTTTAATAATTGTTTATTTTCT
Source organism: Coremacera marginata (assembly GCA_914767935.1). NCBI lineage: Eukaryota > Metazoa > Arthropoda > Insecta > Diptera > Sciomyzidae > Coremacera > Coremacera marginata. Next base: position 98,911,144 of record OU612044.1, read on the forward strand.
AAAAAAATCTGATACAACCAAATTTCATTGTGATGCCTAAAAGTATGTGACAGATTTTAATTATAATGCAGTGATAAGTAATAACTGGGCGACATAACAGTTCAACAGAAACACAGAAAGTTCCTATGAAATTCTTGGTTCAAAGGTTAAAATTCTTAATATAAGAAAAAAAATTACCTATCACCAAATATTTTTTATTTTGGCGTTTTAACGCCACACGGGATTACTAGTTATTATAGTTGTACAACAGAGCGCAAAACGACTGTTTAAAAACTTATGCTACTTCGACTTACGAAAGTTCAACAACTGCTGCTGCTTTGACTTTCGTTTTTCCAACAGTTTCAGTCAATCAAAACGACGACTGCCGAGGTTGTCGACTGCCGAAGCACTTTGCTAACTATTAAAACTAGTTTGATTTTTCGAAAGCACAAGTTGAAGCAGTGATAATTAGGGCTTTGCGATTAATCGAGTAATTAATTTTTTGATTAATCAGATTCAAGATTAACTGATTAATCGATTAATCAGTTTTCTAAATAATCAAAATGCTGATTAATCAGCTTCCTGATTAATCACATTCCTGATTAATCGATTAATAAGAAGTTGCTTTATTCAAAAAATGAAAAATTTTGGTCAAATTTATTTTGAATGTTTGTATGAATTTAAAGTAAAAAACAAAAAAAATGTCGTGAACAATAAAAAAAAGTTATTTACACTTAAAATATTTGTTTAATCAGATTTTGATTAATCGAATAATTAATCAAATGATTAATCATAATACCAATTAATCGATTAATCAGTATTCTGGTAAATCATAAAACTGAGTAATTAATTAATCAGTTAATCTTGAATCTGATTAATCAACAAATTAATTAATCGATTAATCGTCCAGCCGTAGTGATAATGCTTTGAAGTTATGAAAACATTTAGTGCTTAAAAAATAAATTTAATGAAGAAATTTAAGATGTAAATATTTAATATATATTAAATAAGTGATTTACGTTCTTGAGAAATGTAAAATTTTTTATAATTATATTCGTAAAATAAAATCAAAAACATCTTGTCAAATTTTGATGCGTTCGAATCCTAGAATGCAAATTTTTCGAATTGCGTGCGTAACGTTTCGGATCGTAAAATTTTCGGATTCGTAACAAATTCTTATTACGGCGGGATCCTTAGCTTGGGAAATGAGTGCTCAAAAGGGGCGTATGGATGGAAAGGTTGAAAGCAGAAAGTTTGACTCCGGAACTTTGTTTGGACTTGTTAGGTGACAAGCATACTAAAAGACCCCACGTTTGAATTTACTGAAAAACTATCGCAGTCGATAGTCAGCTATTGCTGTCTGCCACAGTTCACGAAGAACTGTCATATTCGATATTTGGCTGCTGCTGCATGCTTAGTAAAATTGAACAGCTCACGACGAGCTGTCGCAGCCGGTAGTCGGCTACTGCTGTCTGCTTCGCAAAATTCAATAGACGATGCAACAGTTCACGAAAGGCTGTCGCAGTCGATGGTCGGCTATTGCTGTATCAGTCGTAGCAGTTTCTGTTGCAGTCAACTTAGACATTTTTGCTCAGAGCAGCTAGTCGGAAAGTGGTTTGTCGAAAACGCGTGATTTATTTGTGTAAAAATGGTAGAAAAAGATAATAGTGGTATTCAAAGAACGCCGTATTAGTGATGTAAGAAGCGAATTTGCCGTAAATTTACAGAAGCGTATTTTGCTTTAAATTGTACGTCAGTAAATATACTCAGCTTTCCGTACAAAATCATGGTGTAAACAGCACGTATAATTCGTTAATGAAACTGGTCTTATAGCGTAGACAGACATGGTTTCCGTACTACAATGAAAGCTCAAGAAACCATGTACTAGTATAGTGACAGACATGTAGTATTCTACTATGTTGTACACTTATAAGCTGATGCAAAAGTTTGTCAATATAAAACAAGGAAATGAATGCAATCAAAGTTGTAATTGCAAATAACTTAAAAATATTGGATTACCAAAGGAAAAATAAAAAGTATTTTATATTAGCTCTTAGGACATTAAAAAGAAGCAAGCAATATCAAAAGCTTGCGTTAAAAAAAAAGGATTTTGAAAAGATACCGAACTTGCTGGTCAATGGTAAGTGTACAACAGCTCATTTCTAACATACTTATAAAGCATTTTTCACTTAAAGGTGGAAGAATCTCAATTTTGATGATGAATAGATGTTCAGCTTTTTACAGAAGAAAAGTTTTAAAATGCATTTCGAGTGAGCAGGGAGACGTTCTTTTATTTAGTGGAATCATTAAAAAATGTGCGCAAGGAGGATACGTGCTGGCGTAACGCCATACCACTGCAAAAACGAATTGCTGTCGCTTTGTACACATTAGCTTCTTCTGCAGAATACAGAACAGTTGCTAGTCTTTTTGGGATCGGTCGAACAACGGTGGAAGAAATAGTTGTAGACGTTTGTAAAGAAATATGCAAAGTTTTGAAAAATGAAGTATTCGATGCATATCTCCCGAGTGACATGAAAGTGATGGAATTAGTCTCTGATTTTGATTATTTAGGATTCCCTCAATGCTATGGCGCAGTAGATGGTTGCCATATTGGAATAAAACCTCCAAAGGACGAAGCCAGCGATTACTACAACTTTAAAGGGTGGTACTCAACGGTTTTATTTGCATCGGTTGACTATAGGTGCAGTTTTACTTATATCAATGTTGGGACACTAGGACGAAGTAATGATTCGACAATATTTGAGCAGTCGGCTTTGAGAAAGTGTCATTCTAACAATGAGGTATTTAAAAAGCATACGAAGATGATCGAAGGCATTGAGATGCCAATACTCCATATAGGAGACTCAGCATTCAAACTGTCTCAATATGTTATGAAACCATTTCCATTTAATATTAATCAGCCGGGATGTGGAGAAATTTTCAACAAACGCTTTCGGACATTTAAAGGCTCGCTTCAGACAAATTTGTCGAGGCCTGGAGGTCAATATAAAAAATGTGAACATAGTTATAAAAGCTTGTTGCATTCTTCATAACATATGCAACCATAGAAACGACAGTGTGAATGAGCAATGGATTCAACAAGCTAATGCTGGAAATAGCGGAAGGCAACCTAATAGGGGTCACACTGGCAGACATGAAAGCAATAGCGGAATTGCCATCAGACAAGCAATTATGAAAAAATTTTCCCACAGTATGTATCAATAACACTTTTTACTCTGTTACTCTTATTACTAAGAGTTTTTTTGAATAATTAACTTTACTCCTTTTCCCTACTCCGTTTCCTTTAAAAAAATATTATTAAATCGGTTGAGAACACAGGAGAAAATGGTCCTTAACTGTTTTGCCTTCGCCGATTTATATATACTATTATATACCCCATATATACTAGTAGTAGATACAAAACAAAGTAAAATGGGTATTAAAAGAAGGTTATGCTACAACCTATTCAATAATCTATTAACTATAAAATTACATGCATTACATGCATCTTTATAAGCTAAAACATGAACAATTTTTATATAACGTCGCGGAGATTTTTAAATTTTTTCACAAAATTATACAACTTACTACTTACTTAGGTGGCCGTAACAACCCGTGTTCGGGATTCGGCCGACCTCATCAGCTCTCGCCAGGCAACTCTGCTTTGCGCGCGCCTTCTCCAATTGGATACACCAAGTGCGGTTAGGGCTTCCTCAGCCTGGTCCATCCATCGGAGGCATGGTCTCCCTCGTCGTCGTTGACCAGTGACCCTCGCCTCGAGCACCTTTTTCGCTGGAGCTTCGTCTTCCATACGATGGACATGACCCAGCCAGCGTAATCACAGTAGTCACAGTTATACGCCGAACTACATCAATGTCTTCGTAGAGCTCATACAGCTCTTGGTTCATTCGGATGCGATAGTCATCGCCGACTCCAACAGGACCGAAGATTTTGCGAAGAACTTTTCTCTCGATCACCCCCAGAGCGGCTGCGTCAGTTTGGGAAACTACCCATTTCTCAGCGCCATAAGCAGCACAGGTAGAACGAGCATCTTGTAGAGTGTTAGTTTTGTCGATCGAGAGAGGGCTCTGGAACTTAGTTGCTTACTGAGCCCGTAGTAGCACCTATTAGCAATTATTGTTCTTCGCTTTATCTCCTGTCTGATTTCGTTGTTGGTATTAATGGCGATGCCAAGGTATACGAACTCCTTGACTACTTCAAAATTATAGCTGCCGGATGAAACGTGGGAGTCTAAACGCCGCGCTCCCTTGTTTGTAGACAGCATATACTTTGTTTTACCCTCATTTATCGTCAAACGCACTTTGGCTGATTCCTTTTTGAAAGCGGCGAAAGCAGCGGTAACATCTCTGTTGGTTCTGCCGACAATTTCAATATCATCAGCGTACGCAAGGAGCTGGACACCTTTATAGAAAATGGTGCCATTACGATGCACACCGGCCTTTCGTACGATCCCCTCCATGATGATGGTGAAGAGATCGCAAGACAGTGGATCGCCTTGCCTGAAACCTCTTTCGGTATTGAAGGTTTCGGAAATGTCATTTCCTGCGTTGACGGAGCTGCTAATAAAATTTTGCAGGTATACCGAACTCAGACATTGTTGCGTATAGGCATTCCCTTCTCGGGCTATCGAACGCAGCTTTAAAATCGACAAAGAGATGGTGTGTGTCAATTTGATTTTCGTGGTTTTTCTCCAGGATTTGTCGTAGCGTGAAAACTGATACGACTGATACCTCTATAACTGGCGCAGATTGTTGGGTCTCCTTTCTTAAGTATATGACACAGTACGCTGAGGATCCAATCCTCGGGCATGTTTCTGCTAGCCATATTTTGCTGATGAGCTGATGCATGCGCCTTATCAATTCATCGCAGCCGGTTTTAAACGATTCAACTGACAGGCCGTCAGCAACTCGAACCTCTTCATGGCTAGGTGGTGATACTTCCACTCCGTCATCGTTGATTGGTGGCACTGAACTGCGCTATCCATGGGTGGCATTGGTTGAATCGTCGCCTGTTAATAAATTGGAGAAGTGCTGTCTCCACAATCTCAGCACACACTGTGTATCCGTATTCAGATCTCCATTTTCGTCTCTACAAGTGGATGCTCCGGGCTTGAAACCTTGGGTTAGACGCTTAACCTGTTAATAGAATTTTCGTGAATCCTTCTTGCCCTGGTATAACTCTAGTTCCTCATGCTCACGCCTTTCCTGCTCTCTTTTCTTGCGTCTGAAAAGGCGCCTCTCTTCCTTCCTCTTTTCGCGGTAGTTTTCTTGCAAGGCTCGCGTTGCAGCTGACTGCAGCGTTTTTCTATATGCGGCGTTTTTTTACTGCTGTCGCGATGCGACACTCCTGATCGTACCATTGGTTCCGAGGTTGCGGGTGCCGGAAACCAATGACTTCTTCAGCGGCAGCGCGCATGGAGTGGGATATATGCGCCGAAAGTCCGCCGACGTCGTGGGGTCCAGAGGTTGGTTGGTTGAGCTTAACCGAGAGTTGAGCGGAGTAGGCTTCGGCAGTCCGTTGTAATTGCAGCTTAGCGACATCTAGCTTTCGTTGCATTCCTGTACGTATGTTCTTCGCATTGCATAATCGCATGCGGATCTTGGCTGCAGCAAGATAACGGTCGGAGTCAATGTTGATCCCCCGAAATGTACGCACATCTAGAACACTAAAGGCATGCCTTCCGTCGATTACAACATGATCAATTTGGTTTCTCGTTTTTCGATACGGGGACAGCCAGGTGTCCTTGTGGATGTCGAGGTGCTTAAATCTGGTGCTACTAAATACCACGTTTCGCGCCGCGGTGAAGTCGATCAGTCTTAGACCGTTGTTCGTGGAGGTCTCATAAAGACTGAACCGACCGACAGTGGGGCCAAAGATGCCTTCCCTTCCGACTTTCGCATTAAAATCGTCGAGGACTATTTTCACGTCATGGACCGGAAGGTGGTCGTATACGTCCTCAAGACTAGCGTAGAAAGCGTCCTTGACGGCTTCGTCCTTTTCCTCTGTCGGGGCGTGCGCGCAAATAAGGCTAATGTAGAAAAATTCTGCCTTTATGCGGATCGTGGCCAATCTTTCGTTCACAGGTGTGAACCGGGAAACAAGGTGGCGTAGTTTCCGGCTAACGACGAATCCACACCTGAATTCGCGCTTCTCCGCATGGCAGCTGTAGTAGATATCGCAGTGTGCTTGATTAGAGCAGCTTTGCCCTTTCCATCGCATTTCCTGGATGATGGTGATGTCGGCTTTTATTGTTTTAAGGGCTTCCGCCAGTTGGATAATGGCACCTTCCCTATAAAGGGTCCGGACATTCCAGGTGCATATCCGTAAATCATTGTCCGTTTTTCGTTTGCGGTAGTCGTCAACATAATTGGGGTTCTTATCCGAGGCTGGTTTAGTTTTCATTGGGCAGTAGTAATGTGGCGGGACCCAAACCCTGCGCACATTCCATGTTTAAGGTCTATGGAGTGACCCGCCGCTCAAATTAGACCGGAATGTAGACCGGAACTGTTCGAAGTAAATTCGGCGTACTTCATTATCTTGTACAACTCGATAATGGCTATATACTAAAACGGCATATCGACCAATTGTTGTCCATACATCGAATGTTATTACTCAACATGAATCAGAACTTCAGGAAGCCGAATTGACGAATAGGCAAGAACCACCTGATGAGTATCAAAGAAGTTAAGAGCAAGTAATTCGCAAATCCGAACGCGTACGCAATAGATTGCGTATTTAGGAGAATACGTTTCAGAGTAATATTGCTTCAATTTAAAATTCAATTAATTAATTATATCTATGAGTTTTAAAATCGTTTATATTCAATCAATTACATTACTTTCAATTAAGCGGGAGAGATTGTTTGTCCCACTTCTTTATGTTTCGAATCTGAATTTCGTTTTGATACTTTGCTCGTTTGGTACAGGAGAAAATGTCGGCTCCGTCTAGAAGCGGAGTTAGGCATAAACGCAAAAAATAAACATAGCAGTGTGATTTAGATTTTTAATAGTAAAAGAGGTATTTATGAAGTGAACAATTTCCTACTCACTAATATTTTTATTTTCACTTCGCTATCACTTCATGTTTTTAATTGACTTGAAAATAAAGTTTTTTTGAAATATTTGTCAAACAGAGCATTCCAGCGCCAAGCGGTAAAAACTGAAATGTGACTTGGATATTCATCTACACTCCATAGAAAACAATTTGAAAATTTTTCCACAGACTATATTTTTATATCGATTGGTGTAAACCGCGCCCTAACCTCAAATATTTATTCAAAAACCAACCATTAAAAATGAAATAGTTGACTTGATAAAAAGCCTGGGGTAACAAACTACTCCATGTGGCAACTATGGAAGGGTTCGATTAAGTTAATGACGGTATTTTGTAAAATGCAGCGAACACCTCACTTGTGGTTTTTTTGTTTGGAATTCCTTTTTCAGGAATTTGGAAAACTCATTTCAGTGAAAATTCACTGAAATTTTCTAATGAAATTTATTGGCAAAAAATCCCCAAATGAGGTGCTCGCGTGCGTTTTACAAAATATGAAAATATCCGTAAGACGCAAATATGTTTAGAGATTATACATACAATTTTATAGGCGACTAAAGACTTCGATTATACTTCAACACGGCTGCGGGGGTATTTTAGCTTCGATCTTGTCAAATATCCATTCATTACTAGTTTCAATGTACCTTCCCGACGACTTATAACATTGAAAGTTTTTTCATCGGGAGACTTTCCGAAGCCGAAGAGCGCAAAATCCGACAGTTTCCCGATTGAGCTGATTAGCCTATTTTACCACGAATAACAAAAGTAAAAATGTTATATTTTTTTTTTTGAAAAAAGCAGAAAATATGACTTATACTTGCAAGCATAAACAATTTTAATATAAAATTAATATTGATTGAATTTTTTTCAATCATTTTTGTCGTAAGTCATACAAAATACGAGATTTTGAAGTTTCGGTTTCGTCCATATTAAGGCCGAACAGACCTACAGCCGAAACGGATTATTCGGTGGTATACTAATTTATTGTTAAAAATAAAAATCTATTGTTGAAGATATCTTATAAAATGAATTGATAAAGAGATCTTATTTAACGTTATCCAAAAACTGGGTAACTCTATAAAATGAAAGGAAAATGGCTGTGTTCGGAAATGCAACTGGTTCAGAAGTACTGCTCAAAATGAGCTGTCTACACAATCCTCACTAAACCGACTTTCTTTGACATATGTGGCGAAGCCAGTGTAGACAGCTCATTTTGCGCAGTACTGCTGAATCAGTTGCATTTCCGAACACAGCCAAAGCCCTTGATTTACTTGAAAGCCTTCTCCGTACTTTTTTGTCTTTTATTCTCTGAGATTTTATACCTCAAGTTTCCATTTAAATATTTGTTACTTGAATACAAATAACATTTTCTCGCAATAGATACGAAGATATATGCCCATCTACTCACAACATGGATGTTCCACATGTTTAAAGAGAAGATTACCAATTGACAGACATAAGCGATGATGGATTTTTAACATTAATGTCTGACAACGGTGAAATTCGTGAAGACCTTAAGGTTCCAGAGGGAGACCTTGGAAACTCTTTACGAAGCGATTTTGACAATGGCAAAGATCTTCTTGTAAGGAATTGGTAAGCAAACATACGCAAAGAGTTTAATACTGATTTTTTTTATTTACAGTGCACTGTTCTAAAATCATGTGGTGAAGAATGTGGCATTGCTATAAAAACTAATACTGCTCTTGACAAATAAAATCCTGTAACAAATAGCCAGTCCTGTTGCTGAAAGTCCAGTCCTGAATGCATGAAAAATGGCATGCATTTACATCTGCAGAATATATTTGCTCTGATATATAACTTAGTTTTTCCATGCATTACAATTAATTTAATGTATACTTCGTTATACCTTTTTTATCGAAACGGTATTTACCACAACATAATTTTGAAGCAACTAGTGATAAAAGGGTAAAACTAGTTTTTTGCCAATAAACGTTTTTAATTAATATATATATATATATATATAACTAAATATATATATATTTAAGTATGTATATTTACATATATACAATTTCATATATATATTCAATTCATGAATTATAGATATATATCTATATAACATAATGCATATATATAATATAATATATATTATGTATATATGATGCATATATAATTATAATATATAATAATTATATTATATATAATTTTATAATATATAAAATTATATATATATATATATATATAATATATATTATTATATTGTATATAATAATTTATTATGTGTACAAAAAATATATATTATTTATATAAAATATATATATTTATATTGTATATATATATATTATCAATACTAAATATATATATATATACCATATATATATATATATATGTATATATTTTATTTTTTAATTTGAATTTAACATTAATAAAGCAAATAAATCTTCACAATATTTTGTCATTGAAAAATTAAATAAAAATTGTAGTTGGAGTAGAAAGTTTATGTATGCCATATATCGATTATGAAATTTAAGCTATATCAATAGAAATTTTACGGTATTTTTATAATATTTATGAGTTAAAGAAAAAATGTGACGAATTAAGGTTAAGTTTATAATGCTTATAATGTTTCATTTATTAAGAATTATTTATGAGCTCTAGGTCAAGTATGTTTATTTAAAAAAACAATCAACAACAAATTTGTTTAAAGTAACAACACAGCAGACTAGGCAGCTATCACAACAACCAACAACAAATTTGTTTAAAGATACCACACATCAGACTAAGCAGCTGTTTTGTTTTCCGCTACATCAACTCATCGTTGTCTTCCGTGATTTTCGCCTTGATCCATTTAAGTCAAATGTTTCGAAATAGTTACCTCAAATATTTGTCCGTCTGTAACAATTGTTGATAACGCAGTTGGTTTTTTTTCACTTCTGATAGGGACTGTTAAAAAAACGAATCAGCTGTTTCATCCATTAAAGGTACCTTGATCTAGTTTCTTACGATCAATTGTGTTGTGAGTGTTATAAATGTTTGAATACAAATCGAATTCAAATTGATTCTCAGTTTCAAAAAGTTATAACTCATTAATTTTTTCTCCTATATGCTTCTTAAATAATTTTGTAAAGAATAAATCACTAATACTTAGCGTCTATGCTACGTATTTTTATACGTGCATATTTTGACAGCTTTAAAACCAAATTGAAACTCTGCACAGTTCTTCACAATTTAATTCAGCGACGATAAACAACGATAGTAGACTGCTTGATTGATGTAGATTTGATTGATGTGGAAATATGAAAAGAGTGCAAAAAACCAACCAACAATTAAGATTGAAACTAATGGAAATAAATATGCTCCTGGTAGGAGTTGGTTGTATCCAAAAAAGAAATAAAATCAAAAGTGCAGATATAAAAAAAATAATTATGTTCAAAAAGTGTTTAGGAATTAGGGAATTAAAAATTATTGTTCAGAAATGCCTGATACAAATTAATAAAAAACCAAAATAAGTTTGTTCAAAAAGGGATTTTCATTCAAAGTACAAAAAAATGTCTGGACAACATATATTGCAACAGTTTTGGAAAACATCGCATTGTCGTGAATTTGTATAACTTTCTTTTTAATTGATCAATTCAAAAATTTGTACAAAAATCTTTTATTTATGAAATTATGGAAAATGATGGGAAATTATGGAAATAATTTCATTAATAATAATTTCTGCAAATAAAAAAAAAAAAATCGATCCATGATTTTTTGTTAAAATTTAGAACAAACTTTATTAGATTAGATAAGAGCTTTTGATCAAACTTGAGCCTCCCGTCAGCTATCATATTTTGCGGTCACACGGTGATTGCTTGATTGCGATTAAAATGTTTTGTTGTTGCTTACAATGAACATAGGTGGACAGAATAATTCGCACAAGCTATAAATAAACTTCACTCAAATGTTTAAAGAAAATTAGCCCTATTCCAGGAGTTGTTATAAAGTTACGAATCCGAAGTTACGCTGAGAATACGAAAATTTGCTATGATTGGATCCGGACGAAATTGAGTTAGGCATTAGCTGCATTGCCGTGGTCGTTGATCTAGAGCGAGGCTCTATTTAATTCACAATGCAAAAACTAAAATTAGAACCAACTCTTCTTCTGGCTCTATTTCTGATTTTAAAATGCTGCCAAGCTTAAAACATTTTTCAAAACGGGCATAGTTGGCAAATCTGAATTACTCTTTGACGAGTTTTCGTCTCACTACTCGCACTTTTGACACTTCATCGCCAGTAGTGCCAAATTGCAATAAAGTTGAACTAAGACTATTCAACTAAGATTTCATCTGATCCAGTGCCTCGGGAATGCAGCTATGCCTCATTAAAATTGAATAAAACTGAGCAGCGTTTAAAAACGTTCAGTTTTTTTCAAGGCTCCTGCTACTGCTTTAACTTGTGCTTTCGAAAAATCAAACAGTCGCAGCAGAAGCAGAAAACTAGTTTCAGTAGTTTGTAAAGTGCTTCGGCAGTCGACAACTTTGGCAGTCATCGTTTTGATTGTCTGAAACTGTTCGCAAAATCGAAAGTCGAAGCAGCAGCAGTTGTTAAATTTTCGCAAGTCGACGCAGCTTAATTTTTTCAACAGTCGTAGCAGACTGTTTGCGCTAATGATTTTTGCTTATTATTTCTAACTTTTGTTTGATCGCTCGCTTTATTAAATTTTTTCAATTTTGTTATGATTATGACTGCATTATCTATATTATTATTACGCAAGCGCATTTTTTGTGATGGCTATCAAATCTATACTGTAGTCGCGATTTTCATAAATAGGGTAGGAATTGAAAGGTCTCTTGGTCTGTAGATGTGCAGTAAGGTCTTATTTTTTTTTTAATAATTGTTTATTTTCTAAAAAAATCTGATACAACCAAATTTCATTGTGATGCCTAAAAGTATGTGACAGATTTTAATTATAATGCAGTGATAAGTAATAACTGGGCGACATAACAGTTCAACAGAAACACAGAAAGTTCCTATGAAATTCTTGGTTCAAAGGTTAAAATTCTTAATATAAGAAAAAAAATTACCTATCACCAAATATTTTTTATTTTGGCGTTTTAACGCCACACGGGATTACTAGTTATTATAGTTGTACAACAGAGCGCAAAACGACTGTTTAAAAACTTATGCTACTTCGACTTACGAAAGTTCAACAACTGCTGCTGCTTTGACTTTCGTTTTTCCAACAGTTTCAGTCAATCAAAACGACGACTGCCGAGGTTGTCGACTGCCGAAGCACTTTGCTAACTATTAAAACTAGTTTGATTTTTCGAAAGCACAAGTTGAAGCAGTGATAATTAGGGCTTTGCGATTAATCGAGTAATTAATTTTTTGATTAATCAGATTCAAGATTAACTGATTAATCGATTAATCAGTTTTCTAAATAATCAAAATGCTGATTAATCAGCTTCCTGATTAATCACATTCCTGATTAATCGATTAATAAGAAGTTGCTTTATTCAAAAAATGAAAAATTTTGGTCAAATTTATTTTGAATGTTTGTATGAATTTAAAGTAAAAAACAAAAAAAATGTCGTGAACAATAAAAAAAAGTTATTTACACTTAAAATATTTGTTTAATCAGATTTTGATTAATCGAATAATTAATCAAATGATTAATCATAATACCAATTAATCGATTAATCAGTATTCTGGTAAATCATAAAACTGAGTAATTAATTAATCAGTTAATCTTGAATCTGATTAATCAACAAATTAATTAATCGATTAATCGTCCAGCCGTAGTGATAATGCTTTGAAGTTATGAAAACATTTAGTGCTTAAAAAATAAATTTAATGAAGAAATTTAAGATGTAAATATTTAATATATATTAAATAAGTGATTTACGTTCTTGAGAAATGTAAAATTTTTTATAATTATATTCGTAAAATAAAATCAAAAACATCTTGTCAAATTTTGATGCGTTCGAATCCTAGAATGCAAATTTTTCGAATTGCGTGCGTAACGTTTCGGATCGTAAAATTTTCGGATTCGTAACAAATTCTTATTACGGCGGGATCCTTAGCTTGGGAAATGAGTGCTCAAAAGGGGCGTATGGATGGAAAGGTTGAAAGCAGAAAGTTTGACTCCGGAACTTTGTTTGGACTTGTTAGGTGACAAGCATACTAAAAGACCCCACGTTTGAATTTACTGAAAAACTATCGCAGTCGATAGTCAGCTATTGCTGTCTGCCACAGTTCACGAAGAACTGTCATATTCGATATTTGGCTGCTGCTGCATGCTTAGTAAAATTGAACAGCTCACGACGAGCTGTCGCAGCCGGTAGTCGGCTACTGCTGTCTGCTTCGCAAAATTCAATAGACGATGCAACAGTTCACGAAAGGCTGTCGCAGTCGATGGTCGGCTATTGCTGTATCAGTCGTAGCAGTTTCTGTTGCAGTCAACTTAGACATTTTTGCTCAGAGCAGCTAGTCGGAAAGTGGTTTGTCGAAAACGCGTGATTTATTTGTGTAAAAATGGTAGAAAAAGATAATAGTGGTATTCAAAGAACGCCGTATTAGTGATGTAAGAAGCGAATTTGCCGTAAATTTACAGAAGCGTATTTTGCTTTAAATTGTACGTCAGTAAATATACTCAGCTTTCCGTACAAAATCATGGTGTAAACAGCACGTATAATTCGTTAATGAAACTGGTCTTATAGCGTAGACAGACATGGTTTCCGTACTACAATGAAAGCTCAAGAAACCATGTACTAGTATAGTGACAGACATGTAGTATTCTACTATGTTGTACACTTATAAGCTGATGCAAAAGTTTGTCAATATAAAACAAGGAAATGAATGCAATCAAAGTTGTAATTGCAAATAACTTAAAAATATTGGATTACCAAAGGAAAAATAAAAAGTATTTTATATTAGCTCTTAGGACATTAAAAAGAAGCAAGCAATATCAAAAGCTTGCGTTAAAAAAAAAGGATTTTGAAAAGATACCGAACTTGCTGGTCAATGGTAAGTGTACAACAGCTCATTTCTAACATACTTATAAAGCATTTTTCACTTAAAGGTGGAAGAATCTCAATTTTGATGATGAATAGATGTTCAGCTTTTTACAGAAGAAAAGTTTTAAAATGCATTTCGAGTGAGCAGGGAGACGTTCTTTTATTTAGTGGAATCATTAAAAAATGTGCGCAAGGAGGATACGTGCTGGCGTAACGCCATACCACTGCAAAAACGAATTGCTGTCGCTTTGTACACATTAGCTTCTTCTGCAGAATACAGAACAGTTGCTAGTCTTTTTGGGATCGGTCGAACAACGGTGGAAGAAATAGTTGTAGACGTTTGTAAAGAAATATGCAAAGTTTTGAAAAATGAAGTATTCGATGCATATCTCCCGAGTGACATGAAAGTGATGGAATTAGTCTCTGATTTTGATTATTTAGGATTCCCTCAATGCTATGGCGCAGTAGATGGTTGCCATATTGGAATAAAACCTCCAAAGGACGAAGCCAGCGATTACTACAACTTTAAAGGGTGGTACTCAACGGTTTTATTTGCATCGGTTGACTATAGGTGCAGTTTTACTTATATCAATGTTGGGACACTAGGACGAAGTAATGATTCGACAATATTTGAGCAGTCGGCTTTGAGAAAGTGTCATTCTAACAATGAGGTATTTAAAAAGCATACGAAGATGATCGAAGGCATTGAGATGCCAATACTCCATATAGGAGACTCAGCATTCAAACTGTCTCAATATGTTATGAAACCATTTCCATTTAATATTAATCAGCCGGGATGTGGAGAAATTTTCAACAAACGCTTTCGGACATTTAAAGGCTCGCTTCAGACAAATTTGTCGAGGCCTGGAGGTCAATATAAAAAATGTGAACATAGTTATAAAAGCTTGTTGCATTCTTCATAACATATGCAACCATAGAAACGACAGTGTGAATGAGCAATGGATTCAACAAGCTAATGCTGGAAATAGCGGAAGGCAACCTAATAGGGGTCACACTGGCAGACATGAAAGCAATAGCGGAATTGCCATCAGACAAGCAATTATGAAAAAATTTTCCCACAGTATGTATCAATAACACTTTTTACTCTGTTACTCTTATTACTAAGAGTTTTTTTGAATAATTAACTTTACTCCTTTTCCCTACTCCGTTTCCTTTAAAAAAATATTATTAAATCGGTTGAGAACACAGGAGAAAATGGTCCTTAACTGTTTTGCCTTCGCCGATTTATATATACTATTATATACCCCATATATACTAGTAGTAGATACAAAACAAAGTAAAATGGGTATTAAAAGAAGGTTATGCTACAACCTATTCAATAATCTATTAACCATAAAATTACATGCATTACATGCATCTTTATAAGCTAAAACATGAACAATTTTTATATAACGTCGCGGAGATTTTTAAATTTTTTCACAAAATTATACAACTTACTACTTACTTAGGTGGCCGTAACAACCCGTGTTCGGGATTCGGCCGACCTCATCAGCTCTCGCCAGGCAACTCTGCTTTGCGCGCGCCTTCTCCAATTGGATACACCAAGTGCGGTTAGGGCTTCCTCAGCCTGGTCCATCCATCGGAGGCATGGTCTCCCTCGTCGTCGTTGACCAGTGACCCTCGCCTCGAGCACCTTTTTCGCTGGAGCTTCGTCTTCCATACGATGGACATGACCCAGCCAGCGTAATCACAGTAGTCACAGTTATACGCCGAACTACATCAATGTCTTCGTAGAGCTCATACAGCTCTTGGTTCATTCGGATGCGATAGTCATCGCCGACTCCAACAGGACCGAAGATTTTGCGAAGAACTTTTCTCTCGATCACCCCCAGAGCGGCTGCGTCAGTTTGGGAAACTACCCATTTCTCAGCGCCATAAGCAGCACAGGTAGAACGAGCATCTTGTAGAGTGTTAGTTTTGTCGATCGAGAGAGGGCTCTGGAACTTAGTTGCTTACTGAGCCCGTAGTAGCACCTATTAGCAATTATTGTTCTTCGCTTTATCTCCTGTCTGATTTCGTTGTTGGTATTAATGGCGATGCCAAGGTATACGAACTCCTTGACTACTTCAAAATTATAGCTGCCGGATGAAACGTGGGAGTCTAAACGCCGCGCTCCCTTGTTTGTAGACAGCATATACTTTGTTTTACCCTCATTTATCGTCAAACGCACTTTGGCTGATTCCTTTTTGAAAGCGGCGAAAGCAGCGGTAACATCTCTGTTGGTTCTGCCGACAATTTCAATATCATCAGCGTACGCAAGGAGCTGGACACCTTTATAGAAAATGGTGCCATTACGATGCACACCGGCCTTTCGTACGATCCCCTCCATGATGATGGTGAAGAGATCGCAAGACAGTGGATCGCCTTGCCTGAAACCTCTTTCGGTATTGAAGGTTTCGGAAATGTCATTTCCTGCGTTGACGGAGCTGCTAATAAAATTTTGCAGGTATACCGAACTCAGACATTGTTGCGTATAGGCATTCCCTTCTCGGGCTATCGAACGCAGCTTTAAAATCGACAAAGAGATGGTGTGTGTCAATTTGATTTTCGTGGTTTTTCTCCAGGATTTGTCGTAGCGTGAAAACTGATACGACTGATACCTCTATAACTGGCGCAGATTGTTGGGTCTCCTTTCTTAAGTATATGGCACAGTACGCTGAGGATCCAATCCTCGGGCATGTTTCTGCTAGCCATATTTTGCTGATGAGCTGATGCATGCGCCTTATCAATTCATCGCAGCCGGTTTTAAACGATTCAACTGACAGGCCGTCAGCAACTCGAACCTCTTCATGGCTAGGTGGTGATACTTCCACTCCGTCATCGTTGATTGGTGGCACTGAACTGCGCTATCCATGGGTGGCATTGGTTGAATCGTCGCCTGTTAATAAATTGGAGAAGTGCTGTCTCCACAATCTCAGCACACACTGTGTATCCGTATTCAGATCTCCATTTTCGTCTCTACAAGTGGATGCTCCGGGCTTGAAACCTTGGGTTAGACGCTTAACCTGTTAATAGAATTTTCGTGAATCCTTCTTGCCCTGGTATAACTCTAGTTCCTCATGCTCACGCCTTTCCTGCTCTCTTTTCTTGCGTCTGAAAAGGCGCCTCTCTTCCTTCCTCTTTTCGCGGTAGTTTTCTTGCAAGGCTCGCGTTGCAGCTGACTGCAGCGTTTTTCTATATGCGGCATTTTTTTACTGCTGTCGCGATGCGACACTCCTGATCGTACCATTGGTTCCGAGGTTGCGGGTGCCGGAAACCAATGACTTCTTCAGCGGCAGCGCGCATGGAGTGGGATATATGCGCCGAAAGTCCGCCGACGTCGTGGGGTCCAGAGGTTGGTTGGTTGAGCTTAACCGAGAGTTGAGCGGAGTAGGCTTCGGCAGTCCGTTGTAATTGCAGCTTAGCGACATCTAGCTTTCGTTGCATTCCTGTACGTATGTTCTTCGCATTGCATAATCGCATGCGGATCTTGGCTGCAGCAAGATAACGGTCGGAGTCAATGTTGATCCCCCGAAATGTACGCACATCTAGAACACTAAAGGCATGCCTTCCGTCGATTACAACATGATCAATTTGGTTTCTCGTTTTTCGATACGGGGACAGCCAGGTGTCCTTGTGGATGTCGAGGTGCTTAAATCTGGTGCTACTAAATACCACGTTTCGCGCCGCGGTGAAGTCGATCAGTCTTAGACCGTTGTTCGTGGAGGTCTCATAAAGACTGAACCGACCGACAGTGGGGCCAAAGATGCCTTCCCTTCCGACTTTCGCATTAAAATCGTCGAGGACTATTTTCACGTCATGGACCGGAAGGTGGTCGTATACGTCCTCAAGACTAGCGTAGAAAGCGTCCTTGACGGCTTCGTCCTTTTCCTCTGTCGGGGCGTGCGCGCAAATAAGGCTAATGTAGAAAAATTCTGCCTTTATGCGGATCGTGGCCAATCTTTCGTTCACAGGTGTGAACCGGGAAACAAGGTGGCGTAGTTTCCGGCTAACGACGAATCCACACCTGAATTCGCGCTTCTCCGCATGGCAGCTGTAGTAGATATCGCAGTGTGCTTGATTAGAGCAGCTTTGCCCTTTCCATCGCATTTCCTGGATGATGGTGATGTCGGCTTTTATTGTTTTGAGGGCTTCCGCCAGTTGGATAATGGCACCTTCCCTATAAAGGGTCCGGACATTCCAGGTGCATATCCGTAAATCATTGTCCGTTTTTCGTTTGCGGTAGTCGTCAACATAATTGGGGTTCTTATCCGAGGCTGGTTTAGTTTTCATTGGGCAGTAGTAATGTGGCGGGACCCAAACCCTGCGCACATTCCATGTTTAAGGTCTATGGAGTGACCCGCCGCTCAAATTAGACCGGAATGTAGACCGGAACTGTTCGAAGTAAATTCGGCGTACTTCATTATCTTGTACAACTCGATAATGGCTATATACTAAAACGGCATATCGACCAATTGTTGTCCATACATCGAATGTTATTACTCAACATGAATCAGAACTTCAGGAAGCCGAATTGACGAATAGGCAAGAACCACCTGATGAGTATCAAAGAAGTTAAGAGCAAGTAATTCGCAAATCCGAACGCGTACGCAATAGATTGCGTATTTAGGAGAATACGTTTCAGAGTAATATTGCTTCAATTTAAAATTCAATTAATTAATTATATCTATGAGTTTTAAAATCGTTTATATTCAATCAATTACATTACTTTCAATTAAGCGGGAGAGATTGTTTGTCCCACTTCTTTATGTTTCGAATCTGAATTTCGTTTTGATACTTTGCTCGTTTGGTACAGGAGAAAATGTCGGCTCCGTCTAGAAGCGGAGTTAGGCATAAACGCAAAAAATAAACATAGCAGTGTGATTTAGATTTTTAATAGTAAAAGAGGTATTTATGAAGTGAACAATTTCCTACTCACTAATATTTTTATTTTCACTTCGCTATCACTTCATGTTTTTAATTGACTTGAAAATAAAGTTTTTTTGAAATATTTGTCAAACAGAGCATTCCAGCGCCAAGCGGTAAAAACTGAAATGTGACTTGGATATTCATCTACACTCCATAGAAAACAATTTGAAAATTTTTCCACAGACTATATTTTTATATCGATTGGTGTAAACCGCGCCCTAACCTCAAATATTTATTCAAAAACCAACCATTAAAAATGAAATAGTTGACTTGATAAAAAGCCTGGGGTAACAAACTACTCCATGTGGCAACTATGGAAGGGTTCGATTAAGTTAATGACGGTATTTTGTAAAATGCAGCGAACACCTCACTTGTGGTTTTTTTGTTTGGAATTCCTTTTTCAGGAATTTGGAAAACTCATTTCAGTGAAAATTCACTGAAATTTTCTAATGAAATTTATTGGCAAAAAATCCCCAAATGAGGTGCTCGCGTGCGTTTTACAAAATATGAAAATATCCGTAAGACGCAAATATGTTTAGAGATTATACATACAATTTTATAGGCGACTAAAGACTTCGATTATACTTCAACACGGCTGCGGGGGTATTTTAGCTTCGATCTTGTCAAATATCCATTCATTACTAGTTTCAATGTACCTTCCCGACGACTTATAACATTGAAAGTTTTTTCATCGGGAGACTTTCCGAAGCCGAAGAGCGCAAAATCCGACAGTTTCCCGATTGAGCTGATTAGCCTATTTTACCACGAATAACAAAAGTAAAAATGTTATATTTTTTTTTTTGAAAAAAGCAGAAAATATGACTTATACTTGCAAGCATAAACAATTTTAATATAAAATTAATATTGATTGAATTTTTTTCAATCATTTTTGTCGTAAGTCATACAAAATACGAGATTTTGAAGTTTCGGTTTCGTCCATATTAAGGCCGAACAGACCTACAGCCGAAACGGATTATTCGGTGGTATACTAATTTATTGTTAAAAATAAAAATCTATTGTTGAAGATATCTTATAAAATGAATTGATAAAGAGATCTTATTTAACGTTATCCAAAAACTGGGTAACTCTATAAAATGAAAGGAAAATGGCTGTGTTCGGAAATGCAACTGGTTCAGAAGTACTGCTCAAAATGAGCTGTCTACACAATCCTCACTAAACCGACTTTCTTTGACATATGTGGCGAAGCCAGTGTAGACAGCTCATTTTGCGCAGTACTGCTGAATCAGTTGCATTTCCGAACACAGCCAAAGCCCTTGATTTACTTGAAAGCCTTCTCCGTACTTTTTTGTCTTTTATTCTCTGAGATTTTATACCTCAAGTTTCCATTTAAATATTTGTTACTTGAATACAAATAACATTTTCTCGCAATAGATACGAAGATATATGCCCATCTACTCACAACATGGATGTTCCACATGTTTAAAGAGAAGATTACCAATTGACAGACATAAGCGATGATGGATTTTTAACATTAATGTCTGACAACGGT
The DNA here is from genome assembly GCA_914767935.1 of Coremacera marginata. NCBI lineage: Eukaryota > Metazoa > Arthropoda > Insecta > Diptera > Sciomyzidae > Coremacera > Coremacera marginata. The sequence goes on from OU612044.1 coordinate 98,931,589, forward strand.
GAAATTCGTGAAGACCTTAAGGTTCCAGAGGGAGACCTTGGAAACTCTTTACGAAGCGATTTTGACAATGGCAAAGATCTTCTTGTAAGGAATTGGTAAGCAAACATACGCAAAGAGTTTAATACTGATTTTTTTTATTTACAGTGCACTGTTCTAAAATCATGTGGTGAAGAATGTGGCATTGCTATAAAAACTAATACTGCTCTTGACAAATAAAATCCTGTAACAAATAGCCAGTCCTGTTGCTGAAAGTCCAGTCCTGAATGCATGAAAAATGGCATGCATTTACATCTGCAGAATATATTTGCTCTGATATATAACTTAGTTTTTCCATGCATTACAATTAATTTAATGTATACTTCGTTATACCTTTTTTATCGAAACGGTATTTACCACAACATAATTTTGAAGCAACTAGTGATAAAAGGGTAAAACTAGTTTTTTGCCAATAAACGTTTTTAATTAATATATATATATATATATATAACTAAATATATATATATTTAAGTATGTATATTTACATATATACAATTTCATATATATATTCAATTCATGAATTATAGATATATATCTATATAACATAATGCATATATATAATATAATATATATTATGTATATATGATGCATATATAATTATAATATATAATAATTATATTATATATAATTTTATAATATATAAAATTATATATATATATATATATATAATATATATTATTATATTGTATATAATAATTTATTATGTGTACAAAAAATATATATTATTTATATAAAATATATATATTTATATTGTATATATATATATTATCAATACTAAATATATATATATATACCATATATATATATATATATGTATATATTTTATTTTTTAATTTGAATTTAACATTAATAAAGCAAATAAATCTTCACAATATTTTGTCATTGAAAAATTAAATAAAAATTGTAGTTGGAGTAGAAAGTTTATGTATGCCATATATCGATTATGAAATTTAAGCTATATCAATAGAAATTTTACGGTATTTTTATAATATTTATGAGTTAAAGAAAAAATGTGACGAATTAAGGTTAAGTTTATAATGCTTATAATGTTTCATTTATTAAGAATTATTTATGAGCTCTAGGTCAAGTATGTTTATTTAAAAAAACAATCAACAACAAATTTGTTTAAAGTAACAACACAGCAGACTAGGCAGCTGTCACAACAACCAACAACAAATTTGTTTAAAGATACCACACATCAGACTAAGCAGCTGTTTTGTTTTCCGCTACATCAACTCATCGTTGTCTTCCGTGATTTTCGCCTTGATCCATTTAAGTCAAATGTTTCGAAATAGTTACCTCAAATATTTGTCCGTCTGTAACAATTGTTGATAACGCAGTTGGTTTTTTTTCACTTCTGATAGGGACTGTTAAAAAAACGAATCAGCTGTTTCATCCATTAAAGGTACCTTGATCTAGTTTCTTACGATCAATTGTGTTGTGAGTGTTATAAATGTTTGAATACAAATCGAATTCAAATTGATTCTCAGTTTCAAAAAGTTATAACTCATTAATTTTTTCTCCTATATGCTTCTTAAATAATTTTGTAAAGAATAAATCACTAATACTTAGCGTCTATGCTACGTATTTTTATACGTGCATATTTTGACAGCTTTAAAACCAAATTGAAACTCTGCACAGTTCTTCACAATTTAATTCAGCGACGATAAACAACGATAGTAGACTGCTTGATTGATGTAGATTTGATTGATGTGGAAATATGAAAAGAGTGCAAAAAACCAACCAACAATTAAGATTGAAACTAATGGAAATAAATATGCTCCTGGTAGGAGTTGGTTGTATCCAAAAAAGAAATAAAATCAAAAGTGCAGATATAAAAAAAATAATTATGTTCAAAAAGTGTTTAGGAATTAGGGAATTAAAAATTATTGTTCAGAAATGCCTGATACAAATTAATAAAAAACCAAAATAAGTTTGTTCAAAAAGGGATTTTCATTCAAAGTACAAAAAAATGTCTGGACAACATATATTGCAACAGTTTTGGAAAACATCGCATTGTCGTGAATTTGTATAACTTTCTTTTTAATTGATCAATTCAAAAATTTGTACAAAAATCTTTTATTTATGAAATTATGGAAAATGATGGGAAATTATGGAAATAATTTCATTAATAATAATTTCTGCAAATAAAAAAAAAAAAATCGATCCATGATTTTTTGTTAAAATTTAGAACAAACTTTATTAGATTAGATAAGAGCTTTTGATCAAACTTGAGCCTCCCGTCAGCTATCATATTTTGCGGTCACACGGTGATTGCTTGATTGCGATTAAAATGTTTTGTTGTTGCTTACAATGAACATAGGTGGACAGAATAATTCGCACAAGCTATAAATAAACTTCACTCAAATGTTTAAAGAAAATTAGCCCTATTCCAGGAGTTGTTATAAAGTTACGAATCCGAAGTTACGCTGAGAATACGAAAATTTGCTATGATTGGATCCGGACGAAATTGAGTTAGGCATTAGCTGCATTGCCGTGGTCGTTGATCTAGAGCGAGGCTCTATTTAATTCACAATGCAAAAACTAAAATTAGAACCAACTCTTCTTCTGGCTCTATTTCTGATTTTAAAATGCTGCCAAGCTTAAAACATTTTTCAAAACGGGCATAGTTGGCAAATCTGAATTACTCTTTGACGAGTTTTCGTCTCACTACTCGCACTTTTGACACTTCATCGCCAGTAGTGCCAAATTGCAATAAAGTTGAACTAAGACTATTCAACTAAGATTTCATCTGATCCAGTGCCTCGGGAATGCAGCTATGCCTCATTAAAATTGAATAAAACTGAGCAGCGTTTAAAAACGTTCAGTTTTTTTCAAGGCTCCTGCTACTGCTTTAACTTGTGCTTTCGAAAAATCAAACAGTCGCAGCAGAAGCAGAAAACTAGTTTCAGTAGTTTGTAAAGTGCTTCGGCAGTCGACAACTTTGGCAGTCATCGTTTTGATTGTCTGAAACTGTTCGCAAAATCGAAAGTCGAAGCAGCAGCAGTTGTTAAATTTTCGCAAGTCGACGCAGCTTAATTTTTTCAACAGTCGTAGCAGACTGTTTGCGCTAATGATTTTTGCTTATTATTTCTAACTTTTGTTTGATCGCTCGCTTTATTAAATTTTTTCAATTTTGTTATGATTATGACTGCATTATCTATATTATTATTACGCAAGCGCATTTTTTGTGATGGCTATCAAATCTATACTGTAGTCGCGATTTTCATAAATAGGGTAGGAATTGAAAGGTCTCTTGGTCTGTAGATGTGCAGTAAGGTCTTATTTTTTTTTTAATAATTGTTTATTTTCTAAAAAAATCTGATACAACCAAATTTCATTGTGATGCCTAAAAGTATGTGACAGATTTTAATTATAATGCAGTGATAAGTAATAACTGGGCGACATAACAATTCAACAGAAACACAGAAAGTTCCTATGAAATTCTTGGTTCAAAGGTTAAAATTCTTAATATAAGAAAAAAAATTACCTATCACCAAATATTTTTTATTTTGGCGTTTTAACGCCACACGGGATTACTAGTTATTATAGTTGTACAACAGAGCGCAAAACGACTGTTTAAAAACTTATGCTACTTCGACTTACGAAAGTTCAACAACTGCTGCTGCTTTGACTTTCGTTTTTCCAACAGTTTCAGTCAATCAAAACGACGACTGCCGAGGTTGTCGACTGCCGAAGCACTTTGCTAACTATTAAAACTAGTTTGATTTTTCGAAAGCACAAGTTGAAGCAGTGATAATTAGGGCTTTGCGATTAATCGAGTAATTAATTTTTTGATTAATCAGATTCAAGATTAACTGATTAATCGATTAATCAGTTTTCTAAATAATCAAAATGCTGATTAATCAGCTTCCTGATTAATCACATTCCTGATTAATCGATTAATAAGAAGTTGCTTTATTCAAAAAATGAAAAATTTTGGTCAAATTTATTTTGAATGTTTGTATGAATTTAAAGTAAAAAACAAAAAAAATGTCGTGAACAATAAAAAAAAGTTATTTACACTTAAAATATTTGTTTAATCAGATTTTGATTAATCGAATAATTAATCAAATGATTAATCATAATACCAATTAATCGATTAATCAGTATTCTGGTAAATCATAAAACTGAGTAATTAATTAATCAGTTAATCTTGAATCTGATTAATCAACAAATTAATTAATCGATTAATCGTCCAGCCGTAGTGATAATGCTTTGAAGTTATGAAAACATTTAGTGCTTAAAAAATAAATTTAATGAAGAAATTTAAGATGTAAATATTTAATATATATTAAATAAGTGATTTACGTTCTTGAGAAATGTAAAAATTTTTATAATTATATTCGTAAAATAAAATCAAAAACATCTTGTCAAATTTTGATGCGTTCGAATCCTAGAATGCAAATTTTTCGAATTGCGTGCGTAACGTTTCGGATCGTAAAATTTTCGGATTCGTAACAAATTCTTATTACGGCGGGATCCTTAGCTTGGGAAATGAGTGCTCAAAAGGGGCGTATGGATGGAAAGGTTGAAAGCAGAAAGTTTGACTCCGGAACTTTGTTTGGACTTGTTAGGTGACAAGCATACTAAAAGACCCCACGTTTGAATTTACTGAAAAACTATCGCAGTCGATAGTCAGCTATTGCTGTCTGCCACAGTTCACGAAGAACTGTCATATTCGATATTTGGCTGCTGCTGCATGCTTAGTAAAATTGAACAGCTCACGACGAGCTGTCGCAGCCGGTAGTCGGCTACTGCTGTCTGCTTCGCAAAATTCAATAGACGATGCAACAGTTCACGAAAGGCTGTCGCAGTCGATGGTCGGCTATTGCTGTATCAGTCGTAGCAGTTTCTGTTGCAGTCAACTTAGACATTTTTGCTCAGAGCAGCTAGTCGGAAAGTGGTTTGTCGAAAACGCGTGATTTATTTGTGTAAAAATGGTAGAAAAAGATAATAGTGGTATTCAAAGAACGCCGTATTAGTGATGTAAGAAGCGAATTTGCCGTAAATTTACAGAAGCGTATTTTGCTTTAAATTGTACGTCAGTAAATATACTCAGCTTTCCGTACAAAATCGTGGTGTAAACAGCACGTATAATTCGTTAATGAAACTGGTCTTATAGCGTAGACAGACATGGTTTCCGTACTACAATGTGTACTACAATGAAAGCTCAAGAAACCATGTACTAGTATAGTGACAGACATGTAGTATTCTACTATGTTGTACACTTATAAGCTGATGCAAAAGTTTGTCAATATAAAACAAGGAAATGAATGCAATCAAAGTTGTAATTGCAAATAACTTAAAAATATTGGATTACCAAAGGAAAAATAAAAAGTATTTTATATTAGCTCTTAGGACATTAAAAAGAAGCAAGCAATATCAAAAGCTTGCGTTAAAAAAAAAGGATTTTGAAAAGATACCGAACTTGCTGGTCAATGGTAAGTGTACAACAGCTCATTTCTAACATACTTATAAAGCATTTTTCACTTAAAGGTGGAAGAATCTCAATTTTGATGATGAATAGATGTTCAGCTTTTTACAGAAGAAAAGTTTTAAAATGCATTTCGAGTGAGCAGGGAGACGTTCTTTTATTTAGTGGAATCATTAAAAAATGTGTGCAAGGAGGATACTTACTGGCGTAACGCCATACCACTGCAAAAACGAATTGCTGTCGCTTTGTACACATTAGCTTCTTCTGCAGAATACAGAACAGTTGCTAGTCTTTTTGGGATCGGTCGAACAACGGTGGAAGAAATAGTTGTAGACGTTTGTAAAGAAATATGCAAAGTTTTGAAAAATGAAGTATTCGATGCATATCTCCCGAGTGACATGAAAGTGATGGAATTAGTCTCTGATTTTGATTATTTAGGATTCCCTCAATGCTATGGCGCAGTAGATGGTTGCCATATTGGAATAAAACCTCCAAAGGACGAAGCCAGCGATTACTACAACTTTAAAGGGTGGTACTCAACGGTTTTATTTGCATCGGTTGACTATAGGTTCAGTTTTACTTATATCAATGTTGGTACACTAGGACGAAGTAATGATTCGACAATATTTGAGCAGTCAGCTTTGAGAAAGTGTCATTCTAACAATGAGGTATTTAAAAAGCATACGAAGATGATCGAAGGCATTGAGATGCCAATACTCCATATAGGAGACTCAGCATTCAAACTGTCTCAATATGTTATGAAACCATTTCCATTTAATATTAATCAGCCGGGATGTGGAGAAATTTTCAACAAACGCTTTCGGACATTTAAAGGCTCGCTTCAGACAAATTTGTCGAGGCCTGGAGGTCAATATAAAAAATGTGAACATAGTTATAAAAGCTTGTTGCATTCTTCATAACATATGCAACCATAGAAACGACAGTGTGAATGAGCAATGGATTCAACAAGCTAATGCTGGAAATAGCGGAAGGCAACCTAATAGGGGTCACACTGGCAGACATGAAAGCAATAGCGGAATTGCCATCAGACAAGCAATTATGAAAAAATTTTCCCACAGTATGTATCAATAACACTTTTTACTCTGTTACTCTTATTACTAAGAGTTTTTTTTGAATAATTAACTTTACTCCTTTTCCCTACTCCGTTTCCTTTAAAAAAATATTATTAAATCGGTTGAGAAACACAGGAGAAAATGGTCCTTAACTGTTTTGCCTTCGCCGATTTATATATACTATAATATACCCCATATATACTAGTAGTAGATACAAAACAAAGTAAAATGGGTATTAAAAGAAGGTTATGCTACAACCTATTCAATAATCTATTAACCATAAAAATTACATGCATTACATGCATCTTTATAAGCTAAAACATGAACAATTTTTATATAACGTCGCGGAGATTTTTAAATTTTTTCACAAAATTATACAACTTACTACTTACTTAGGTGGCCGTAACAACCCGTGTTCGGGTTTCGGCAGACCTCATCAGCTCTCGCCAGGCGACTCTGCTTTGCGAGCGCCTTCTCCAATTGGATACACCAAGTGCGGTTAGGGCTTCCTCAGCCTGGTCCATCCATCGGAGGCATGGTCTCCCTCGTCGTCGTTGACCAGTGACCCTCGCCTTGAGCACCTTTTTCGCTGGAGCTTCGTCTTCCATACGATGGACATGACCCAGCCAGCGTAATCACAGTAGTCACAGTTATACGCCGAACTACATCAATGTCTTCGTAGAGCTCATACAGCTCTTGGTTCATTTGGATGCGATAGTCATCGCCGACTCCAACAGGACCGAAGATTTTGCGAAGAACTTTTCTCTCGATCACCCCCAGAGCGGCTGCGTCAGTTTGGGAAACTACCCATTCCTCAGCGCCATAAGCAGCACAGGTAGAACGAGCATCTTGTAGAGTGTTAGTTTTGTCGATCGAGAGAGGGCTCTGGAACTTAGTTGCTTACTGAGCCCGTAGTAGCACCTATTAGCAATTATTGTTCTTCGCTTTATCTCCTGTCTGATTTCGTTGTTGGTATTAATGGCGATGCCAAGGTATACGAACTCCTTGACTACTTCAAAGTTATAGCTGCCGGATGAAACGTGGGAGTCTAAACGCCGCGCTCCCTTGTTTGTAGACAGCATATACTTTGTTTTACCCTCATTTATCGTCAAACGCACTTTGGCTGATTCCTTTTTGAAAGCGGCGAAAGCAGCGGTAACATCTCTGTTGGTTCTGCCGACAATTTCAATATCATCAGCGTACGCAAGGAGCTGGACACCTTTATAGAAAATGGTGCCATTACGATGCACACCGGCCTTTCGTACGATCCCCTCCATGATGATGATGAAGAGATCGCAAGACAGTGGATCGCCTTGCCTGAAACCTCTTTCGGTATTGAAGGTTTCGGAAATGTCATTTCCTGCGTTGACGGAGCAGTTAATAAAATTTTGCAGGTATACCGAACTCAGACATTGTTGCGTATAGGCATTCCCTTCTCGGGCTATCGAACGCAGCTTTAAAATCGACAAAGAGATGGTGTGTGTCAATTTGATTTTCGTGGTTTTTCTCCAGGATTTGTCGTAGCGTGAAAACTGATACGACTGATACCTCTATAACTGGCGCAGATTGTTGGGTCTCCTTTCTTAAGTATATGGCACAGTACGCTGAGGATCCAATCCTCGGGCATGTTTCTGCTAGCCATATTTCGCTGATGAGCTGATGCATGCGCCTTATCAATTCATCGCCGCCGGTTTTAAACAATTCAACTGACAGGCCGTCAGCACCCGCTGCTTTATTGTTTTTGAGTCGTTGGATAGCAACTCGAACCTCTTCATGGCTAGGTGGTGATACTTCCACTCCGTCATCGTTGATTGGTGGCACTGAACTGCGCTATCCATGGGTGGCATTGGTTGAATCGTCGCCTGTTAATAAATTGGAGAAGTGCTGTCTCCACAATCTCAGCACACACTGTGTATCCGTATTCAGATCTCCATTTTCGTCTCTACAAGTGGATGCTCCGGGCTTGAAACCTTGGGTTAGACGCTTAACCTGTTAATAGAATTTTCGTGAATCCTTCTTGCCCTGGTATAACTCTAGTTCCTCATGCTCACGCCTTTCCTGCTCTCTTTTCTTGCGTCTGAAAAGGCGCCTCTCTTCCTTCCTCTTTTCGCGGTAGTTTTCTCGCAAGGCTCGTGTTGCAGCTGACTGCAGCGTTTTTCTATATGCGGCGTTTTTTTACTGCTGTCGCAATGCGACACTCCTGATCGTACCATTGGTTCCGAGGTTGCGGGTGCCGGAAACCAATGACTTTTTCAGCGGCAGCGCGCATGGAGTGGGATATATGCGCCGAAAGTCCGCCGACGTCGTCGGGTCCAGAGGTTGGTTGGTTGAGCTTAACCGAGAGTTGAGCGGAGTAGGCTTCGGCAGTCAGTTGTAATTGCAGCTTAGCGACATCTAGCTTTCGTTGCATTCCTGTACGTATGTTCTTCGCATTGCATAATCGCATGCGGATCTTGGCTGCAGCAAGATAACGGTCGGAGTCAATGTTGATCCCCCGAAATGTACGCACATCTAGAACACTAAAGGCATGCCTTCCGTCGATTACAACATGATCAATTTGGTTTCTCGTTTTTCGATACGGGGACAGCCAGGTGTCCTTGTGGATGTCGAGGTGCTTAAATCTGGTGCTACTAAATACCACGTTTCGCGCCGCGGTGAAGTCGATCAGTCTTAGACCGTTGTTCGTGGAGGTCTCATAAAGACTGAACCGACCGACAGTGGGGCCAAAGATGCCTTCCCTTCCGACTTTCGCATTAAAATCGTCGAGGACTATTTTCACGTCATGGACCGGAAGGTGGTCGTATACGTCCTCAAGACTAGCGTAGAAAGCGTCCTTGACGGCTTCGTCCTTTTCAAATTTCCTTTGAATCCTTTGATCCTTTGATCCTTTGAATCCTTTTTAAAATTCAATTATTTAATTATATCTATGAGTTTTAAAATCGTTTATATTCAATCAATTACATTACTTTCAATTAAGCGTGAGAGATTGTTTGTCCCACTTCTTTATGTTTCGAATCTGAATTTCGTTTTGATACTTTGTTCGTTTGGTACAGGAGAAAATGTCGGCTCCGTCTAGAAGCGGAGTTAGGCATAAACGCAAAAAATAAACATAGCAGTGTGATTTAGATTTTTAATAGTAAAAGAGGTATTTATGAAGTGAACAATTTCCTACTCACCAATATTTTTATTTTCACTTCGCTATCACTTCATGTTTTTAATTGACTTGAAAATAAAGTTTTTTTGAAATATTTGTCAAACAGAGCATTCCAGCGCCAAGCGGTAAAAACTGAAATGTGACTTGGATATTCATCTACACTCCATAGAAAACAATTTGAAAATTTTTCCACAGACTATATTTTTATATCGATTGGTGTAAACCGCGCCCTAACCTCAAATATTTATTCAAAAACCAACCATTAAAAATTAAATAGTTGACTTGATAAAAAGCCTGGGGTAACAAACTACTCCATGTGGCAACTATGGAAGGGTTCGATTAAGTTAATGACGGTATTTTGTAAAATGCAGCGAACACCTCACTTGTGGTTTTTTTGTTTGGAATTCCTTTTTCAGGAATTTGGAAAACTCATTTCAGTGAAAATTCACTGAAATTTTCTAATGAAATTTATTGGCAAAAAATCCCCAAATGAGGTGCTCGCGTGCGTTTTACAAAATATGAAAATATCCGTAAGACGCAAATATTTTTAGAGATTATACATACAATTTTATAGGCGACTAAAGACTTCGATTATACTTCAACACGGCTGCGGGGGTATTTTAGCTTCGATCTTGTCAAATATCCATTCATTACTAGTTTCAATATACCTTCCCGACGACTTATAACATTGAAAGTTTTTTCATCGGGAGACTTTCCGAAGCCGAAGAGCGCAAAATCCGACAGCTTCCCGATTGAGCTGATTAGCCTATTTTACCACGAATAACAAAAGTAAAAATGTTATATTTTTTTTTTTGAAAAAAGCAGAAAATATGACATACTTGCAAGCATAAACAATTTTAATATAAAATTAATATTGATTGAATTTTTTTCAATCATTTTTGTCGTAAGTCATACAAAATACGAGATTTTGAAGTTTCGGTTTCGTCCATATTAAGGCCGAACAGACCTACAGCCGAAACGGATTATTCGGTGGTATACTAATTTATTGTTAAAAATAGTAATCTATTGTTGAAGATATCTTATAAAATGAATTGATAAAGATATCTTATTTAACGTTATCCAAAAACTGGGTAACTCTATAAAATGAAAGGAAAATGGCTGTGTTCGGAAATGCAACTGGTTCAGAAGTACTGCTCAAAATGAGCTGTCTACACAATCCTCACTAAGCCGACTTTCTTTGACATATGTGGCGAAGCCAGTGTAGACAGCTCATTTTGCGCAGTACTGCTGAATCAGTTGCATTTCCGAACACAGCCAAAGCCCTTGATTTACTTGAAAGCCTTCTCCGTACTTTTTTGTCTTTTATTCTCTGAGATTTTATACCTCAAGTTTCCATTTAAATATTTGTTACTTGAATACAAATAACATTTTCTCGCAATAGATACGAAGATATATGCCCATCTACTCACAACATGGATGTTCCACATGTTAAAAGAGAAGATTACCAATTGACAGACATAAGCGATGATGGATTTTTAACATTAATGTCTGACAACGGTGAAATTCGTGAAGACCTTAAGGTTCCAGAGGGAGACCTTGGAAACTCTTTACGAAGCGATTTTGACAATGGCAAAGATCTTCTTGTAAGGAATTGGTAAGCAAACATACGCAAAGAGTTTAATACTGATTTTTTTATTTACAGTGCTCTGTTCTAAAATCATGTGGTGAAGAATGTGTCATTGCTATAAAAACTAATACTGCTCTTGACAAATAAAATCCTGTAACAAATAGCCAGTCCTGTTGCTGAAAGTCCAGTCCTGAATGCATGAAAAATGGCATGCATTTACATCTGCAGAATATATTTGCTCCGATATACACCCTGTTTCAAAATAATAGATCCACTCAAAAATTGAGCGTTTTGTGCACTACTCAATGAAATTTTTATAAACTCTTTTCCATAAAAGTTTCACACAAATAAGAAAAAGCAAACAACAACAATTATACTGTGCTGAGAGTGCCTAACGGTAAAATAACTTGTATTGTTTTAAACATGCTGCTTATAAACTGTTGCAAAAATAAAGATCCACCATTCTGTTCGCAGTTTTCGAAGGTTTTGGCTGATTTTTTTTTTGTCTAAAGTGTTTTTTAAAATCAAAACTAAAATTTTAACTATGCCACGTGGAAAGAAATTAACTGAATTTGAAAAAGGGCAGATTACTTCATTAAAAAGCGCGGGATTGGGAATAAGGTCTATTGCACGGAAAATTGGTCGGAGCCATAAGGTTGTTTGTACCTATTTGCACAATCCTGAACAGTATGGATGTGCAAAAGGCCGAGGAAGAAAAAGAAAACTGAGTATACGAGATGAACGTGTAATTTTTAGAGCAGCGAGCAACTCAAGCAAGAGTTGCAAGCAACTTGCGGCCCTAAGTTCTGTGGAAGTGTCTCGTCAAACCATTTGGAGGTCACTGAAGCGTAATCCAAATATAAAGCACTCTCAGATGAAATTAGTTCCACGACTTTTGCCGCGCCACAAAATCGCCAGAATGAAATTTGCAGAAGAAAATGTTTACACTGATTGGACTTCGGTAAGTTATTATGCGAGTGCTAGTTTCATGAATTTTTACAATAGAATTTTGTATTTAGGTTATCTTTTCTGATGAAAAGAAATTTAACCTTGACGGTCCAGATGGTTTTAAGGGATACTGGCACGATCTGCGAAAAGACCCACGTTATTTCTCGCGGCGAAATTTTGGTGGTGGCAGTTTGATGGTTTGGGGAGCTTTTTCCTTCAAAAAAAACCTGGAAATTCAAATCACTTCAACTCGGATGACAAGTACAGACTACATAAATGTTCTCCGAAGCAGTCTTCTTAGTTTTCTCCGTGAAGATAGTGAACAAAATCTGATTTTCCAACAGGATAACGCCGCCATCCACACTAGTAAAGAGACGATGGCGTGGTTTCAAGCCAATTCCGTCGAGGTTTTAGGTTGGCCAGCATGTTCTTCGGACCTAAATCCGATGGAGAATATTTGGGGCATTTTAGTGAAACGAATTTATGCTGATAATCGTCAATTTAACACAGTCTCAGAGCTTAAAACTGCAATCTGTACAGAATGGAGTAAATTAGATGAAAATTTATTGAAATCGCTAGCTTTAAGTATGAAGAAAAGATTGTTTGAAGTCGTTAAGGCTAATGGAAGCCAAATAAATTACTAAAAATATACATATTGTGTTCTTTTTTTAAATTTATTGAGTGGATCTTTATTTTTGCAACAATTTAAAGCAGCATGTTTAAAACAATACAAGTTATTTTACCGTTAGGCACTCTCAGCACAGTATAATTGTTGTTGTTTGCTTTTTCTTATTTGTGTGAAACTTTTATGGAAAAGAGTTTATAAAAATTTCATTGAGTAGTGCACAAAACGCTCAATTTTTGAGTGGATCTATTATTTTGAAACAGGGTGTATAACTTAGTTTTTCCATACATTACAATTAATTTAATGTATACTTCGTTATACCTTTTTTATCGAAACGGTATTTACCACAACATAATTTTGAAGCAACTAGTGATAAAAGGGTAAAACTAGTTTTTGCCAATAAACGTTTTTAATTAATATATATATATATATATATATAACTAAATATATATATATTTAAGTATGTATATTTACATATATACAATTTCATATATATATATTCATTTCATGAATTATAGATATATATCTATATAACATAATGCATATATATAATATAATATATTTTATGTATATATGATGCATATATAATTATAATATATAATAATTATATTATATATAATTTTATAATATATAAAATTATATATATATATATATATAATATATATTATTATATTGTATATAATAATTTATTATATGTACAAAAAATATATATTATTTATATAAAATATATATATTTACATTGTATTTGTATATATATATGTATTTATTTGTATATATATATATTATCAATACTAAATATATATACCAAATATATATATATATATGTATATATTTTATTTTTTAATTTGAATTTAACATTAATAAAGCAAATAAATCTTCACAATATTTTGTCATTGAAAAATTAAATAAAAATTGTAGTTGGAGTAGAAAGTTTATGTATGCCATATATCGATTATGAAATTTAAGCTATATCAATAGGAATTTTACGGTATTTTTATAATATTTATGAGTTAAAGAAAAAATGTGACGAATTAAGGTTAAGTTTATAATGCTTATAATGTTTCATTTATTAAGAATTATTTATGAGCTCTAGGTCAAGTATGTTTATTTAAAAAAACAATCAACAACAAATTTGTTTAAAGTAACAACACAGCAGACAAGGCAGCTATCACAACAACCAACAACAAATTTGTTTAAAAATACCACACATCAGACTAAGCAGCTGTTTTGTTTTCCGCTACATCAACTCATCGTTGTCTTCCGTGATTTTCGCCTTGATCCATTTAAGTCAAATGTTTCGAAATAGTTACCTCAAATATTTGTCCGTCTGTAACAATTGTTGATAACGCAGTTGGTTTTTTTTCACTTCTGATAGGGACTGTTAAAAAAACGAATCAGCTGTTTCATCCATTAAAGGTACCTTGATCTAGTTTCTTACGATCAATTGTGTTGTGAGTGTTATAAATGTTTGAATACAAATCGAATTCAAATTGATTCTCAGTTTCAAAAAGTTATAACTCATTAATTTTTTCTCCTATATGCTTCTTAAATAATTTTGTAAAGAATAAATCACTAATACTTAGCGTCTATGCTACGTATTTTTATACGTGCATATTTTGACAGCTTTAAAACCAAATTGAAACTCTGCACAGTTCTTCACAATTTAATTCAGCGACGATAAACAACGATAGTAGACTGCTTGATTGATGTAGATTTGATTGATGTGGAAATATGAAAAGAGTGCAAAAAACCAACCAACAATTAAGATTGAAACTAATGGAAATAAATATGCTCCTGGTAGGAGTTGGTTGTATCCAAAAAAGAAATAAAATCAAAAGTGCAGATATAAAAAAAATAATTATGTTCAAAAAGTGTTTAGGAATTAGGGAATTAAAAATTATTGTTCAGAAATGCCTGATACAAATTAATAAAAAACCAAAATAAGTTTGTTCAAAAAGGGATTTTCATTCAAAGTACAAAAAAATGTCTGGACAACATATATTGCAACAGTTTTGGAAAACATCGCATTGTCGTGAATTTGTATAACTTTCTTTTTAATTGATCAATTCAAAAATTTGTACAAAAATCTTTTATTTATGAAATTATGGAAAATGATGGGAAATTATGGAAATAATTTCATTAATAATAATTTCTGCAAATAAAAAAAAAAAAATCGATCCATGATTTTTTGTTAAAATTTAGAACAAACTTTATTAGATTAGATAAGAGCTTTTGATCAAACTTGAGCCTCCCGTCAGCTATCATATTTTGCGGTCACACGGTGATTGCTTGATTGCGATTAAAATGTTTTGTTGTTGCTTACAATGAACATAGGTGGACAGAATAATTCGCACAAGCTATAAATAAACTTCACTCAAATGTTTAAAGAAAATTAGCCCTATTCCAGGAGTTGTTATAAAGTTACGAATCCGAAGTTACGCTGAGAATACGAAAATTTGCTATGATTGGATCCGGACGAAATTGAGTTAGGCATTAGCTGCATTGCCGTGGTCGTTGATCTAGAGCGAGGCTCTATTTAATTCACAATGCAAAAACTAAAATTAGAACCAACTCTTCTTCTGGCTCTATTTCTGATTTTAAAATGCTGCCAAGCTTAAAACATTTTTCAAAACGGGCATAGTTGGCAAATCTGAATTACTCTTTGACGAGTTTTCGTCTCACTACTCGCACTTTTGACACTTCATCGCCAGTAGTGCCAAATTGCAACAAAGTTGAACTAAGACTATTCAACTAAGATTTCATCTGATCCAGTGCCTCGGGAATGCAGCTATGCCTCATTAAAATTGAATAAAACTGAGCAGCGTTTAAAAACGTTCAGTTTTTTTCAAGGCTCCTGCTACTGCTTTAACTTGTGCTTTCGAAAAATCAAACAGTCGCAGCAGAAGCAGAAAACTAGTTTCAGTAGTTTGTAAAGTGCTTCGGCAGTCGACAACTTTGGCAGTCATCGTTTTGATTGTCTGAAACTGTTCGCAAAATCGAAAGTCGAAGCAGCAGCAGTTGTTAAATTTTCGCAAGTCGACGCAGCTTAATTTTTTCAACAGTCGTAGCAGACTGTTTGCGCTAATGATTTTTGCTTATTATTTCTAACTTTTGTTTGATCGCTCGCTTTATTAAATTTTTTCAATTTTGTTATGATTATGACTGCATTATCTATATTATTATTACGCAAGCGCATTTTTTGTGATGGCTATCAAATCTATACTGTAGTCGCGATTTTCATAAATAGGGTAGGAATTGAAAGGTCTCTTGGTCTGTAGATGTGCAGTAAGGTCTTATTTTTTTTTTAATAATTGTTTATTTTCTAAAAAAATCTGATACAACCAAATTTCATTGTGATGCCTAAAAGTATGTGACAGATTTTAATTATAATGCAGTGATAAGTAATAACTGGGCGACATAACAGTTCAACAGAAACACAGAAAGTTCCTATGAAATTCTTGGTTCAAAGGTTAAAATTCTTAATATAAGAAAAAAAATTACCTATCACCAAATATTTTTTATTTTGGCGTTTTAACGCCACACGGGATTACTAGTTATTATAGTTGTACAACAGAGCGCAAAACGACTGTTTAAAAACTTATGCTACTTCGACTTACGAAAGTTCAACAACTGCTGCTGCTTTGACTTTCGTTTTTCCAACAGTTTCAGTCAATCAAAACGACGACTGCCGAGGTTGTCGACTGCCGAAGCACTTTGCTAACTATTAAAACTAGTTTGATTTTTCGAAAGCACAAGTTGAAGCAGTGATAATTAGGGCTTTGCGATTAATCGAGTAATTAATTTTTTGATTAATCAGATTCAAGATTAACTGATTAATCGATTAATCAGTTTTCTGAATAATCAAAATGCTGATTAATCAGCTTCCTGATTAATCACATTCCTGATTAATCGATTAATAAGAAGTTGCTTTATTCAAAAAATGAAAAATTTTGGTCAAATTTATTTTGAATGTTTGTATGAATTTAAAGTAAAAAACAAAAAAAATGTCGTGAACAATAAAAAAAAGTTATTTACACTTAAAATATTTGTTTAATCAGATTTTGATTAATCGAATAATTAATCAAATGATTAATCATAATACCAATTAATCGATTAATCAGTATTCTGGTAAATCATAAAACTGAGTAATTAATTAATCAGTTAATCTTGAATCTGATTAATCAACAAATTAATTAATCGATTAATCGTCCAGCCGTAGTGATAATGCTTTGAAGTTATGAAAACATTTAGTGCTTAAAAAATAAATTTAATGAAGAAATTTAAGATGTAAATATTTAATATATATTAAATAAGTGATTTACGTTCTTGAGAAATGTAAAATTTTTTATAATTATATTCGTAAAATAAAATCAAAAACATCTTGTCAAATTTTGATGCGTTCGAATCCTAGAATGCAAATTTTTCGAATTGCGTGCGTAACGTTTCGGATCGTAAAATTTTCGGATTCGTAACAAATTCTTATTACGGCGGGATCCTTAGCTTGGGAAATGAGTGCTCAAAAGGGGCGTATGGATGGAAAGGTTGAAAGCAGAAAGTTTGACTCCGGAACTTTGTTTGGACTTGTTAGGTGACAAGCATACTAAAAGACCCCACGTTTGAATTTACTGAAAAACTATCGCAGTCGATAGTCAGCTATTGCTGTCTGCCACAGTTCACGAAGAACTGTCATATTCGATATTTGGCTGCTGCTGCATGCTTAGTAAAATTGAACAGCTCACGACGAGCTGTCGCAGCCGGTAGTCGGCTACTGCTGTCTGCTTCGCAAAATTCAATAGACGATGCAACAGTTCACGAAAGGCTGTCGCAGTCGATGGTCGGCTATTGCTGTATCAGTCGTAGCAGTTTCTGTTGCAGTCAACTTAGACATTTTTGCTCAGAGCAGCTAGTCGGAAAGTGGTTTGTCGAAAACGCGTGATTTATTTGTGTAAAAATGGTAGAAAAAGATAATAGTGGTATTCAAAGAACGCCGTATTAGTGATGTAAGAAGCGAATTTGCCGTAAATTTACAGAAGCGTATTTTGCTTTAAATTGTACGTCAGTAAATATACTCAGCTTTCCGTACAAAATCGTGGTGTAAACAGCACGTATAATTCGTTAATGAAACTGGTCTTATAGCGTAGACAGACATGGTTTCCGTACTACAATGTGTACTACAATGAAAGCTCAAGAAACCATGTACTAGTATAGTGACAGACATGTAGTATTCTACTATGTTGTACACTTATCAGCTGATGCAAAAGTTTGTCAATATAAAACAAGGAAATGAATGCAATCAAAGTTGTAATTGCAAATAACTTAAAAATATTGGATTACCAAAGGAAAAATAAAAAGTATTTTATATTAGCTCTTAGGACATTAAAAAGAAGCAAGCAATATCAAAAGCTTGCGTTAAAAAAAAAGGATTTTGAAAAGATACCGAACTTGCTGGTCAATGGTAAGTGTACAACAGCTCATTTCTAACATACTTATAAAGCATTTTTCACTTAAAGGTGGAAGAATCTCAATTTTGATGATGAATAGATGTTCAGCTTTTTACAGAAGAAAAGTTTTAAAATGCATTTCGAGTGAGCAGGGAGACGTTCTTTTATTTAGTGGAATCATTAAAAAATGTGTGCAAGGAGGATACTTACTGGCGTAACGCCATACCACTGCAAAAACGAATTGCTGTCGCTTTGTACACATTAGCTTCTTCTGCAGAATACAGAACAGTTGCTAGTCTTTTTGGGATCGGTCGAACAACGGTGGAAGAAATAGTTGTAGACGTTTGTAAAGAAATATGCAAAGTTTTGAAAAATGAAGTATTCGATGCATATCTCCCGAGTGACATGAAAGTGATGGAATTAGTCTCTGATTTTGATTATTTAGGATTCCCTCAATGCTATGGCGCAGTAGATGGTTGCCATATTGGAATAAAACCTCCAAAGGACGAAGCCAGCGATTACTACAACTTTAAAGGGTGGTACTCAACGGTTTTATTTGCATCGGTTGACTATAGGTTCAGTTTTACTTATATCAATGTTGGTACACTAGGACGAAGTAATGATTCGACAATATTTGAGCAGTCAGCTTTGAGAAAGTGTCATTCTAACAATGAGGTATTTAAAAAGCATACGAAGATGATCGAAGGCATTGAGATGCCAATACTCCATATAGGAGACTCAGCATTCAAACTGTCTCAATATGTTATGAAACCATTTCCATTTAATATTAATCAGCCGGGATGTGGAGAAATTTTCAACAAACGCTTTCGGACATTTAAAGGCTCGCTTCAGACAAATTTGTCGAGGCCTGGAGGTCAATATAAAAAATGTGAACATAGTTATAAAAGCTTGTTGCATTCTTCATAACATATGCAACCATAGAAACGACAGTGTGAATGAGCAATGGATTCAACAAGCTAATGCTGGAAATAGCGGAAGGCAACCTAATAGGGGTCACACTGGCAGACATGAAAGCAATAGCGGAATTGCCATCAGACAAGCAATTATGAAAAAATTTTCCCACAGTATGTATCAATAACACTTTTTACTCTGTTACTCTTATTACTAAGAGTTTTTTTTGAATAATTAACTTTACTCCTTTTCCCTACTCCGTTTCCTTTAAAAAAATATTATTAAATCGGTTGAGAAACACAGGAGAAAATGGTCCTTAACTGTTTTGCCTTCGCCGATTTATATATACTATAATATACCCCATATATACTAGTAGTAGATACAAAACAAAGTAAAATGGGTATTGAAAGAAGGTTATGCTACAACCTATTCAATAATCTATTAACCATAAAAATTACATGCATTACATGCATCTTTATAAGCTAAAACATGAACAATTTTTATATAACGTCGCGGAGATTTTTAAATTTTTTCACAAAATTATACAACTTACTACTTACTTAGGTGGCCGTAACAACCCGTGTTCGGGTTTCGGCAGACCTCATCAGCTCTCGCCAGGCGACTCTGCTTTGCGAGCGCCTTCTCCAATTGGATACACCAAGTGCGGTTAGGGCTTCCTCAGCCTGGTCCATCCATCGGAGGCATGGTCTCCCTCGTCGTCGTTGACCAGTGACCCTCGCCTTGAGCACCTTTTTCGCTGGAGCTTCGTCTTCCATACGATGGACATGACCCAGCCAGCGTAATCACAGTAGTCACAGTTATACGCCGAACTACATCAATGTCTTCGTAGAGCTCATACAGCTCTTGGTTCATTTGGATGCGATAGTCATCGCCGACTCCAACAGGACCGAAGATTTTGCGAAGAACTTTTCTCTCGATCACCCCCAGAGCGGCTGCGTCAGTTTGGGAAACTACCCATTCCTCAGCGCCATAAGCAGCACAGGTAGAACGAGCATCTTGTAGAGTGTTAGTTTTGTCGATCGAGAGAGGGCTCTGGAACTTAGTTGCTTACTGAGCCCGTAGTAGCACCTATTAGCAATTATTGTTCTTCGCTTTATCTCCTGTCTGATTTCGTTGTTGGTATTAATGGCGATGCCAAGGTATACGAACTCCTTGACTACTTCAAAGTTATAGCTGCCGGATGAAACGTGGGAGTCTAAACGCCGCGCTCCCTTGTTTGTAGACAGCATATACTTTGTTTTACCCTCATTTATCGTCAAACGCACTTTGGCTGATTCCTTTTTGAAAGCGGCGAAAGCAGCGGTAACATCTCTGTTGGTTCTGCCGACAATTTCAATATCATCAGCGTACGCAAGGAGCTGGACACCTTTATAGAAAATGGTGCCATTACGATGCACACCGGCCTTTCGTACGATCCCCTCCATGATGATGATGAAGAGATCGCAAGACAGTGGATCGCCTTGCCTGAAACCTCTTTCGGTATTGAAGGTTTCGGAAATGTCATTTCCTGCGTTGACGGAGCAGTTAATAAAATTTTGCAGGTATACCGAACTCAGACATTGTTGCGTATAGGCATTCCCTTCTCGGGCTATCGAACGCAGCTTTAAAATCGACAAAGAGATGGTGTGTGTCAATTTGATTTTCGTGGTTTTTCTCCAGGATTTGTCGTAGCGTGAAAACTGATACGACTGATACCTCTATAACTGGCGCAGATTGTTGGGTCTCCTTTCTTAAGTATATGGCACAGTACGCTGAGGATCCAATCCTCGGGCATGTTTCTGCTAGCCATATTTCGCTGATGAGCTGATGCATGCGCCTTATCAATTCATCGCCGCCGGTTTTAAACGATTCAACTGACAGGCCGTCAGCACCCGCTGCTTTATTGTTTTTGAGTCGTTGGATAGCAACTCGAACCTCTTCATGGCTAGGTGGTGATACTTCCACTCCGTCATCGTTGATTGGTGGCACTGAACTGCGCTATCCATGGGTGGCATTGGTTGAATCGTCGCCTGTTAATAAATTGGAGAAGTGCTGTCTCCACAATCTCAGCACACACTGTGTATCCGTATTCAGATCTCCATTTTCGTCTCTACAAGTGGATGCTCCGGGCTTGAAACCTTGGGTTAGACGCTTAACCTGTTAATAGAATTTTCGTGAATCCTTCTTGCCCTGGTATAACTCTAGTTCCTCATGCTCACGCCTTTCCTGCTCTCTTTTCTTGCGTCTGAAAAGGCGCCTCTCTTCCTTCCTCTTTTCGCGGTAGTTTTCTCGCAAGGCTCGTGTTGCAGCTGACTGCAGCGTTTTTCTATATGCGGCGTTTTTTTACTGCTGTCGCGATGCGACACTCCTGATCGTACCATTGGTTCCGAGGTTGCGGGTGCCGGAAACCAATGACTTTTTCAGCGGCAGCGCGCATGGAGTGGGATATATGCGCCGAAAGTCCGCCGACGTCGTCGGGTCCAGAGGTTGGTTGGTTGAGCTTAACCGAGAGTTGAGCGGAGTAGGCTTCGGCAGTCCGTTGTAATTGCAGCTTAGCGACATCTAGCTTTCGTTGCATTCCTGTACGTATGTTCTTCGCATTGCATAATCGCATGCGGATCTTGGCTGCAGCAAGATAACGGTCGGAGTCAATGTTGATCCCCCGAAATGTACGCACATCTAGAACACTAAAGGCATGCCTTCCGTCGATTACAACATGATCAATTTGGTTTCTCGTTTTTCGATACGGGGACAGCCAGGTGTCCTTGTGGATGTCGAGGTGCTTAAATCTGGTGCTACTAAATACCACGTTTCGCGCCGCGGTGAAGTCGATCAGTCTTAGACCGTTGTTCGTGGAGGTCTCATAAAGACTGAACCGACCGACAGTGGGGCCAAAGATGCCTTCCCTTCCGACTTTCGCATTAAAATCGTCGAGGACTATTTTCACGTCATGGACCGGAAGGTGGTCGTATACGTCCTCAAGACTAGCGTAGAAAGCGTCCTTGACGGCTTCGTCCTTTTCCTCTGTCGGGGCGTGCGCGCAAATAAGGCTAATGTAGAAAAATTCTGCCTTTATGCGGATCGTGGCCAATCTTTCGTTCACAGGTGTGAACCGGGAAACAAGGTGGCGTAGTTTCCGGCTAACGACGAATCCACACCTGAATTCGCGCTTCTCCGCATGGCAGCTGTAGTAGATATCGCAGTGTGCTTGATTAGAGCAGCTTTGCCCTTTCCATCGCATTTCCTGGATGACGGTGATGTCGGCTTTTATTGTTTTGAGGGCTTCCGCCAGTTGGATAATGGCACCTTCCCTATAAAGGGTCCGGACATTCCAGGTGCATATCCGTAAATCATTGTCCGTTTTTCGTTTGCGGTAGTCGTCGACATAATTGGGGTTCTTATCCGAGGCTGGTTTAGTTTTCATTGGGCAGTAGTAATGTGGCGGGACCCAAACCCTGCGCACATTCCATGTTTAAGGTCTATGGAGTGACCCGCCGCTCAAATTAGACCGGAATGTAGACCGGAACTGTTCGAAGTAAATTCGGCGTACTTCATTATCTTGTACAACTCGATAATGGCTATATACTAAAACGGCATATCGACCAATTGTTGTCCATACATCGAATGTTATTACTCAACATGAATCAGAACTTCAGGAAGCCGAATTGACGAATAGGCAAGAACCACCTGATGAGTATCAAAGAAGTTAAGAGCAAGTAATTCGCAAATCCGAACGCGTACGCAATAGATTGCGTATTTAGGAGACTACGTTTCAGAGTAATATTGCTTCAATTTAAAATTCAATTATTTAATTATATCTATGAGTTTTAAAATCGTTTATATTCAATCAATTACATTACTTTCAATTAAGCGTGAGAGATTGTTTGTCCCACTTCTTTATGTTTCGAATCTGAATTTCGTTTTGATACTTTGTTCGTTTGGTACAGGAGAAAATGTCGGCTCCGTCTAGAAGCGGAGTTAGGCATAAACGCAAAAAATAAACATAGCAGTGTGATTTAGATTTTTAATAGTAAAAGAGGTATTTATGAAGTGAACAATTTCCTACTCACCAATATTTTTATTTTCACTTCGCTATCACTTCATGTTTTTAATTGACTTGAAAATAAAGTTTTTTTGAAATATTTGTCAAACAGAGCATTCCAGCGCCAAGCGGTAAAAACTGAAATGTGACTTGGATATTCATCTACACTCCATAGAAAACAATTTGAAAATTTTTCCACAGACTATATTTTTATATCGATTGGTGTAAACCGCGCCCTAACCTCAAATATTTATTCAAAAACCAACCATTAAAAATTAAATAGTTGACTTGATAAAAAGCCTGGGGTAACAAACTACTCCATGTGGCAACTATGGAAGGGTTCGATTAAGTTAATGACGGTATTTTGTAAAATGCAGCGAACACCTCACTTGTGGTTTTTTTGTTTGGAATTCCTTTTTCAGGAATTTGGAAAACTCATTTCAGTGAAAATTCACTGAAATTTTCTAATGAAATTTATTGGCAAAAAATCCCCAAATGAGGTGCTCGCGTGCGTTTTACAAAATATGAAAATATCCGTAAGACGCAAATATTTTTAGAGATTATACATACAATTTTATAGGCGACTAAAGACTTCGATTATACTTCAACACGGCTGCGGGGGTATTTTAGCTTCGATCTTGTCAAATATCCATTCATTACTAGTTTCAATATACCTTCCCGACGACTTATAACATTGAAAGTTTTTTCATCGGGAGACTTTCCGAAGCCGAAGAGCGCAAAATCCGACAGCTTCCCGATTGAGCTGATTAGCCTATTTTACCACGAATAACAAAAGTAAAAATGTTATATTTTTTTTTTTGAAAAAAGCAGAAAATATGACATACTTGCAAGCATAAACAATTTTAATATAAAATTAATATTGATTGAATTTTTTTCAATCATTTTTGTCGTAAGTCATACAAAATACGAGATTTTGAAGTTTCGGTTTCGTCCATATTAAGGCCGAACAGACCTACAGCCGAAACGGATTATTCGGTGGTATACTAATTTATTGTTAAAAATAGTAATCTATTGTTGAAGATATCTTATAAAATGAATTGATAAAGATATCTTATTTAACGTTATCCAAAAACTGGGTAACTCTATAAAATGAAAGGAAAATGGCTGTGTTCGGAAATGCAACTGGTTCAGAAGTACTGCTCAAAATGAGCTGTCTACACAATCCTCACTAAGCCGACTTTCTTTGACATATGTGGCGAAGCCAGTGTAGACAGCTCATTTTGCGCAGTACTGCTGAATCAGTTGCATTTCCGAACACAGCCAAAGCCCTTGATTTACTTGAAAGCCTTCTCCGTACTTTTTTGTCTTTTATTCTCTGAGATTTTATACCTCAAGTTTCCATTTAAATATTTGTTACTTGAATACAAATAACATTTTCTCGCAATAGATACGAAGATATATGCCCATCTACTCACAACATGGATGTTCCACATGTTAAAAGAGAAGATTACCAATTGACAGACATAAGCGATGATGGATTTTTAACATTAATGTCTGACAACGGTGAAATTCGTGAAGACCTTAAGGTTCCAGAGGGAGACCTTGGAAACTCTTTACGAAGCGATTTTGATAATGGCAAAGATCTTCTTGTAAGGAATTGGTAAGCAAACATACGCAAAGAGTTTAATACTGATTTTTTTATTTACAGTGCACTGTTCTAAAATCATGTGGTGAAGAATGTGTCATTGCTATAAAAACTAATACTGCTCTTGACAAATAAAATCCTGTAACAAATAGCCAGTCCTGTTGCTGAAAGTCCAGTCCTGAATGCATGAAAAATGGCATGCATTTACATCTGCAGAATATATTTGCTCCGATATACACCCTGTTTCAAAATAATAGATCCACTCAAAAATTGAGCGTTTTGTGCACTACTCAATGAAATTTTTATAAACTCTTTTCCATAAAAGTTTCACACAAATAAGAAAAAGCAAACAACAACAATTATACTGTGCTGAGAGTGCCTAACGGTAAAATAACTTGTATTGTTTTAAACATGCTGCTTATAAACTGTTGCAAAAATAAAGATCCACCATTCTGTTCGCAGTTTTCGAAGGTTTTGGCTGATTTTTTTTTTGTCTAAAGTGTTTTTTAAAATCAAAACTAAAATTTTAACTATGCCACGTGGAAAGAAATTAACTGAATTTGAAAAAGGGCAGATTACTTCATTAAAAAGCGCGGGATTGGGAATAAGGTCTATTGCACGGAAAATTGGTCGGAGCCATAAGGTTGTTTGTACCTATTTGCACAATCCTGAACAGTATGGATGTGCAAAAGGCCGAGGAAGAAAAAGAAAACTGAGTATACGAGATGAACGTGTAATTTTTAGAGCAGCGAGCAACTCAAGCAAGAGTTGCAAGCAACTTGCGGCCCTAAGTTCTGTGGAAGTGTCTCGTCAAACCATTTGGAGGTCACTGAAGCGTAATCCAAATATAAAGCACTCTCAGATGAAATTAGTTCCACGACTTTTGCCGCGCCACAAAATCGCCAGAATGAAATTTGCAGAAGAAAATGTTTACACTGATTGGACTTCGGTAAGTTATTATGCGAGTGCTAGTTTCATGAATTTTTACAATAGAATTTTGTATTTAGGTTATCTTTTCTGATGAAAAGAAATTTAACCTTGACGGTCCAGATGGTTTTAAGGGATACTGGCACGATCTGCGAAAAGACCCACGTTATTTCTCGCGGCGAAATTTTGGTGGTGGCAGTTTGATGGTTTGGGGAGCTTTTTCCTTCAAAAAAAACCTGGAAATTCAAATCACTTCAACTCGGATGACAAGTACAGACTACATAAATGTTCTCCGAAGCAGTCTTCTTAGTTTTCTCCGTGAAGATAGTGAACAAAATCTGATTTTCCAACAGGATAACGCCGCCATCCACACTAGTAAAGAGACGATGGCGTGGTTTCAAGCCAATTCCGTCGAGGTTTTAGGTTGGCCAGCATGTTCTTCGGACCTAAATCCGATGGAGAATATTTGGGGCATTTTAGTGAAACGAATTTATGCTGATAATCGTCAATTTAACACAGTCTCAGAGCTTAAAACTGCAATCTGTACAGAATGGAGTAAATTAGATGAAAATTTATTGAAATCGCTAGCTTTAAGTATGAAGAAAAGATTGTTTGAAGTCGTTAAGGCTAATGGAAGCCAAATAAATTACTAAAAATATACATATTGTGTTCTTTTTTTAAATTTATTGAGTGGATCTTTATTTTTGCAACAATTTAAAGCAGCATGTTTAAAACAATACAAGTTATTTTACCGTTAGGCACTCTCAGCACAGTATAATTGTTGTTGTTTGCTTTTTCTTATTTGTGTGAAACTTTTATGGAAAAGAGTTTATAAAAATTTCATTGAGTAGTGCACAAAACGCTCAATTTTTGAGTGGATCTATTATTTTGAAACAGGGTGTATAACTTAGTTTTTCCATACATTACAATTAATTTAATGTATACTTCGTTATACCTTTTTTATCGAAACGGTATTTACCACAACATAATTTTGAAGCAACTAGTGATAAAAGGGTAAAACTAGTTTTTGCCAATAAACGTTTTTAATTAATATATATATATATATATATATAACTAAATATATATATATTTAAGTATGTATATTTACATATATACAATTTCATATATATATATTCATTTCATGAATTATAGATATATATCTATATAACATAATGCATATATATAATATAATATATTTTATGTATATATGATGCATATATAATTATAATATATAATAATTATATTATATATAATTTTATAATATATAAAATTATATATATATATATATATAATATATATTATTATATTGTATATAATAATTTATTATATGTACAAAAAATATATATTATTTATATAAAATATATATATTTACATTGTATTTGTATATATATATGTATTTATTTGTATATATATATATTATCAATACTAAATATATATACCAAATATATATATATATATGTATATATTTTATTTTTTAATTTGAATTTAACATTAATAAAGCAAATAAATCTTCACAATATTTTGTCATTGAAAAATTAAATAAAAATTGTAGTTGGAGTAGAAAGTTTATGTATGCCATATATCGATTATGAAATTTAAGCTATATCAATAGGAATTTTACGGTATTTTTATAATATTTATGAGTTAAAGAAAAAATGTGACGAATTAAGGTTAAGTTTATAATGCTTATAATGTTTCATTTATTAAGAATTATTTATGAGCTCTAGGTCAAGTATGTTTATTTAAAAAAACAATCAACAACAAATTTGTTTAAAGTAACAACACAGCAGACAAGGCAGCTATCACAACAACCAACAACAAATTTGTTTAAAAATACCACACATCAGACTAAGCAGCTGTTTTGTTTTCCGCTACATCAACTCATCGTTGTCTTCCGTGATTTTCGCCTTGATCCATTTAAGTCAAATGTTTCGAAATACTTACTTACTTACTTAGATGGCCGTGACAACCCGTGTCCGGATTTCGACCGACCTCATCAGCTCTCGCCAGGCGCCTCTGCTTTGCGCGCGCCTTCTCCAATCGGATACACCAAGCGCGGTTAGGGCTTCCTCAGCCTGGTCCATCCATCGGAGGCATGGTCTCCCTCGTCGTCGTTGACCAGCGACCCTCGCCTCGAGCACCTTTTTCGCTGGAGCTTCGTCGTCCATACGATGGACATGACCCAGCCAGCGTAGTCGCTGCACAGTTATACGCCGAACTACGTCAATGTCTCCGTAGAGCTCATACAGCTCGTGGTTCATTCGGATGCGATAGTCATCGCCGACTCGAACAGGACCGAAGATTTTGCGAAGAACTTTTCTCTCGAACACCCCCAGAGCGGCTGCGTCAGTTTGCGAAACTACCCATGCCTCAGCGCCATAAAGCAGCACAGGTAGAACGAGCGTCTTGTAGAGTGTTAGTTTTGTCGATCGAGAGAGGGCTCTGGAACATAGTTGCTTACTGAGCCCATAGTAGCACCTATTAGCAATTATTGTTCTTCGCTTTATCTCCAGGCTGATTTCGTTGTTAGTGTTAATGGCGGTGCCAAGGTAAACGAACTCCTTGTCTACTTCAAAGTTATAGCTGCCGGATGAAACGTGGGAGTCTAAACGCCGCGCTCCCTTGTTTGTAGACAGCATATACTTTGTTTTACCCTCATTTATCGTCAAACCCACTTTTGCTGATTCCTTTTCGATAGCGGCGAAAGCAGCGGTAACATCTCTCTTGGTTCTGCCAACAATATCAATATCATCAGCGTACGCAAGGAGCTGGACACCTTTATAGAAAATGGTGCCATTACGATGCACACCGGCCTTTCGTACGATCCCCTCCATGATGATGTTGAAGAGATCGCAAGACAGTGGATCGCCTTGCCTGAAACCTCTTTCGGTATTGAAGGTTTCGGAGAGGTCATTTCCTACCTTGACGGAGCTGCGTGTGTTGCTCAACGTCATTCTGCAAAGTCTAATCAACTTTGCAGGTATACCGAACTCAGACATTATTGCGTATAGGCAATCCCTTCTCGGGCTATCGAACGCAGCTTTAAAATCGACAAAGAGATGGTGTGTGTCAATTTGATTTTCGTGGGTTATCTCCAGGATTTGTCGTAGCTTGAAAATCTGGTCTATGGTGGACTTACCAGGTCGAAAGCCACACTGATAAGGTCCAATCAGTGTTTTTGTAATCGGCTTTAATCTTTCACACAGTACGCTTGAGAGAACCTTATATGCGATGGAAATAAGACTGATACCTCTATAACTAGCGCAGATTGTAGGGTCTCCTTTCTTAAGTATAGGGCACAGTACACTGAGGTTCCAATCGTCGGGCATGCTTTCTTCTAGCCATATTTTGCTGATGAGCTGATGCATGCGCCTTATCAATTCATCGCCGCCGGTTTTAAACAATTCAGCTGACAGGCCGTCAGCACCCGCTGCTTTATTGTTTTTGAGTCGTTGGATAGCAACTCGAACCTCTTCATGGCTAGGTGGTGATACTTCCACTCCGTCATCGTCGATTGGTGGCACTGCACTGCGCTCTCCATGGGCGGCATTGGTGGAATCGTCGCCAGTAAGTAAATTGGAGAAGTGCTGTCTCCACAATCTAAGCACACACTGTGTATCCGTATTCAGATCTCCATTTTCGTCTCTGCAAGTGGATGCTCCGGGCTTGAAACCTTGGGTTAGACGCTTAACCTGTTGATAGAATTTTCGTGCATCCTTCTTGCCCTGGTATACCTCTAGTTCCTCACGCTCACGCTTTTCCTGCTCTCTTTTCTTGCGTCTGAAAAGGCGCCTCTCTTCCTTCCTCTTTTCGCGGTAGTTTTCTCGCACGGCTCGCGTTGCAGCTGACTGCAGCGTTTTTCTGTATGCGGCGTTTTTTACTGCAGTCGCGATGCGACACTCCTGATCGTACCATTGGTTCCGAGGTTGCGGGCGCCGGAAACCAATGACTTCTTCAGCGACAGCGCGCATGGAGTGGGATATATGCGCCCAAAGTCCACCGGCGTCGTCGAGTCCAGAGGTTGGTTGGTTGAGCTTAACCGAGAGTTGAGCGGAGTAGGCTTCGGCAGTCCGTTGTAATTGCAGCTTAGCGACATCTAGCTTTCGTTGCATTCCTGTGCGTATGTTCTTTGCATTGCATAATCGCATGCGGATCTTGGCTGCAACAAGATAATGGTCGGAGTCAATGTTGACCCCCCGAACTGTACGCACATCTAGAACACTAGAGGCATGCCTTCCGTCGATTACAATATGATCAATTTGGTTTCGCGTTTTTTGATCAGGGGACAGCCAGGTGGCCTTGTGGATGTCGAGGTGCTTAAATCTGGTGCTACTAACTACCATGTTTCGTGCCGCGGCGAAGTCGATCAGTCTTAGACCGTTGTTCGTAGAGGTCTCGTGAAGACTGAACTGACCGACAGTGGGGCCAAAGATGCCTTCCCTTCCAACTTTCGCATTAAAATCGCCGAGGACTATTTTCACGTCATGAACCGGAAGGTGGTCATATACGTCCTCAAGACTAGCGTAGAAAGCGTCTTTGACGGCTTCGTCCTTTTCCTCCGTCGGGGCGTGCGCGCAAATAAGGCTTATGTAGAAAAATTTTGCCTTGATGCGGATCGTGGCCAATCTTTCGTTCACAGGTGTGAACCGGGAAACAAGGTGGCGTAGTTTCCGGCTAACAACGAATCCACATCCGAATTCGCGCTTCTCCGCATGGCAGCTGTAGTAGATATCGCAGTGTGCTTGTTTAGAGCAGCCTTGCCCTTTCCATCGCATTTCCTGGATGGCGGTGATGTCAGCCTTTATTGTTTTGAGGGCTTCCGCCAGTTGGATAATGGCACCTTCCCTATAAAGGGTTCGGACATTCCAGGTGCATATCCGTAAATCATTGTCCGTTTTTCGTTTGCGGTGGTCGTCAACGTAATTGGGGTTCTTATCCGAGGCTGGTTTAGTTTTCATTGGGCAGTAGTAATGTGGCGGGACCCAAACCCTGCGCACATTCCATGTTTAAGGTCTATGGATCGACCCGCCGCTCAAATTAGCCGTCAAACTGACGGATGCCAGTTTGCCGTTGCCCAGGGAACACCACTTGGAGGTTTGAGTCGACTTGAGACGATTTCGACATGGATAATGCTGGCCTCGCCAGGTTGAGGCGGTCAGACACGTTGCCATGTGAAGGTTCGCCCCCTGTTCCCTGTTTGTTTCGAAATGTTACCTCAAATATTTGTCCGTCTGTAACAATTGTTGATAACGCAGTTGGTTTTTTTTCACTTCTGATAGGGACTGTTAAAAAAACGAATCAGCTGTTTCATCCATTAAAGGTACCTTGATCTAGTTTCTTACGATCAATTGTGTTGTGAGTGTTATAAATGTTTGAATACAAATCGAATTCAAATTGATTCTCAGTTTCAAAAAGTTATAACTCAATAATTTTTTCTCCTATATGTTTCTTAAATAATTTTGTAAAGAATAAATCACTAATACTTAGCGTCTATGCTACGTATTTTTATACGTGCATATTTTGACAGCTTTAAAACCAAATTGAAACTCTGCACAGTTTCGAATGTTTCGAAATAGTTACCTCAAATATTTGTCCGTCTGTAACAATTGTTGATAACGCAGTTGGTTTTTTTTCACTTCTGATAGGGACTGTTAAAAAAACGAATCAGCTGTTTCATCCATTAAAGGTACCTTGATCTAGTTTCTTACGATCAATTGTGTTGTGAGTGTTATAAATGTTTGAATACAAATCGAATTCAAATTGATTCTCAGTTTCAAAAAGTTATAACTCAATAATTTTTTCTCCTATATGTTTCTTAAATAATTTTGTAAAGAATAAATCACTAATACTTAGCGTCTATGCTACGTATTTTTATACGTGCATATTTTGACAGCTTTAAAACCAAATTGAAACTCTGCACAGTTCTTCACAATTTAATTCAGCGACGATAAACAACGATAGTAGACTGCTTGATTGATGTAGATTTGATTGATGTGGAAATATGAAAAGAGTGCAAAAAACCAACCAACAATTAAGATTGAAACTAATGGAAATAAATATGCTCCTGGTAGGAGTTGGTTGTATCCAAAAAAGAAATAAAATCAAAAGTGCAGATATAAAAAAAATAATTATGTTCAAAAAGTGTTTAGGAATTAGGGAATGAAAAATTATTGTTCAGAAATGCCTGATACAAATTAATAAAAAACCAAAATAAGTTTGTTCAAAAAGGGATTTTCATTCAAAGTACAAAAAAATGTCTGGACAACATATATTGCAACAGTTTTGGAAAACATCGCATTGTCGTGAATTTGTATAACTTTCTTTTTAATTGATCAATTCAAAAATTTGTACAAAAATCTTTTATTTATGAAATTATGGAAAATTATGGGAAATTATGAAAATAATTTCATTAATAATAATTTCTGCAAATAAAAAAAAAAAATCGATCCATGATTTTTTGTTAAAATTTAGAACAAACTTTATTAGATTAGATAAGAGCTTTTGATCAAACTTGAGCCTCCCGTCAGCTATCATATTTTGCGGTCACACGGTGATTGCTTGATTGCGATTAAAATGTTTTGTTGTTGCTTACAATGAACATAGGTGGACAGAATAATTCGCACAAGCTATAAATAAACTTCACTCAAATGTTTAAAGAAAATTAGCCCTATTCCAGGAGTTGTTATAAAGTTACGAATCCGAAGTTACGCTGAGAATACGAAAATTTGCTATGATTGGATCCGGACGAAATTGACTTAGGCATTAGCTGCATTGCCGTGGTCGTTGATCTAGAGCGAGGCTCTATTTAATTCACAATGCAAAAACTAAAATTAGAACCAACTCTTCTTCTGGCTCTATTTCTGATTTTAAAATGCTGCCAAGCTTAAAACATTTTTCAAAACGGGCATAGTTGGCAAATCTGAATTACTCTTTGACGAGTTTTCGTCTCACTACTCGCACTTTTGACACTTCATCGCCAGTAGTGCCAAATTGCAATAAAGTTGAACTAAGACTATTCAACTAAGATTTCATCTGATCCAGTGCCTCGGGAATGCAGCTATGCCTCATTAAAATTGAATAAAACTGAGCGGCGTTTAAAAACGTTCAGTTTTTTTCAAGGCTCCTGCTACTGCTTTAACTTGTGCTTTCGAAAAATCAAACAGTCGCAGCAGAAGCAGAAACTAGTTTCAGTAGTTTGTAAAGTGCTTCGGCAGTCGACAACTTTGGCAGTCATCGTTTTGATTGTCTGAAACTGTTCGCAAAATCGAAAGTCGAAGCAGCAGCAGTTGTTAAATTTTCGCAAGTCGACGCAGCTTAATTTTTTCAACAGTCGTAGCAGACTGTTTGCGCTATTGATTTTTGCTTATTATTTCTAACTTTTGTTTGATCGCTCGCTTTATTAAATTTTTTCAATTTTGTTATGATTATGACTGCATTATCTATATTATTATTACGCAAGCGCATTTTTTGTGATGGCTATCAAATCTATACTGTAGTCGCGATTTTCATAAATAGGGTAGGAATTGAAAGGTCTCTTGGTCTGTAGATGTGCAGTAAGGTCTTATTTTTTTTTTAATAATTGTTTATTTTCTAAAAAAATCTGATACAACCAAATTTCATTGTGATGCCTAAAAGTATGTGACAGATTTTAATTATAATGCAGTGATAAGTAATAACTGGGCGACATAACAATTCAACAGAAACACAGAAAGTTCCTATGAAATTCTTGGTTCAAAGGTTCTTAATATAAGAAAAAAAATTACCTATCACCAAATATTTTTTATTTTGGCGTTTTAACGCCACACGGGATTACTAGTTATTATAGTTGTACAACAGAGCGCAAAACGACTGTTTAAAAACTTATGCTACTTCGACTTACGAAAGTTCAACAACTGCTGCTGCTTTGACTTTCGTTTTTCCAACAGTTTCAGTCAATCAAAACGACGACTGCCGAGGTTGTCGACTGCCGAAGCACTTTGCTAACTATTAAAACTAGTTTGATTTTTCGAAAGCACAAGTTGAAGCAGTGATAATGAGGGCTTTGCGATTAATCGAGTAATTAATTTTTTAATTAATCAGATTCAAGATTAACTGATTAATTGATTAATCAGTTTTCTAAATAATCAAAATGCTGATTAATCAGCTTCCTGATTAATCACATTCCTGATTAATCGATTAATAAGAAGTTGCTTTATTCAAAAAATGAAAAATCTTGGTCAAATTTATTTTGAATGTTTGTATGAATTTAAAGTAAAAAACAAAAAAAATGTGAACAATAAAAAAAAGTTATTTACACTTAAAATATTTGTTTAATCAGATTTTGATTAATCGAATAATTAATCGAATAATTAATCAAATGATTAATCATAATACCAATTAATCGATTAATCAGTATTCTGGTAAATCAGAAAACTGAGTAATTAATTAATCAGTTAATCTTGAATCTGATTAATCAAAAAATTAATTAAT
This sequence comes from Coremacera marginata, assembly GCA_914767935.1. Lineage (NCBI taxonomy): Eukaryota > Metazoa > Arthropoda > Insecta > Diptera > Sciomyzidae > Coremacera > Coremacera marginata. The sequence continues at coordinate 98,965,847 of OU612044.1, forward strand.
CGATTAATCGTCCAGCCCTAGTGATAATGCTTTGAAGTTATGAAAACATTTAGTGCTTAAAAAAGAAATTTAATGAAGAAATTTAAGATGTAAATATTTAATATATATTAAATAAGTGATTTACGTTCTAGAGAAATGTAAGAATTTTTATAATTATATTCGTAAAATAAAATCAAAAACATCTTGTCAAATTTTGATGCGTTCGAATCCTAGAATGCAAATTTTTCGAATTGCGTGCGTAACGTTTCGGATCGTAAAATTTTCGGATTCGTAACAAATTCTTATTACGGCGGGATCCTTAGCTTGGGAAATGAGTGCTCAAAAGGGGCGTATGGATGAAAAGGTTGAAAGCAGAAAGTTTGACTCCGGAACTTTGTTTGGACTTGTTAGGTGACAAGCATACTAAAAGACCCCACGTTTGAATTTACTGAAAAACTATCGCAGTCGATAGTCAGCTATTGCTGTCTGCCACAGTTCACGAAGAACTGTCATATTCGATATTTGGCTGCTGCTGCATGCTTAGTAAAATTGAACAGCTCACGACGAGCTGTTGCAGCCGGTAGTCGGCTACTGCTGTCTGCTTCGCAAAATTCAATAGACGATGCAACAGTTCACGAAAGGCTGTCGCAGTCGATTGTCGGCTATTGCTGTATCAGTCGTAGCAGTTTCTGTTGCAGTCAACTTAGACATTTTTGCTCAGAGCAGCTAGTCGGAAAGTGGTTTGTCGAAAACGCGTGATTTATTTGTGTAAAAATGGTAGAAAAAGATAATAGTGGTATTCAAAGAACGCCGTATTAGTGATGTAAGAAGCGAATTTGCCGTAAATTTACAGAAGCGTATTTTGCTTTAAATTGTACGTCAGTAAATATACTCAGCTTTCCGTACAAAATCGTGGTGTAAACAGCACGTATAATTCGTTAATGAAACTGGTCTTATAGCGTAGACAGACATGGTTTCCGTACTACAATGTGTACTACAATGAAAGCTCAAGAAACCATGTACTAGTATAGTGACAGACATGTAGTATTCTACTATGTTGTACACTTATCAGCTGATGCAAAAGTTTGTCAATATAAAACAAGGAAATGAATGCAATCAAAGTTGTAATTGCAAATAACTTAAAAATATTGGATTACCAAAGGAAAAATAAAAAGTATTTTATATTAGCTCTTAGGACATTAAAAAGAAGCAAGCAATATCAAAAGCTTGCGTTAAAAAAAAAGGATTTTGAAAAGATACCGAACTTGCTGGTCAATGGTAAGTGTACAACAGCTCATTTCTAACATACTTATAAAGCATTTTTCACTTAAAGGTGGAAGAATCTCAATTTTGATGATGAATAGATGTTCAGCTTTTTACAGAAGAAAAGTTTTAAAATGCATTTCGAGTGAGCAGGGAGACGTTCTTTTATTTAGTGGAATCATTAAAAAATGTGTGCAAGGAGGATACTTACTGGCGTTACGCCATACCACTGCAAAAACGAATTGCTGTCGCTTTGTACACATTAGCTTCTTCTGCAGAATACAGAACAGTTGCTAGTCTTTTTGGGATCGGTCGAACAACGGTGGAAGAAATAGTTGTAGACGTTTGTAAAGAAATATGCAAAGTTTTGAAAAATGAAGTATTCGATGCATATCTCCCGAGTGACATGAAAGTGATGGAATTAGTCTCTGATTTTGATTATTTAGGATTCCCTCAATGCTATGGCGCAGTAGATGGTTGCCATATTGGAATAAAACCTCCAAAGGACGAAGCCAGCGATTACTACAACTTTAAAGGGTGGTACTCAACGGTTTTATTTGCATCGGTTGACTATAGGTGCAGTTTTACTTATATCAATGTTGGGACACTAGGACGAAGTAATGATTCGACAATATTTGAGCAGTCGGCTTTGAGAAAGTGTCATTCTAACAATGAGGTATTTAAAAAGCATACGAAGATGATCGAAGGCATTGAGATGCCAATACTCCATATAGGAGACTCAGCATTCAAACTGTCTCAATATGTTATGAAACCATTTCCATTTAATATTAATCAGCCGGGATGTGGAGAAATTTTCAACAAACGCTTTCGGACATTTAAAGGCTAGCTTCAGACAAATTTTTCGAGGCCTGGAGGTCAATATAAAAAATGTGAACATAGTTATAAAAGCTTGTTGCATTCTTCATAACATATGCAACCATAGAAACGACAGTGTGAATGAGCAATGGATTCAACAAGCTAATGCTGGAAATAGCGGAAGGCAACCTAATAGGGGTCACACTGGCAGACATGAAAGCAATAGCGGAATTGCCATCAGACAAGCAATTATGAAAAAATTTTCCCACAGTATGTATCAATAACACTTTTTACTCTGTTACTCTTATTACTAAGAGTTTTTTTGAATAATTAACTTTACTCCTTTTCCCTACTCCGTTTCCTTTAAAAAAATATTATTAAATCGGTTGAGAAACACAGGAGAAAATGGTCCTTAACTGTTTTGCCTTCGCCGATTTATATATACTATTATATACCCCATATATACTAGTAGTAGATACAAAACAAAGTAAAATGGGTATTAAAAGAAGGTTATGCTACAACCTATTCAATAATCTATTAACCATAAAAATTACATGCATCTTTATAAGCTAAAACATGAACAATTTTTATATAACGTCGCGGAGATTTTTAAATTTTTTCACAAAATTATACAACTTACTACTTACTTAGGTGGCCGTAACAACCCGTGTTCGGGTTTCGGCCGACCTCATCAGCTCTCGCCAGGCAACTCTGCTTTGCGCGCGCCTTCTCCAATTGGATACACCAAGTGCGGTTAGGGCTTCCTCAGCCTGGTCCATCCATCGGAGGCATGGTCTCCCTCGTCGTCGTTGACCAGTGACCCTCGCCTCGAGCACCTTTTTCGCTGGAGCTTCGTCTTCCATACGATGGACATGACCCAGCCAGCGTAATCACAGTAGTCACAGTTATACGCCGAACTACATCAATGTCTTCGTAGAGCTCATACAGCTCTTGGTTCATTCGGATGCGATAGTCATCGCCGACTCCAACAGGACCGAAGATTTTGCGAAGAACTTTTTTCTCGATCACCCCCAGAGCGGCTGCGTCAGTTTGGGAAACTACCCATTCCTCAGCGCCATAAGCAGCACAGGTAGAACGAGCATCTTGTAGAGTGTTAGTTTTGTCGATCGAGAGAGGGCTCTGGAACTTAGTTGCTTACTGAGCCCGTAGTAGCACCTATTAGCAATTATTGTTCTTCGCTTTATCTCCTGTCTGATTTCGTTGTTGGTATTAATGGCGATGCCAAGGTATACGAACTCCTTGACTACTTCAAAGTTATAGCTGCCGGATGAAACGTGGGAGTCTAAACGCCGCGCTCCCTTGTTTGTAGACAGCATATACTTTGTTTTACCCTCATTTATCGTCAAACGCACTTTGGCTGATTCCTTTTTGATAGCGGCGAAAGCAGCGGTAACATCTCTGTTGGTTCTGCCGACAATTTCAATATCATCAGCGTACGCAAGGAGCTGGACACCTTTATAGAAAATGGTGCCATTACGATGCACACCGGCCTTTCGTACGATCCCCTCCATGATGATGGTGAAGAGATCGCAAGACAGTGGATCGCCTTGCCTGAAACCTCTTTCGGTATTGAAGGTTTCGGAAATGTCATTTCCTGCGTTGACGGAGCTGCTAATAAAATTTTGCAGGTATACCGAACTCAGACATTGTTGCGTATAGGCATTCCCTTCTCGGGCTATCGAACGCAGCTTTAAAATCGACAAAGAGATGGTGTGTGTCAATTTGATTTTCGTGGTTTTTCTCCAGGATTTGTCGTATCGTGAAAACTGATACGACTGATACCTCTATAACTGGCGCAGATTGTTGGGTCTCCTTTCTTAAGTATATGGCAAAGTACGCTGAGGATCCAATCCTCGGGCATGTTTCTGCTAGCCATATTTCGCTGATGAGCTGATGCATGCGCCTTATCAATTCATCGCCGCCGGTTTTAAACAATTCAACTGACAGGCCGTCAGCACCCGCTGCTTTATTGTTTTTGAGTCGTTGGATAGCAACTCGAACCTCTTCATGGCTAGGTGGTGATACTTCCACTCCGTCATCGTTGATTGGTGGCACTGAACTGCGCTATCCATGGGTGGCATTGGTTGAATCGTCGCCTGTTAATAAATTGGAGAAGTGCTGTCTCCACAATCTCAGCACACACTGTGTATCCGTATTCAGATCTCCATTTTCGTCTCTACAAGTGGATGCTCCGGGCTTGAAACCTTGGGTTAGACGCTTAACCTGTTAATAGAATTTTCGTGAATCCTTCTTGCCCTGGTATAACTCTAGTTCCTCATGCTCACGCCTTTCCTGCTCTCTTTTCTTGCGTCTGAAAAGGCGCCTCTCTTCCTTCCTCTTTTCGCGGTAGTTTTCTCGCAAGGCTCGCGTTGCAGCTGACTGCAGCGTTTTTCTATATGCGGCGTTTTTTTACTGCTGTCGCGATGCGACACTCCTGATCGTACCAGTGGTTCCGAGGTTGCGGGTGCCGGAAACCAATGACTTCTTCAGCGGCAGCGCGCATGGAGTGGGATATATGCGCCGAAAGTCCGCCGACGTCGTCGGGTCCAGAGGTTGGTTGGTTGAGCTTAACCGAGAGTTGAGCGGAGTAGGCTTCGGCAGTCCGTTGTAATTGCAGCTTAGCGACATCTAGCTTTCGTTGCATTCCTGTACGTATGTTCTTCGCATTGCATAATCGCATGCGGATCTTGGCTGCAGCAAGATAACGGTCGGAGTCAATGTTGATCCCCCGAAATGTACGCACATCTAGAACACTAAAGGCATGCCTTCCGTCGATTACAACATGATCAATTTGGTTTCTCGTTTTTCGATACGGGGACAGCCGGGTGGCCTTGTGGATGTCGAGGTGCTTAAATCTGGTGCTACTAAATTCCACGTTTCGCGCCGCGGTGAAGTCGATCAGTCTTAGACCGTTGTTCGTGGAGGTCTCATAAAGACTGAACCGACCGACAGTGGGGCCAAAGATGCCTTCCCTTCCGACTTTCGCATTAAAATCGTCGAGGACTATTTTCACGTCATGGACCGGAAGGTGGTCGTATACGTCCTCAAGACTAGCGTAGAAAGCGTCCTTGACGGCTTCGTCCTTTTCCTCTGTCGGGGCGTGCGCGCAAATAAGGCTAATGTAGAAAAATTCTGCCTTTATGCGGATCGTGGCGAATCTTTCGTTCACAGGTGTGAACCGGGAAACAAGGTGGCGTAGTTTCCGGCTAACGACGAATCCACACCTGAATTCGCGCTTCTCCGCATGGCAGCTGTAGTAGATATCGCAGTGTGCTTGATTAGAGCAGCTTTGCCCTTTCCATCGCATTTCCTGGATGACGGTGATGTCGGCTTTTATTGTTTTGAGGGCTTCCGCCAGTTGGATAATGGCACCTTCCCTATAAAGGGTCCGGACATTCCAGGTGCATATCCGTAAATCATTGTCCGTTTTTCGTTTGCGGTAGTCGTCAACATAATTGGGGTTCTTATCCGAGGCTGGTTTAGTTTTCATTGGGCAGTAGTAATGTGGCGGGACCCAAACCCTGCGCACATTCCATGTTTAAGGTCTATGGAGTGATCCGCCGCTCAAATTAGACCGGAATGTAGACCGGAACTGTTCGAAGTAAATTCGGCGTACTTCATTATCTTGTACAACTCGATAATGGCTATATACTAAAACGGCATATCGACCAATTGTTGTCCATACATCGAATGTTATTACTCAACATGAATCAGAACTTCAGGAAGCCGAATTGACGAATAGGCAAGAACCACCTGATGAGTATCAAAGAAGTTAAGAGCAAGTAATTCGCAAATCCGAACGCGTACGCAATAGATTGCGTATTTAGGAGACTACGTTTCAGAGTAATATTGCTTCAATTTAAAATTCAATTATTTAATTATATCTATGAGTTTTAAAATCGTTTATATTCAATCAATTACATTACTTTCAATTAAGCGTGAGAGATTGTTTGTCCCACTTCTTTATGTTTCGAATCTGAATTTCGTTTTGATACTTTGTTCGTTTGGTACAGGAGAAAATGTCGGCTCCGTCTAGAAGCGGAGTTAGGCATAAACGCAAAAAATAAACATAGCAGTGTGATTTAGATTTTTAATAGTAAAAGAGGTATTTATGAAGTGAACAATTTCCTACTCACCAATATTTTTATTTTCACTTCGCTATCACTTCATGTTTTTAATTGACTTGAAAATAAAGTTTTTTTGAAATATTTGTCAAACAGAGCATTCCAGCGCCAAGCGGTAAAAACTGAAATGTGACTTGGATATTCATCTACACTCCATAGAAAACAATTTGAAAATTTTTCCACAGACTATATTTTTATATCGATTGGTGTAAACCGCGCCCTAACCTCAAATATTTATTCAAAAACCAACCATTAAAAATTAAATAGTTGACTTGATAAAAAGCCTGGGGTAACAAACTACTCCATGTGGCAACTATGGAAGGGTTCGATTAAGTTAATGACGGTATTTTGTAAAATGCAGCGAACACCTCACTTGTGGTTTTTTTGTTTGGAATTCCTTTTTCAGGAATTTGGAAAACTCATTTCAGTGAAAATTCACTGAAATTTTCTAATGAAATTTATTGGCAAAAAATCCCCAAATGAGGTGCTCGCGTGCGTTTTACAAAATATGAAAATATCCGTAAGACGCAAATATTTTTAGAGATTATACATACAATTTTATAGGCGACTAAAGACTTCGATTATACTTCAACACGGCTGCGGGGGTATTTTAGCTTCGATCTTGTCAAATATCCATTCATTACTAGTTTCAATATACCTTCCCGACGACTTATAACATTGAAAGTTTTTTCATCGGGAGACTTTCCGAAGCCGAAGAGCGCAAAATCCGACAGTTTCCCGATTGAGCTGATTAGCCTATTTTACCACGAATAACAAAAGTAAAAATGTTATATTTTTTTTTTTGAAAAAAGCAGAAAATATGACTTATACTTGCAAGCATAAACAATTTTAATATAAAATTAATATTGATTGAATTTTTTTCAATCATTTTTGTCGTAAGTCATACAAAATACGAGATTTTGAAGTTTCGGTTTCGTCCATATTAAGGCCGAACAGACCTACAGCCGAAACGGATTATTCGGTGGTATACTTATTTATTGTTAAAAATAGTAATCTATTGTTGAAGATATCTTATAAAATGAATTGATAAAGATATCTTATTTAACGTTATCCAAAAACTGGGTAACTCTATAAAATGATAGGAAAATCACGAATTTCACCGTTGTCAGACATTAATGTTAAAAATCCATCATCGCTTATGTCTGTCAATTGGTAATCTTCTCTTTTAACATGTGGAACTTCCATGTTGTGAGTAGATGGGCATATATCTTCGTATCTATTGCGAGAAAATGTTATTTGTATTCAAGTAACAAATATTTAAATGGAAACTTGAGGTATAAAATCTCAGAGAATAAAAGACAAAAAAGTACGGAGAAGGCTTTCAAGTAAATCAAGGGCTTTGGCTGTGTTCGGAAATGCAACTGGTTCAGAAGTACTGCTCAAAATGAGCTGTCTACACAATCCTCACTAAGCCGACTTTCTTTGACATATGTGGCGAAGCCAGTGTAGACAGCTCATTTTGCGCAGTACTGCTGAATCAGTTGCATTTCCGAACACAGCCAAAGCCCTTGATTTACTTGAAAGCCTTCTCCGTACTTTTTTGTCTTTTATTCTCTGAGATTTTATACCTCAAGTTTCCATTTAAATATTTGTTACTTGAATACAAATAACATTTTCTCGCAATAGATACGAAGATATATGCCCATCTACTCACAACATGGATGTTCCACATGTTAAAAGAGAAGATTACCAATTGACAGACATAAGCGATGATGGATTTTTAACATTAATGTCTGACAACGGTGAAATTCGTGAAGACCTTAAGGTTCCAGAGGGAGACCTTGGAAACTCTTTACGAAGCGATTTTGACAATGGCAAAGATCTTCTTGTAAGGAATTGGTAAGCAAACATACGCAAAGAGTTTAATACTGATTTTTTTTATTTACAGTGCACTGTTCTAAAATCATGTGGTGAAGAATGTGTCATTGCTATAAAAACTAATACTGCTCTTGACAAATAAAATCCTGTAACAAATAGCCAGTCCTGTTGCTGAAAGTCCAGTCCTGAATGCATGAAAAATGGCATGCATTTACATCTGCAGAATATATTTGCTCCGATATATAACTTAGTTTTTCCATACATTACAATTAATTTAATGTATACTTCGTTATACCTTTTTTATCGAAACGGTGTTTACCACAACATAATTTTGAAGCAACTAGTGATAAAAGGGTAAAACTAGTTTTTTGCCAATAAACGTTTTTAATTAATATATATATATATATATATAGAGCAATTCCATATGAAAACGATCAAAATTGGCAAATTTTTGGACGACCCCTCTCCGATTTTAAAATAAATAGTCTCAATCGATTGCCCAGCAAAAAATAATGTACCGACATATTTTTTTTTTTTTATAGTGACTGGTTTAGTGGTGGTGTACACCACTGTCATGTGACAAAATTGAAGAATTCTTCATAAGGGACCTCATTGAAAGTTGTTTTAAAAAAAAACTACTAAAGCGATCGCAACGAGTGATAGCTCGTTGGAAAGGTATTGAATCAGGCTTTAATTGAAAAATAAAATTTTCCTAATTTTTCTCAGAAATTTACCTTTTTTCCCATGAAAATTAAATTTTCCCATGAAAATTAAATTTTCCGATTTTCCACAGAAGCTCCTAAATTTTCCGGCTAATTTTATTTTTTTTGGATTCCTCATAATTTTTGCTTTAAGAATCAGCAATAAAAAAATGGGCCCCGACTCCTTGTTTGGACAGGAGAAGAGCATTTAAGAGATCACCTTGTTCTCATTGTTTTTATATTTTTTATAATTGAATTATTTTTAATTATTTAACATTATTTTATTTTATTATTAAAAATACATTTTAAAAATTATTTTACAGTTAAAAATACATTTATGAAGAAAAAATCAATTTTTTTTTTAAGAGCCCCAAGTTGAGTGTGTAGTGAATATGGTCTGCCTGCCTTCACAAGATCGGCCATAAATCCATGGATAATAGCAGCAGTGGCATGTAATGGCACACCAAACCCGACTGAGGCTACAGGTCATAAAATGTTTTGTAAATTTTTTAAATTACCAGGTAATAAATATTTCGCCTAAAATGACACGTGCAGAAACAAGTCATAAAACACGGATTTTCCATAAATATGGCGAAATATTTATTACCTGGTAATTTAAAAAATTTACAAAACATTTTATGACCTGTGGTCGGCTTATTGGCAGTAACCAATTAAGTCCCTCTTTAAAAAACATTTTATGACCAGTAGTTCACGCAAATTTTCCTATTAAAGAAAAGCAAATATCGCTTATTTTTTTTACCTATTTTTTACCAAAAAATAAATATAAATACTTCACACACTCTGAGTCAAATTTCAGTTGAATACTAAACGTGAAAGTGTTAAAGTGTTTTTTTTTGTAAAGTAAAGAGTAAAGTAAAGAGTACCAAAAAATAAATATAAATACTTCACACACTCTGAGTCAAATTTCAGTTGAATACTAAACGTGAAAGTGTTTTTTTTGTAAAGTAAAGAGTGAAGATGTAAAGACAATTTAAAGTAAAATGAATAAATTTTGCTGCAATCCGTTTAACAAGAGTGGACATCGTTCGAAAAAGATAAAAGTATTAAAATTAACTGGTGTTTCGAAGCGATACATGAATGAATTAAATATACAATACGGTGAAGAAGTAGAATTCATTTGCCCCAAGTGTAAAATCGATTTGTCTCAACAAGCAAATGCATTGAAACAAATGCAACCACAATCCGAGAGTGTAATGACAATTGAACAAAATGTTTCATCTGATAGTGAGGCAGACATTCCGATGGTCAATATGTCTTTGAGTCCTTTGAATGAGGCTATTACCACTTTAGGTGAAACGCCTATTAGAAAAAGAAAGTTACGAAGTGAAAAATACAGGAAAGAAAAAAAAGGCAAGGTTATGAGTGCAATCGCGACAATATTTGATGAAGGCTCTGATAACGAATGCAGTCAAGCAGATGACGTTGATGACGGCAAACAAATGATTGAGCAGTTGAAAAGAAAATTCAATTTAGCGACCACTTTTCCGGAGAAATATCTCATTTTATCTGTGCTGCCTCAATCATGGTCTATACGCAAGATTTCTGAACAGTTTCAAACATCTTTTTACATCGCGAGAAGAAGCAAAGAATTAGATCGACAGAAAGGCATATTGGCGACTCCCACCAAGAAATTTGGCTCAAGGACCCTCAGCGAGGCAACGGTGAAATTGATTCAAGATTTTTACTGCAATGATGACAACAGCCGCGCCTGCCCAGGTACACGTGACTATGTTATCACACGTGAAGATGGAGAAAAAGTACACAAGCAGCGCAGATTATTATTATGTAATCTATCCGACGCATACCATCAGTTCACAGAGAAATACCCAGCAGAAAAAGTGGGATTTTCTAAGTTTGCCATCCTACGACCAAAAGAATGCGTGCTGGCATTAGACAGGCACGGAACGCATTCAGTCGTTTAAAGTCAATTTAAAGTTACTTTAATTTTATAATGATGCCAAGACAATTGAAATTTTTAATAAATATTGTAATTAAGTATAAGCAGCAAAATAAGAAAGATTTTTTCTTCATAAATGTATTTTTAACTGTAAAATAATTTTTAAAATGTATTTTTAATAATAAAATAAAATAATGTTAAATAATTAAAAATAATTCAATTATAAAAAATATAAAAACAATGAGAACAAGGTGGTCTCTTAAATGCTCTTCTCCTGTCCAAACAAGGAGTCGGGGCCCATTTTTTTATTGCTGATTCTTAAAGCAAAAATTATGAGGAATCCAAAAAAAATAAAATTAGCCGGAAAATTTAGGAGCTTCTGTGGAAAATCGGAAAATTTAATTTTCATGGGAAAATTTAATTTTCATGGGAAAAAAGGTAAATTTCTGAGAAAAAATAGGAAAATTTTATTTTTCAATTAAAGCCTGATTCAATACCTTTCCAACGAGCTATCACTCGTTGCGATCGCTTTAGTAGTTTTTTTTAAAAACAACTTTCAATGAGGTCCCTTATGAAGAATTCTTCAATTTTGTCACATGACAGTGGTGTACACCACCACTAAACCAGTCACTATAAAAAAAACAAAAAAATATGTAGGTACATTATTTTTTGCTGGGCAATCGATTGAGACTATTTATTTTAAAATCGGAGAGGGGTCGTCCAAAAGGTGATCGCTTTCATATGGAATTGCTCTATAACTAAATATATATATATTTAAGTATGTATATTTACATATATACAATTTCATATATATATTCATTTCATGAATTATAGATATATATCTATATAACATAATGCATATATATAATATAATATATTTTATGTATATATGATGCATATATAATTATAATATATAATAATTATATTATATATAATTTTAAAATATATAAAATTATATATATATATATATATAATATAGATTATTATATTGTATATAATAATTTATTATATGTACAAAAAATATATATTATTTATATAAAATATATATATTTATATTGTATATATATATATTATCAATACTAAATATATATACCAAATATATATTTATATATGTATATATTTTATTTTTTAATTTGAATTTAACATTAATAAAGCAAATAAATCTTCACAATATTTTGTCATTGAAAAATTAAATAAAAATTGTAGTTGGAGTAGAAAGTTTATGTATGCCATATATCGATTATGAAATTTAAGCTATATCAATAGGAATTTTACGGTATTTTTATAATATTTATGAGTTAAAGAAAAAATGTGACGAATTAAGGTTAAGTTTATAATGCTTATAATGTTTCATTTATTAAGAATTATTTATGAGCTCTAGGTCAAGTATGTTTATTTAAAAAAACAATCAACAACAAATTTGTTTAAAGTATCAACACAGCAGACTAGGCAGCTATCACAACAACCAACAACAAATTTGTTTAAAAATACCACACATCAGACTAAGCAGCTGTTTTGTTTTCCGCTACATCAACTCATCGTTGTCTTCCGTGATTTTCGCCTTGATCCATTTAAGTCAAATGTTTCGAAATAGTTACCTCAAATATTTGTCCGTCTGTAACAATTGTTGATAACGCAGTTGGTTTTTTTTCACTTCTGATAGGGACTGTTAAAAAAACGAATCAGCTGTTTCATCCATTAAAGGTACCTTGATCTAGTTTCTTACGATCAATTGTGTTGTGAGTGTTATAAATGTTTGAATACAAATCGAATTCAAATTGATTCTCAGTTTCAAAAAGTTATAACTAAATAATTTTTTCTCCTATATGCTTCTTAAATAATTTTGTAAAGAATAAATCACTAATACTTAGCGTCTATGCTACGTATTTTTATACGTGCATATTTTGACAGCTTTAAAACCAAATTGAAACTCTGCACAGTTCTTCACAATTTAATTCAGCGACGATAAACAACGATAGTAGACTGCTTGATTGATGTAGATTTGATTGATGTGGAAATATGAAAAGAGTGCAAAAAACCAACCAACAATTAAGATTGAAACTAATGGAACTAAATATGCTCCTGGTAGGAGTTGGTTGTATCCAAAAAAGAAATAAAATCAAAAGTGCAGATATAAAAAAAATAATTATGTTCAAAAAGTGTTTAGGAATTAGGGAATGAAAAATTATTGTTCAGAAATGCCTGATACAAATTAATAAAAAACCAAAATAAGTTTGTTCAAAAAGGGATTTTCATTCAAAGTACAAAAAAATGTCTGGACAACATATATTGCAACAGTTTTGGAAAACATCGCATTGTCGTGAATTTGTATAACTTTCTTTTTAATTGATCAATTCAAAAATTTGTACAAAAATCTTTTATTTATAAAATTATGGAAAATGATGGGAAATTATGGAAATAATTTCATTAATAATAATTTCTGCAAATAAAAAAAAAAAATCGATCCATGATTTTTAGAAAATTTAGAACAAACTTTATTAGATTAGATAAGAGCTTTTGATCAAACTTGAGCCTCCCGTCAGCTATCATATTTTGCGGTCACACGGTGATTGCTTGATCGCGATTAAAATGTTTTGTTGTTGCTTACAATGAACATAGGTGGACAGAATAATTCGCAGAAGCTATAAATAAACTTCACTCAAATGTTTAAAGAAAATTAGCCCTATTCCAGGAGTTGTTATAAATTTACGAATCCGAAGTTACGGTGAGAATACGAAAATTTGCTATGATTGGATCCGGACGAAATTTAGTTAGGCATTAGCTGCATTGCCGTGGTCGTTGATCTAGAGCGAGGCTCTATTTAATTCACAATGCAAAAACTAAAATTAGAACCAACTCTTCTTCTGGCTCTATTTCTGATTTTAAAATGCTGCCAAGCTTAAAACATTTTTCAAAACGGGCATAGTTGGCAAATCTGAATTACTCTTTGACGAGTTTTCGTCTCACTACTCGCACTTTTGACACTTCATCGCCAGTAGTGCCAAATTGCAATAAAGTTGAACTAAGACTATTCAACTAAGATTTCATCTGATCCAGTGCCTCGGGAATGCAGCTATGTCTCATTAAAATTGAATAAAACTGAGCAGCGTTTAAAAACGTTCAGTTTTTTCAAGGCTCCTGCTACTGCTTTAACTTGTGCTTTCGAAAAATCAAACAGTCGCAGCAGAAGCAGAAAACTAGTTTCAGTAGTTTGTAAAGTGCTTCGGCAGTCGACAACTTTGGCAGTCATCGTTTTGATTGTCTGAAACTGTTCGCAAAATCGAAAGTCGAAGCAGCAGCAGTTGTTAAATTTTCGCAAGTCGACGCAGCTTAATTTTTTTCAGCAGTCGTAGCAGACTGTTTGCGCTATTGATTTTTGCTTATTATTTCTAACTTTTGTTTGATCGCTCGCTTTATTAAATTTTTTCAATTTTGTTATGATTATGACTGCATTATCTATATTATTATTACGCAAGCGCAGTTTTTGTGATGGCTATCAAATCTATACTGTAGTCGCGATTTTCATAAATAGGGTAGGAATTGAAAGGTCTCTTGGTCTGTAGATGTGCAGTAAGGTCTTATTTTTTTTTTAATAATTGTTTATTTTCTAAAAAAATCTGATACAACCAAATTTCATTGTGATGCCTAAAAGTATGTGACAGATTTTAATTATAATGCAGTGATAAGTAATAACTGGGCGACATAACAATTCAACAGAAACACAGAAAGTTCCTATGAAATTCTTGGTTCAAAGGTTCTTAATATAAGAAAAAAAATTACCTATCACCAAATATTTTTTATTTTGGCGTTTTAACGCCACACGGGATTACTAGTTATTATAGTTGTACAACAGAGCGCAAAACGACTGTTTAAAAACTTATGCTACTTCGACTTACGAAAGTTCAACAACTGCTGCTGCTTTGACTTTCGTTTTTCCAACAGTTTCAGTCAATCAAAACGACGACTGCCGAGGTTGTCGACTGCCGAAGCACTTTGCTAACTATTAAAACTAGTTTGATTTTTCGAAAGCACAAGTTGAAGCAGTGATAATTAGGGCTTGGCGATTAATCGAGTAATTGATTTTTTGATTAATCAGATTCAAGATTAACTGATTAATCGATTAATTAGTTTTCTAAATAATCAAAATGCTGATTAATCAGCTTCCTGATTAATCACATTCCTGATTAATCGATTAATAAGAAGTTGCTTTATTCAAAAAATGAAAAATTTTGGTCAAATTTATTTTGAATGTTTGTATGAATTTAAAGTAAAAAACAAAAAAAATGTGAACAATAAAAAAAAGTTATTTACACTTAAAATATTTGTTTAATCAGATTTTGATTAATCGAATAATTAATCAAATGATTAATCATAATACCAATTAATCGATTAATCAGTATTCTGGTAAATCAGAAAACTGAGTAATTAATTAATCAGTTAATCTTGAATCTGATTAATCAAAAAATTAATTAATCGATTAATCGTCCAGCCCTAGTGATAATGCTTTGAAGTTATGAAAACATTTAGTGCTTAAAAAAGAAATTTAATGAAGAAATTTAAGATGTAAATATTTAATATATATTAAATAAGTGATTTACGTTCTAGAGAAATGTAAGAATTTTTATAATTATATTCGTAAAATAAAATCAAAAACATCTTGTCAAATTTTGATGCGTTCGAATCCTAGAATGCAAATTTTTCGAATTGCGTGCGTAACGTTTCGGATCGTAAAATTTTCGGATTCGTAACAAATTCTTATTACGGCGGGATCCTTAGCTTGGGAAATGAGTGCTCAAAAGGGGCGTATGGATGGAAAGGTTGAAAGCAGAAAGTTTGACTCCGGAACTTTGTTTGGACTTGTTAGGTGACAAGCATACTAAAAGACCCCACGTTTGAATTTACTGAAAAACTATCGCAGTCGATAGTCAGCTATTGCTGTCTGCCACAGTTCACGAAGAACTGTCATATTCGATATTTGGCTGCTGCTGCATGCTTAGTAAAATTGAACAGCTCACGACGAGCTGTTGCAGCCGGTAGTCGGCTACTGCTGTCTGCTTCGCAAAATTCAATAGACGATGCAACAGTTCACGAAAGGCTGTCGCAGTCGATTGTCGGCTATTGCTGTATCAGTCGTAGCAGTTTCTGTTGCAGTCAACTTAGACATTTTTGCTCAGAGCAGCTAGTCGGAAAGTGGTTTGTCGAAAACGCGTGATTTATTTGTGTAAAAATGGTAGAAAAAGATAATAGTGGTATTCAAAGAATCGTGGTGTAAACAGCACGTATAATTCGTTAATGAAACTGGTCTTATAGCGTAGACAGACATGGTTTCCGTACTACAATGTGTACTACAATGAAAGCTCAAGAAACCATGTACTAGTATAGTGACAGACATGTAGTATTCTACTATGTTGTACACTTATCAGCTGATGCAAAAGTTTGTCAATATAAAACAAGGAAATGAATGCAATCAAAGTTGTAATTGCAAATAACTTAAAAATATTGGATTACCAAAGGAAAAATAAAAAGTATTTTATATTAGCTCTTAGGACATTAAAAAGAAGCAAGCAATATCAAAAGCTTGCGTTAAAAAAAAAAAGGATTTTGAAAAGATACCGAACTTGCTGGTCAATGGTAAGTGTACAACAGCTCATTTCTAACATACTTATAAAGCATTTTTCACTTAAAGGTGGAAGAATCTCAATTTTGATGATGAATAGATGTTCAGCTTTTTACAGAAGAAAAGTTTTAAAATGCATTTCGAGTGAGCAGGGAGACGTTCTTTTATTTAGTGGAATCATTAAAAAATGTGTGCAAGGAGGATACTTACTGGCGTAACGCCATACCACTGCAAAAACGAATTGCTGTCGCTTTGTACACATTAGCTTCTTCTGCAGAATACAGAACAGTTGCTAGTCTTTTTGGGATCGGTCGAACAACGGTGGAAGAAATAGTTGTAGACGTTTGTAAAGAAATATGCAAAGTTTTGAAAAATGAAGTATTCGATGCATATCTCCCGAGTGACATGAAAGTGATGGAATTAGTCTCTGATTTTGATTATTTAGGATTCCCTCAATGCTATGGCGCAGTAGATGGTTGCCATATTGGAATAAAACCTCCAAAGGACGAAGCCAGCGATTACTACAACTTTAAAGGGTGGTACTCAACGGTTTTATTTGCATCGGTTGACTATAGGTGCAGTTTTACTTATATCAATGTTGGGACACTAGGACGAAGTAATGATTCGACAATATTTGAGCAGTCGGCTTTGAGAAAGTGTCATTCCAACAATGAGGTATTTAAAAAGCATACGAAGATGATCGAAGGCATTGAGATGCCAATACTCCATATAGGAGACTCAGCATTTAAACTGTCTCAATATGTTATGAAACCATTTCCATTTAATATTAATCAGCCGGGATGTGGAGAAATTTTCAACAAACGCTTTCGGACATTTAAAGGCTCGCTTCAGACAAATTTGTCGAGGCCTGGAGGTCAATATAAAAAATGTGAACATAGTTATAAAAGCTTGTTGCATTCTTCATAACATATGCAACCATAGAAACGACAGTGTGAATGAGCAATGGATTCAACAAGCTAATGCTGGAAATAGCGGAAGGCAACCTAATAGGGGTCACACTGGCAGACATGAAAGCAATAGCGGAATTGCCATCAGACAAGCAATTATGAAAAAATTTTCCCACAGTATGTATCAATAACACTTTTTACTCTGTTACTCTTATTACTAAGAGTTTTTTTGAATAATTAACTTTACTCCTTTTCCCTACTCCGTTTCCTTTAAAAAAATATTATTAAATCGGTTGAGAAACACAGGAGAAAATGGTCCTTAACTGTTTTGCCTTCGCCGATTTATATATACTATTATATACCCCATATATACTAGTAGTAGATACAAAACAAAGTAAAATGGGTATTAAAAGAAGGTTATGCTACAACCTATTCAATAATCTATTAACCATAAAAATTACATGCATCTTTATAAGCTAAAACATGAACAATTTTTATATAACGTCGCGGAGATTTTTAAATTTTTTCACAAAATTATACAACTTACTACTTACTTAGGTGGCCGTAACAACCCGTGTTCGGGTTTCGGCCGACCTCATCAGCTCTCGCCAGGCAACTCTGCTTTGCGCGCGCCTTCTCCAATTGGATACACCAAGTGCGGTTAGGGCTTCCTCAGCCTGGTCCATCCATCGGAGGCATGGTCTCCCTCGTCGTCGTTGACCAGTGACCCTCGCCTCGAGCACCTTTTTCGCTGGAGCTTCGTCTTCCATACGATGGACATGACCCAGCCAGCGTAATCACAGTAGTCACAGTTATACGCCGAACTACATCAATGTCTTCGTAGAGCTCATACAGCTCTTGGTTCATTCGGATGCGATAGTCATCGCCGACTCCAACAGGACCGAAGATTTTGCGAAGAACTTTTTTCTCGATCACCCCCAGAGCGGCTGCGTCAGTTTGGGAAACTACCCATTCCTCAGCGCCATAAGCAGCACAGGTAGAACGAGCATCTTGTAGAGTGTTAGTTTTGCCGATCGAGAGAGGGCTCTGGAACTTAGTTGCTTACTGAGCCCGTAGTAGCACCTATTAGCAATTATTGTTCTTCGCTTTATCTCCTGTCTGATTTCGTTGTTGGTATTAATGGCGATGCCAAGGTATACGAACTCCTTGACTACTTCAAAGTTATAGCTGCCGGATGAAACGTGGGAGTCTAAACGCCGCGCTCCCTTGTTTGTAGACAGCATATACTTTGTTTTACCCTCATTTATCGTCAAACGCACTTTGGCTGATTCCTTTTTGATAGCGGCGAAAGCAGCGGTAACATCTCTGTTGGTTCTGCCGACAATTTCAATATCATCAGCGTACGCAAGGAGCTGGACACCTTTATAGAAAATGGTGCCATTACGATGCACACCGGCCTTTCGTACGATCCCCTCCATGATGATGGTGAAGAGATCGCAAGACAGTGGATCGCCTTGCCTGAAACCTCTTTCGGTATTGAAGGTTTCGGAAATGTCATTTCCTGCGTTGACGGAGCTGCTAATAAAATTTTGCAGGTATACCGAACTCAGACATTGTTGCGTATAGGCATTCCCTTCTCGGGCTATCGAACGCAGCTTTAAAATCGACAAAGAGATGGTGTGTGTCAATTTGATTTTCGTGGTTTTTCTCCAGGATTTGTCGTATCGTGAAAACTGATACGACTGATACCTCTATAACTGGCGCAGATTGTTGGGTCTCCTTTCTTAAGTATATGGCAAAGTACGCTGAGGATCCAATCCTCGGGCATGTTTCTGCTAGCCATATTTCGCTGATGAGCTGATGCATGCGCCTTATCAATTCATCGCCGCCGGTTTTAAACAATTCAACTGACAGGCCGTCAGCACCCGCTGCTTTATTGTTTTTGAGTCGTTGGATAGCAACTCGAACCTCTTCATGGCTAGGTGGTGATACTTCCACTCCGTCATCGTTGATTGGTGGCACTGAACTGCGCTATCCATGGGTGGCATTGGTTGAATCGTCGCCTGTTAATAAATTGGAGAAGTGCTGTCTCCACAATCTCAGCACACACTGTGTATCCGTATTCAGATCTCCATTTTCGTCTCTACAAGTGGATGCTCCGGGCTTGAAACCTTGGGTTAGACGCTTAACCTGTTAATAGAATTTTCGTGAATCCTTCTTGCCCTGGTATAACTCTAGTTCCTCATGCTCACGCCTTTCCTGCTCTCTTTTCTTGCGTCTGAAAAGGCGCCTCTCTTCCTTCCTCTTTTCGCGGTAGTTTTCTCGCAAGGCTCGCGTTGCAGCTGACTGCAGCGTTTTTCTATATGCGGCGTTTTTTTACTGCTGTCGCGATGCGACACTCCTGATCGTACCAGTGGTTCCGAGGTTGCGGGTGCCGGAAACCAATGACTTCTTCAGCGGCAGCGCGCATGGAGTGGGATATATGCGCCGAAAGTCCGCCGACGTCGTCGGGTCCAGAGGTTGGTTGGTTGAGCTTAACCGAGAGTTGAGCGGAGTAGGCTTCGGCAGTCCGTTGTAATTGCAGCTTAGCGACATCTAGCTTTCGTTGCATTCCTGTACGTATGTTCTTCGCATTGCATAATCGCATGCGGATCTTGGCTGCAGCAAGATAACGGTCGGAGTCAATGTTGATCCCCCGAAATGTACGCACATCTAGAACACTAAAGGCATGCCTTCCGTCGATTACAACATGATCAATTTGGTTTCTCGTTTTTCGATACGGGGACAGCCAGGTGGCCTTGTGGATGTCGAGGTGCTTAAATCTGGTGCTACTAAATTCCACGTTTCGCGCTACGGTGAAGTCGATCAGTCTTAGACCGTTGTTCGTGGAGGTCTCATAAAGACTGAACCGACCGACAGTGGGGCCAAAGATGCCTTCCCTTCCGACTTTCGCATTAAAATCGTCGAGGACTATTTTCACGTCATGGACCGGAAGGTGGTCGTATACGTCCTCAAGACTAGCGTAGAAAGCGTCCTTGACGGCTTCGTCCTTTTCCTCTGTCGGGGCGTGCGCGCAAATAAGGCTAATGTAGAAAAATTCTGCCTTTATGCGGATCGTGGCGAATCTTTCGTTCACAGGTGTGAACCGGGAAACAAGGTGGCGTAGTTTCCGGCTAACGACGAATCCACACCTGAATTCGCGCTTCTCCGCATGGCAGCTGTAGTAGATATCGCAGTGTGCTTGATTAGAGCAGCTTTGCCCTTTCCATCGCATTTCCTGGATGACGGTGATGTCGGCTTTTATTGTTTTGAGGGCTTCCGCCAGTTGGATAATGGCACCTTCCCTATAAAGGGTCCGGACATTCCAGGTGCATATCCGTAAATCATTGTCCGTTTTTCGTTTGCGGTAGTCGTCAACATAATTGGGGTTCTTATCCGAGGCTGGTTTAGTTTTCATTGGGCAGTAGTAATGTGGCGGGACCCAAACCCTGCGCACATTCCATGTTTAAGGTCTATGGAGTGATCCGCCGCTCAAATTAGACCGGAATGTAGACCGGAACTGTTCGAAGTAAATTCGGCGTACTTCATTATCTTGTACAACTCGATAATGGCTATATACTAAAACGGCATATCGACCAATTGTTGTCCATACATCGAATGTTATTACTCAACATGAATCAGAACTTCAGGAAGCCGAATTGACGAATAGGCAAGAACCACCTGATGAGTATCAAAGAAGTTAAGAGCAAGTAATTCGCAAATCCGAACGCGTACGCAATAGATTGCGTATTTAGGAGACTACGTTTCAGAGTAATATTGCTTTAATTTAAAATTCAATTATTTAATTATATCTATGAGTTTTAAAATCGTTTATATTCAATCAATTACATTACTTTCAATTAAGCGTGAGAGATTGTTTGTCCCACTTCTTTATGTTTCGAATCTGAATTTCGTTTTGATACTTTGTTCGTTTGGTACAGGAGAAAATGTCGGCTCCGTCTAGAAGCGGAGTTAGGCATAAACGCAAAAAATAAACATAGCAGTGTGATTTAGATTTTTAATAGTAAAAGAGGTATTTATGAAGTGAACAATTTCCTACTCACCAATATTTTTATTTTCACTTCGCTATCACTTCATGTTTTTAATTGACTTGAAAATAAAGTTTTTTTGAAATATTTGTCAAACAGAGCATTCCAGCGCCAAGCGGTAAAAACTGAAATGTGACTTGGATATTCATCTACACTCCATAGAAAACAATTTGAAAATTTTTCCACAGACTATATTTTTATATCGATTGGTGTAAACCGCGCCCTAACCTCAAATATTTATTCAAAAACCAACCATTAAAAATTAAATAGTTGACTTGATAAAAAGCCTGGGGTAACAAACTACTCCATGTGGCAACTATGGAAGGGTTCGATTAAGTTAATGACGGTATTTTGTAAAATGCAGCGAACACCTCACTTGTGGTTTTTTTGTTTGGAATTCCTTTTTCAGGAATTTGGAAAACTCATTTCAGTGAAAATTCACTGAAATTTTCTAATGAAATTTATTGGCAAAAAATCCCCAAATGAGGTGCTCGCGTGCGTTTTACAAAATATGAAAATATCCGTAAGACGCAAATATTTTTAGAGATTATACATACAATTTTATAGGCGACTAAAGACTTCGATTATACTTCAACACGGCTGCGGGGGTATTTTAGCTTCGATCTTGTCAAATATCCATTCATTACTAGTTTCAATATACCTTCCCGACGACTTATAACATTGAAAGTTTTTTCATCGGGAGACTTTCCGAAGCCGAAGAGCGCAAAATCCGACAGTTTCCCGATTGAGCTGATTAGCCTATTTTACCACGAATAACAAAAGTAAAAATGTTATATTTTTTTTTTTGAAAAAAGCAGAAAATATGACTTATACTTGCAAGCATAAACAATTTTAATATAAAATTAATATTGATTGAATTTTTTTCAATCATTTTTGTCGTAAGTCATACAAAATACGAGATTTTGAAGTTTCGGTTTCGTCCATATTAAGGCCGAACAGACCTACAGCCGAAAAGACCTACAGCCGAAACGGATTATTCGGTGGTATACTTATTTATTGTTAAAAATAGTAATCTATTGTTGAAGATATCTTATAAAATGAATTGATAAAGATATCTTATTTAACGTTATCCAAAAACTGGGTAACTCTATAAAATGATAGGAAAATCACGAATTTCACCGTTGTCAGACATTAATGTTAAAAATCCATCATCGCTTATGTCTGTCAATTGGTAATCTTCTCTTTTAACATGTGGAACTTCCATGTTGTGAGTAGATGGGCATATATCTTCGTATCTATTGCGAGAAAATGTTATTTGTATTCAAGTAACAAATATTTAAATGGAAACTTGAGGTATAAAATCTCAGAGAATAAAAGACAAAAAAGTACGGAGAAGGCTTTCAAGTAAATCAAGGGCTTTGGCTGTGTTCGGAAATGCAACTGGTTCAGAAGTACTGCTCAAAATGAGCTGTCTACACAATCCTCACTAAGCCGACTTTCTTTGACATATGTGGCGAAGCCAGTGTAGACAGCTCATTTTGCGCAGTACTGCTGAATCAGTTGCATTTCCGAACACAGCCAAAGCCCTTGATTTACTTGAAAGCCTTCTCCGTACTTTTTTGTCTTTTATTCTCTGAGATTTTATACCTCAAGTTTCCATTTAAATATTTGTTACTTGAATACAAATAACATTTTCTCGCAATAGATACGAAGATATATGCCCATCTACTCACAACATGGATGTTCCACATGTTAAAAGAGAAGATTACCAATTGACAGACATAAGCGATGATGGATTTTTAACATTAATGTCTGACAACGGTGAAATTCGTGAAGACCTTAAGGTTCCAGAGGGAGACCTTGGAAACTCTTTACGAAGCGATTTTGACAATGGCAAAGATCTTCTTGTAAGGAATTGGTAAGCAAACATACGCAAAGAGTTTAATACTGATTTTTTTTATTTACAGTGCACTGTTCTAAAATCATGTGGTGAAGAATGTGTCATTGCTATAAAAACTAATACTGCTCTTGACAAATAAAATCCTGTAACAAATAGCCAGTCCTGTTGCTGAAAGTCCAGTCCTGAATGCATGAAAAATGGCATGCATTTACATCTGCAGAATATATTTGCTCCGATATATAACTTAGTTTTTCCATACATTACAATTAATTTAATGTATACTTCGTTATACCTTTTTTATCGAAACGGTGTTTACCACAACATAATTTTGAAGCAACTAGTGATAAAAGGGTAAAACTAGTTTTTTGCCAATAAACGTTTTTAATTAATATATATATATATATATATAGAGCAATTCCATATGAAAACGATCAAAATTGGCAAATTTTTGGACGACCCCTCTCCGATTTTAAAATAAATAGTCTCAATCGATTGCCCAGCAAAAAATAATGTACCGACATATTTTTTTTTTTTTTTTATAGTGACTGGTTTAGTGGTGGTGTACACCACTGTCATGTGACAAAATTGAAGAATTCTTCATAAGGGACCTCATTGAAAGTTGTTTTAAAAAAAAACTACTAAAGCGATCGCAACGAGTGATAGCTCGTTGGAAAGGTATTGAATCAGGCTTTAATTGAAAAATAAAATTTTCCTAATTTTTCTCAGAAATTTACCTTTTTTCCCATGAAAATTAAATTTTCCCATGAAAATTAAATTTTCCGATTTTCCACAGAAGCTCCTAAATTTTCCGGCTAATTTTATTTTTTTTGGATTCCTCATAATTTTTGCTTTAAGAATCAGCAATAAAAAAATGGGCCCCGACTCCTTGTTTGGACAGGAGAAGAGCATTTAAGAGATCACCTTGTTCTCATTGTTTTTATATTTTTTATAATTGAATTATTTTTAATTATTTAACATTATTTTATTTTATTATTAAAAATACATTTTAAAAATTATTTTACAGTTAAAAATACATTTATGAAGAAAAAATCAATTTTTTTTTTAAGAGCCCCAAGTTGAGTGTGTAGTGAATATGGTCTGCCTGCCTTCACAAGATCGGCCATAAATCCATGGATAATAGCAGCAGTGGCATGTAATGGCACACCAAACCCGACTGAGGCTACAGGTCATAAAATGTTTTGTAAATTTTTTAAATTACCAGGTAATAAATATTTCGCCTAAAATGACACGTGCAGAAACAAGTCATAAAACACGGATTTTCCATAAATATGGCGAAATATTTATTACCTGGTAATTTAAAAAATTTACAAAACATTTTATGACCTGTGGTCGGCTTATTGGCAGTAACCAATTAAGTCCCTCTTTAAAAAACATTTTATGACCAGTAGTTCACGCAAATTTTCCTATTAAAGAAAAGCAAATATCGCTTATTTTTTTTACCTATTTTTTACCAAAAAATAAATATAAATACTTCACACACTCTGAGTCAAATTTCAGTTGAATACTAAACGTGAAAGTGTTAAAGTGTTTTTTTTTGTAAAGTAAAGAGTAAAGTAAAGAGTACCAAAAAATAAATATAAATACTTCACACACTCTGAGTCAAATTTCAGTTGAATACTAAACGTGAAAGTGTTTTTTTTGTAAAGTAAAGAGTGAAGCTGTAAAGACAATTTAAAGTAAAATGAATAAATTTTGCTGCAATCCGTTTAACAAGAGTGGACATCGTTCGAAAAAGATAAAAGTATTAAAATTAACTGGTGTTTCGAAGCGATACATGAATGAATTAAATATACAATACGGTGAAGAAGTAGAATTCATTTGCCCCAAGTGTAAAATCGATTTGTCTCAACAAGCAAATGCATTGAAACAAATGCAACCACAATCCGAGAGTGTAATGACAATTGAACAAAATGTTTCATCTGATAGTGAGGCAGACATTCCGATGGTCAATATGTCTTTGAGTCCTTTGAATGAGGCTATTACCACTTTAGGTGAAACGCCTATTAGAAAAAGAAAGTTACGAAGTGAAAAATACAGGAAAGAAAAAAAAGGCAAGGTTATGAGTGCAATCGCGACAATATTTGATGAAGGCTCTGATAACGAATGCAGTCAAGCAGATGACGTTGATGACGGCAAACAAATGATTGAGCAGTTGAAAAGAAAATTCAATTTAGCGACCACTTTTCCGGAGAAATATCTCATTTTATCTGTGCTGCCTCAATCATGGTCTATACGCAAGATTTCTGAACAGTTTCAAACATCTTTTTACATCGCGAGAAGAAGCAAAGAATTAGATCGACAGAAAGGCATATTGGCGACTCCCACCAAGAAATTTGGCTCAAGGACCCTCAGCGAGGCAACGGTGAAATTGATTCAAGATTTTTACTGCAATGATGACAACAGCCGCGCCTGCCCAGGTACACGTGACTATGTTATCACACGTGAAGATGGAGAAAAAGTACACAAGCAGCGCAGATTATTATTATGTAATCTATCCGACGCATACCATCAGTTCACAGAGAAATACCCAGCAGAAAAAGTGGGATTTTCTAAGTTTGCCATCCTACGACCAAAAGAATGCGTGCTGGCATTAGACAGGCACGGAACGCATTCAGTCGTTTAAAGTCAATTTAAAGTTACTTTAATTTTATAATGATGCCATGACAATTGAAATTTTTAATAAATATTGTAATTAAGTATAAGCAGCAAAATAAGAAAGATTTTTTCTTCATAAATGTATTTTTAACTGTAAAATAATTTTTAAAATGTATTTTTAATAATAAAATAAAATAATGTTAAATAATTAAAAATAATTCAATTATAAAAAATATAAAAACAATGAGAACAAGGTGGTCTCTTAAATGCTCTTCTCCTGTCCAAACAAGGAGTCGGGGCCCATTTTTTTATTGCTGATTCTTAAAGCAAAAATTATGAGGAATCCAAAAAAAATAAAATTAGCCGGAAAATTTAGGAGCTTCTGTGGAAAATCGGAAAATTTAATTTTCATGGGAAAATTTAATTTTCATGGGAAAAAAGGTAAATTTCTGAGAAAAAATAGGAAAATTTTATTTTTCAATTAAAGCCTGATTCAATACCTTTCCAACGAGCTATCACTCGTTGCGATCGCTTTAGTAGTTTTTTTTTAAAAACAACTTTCAATGAGGTCCCTTATGAAGAATTCTTCAATTTTGTCACATGACAGTGGTGTACACCACCACTAAACCAGTCACTATAAAAAAAACAAAAAAATATGTAGGTACATTATTTTTTGCTGGGCAATCGATTGAGACTATTTATTTTAAAATCGGAGAGGGGTCGTCCAAAAGGTGATCGCTTTCATATGGAATTGCTCTATAACTAAATATATATATATTTAAGTATGTATATTTACATATATACAATTTCATATATATATTCATTTCATGAATTATAGATATATATCTATATAACATAATGCATATATATAATATAATATATTTTATGTATATATGATGCATATATAATTATAATATATAATAATTATATTATATATAATTTTAAAATATATAAAATTATATATATATATATATATAATATAGATTATTATATTGTATATAATAATTTATTATATGTACAAAAAATATATATTATTTGTATAAAATATATATATTTATATTGTATATATATATATTATCAATACTAAATATATATACCAAATATATATTTATATATGTATATATTTTATTTTTTAATTTGAATTTAACATTAATAAAGCAAATAAATCTTCACAATATTTTGTCATTGAAAAATTAAATAAAAATTGTAGTTGGAGTAGAAAGTTTATGTATGCCATATATCGATTATGAAATTTAAGCTATATCAATAGGAATTTTACGGTATTTTTATAATATTTATGAGTTAAAGAAAAAATGTGACGAATTAAGGTTAAGTTTATAATGCTTATAATGTTTCATTTATTAAGAATTATTTATGAGCTCTAGGTCAAGTATGTTTATTTAAAAAAACAATCAACAACAAATTTGTTTAAAGTATCAACACAGCAGACTAGGCAGCTATCACAACAACCAACAACAAATTTGTTTAAAAATACCACACATCAGACTAAGCAGCTGTTTTGTTTTCCGCTACATCAACTCATCGTTGTCTTCCGTGATTTTCGCCTTGATCCATTTAAGTCAAATGTTTCGAAATAGTTACCTCAAATATTTGTCCGTCTGTAACAATTGTTGATAACGCAGTTGGTTTTTTTTCACTTCTGATAGGGACTGTTAAAAAACGAATCAGCTGTTTCATCCATTAAAGGTACCTTGATCTAGTTTCTTACGATCAATTGTGTTGTGAGTGTTATAAATGTTTGAATACAAATCGAATTCAAATTGATTCTCAGTTTCAAAAAGTTATAACTAAATAATTTTTTCTCCTATATGCTTCTTAAATAATTTTGTAAAGAATAAATCACTAATACTTAGCGTCTATGCTACGTATTTTTATACGTGCATATTTTGACAGCTTTAAAACCAAATTGAAACTCTGCACAGTTCTTCACAATTTAATTCAGCGACGATAAACAACGATAGTAGACTGCTTGATTGATGTAGATTTGATTGATGTGGAAATATGAAAAGAGTGCAAAAAACCAACCAACAATTAAGATTGAAACTAATGGAAATAAATATGCTCCTGGTAGGAGTTGGTTGTATCCAAAAAAGAAATAAAATCAAAAGTGCAGATATAAAAAAAATAATTATGTTCAAAAAGTGTTTAGGAATTAGGGAATGAAAAATTATTGTTCAGAAATGCCTGATACAAATTAATAAAAAACCAAAATAAGTTTGTTCAAAAAGGGATTTTCATTCAAAGTACAAAAAAATGTCTGGACAACATATATTGCAACAGTTTTGGAAAACATCGCATTGTCGTGAATTTGTATAACTTTCTTTTTAATTGATCAATTCAAAAATTTGTACAAAAATCTTTTATTTATAAAATTATGGAAAATGATGGGAAATTATGGAAATAATTTCATTAATAATAATTTCTGCAAATAAAAAAAAAAAAATCGATCCATGATTTTTAGAAAATTTAGAACAAACTTTATTAGATTAGATAAGAGCTTTTGATCAAACTTGAGCCTCCCGTCAGCTATCATATTTTGCGGTCACACGGTGATTGCTTGATCGCGATTAAAATGTTTTGTTGTTGCTTACAATGAACATAGGTGGACAGAATAATTCGCAGAAGCTATAAATAAACTTCACTCAAATGTTTAAAGAAAATTAGCCCTATTCCAGGAGTTGTTATAAATTTACGAATCCGAAGTTACGGTGAGAATACGAAAATTTGCTATGATTGGATCCGGACGAAATTTAGTTAGGCATTAGCTGCATTGCCGTGGTCGTTGATCTAGAGCGAGGCTCTATTTAATTCACAATGCAAAAACTAAAATTAGAACCAACTCTTCTTCTGGCTCTATTTCTGATTTTAAAATGCTGCCAAGCTTAAAACATTTTTCAAAACGGGCATAGTTGGCAAATCTGAATTACTCTTTGACGAGTTTTCGTCTCACTACTCGCACTTTTGACACTTCATCGCCAGTAGTGCCAAATTGCAATAAAGTTGAACTAAGACTATTCAACTAAGATTTCATCTGATCCAGTGCCTCGGGAATGCAGCTATGTCTCATTAAAATTGAATAAAACTGAGCAGCGTTTAAAAACGTTCAGTTTTTTCAAGGCTCCTGCTACTGCTTTAACTTGTGCTTTCGAAAAATCAAACAGTCGCAGCAGAAGCAGAAAACTAGTTTCAGTAGTTTGTAAAGTGCTTCGGCAGTCGACAACTTTGGCAGTCATCGTTTTGATTGTCTGAAACTGTTCGCAAAATCGAAAGTCGAAGCAGCAGCAGTTTTTAAATTTTCGCAAGTCGACGCAGCTTAATTTTTTCAGCAGTCGTAGCAGACTGTTTGCGCTATTGATTTTTGCTTATTATTTCTAACTTTTGTTTGATCGCTCGCTTTATTAAATTTTTTCAATTTTGTTATGATTATGACTGCATTATCTATATTATTATTACGCAAGCGCATTTTTTGTGATGGCTATCAAATCTATACTGTAGTCGCGATTTTCATAAATAGGGTAGGAATTGAAAGGTCTCTTGGTCTGTAGATGTGCAGTAAGGTCTTATTTTTTTTTTAATAATTGTTTATTTTCTAAAAAAATCTGATACAACCAAATTTCATTGTGATGCCTAAAAGTATGTGACAGATTTTAATTATAATGCAGTGATAAGTAATAACTGGGCGACATAACAATTCAACAGAAACACAGAAAGTTCCTATGAAATTCTTGGTTCAAAGGTTCTTAATATAAGAAAAAAAATTACCTATCACCAAATATTTTTTATTTTGGCGTTTTAACGCCACACGGGATTACTAGTTATTATAGTTGTACAACAGAGCGCAAAACGACTGTTTAAAAACTTATGCTACTTCGACTTACGAAAGTTCAACAACTGCTGCTGCTTTGACTTTCGTTTTTCCAACAGTTTCAGTCAATCAAAACGACGACTGACGAGGTTGTCGACTGCCGAAGCACTTTGCTAACTATTAAAACTAGTTTGATTTTTCGAAAGCACAAGTTGAAGCAGTGATAATTAGGGCTTGGCGATTAATCGAGTAATTGATTTTTTGATTAATCAGATTCAAGATTAACTGATTAATCGATTAATTAGTTTTCTAAATAATCAAAATGCTGATTAATCAGCTTCCTGATTAATCACATTCCTGATTAATCGATTAATAAGAAGTTGCTTTATTCAAAAAATGAAAAATTTTGGTCAAATTTATTTTGAATGTTTGTATGAATTTAAAGTAAAAAACAAAAAAAATGTGAACAATAAAAAAAAGTTATTTACACTTAAAATATTTGTTTAATCAGATTTTGATTAATCGAATAATTAATCAAATGATTAATCATAATACCAATTAATCGATTAATCAGTATTCTGGTAAATCAGAAAACTGAGTAATTAATTAATCAGTTAATCTTGAATCTGATTAATCAAAAAATTAATTAATCGATTAATCGTCCAGCCCTAGTGATAATGCTTTGAAGTTATGAAAACATTTAGTGCTTAAAAAAGAAATTTAATGAAGAAATTTAAGATGTAAATATTTAATATATATTAAATAAGTGATTTACGTTCTAGAGAAATGTAAGAATTTTTATAATTATATTCGTAAAATAAAATCAAAAACATCTTGTCAAATTTTGATGCGTTCGAATCCTAGAATGCAAATTTTTCGAATTGCGTGCGTAACGTTTCGGATCGTAAAATTTTCGGATTCGTAACAAATTCTTATTACGGCGGGATCCTTAGCTTGGGAAATAAGTGCTCAAAAGGGGCGTATGGATGGAAAGGTTGAAAGCAGAAAGTTTGACTCCGGAACTTTGTTTGGACTTGTTAGGTGACAAGCATACTAAAAGACCCCACGTTTGAATTTACTGAAAAACTATCGCAGTCGATAGTCAGCTATTGCTGTCTGCCACAGTTCACGAAGAACTGTCATATTCGATATTTGGCTGCTGCTGCATGCTTAGTAAAATTGAACAGCTCACGACGAGCTGTTGCAGCCGGTAGTCGGCTACTGCTGTCTGCTTCGCAAAATTCAATAGACGATGCAACAGTTCACGAAAGGCTGTCGCAGTCGATTGTCGGCTATTGCTGTATCAGTCGTAGCAGTTTCTGTTGCAGTCAACTTAGACATTTTTGCTCAGAGCAGCTAGTCGGAAAGTGGTTTGTCGAAAACGCGTGATTTATTTGTGTAAAAATGGTAGAAAAAGATAATAGTGGTATTCAAAGAACGCCGTATTAGTGATGTAAGAAGCGAATTTGCCGTAAATTTACAGAAGCGTATTTTGCTTTAAATTGTACGTCAGTAAATATACTCAGCTTTCCGTACAAAATCGTGGTGTAAACAGCACGTATAATTCGTTAATGAAACTGGTCTTATAGCGTAGACAGACATGGTTTCCGTACTACAATGTGTACTACAATGAAAGCTCAAGAAACCATGTACTAGTATAGTGACAGACATGTAGTATTCTACTATGTTGTACACTTATCAGCTGATGCAAAAGTTTGTCAATATAAAACAAGGAAATGAATGCAATCAAAGTTGTAATTGCAAATAACTTAAAAATATTGGATTACCAAAGGAAAAATAAAAAGTATTTTATATTAGCTCTTAGGACATTAAAAAGAAGCAAGCAATATCAAAAGCTTGCGTTAAAAAAAAAAAGGATTTTGAAAAGATACCGAACTTGCTGGTCAATGGTAAGTGTACAACAGCTCATTTCTAACATACTTATAAAGCATTTTTCACTTAAAGGTGGAAGAATCTCAATTTTGATGATGAATAGATGTTCAGCTTTTTACAGAAGAAAAGTTTTAAAATGCATTTCGAGTGAGCAGGGAGACGTTCTTTTATTTAGTGGAATCATTAAAAAATGTGTGCAAGGAGGATACTTACTGGCGTAACGCCATACCACTGCAAAAACGAATTGCTGTCGCTTTGTACACATTAGCTTCTTCTGCAGAATACAGAACAGTTGCTAGTCTTTTTGGGATCGGTCGAACAACGGTGGAAGAAATAGTTGTAGACGTTTGTAAAGAAATATGCAAAGTTTTGAAAAATGAAGTATTCGATGCATATCTCCCGAGTGACATGAAAGTGATGGAATTAGTCTCTGATTTTGATTATTTAGGATTCCCTCAATGCTATGGCGCAGTAGATGGTTGCCATATTGGAATAAAACCTCCAAAGGACGAAGCCAGCGATTACTACAACTTTAAAGGGTGGTACTCAACGGTTTTATTTGCATCGGTTGACTATAGGTGCAGTTTTACTTATATCAATGTTGGGACACTAGGACGAAGTAATGATTCGACAATATTTGAGCAGTCGGCTTTGAGAAAGTGTCATTCCAACAATGAGGTATTTAAAAAGCATACGAAGATGATCGAAGGCATTGAGATGCCAATACTCCATATAGGAGACTCAGCATTTAAACTGTCTCAATATGTTATGAAACCATTTCCATTTAATATTAATCAGCCGGGATGTGGAGAAATTTTCAACAAACGCTTTCGGACATTTAAAGGCTCGCTTCAGACAAATTTGTCGAGGCCTGGAGGTCAATATAAAAAATGTGAACATAGTTATAAAAGCTTGTTGCATTCTTCATAACATATGCAACCATAGAAACGACAGTGTGAATGAGCAATGGATTCAACAAGCTAATGCTGGAAATAGCGGAAGGCAACCTAATAGGGGTCACACTGGCAGACATGAAAGCAATAGCGGAATTGCCATCAGACAAGCAATTATGAAAAAATTTTCCCACAGTATGTATCAATAACACTTTTTACTCTGTTACTCTTATTACTAAGAGTTTTTTCTGAATAATTAACTTTACTCCTTTTCCCTACTCCGTTTCCTTTAAAAAAATATTATTAAATCGGTTGAGAAACACAGGAGAAAACGGTCCTTAACTGTTTTGCCTTCGCCGATTTATATATACTATTATATACCCCATATATACTAGTAGTATATACAAAACAAAGTAAAATGGGTATTAAAAGAAGGTTATGCTACAACCTATTCAATAATCTATTAACCATAAAAATTACATGCATTACATGCATCTTTATAAGCTAAAACATGAACAATTTTTATATAACGTCGCGGAGATTTTTAAATTTTTTCACAAAATTATACAACTTACTACTTACTTAGGTGGCCGTAACAACCCGTGTTCGGGTTTCGGCCGACCTCATCAGCTCTCGCCAGGCGACTCTGCTTTGCGCGCGCCTTCTCCAATTGGATACACCAAGTGCGGTTAGGGCTTCCTCAGCCTGGTCCATCCATCGGAGGCATGGTCTCCCTCGTCGTCGTTGACCAGTGACCCTCGCCTCGAGCACCTTTTTCGCTGGAGCTTCGTCTTCCATACGATGGACATGACCCAGCCAGCGTAATCACAGTAGTCACAGTTATACGCCGAACTACATCAATGTCTTCGTAGAGCTCATACAGCTCTTGGTTCATTCGGATGCGATAGTCATCGCCGACTCCAACAGGACCCAAGATTTTGCGAAGAACTTTTCTCTCGATCACCCCCAGAGCGGCTGCGTCAGTTTGGGAAACTGTCCATTCCTCAGCGCCATAAGCAGCACAGGTAGAACGAGCATCTTGTAGAGTGTTAGTTTTGTCGATCGAGAGAGGGCTCTGGAACTTAGTTGCTTACTGAGCCCGTAGTAGCACCTATTAGCAATTATTGTTCTTCGCTTTATCTCCTGTCTGATTTCGTTGTTGGTATTAATGGCGATGCCAAGGTATACGAACTCCTTGACTACTTCAAAGTTATAGCTGCCGGATGAAACGTGGGAATCTAAACGCCGCGCTCCCTTGTTTGTAGACAGCATATACTTTGTTTTACCCTCATTTATCGTCAAACGCACTTTGGCTGATTCCTTTTTGAAAGCGGCGAAAGCAGCGGTAACATCTCTGTTGGTTCTGCCGACAATTTCAATATCATCAGCGTACGCAAGGAGCTGGACACCTTTATAGAAAATGGTGCCATTACGATGCACACCGGCCTTTCGTACGATCCCCTCCATGATGATGGTGAAGAGATCGCAAGACAGTGGATCGCCTTGCCTGAAACCTCTTTCGGTATTGAAGGTTTCGGAAATGTCATTTCCTGCGTTGACGGAGCTGCTAATAAAATTTTGCAGGTATACCGAACTCAGACATTGTTGCGTATAGGCATTCCCTTCTCGGGCTATCGAACGCAGCTTTAAAATCGACAAAGAGATGGTGTGTGTCAATTTGATTTTCGTGGGTTTTCTCCAGGATTTGTCGTAGCGTGAAAACTGATACGACTGATACCTCTATAACTGGCGCAGATTGTTGGGTCTCCTTTCTTAAGTATATGGCACAGTACGCTGAGGATCCAATCCTCGGGCATGTTTCTGCTAGCCATATTTTGCTGATGAGCTGATGCATGCGCCTTATCAATTCATCGCAGCCGGTTTTAAACGATTCAACTGACAGGCCGTCAGCAACTCGAACCTCTTCATGGCTAGGTGGTGATACTTCCACTCCGTCATCGTTGATTGGTGGCACTGAACTGCGCTATCCATGGGTGGCATTGGTTGAATCGTCGCCTGTTAATAAATTGGAGAAGTGCTGTCTCCACAATCTCAGCACACACTGTGTATCCGTATTCAGATCTCCATTTTCGTCTCTACAAGTGGATGCTCCGGGCTTGAAACCTTGGGTTAGACGCTTAACCTGTTAATAGAATTTTCGTGAATCCTTCTTGCCCTGGTATAACTCTAGTTCCTCATGCTCACGCCTTTCCTGCTCTCTTTTCTTGCGTCTGAAAAGGCGCCTCTCTTCCTTCCTCTTTTCGCGGTAGTTTTCTCGCAAGGCTCGCGTTGCAGCTGACTGCAGCGTTTTTCTATATGCGGCGTTTTTTTACTGCTGTCGCGATGCGACACTCCTGATCGTACCAGTGGTTCCGAGGTTGCGGGTGCCGGAAACCAATGACTTCTTCAGCGGCAGCGCGCATGGAGTGGGATATATGCGCCGAAAGTCCGCCGACGTCGTCGGGTCCAGAGGTTGGTTGGTTGAGCTTAACCGAGAGTTGAGCGGAGTAGGCTTCGGCAGTCCGTTGTAATTGCAGCTTAGCGACATCTAGCTTTCGTTGCATTCCTGTACGTATGTTCTTCGCATTGCATAATCGCATGCGGATCTTGGCTGCAGCAAGATAACGGTCGGAGTCAATGTTGATCCCCCGAAATGTACGCACATCTAGAACACTAAAGGCATGCCTTCCGTCGATTACAACATGATCAATTTGGTTTCTCGTTTTTCGATACGGGGACAGCCAGGTGTCCTTGTGGATGTCGAGGTGCTTAAATCTGGTGCTACTAAATACCACGTTTCGCGCCGCGGTGAAGTCGATCAGTCTTAGACCGTTGTTCGTGGAGGTCTCATAAAGACTGAACCGACCGACAGTGGGGCCAAAGATGCCTTCCCTTCCGACTTTCGCATTAAAATCGTCGAGGACTATTTTCACGTCATGGACCGGAAGGTGGTCGTATACGTCCTCAAGACTAGCGTAGAAAGCGTCCTTGACGGCTTCGTCCTTTTCCTCTGTCGGGGCGTGCGCGCAAATAAGGCTAATGTAGAAAAATTCTGCCTTTATGCGGATCGTGGCGAATCTTTCGTTCACAGGTGTGAACCGGGAAACAAGGTGGCGTAGTTTCCGGCTAACGACGAATCCACACCTGAATTCGCGCTTCTCCGCATGGCAGCTGAGTAGATATCGCAGTGTGCTTGATTAGAGCAGCTTTGCCCTTTCCATCGCATTTCCTGGATGACGGTGATGTTGGCTTTTATTGTTTTGAGGGCTTCCGCCAGTTGGATAATAGCACCTTCCCTATAAAGGGTCCGGCATTCCAGGTGCATATCCGTAAATCATTGTCCGTTTTTCGTTTGCGGTAGTCATCAACATAATTGGGGTTCTTATCCGAGGCTGGTTTAGTTTTCATTGGGCAGTAGTAATGTGGCGGGACCCAAACCCTGCGCACATTCCATGTTTAAGGTCTATGGAGTGACCCGCCGCTCAAATTAGACCGGAATGTAGACCGGAACTGTTCGAAGTAAATTCGGCGTACTTCATTATCTTGTACAACTCGATAATGGCTATATACTAAAACGGCATATCGACCAATTGTTGTCCATACATCGAATGTTATTACTCAACATGAATCAGAACTTCAGGAAGCCGAATTGACGAATAGGCAAGAACCACCTGATGAGTATCAAAGAAGTTAAGAGCAAGTAATTCGCAAATCCGAACGCGTACGCAATAGATTGCGTATTTAGGAGACTACGTTTCAGAGTAATATTGCTTCAATTTAAAATTCAATTAATTAATTATATCTATGAGTTTTAAAATCGTTTATATTCAATCAATTACATTACTTTCAATTAAGCGTGAGAGATTGTTTGTCCCACTTCTTTATGTTTCGAATCTGAATTTCGTTTTGATACTTTGTTCGTTTGGTACAGGAGAAAATGTCGGCTCCGTCTAGAAGCGGAGTTAGGCATAAACGCAAAAAATAAACATAGCAGTGTGATTTAGATTTTTAATAGTAAAAGAGGTATTTATGAAGTGAACAATTTCCTACTCACTAATATTTTTATTTTCACTTCGCTATCACTTCATGTTTTTAATTGACTTGAAAATAAAATTTTTTGAAATATTTGTCAAACAGAGCATTCCAGCGCCAAGCGGTAAAAACTGAAATGTGACTTGGATATTCATCTACACTCCATAGAAAACAATTTGAAAATTTTTCCACAGACTATATTTTTATATCGATTGGTGTAAACCGCGCCCTAACCTCAAATATTTATTCAAAAACCAACCATTAAAAATGAAATAGTTGACTTGATAAAAAGCCTGGGGTAACAAACTACTCCATGTGGCAACTATGGAAGGGTTCGATTAAGTTAATGACGGTATTTTGTAAAATGCAGCGAACACCTCACTTGTGGTTTTTTTGTTTGGAATTCCTTTTTCAGGAATTTGGAAAACTCATTTCAGTGAAAATTCACTGAAATTTTCTAATGAAATTTATTGGCAAAAAATCCCCAAATGAGGTGCTCGCGTGCGTTTTACAAAATATGAAAATATCCGTAAGACGCAAATATGTTTAGAGATTATACATACAATTTTATAGGCGACTAAAGACTTCGATTATACTTCAACACGGCTGCGGGGGTATTTTAGCTTCGATCTTGTCAAATATCCATTCATTACTAGTTTCAATGTACCTTCCCGACGACTTATAACATTGAAAGTTTTTTCATCGGGAGACTTTCCGAAGCCGAAGAGCGCAAAATCCGACAGTTTCCCGATTGAGCTGATTAGCCTATTTTACCACGAATAACAAAAGTAAAAATGTTATATTTTTTTTTTTGAAAAAAGCAGAAAATATGACTTATACTTGCAAGCATAAACAATTTTAATATAAAATTAATATTGATTGAATTTTTTTCAATCATTTTTGTCGTAAGTCATACAAAATACGAGATTTTGAAGTTTCGGTTTCGTCCATATTAAGGCCGAACAGAAATACAGCCGAAAAGGATTGTTCGGTGGTATACTTATTTATTGTTAAAAATAGTAATCTATTGTTGAAGATATCTTATAAAATGAATTGATAAAGATATCTTATTTAACATTATCAAAAACTGGGTAACTCTATAAAATGAAAGGACAATGGCTGTGTTCGGAAATGCAACTGGTTCAGAAGTACTGCTCAAAATGAGCTGTCTACACAATCCTCACTAAGCCGACTTTCTTTGACATATGTGGCGAAGCCAGTGTAGACAGCTCATTTTGCGCAGTACTGCTGAATCAGTTGCATTTCCGAACACAGCTAAAGCCCTTGATTTACTTGAAAGCCTTCTCCGTACTTTTTTGTCCTTTATTCTCTGAGATTTTATACCTCAAGTTTCCATTTAAATATTTGTTACTTGAATACAAATAACATTTTCTCGCAATAGATACGAAGATATATGCCCATCTACTCACAACATGGATGTTCCACATGTTAAAAGAGAAGATTACCAATTGACAGACATAAGCGATGATGGATTTTTAACATTAATGTCTGACAACGGTGAAATTCGTGAAGACCTTAAGGTTCCAGAGGGAGACCTTGGAAACTCTTTACGAAGCGATTTTGACAATGGCAAAGATCTTCTTGTAAGGAATTGGTAAGCAAACATACGCAAAGAGTTTAATACTGATTTTTTTTATTTACAGTGCACTGTTCTAAAATCATGTGGTGAAGAATGTGTCATTGCTATAAAAACTAATACTGCTCTTGACAAATAAAATCCTGTAACAAATAGCCAGTCCTGTTGCTGAAAATGGCATGCATTTACATCTGCAGAATATATTTGCTCCGATATATAACTTAGTTTTTCCATGCATTACAATTAATTTAATATATACTTCGTTATACCTTTTTTATCGAAACGGTATTTACCACAACATAATTTTGAAGCAACTAGTGATAAAAGGGTAAAACTAGTTTTTTGCCAATAAACGTTTTTAATTAATATATATATATATATATATATATATTTAACTAAATATATATATATTTAAGTATGTATATTTACATATATACAATTTCATATATATATTCATTTCATGAATTATAGATATATATCTATATAACATAATGCATATATATAATATAATATATTTTATGTATATATGATGCATATATAATTATAATATATAATAATTATAAAATTATATATATATATATATATATAATATATATTATTATATTGTATATAATAATTTATTATATGTACAAAAAATATATATTATTTATATAAAATATATATATTTATATTGTATATATATATATATTATCAATACTAAATATATATATACCAAATATATATATATATATATGTATATATTTTATTTTTTAATTTGAATTTAACATTAATAAAGCAAATAAATCTTCACAATATTTTGTCATTGAAAAATTAAATAAAAATTGTAGTTGGAGTAGAAAGTTTATGTATGCCATATATCGATTATGAAATTTAAGCTATATCAATAGGAATTTTACGGTATTTTTATAATATTTATGAGTTAAAGAAAAAATGTGACGAATTAAGGTTAAGTTTATAATGCTTATAATGTTTCATTTATTAAGAATTATTTATGAGCTCTAGGTCAAGTATGTTTATTTAAAAAAACAATCAACAACAAATTTGTTTAAAGTAACAGCACAGCAGACTAGGCAGCTATCACAACAACCAACAACAAATTTGTTTAAAGATACCACACATTAGACTAAGCAGCTGCTTTGTTTTCCGCTACATCAACTCATCGTTGTCTTCCGTGATTTTCGCCTTGATCCATTTAAGTCAAATGTTTCGAAATAGTTACCTCAAATATTTGTCCGTCTGTAACAATTGTTGATAACGCAGTTGGTTTTTTTCACTTCTGATAGGGACTGTTAAAAAAACGAATCAGCTGTTTCATCCATTAAAGGTACCTTGATCTAGTTTCTTACGATCAATTGTGTTGTGAGTGTTATAAATGTTTGAATACAAATCGAATTCAAATTGATTCTCAGTTTCAAAAAGTTATAACTAAATAATTTTTTCTCCTATATGCTTCTTAAATAATTTTGTAAAGAATAAATCACTAATACTTAGCGTCTATGCCACGTATTTTTATAAGTGCATATTTTGACAGCTTTAAAACCAAATTGAAACTCTGCACAGTTCTTCACAATTTAATTCAGCGACGATAAACAACGATAGTAGACTGCTTGATTGATGTAGATTTGATTGATGTGGAAATATGAAAAGAGTGCAAAAAACCAACCAACAATTAAGATTGAAACTAATGGAAATAAATATGCTCCTGGTAGGAGTTGGTTGTATCCAAAAAAGAAATAAAATCAAAAGTGCAGATATAAAAAAAATAATTATGTTCAAAAAGTGTTTAGGAATTAGGGAATGAAAAATTATTGTTCAGAAATGCCTGATACAAATTAATAAAAAACCAAAATAAGTTTGTTCAAAAAGGGATTTTCATTCAAAGTACAAAAAAATGTGTGGACAACATATATTGCAACAGTTTTGGAAAACATCGCATTGTCGTGAATTTGTATAACTTTCTTTTTAATTGATCAATTCAAAAATTTGTACAAAAATCTTTTATTTATGAAATTATGGAAAATGATGGGAAATTATGGAAATAATTTCATTAATAATAATTTCTGCAAATAAAAAAAAAAAAAAATCGATCCATGATTTTTTGTTAAAATTTAGAACAAACTTTATTAGATTAGATAAGAGCTTTTGATCAAACTTGAGCCTCCCGTCAGCTATCATATTTTGCGGTCACACGGTGATTGCTTGATCGCGATTAAAATGTTTTGTTGTTGCTTACAATGAACATAGGTGGACAGAATAATTCGCACAAGCTATAAATAAACTTCACTCAAATGTTTAAAGAAAATTAGCCCTATTCCAGGAGTTGTTATAAAGTTACGAATCCGAAGTTACGCTGAGAATACGAAAATTTGCTATGATTGGATCCGGACGAAATTGAGTTAGGCATTAGCTGCATTGCCGTGGTCGTTGATCTAGAGCGAGGCTCTATTTAATTCACAATGCAAAAACTAAAATTAGAACCAACTCTTCTTCTGGCTCTATTTCTGATTTTAAAATGCTGCCAAGCTTAAAACATTTTTCAAAACGGGCATAGTTGGCAAATCTGAATTACTCTTTGACGAGTTTTCGTCTCACTACTCGCACTTTTGACACTTCATCGCCAGTAGTGCCAAATTGCAATAAAGTTGAACTAAGACTATTCAACTAAGATTTCATCTGATCCAGTGCATCGGGAATGCAGCTATGCCTCATTAAAATTGAATAAAACTGAGCAGCGTTTAAAAACGTTCAGTTCTTTTCAAGGCTCCTGCTACTGCTTTAACTTGTGCTTTCGAAAAATCAAACAGTCGCAGCAGAAGCAGAAAACTAGTTTCAGTAGTTTGTAAAGTGCTTCGGCAGTCGACAACTTTGGCAGTCATCGTTTTGATTGTCTGAAACTGTTCGCAAAATCGAAAGTCGAAGCAGCAGCAGTTGTTAAATTTTCGCAAGTCGACGCAGCTTAATTTTTTCAACAGTCGTAGCAGACTGTTTGAGCTAATGATTTTTGCTTATTATTTCTAACTTTTGTTTGATCGCATGCTTTATTAAATTTTTTCAATTTTGTTATGATTATGACTGCATTATCTATATTATTATTACGCAAGCGCATTTTTTGTGATGGCTATCAAATCTATACTGTAGTCGCGATTTTCATAAATAGGGTAGGAATTGAAAGGTCTCTTGGTCTGTAGATGTGCAGTAAGGTCTTATTTTTTTTTTAATAATTGTTTATTTTCTAAAAAAATTTGATACAACCAAATTTCATTGTGATGCCTAAAAGTATGTGACAGATTTTAATTATAATGCAGTGATAAGTAATAACTGGGCGACATAACAATTCCACAGAAACACAGAAAGTTCCTATGAAATTCTTGGTTCAAAGGTTAAAATTCTTAATATAAGAAAAAAAATTACCTATCACCAAATATTTTTTATTTTGGCGTTTTAACGCCACACGGGATTACTAGATATTATAGTTGTACAACAGAGCGCAAAACGACTGTTTAAAAACTTATGCTACTTCGACTTACGAAAGTTCAACAACTGCTGCTGCTTTGACTTTCGTTTTTCCAACAGTTTCAGTCAATCAAAACGACGACTGCCGAAGCACTTTGCTAACTATTAAAACTAGTTTGATTTTTCGAAAGCACAAGTTGAAGCAGTGATAATTAGGGCTTGGCGATTAATCGAGTAATTAATTTTTTGATTAATCAGATTCAAGATTAACTGATTAATCGATTAATCAGTTTTCTAAATAATCAAAATGCTGATTAATCAGCTTCCTGATTAATCACATTCCTGATTAATCGATTAATAAGAAGTTGCTTTATTCAAAAAATGAAAAATTTTGGTCAAATTTATTTTGAATGTTTGTATGAATTTAAAGTAAAAAACAAAAAAAATGTCGTGAACAATAAAAAAAAGTTATTTACACTTAAAATATTTGTTTAATCAGATTTTGATTAATCGAATAATTAATCAAATGATTAATCATAATACCAATTAATCGATTAATCAGTATTCTGGTAAATCAGAAAACTGAGTAATTAATTAATCAGTTAATCTTGAATCTGATTAATCAAAAAATTAATTAATCGATTAATCGTCCAGCCCTAGTGATAATGCTTTGAAGTTATGAAAACATTTAGTGCTTAAAAAAGAAATTTAATAAAGAAATTTAAGATGTAAATATTTAATATATATTAAATAAGTGATTTACGTTCTTGAGAAATGTAAGAATTTTTATAATTATATTCGTAAAATAAAATCAAAAACATCTTGTCAAATTTTGATGCGTTCGAATCCTAGAATGCAAATTTTTCGAATTGCGTGCGTAACGTTTCGGATCGTAAAATTTTCGGATTCGTAACAAATTCTTATTACGGCGGGATCCTTAGCTTGGGAAATGAGTGCTCAAAAGGGGCGTATGGATGGAAAGGTTGAAAGCAGAAAGTTTGACTCCGGAACTTTGTTTGGACTTGTTAGGTGACAAGCATACTAAAAGACCCCACGTTTGAATTTACTGAAAAACTATCGCAGTCGATAGTCAGCTATTGCTGTCTGCCACAGTTCACGAAGAACTGTCATATTCGATATTTGGCTGCTGCTGCATGCTTAGTAAAATTGAACAGCTCACGACGAGCTGTCGCAGCCGGTAGTCGGCTACTGCTG
This sequence comes from Coremacera marginata, assembly GCA_914767935.1. Lineage (NCBI taxonomy): Eukaryota > Metazoa > Arthropoda > Insecta > Diptera > Sciomyzidae > Coremacera > Coremacera marginata. Next base: position 99,008,468 of record OU612044.1, read on the forward strand.
TCTGCTTCGCAAAATTCAATAGACGATGCAACAGTTCACGAAAGGCTGTCGCAGTCGATTGTCGGCTATTGCTGTATCAGTCGTAGCAGTTTCTGTTGCAGTCAACTTAGACATTTTTGCTCAGAGCAGCTAGTCGGAAAGTGGTTTGTCGAAAACGCGTGATTTATTTGTGTAAAAATGGTAGAAAAAGATAATAGTGGTATTCAAAGAACGCCGTATTAGTGATGTAAGAAGCGAATTTGCCGTAAATTTACAGAAGCGTATTTTGCTTTAAATTGTACGTCAGTAAATATACTCAGCTTTCCGTACAAAATCGTGGTGTAAACAGCACGTATAATTCGTTAATGAAACTGGTCTTATAGCGTAGACAGACATGGTTTCCGTACTACAATGTGTACTACAATGAAAGCTCAAGAAACCATGTACTAGTATAGTGACAGACATGTAGTATTCTACTATGTTGTACACTTATCAGCTGATGCAAAAGTTTGTCAATATAAAACAAGGAAATGAATGCAATCAAAGTTGTAATTGCAAATAACTTAAAAATATTGGATTACCAAAGGAAAAATAAAAAGTATTTTATATTAGCTCTTAGGACATTAAAAAGAAGCAAGCAATATCAAAAGCTTGCGTTAAAAAAAAAAGGATTTTGAAAAGATACCGAACTTGCTGGTCAATGGTAAGTGTACAACAGCTCATTTCTAACATACTTATAAAGCATTTTTCACTTAAAGGTGGAAGAATCTCAATTTTGATGATGAATAGATGTTCAGCTTTTTACAGAAGAAAAGTTTTAAAATGCATTTCGAGTGAGCAGGGAGACGTTCTTTTATTTAGTGGAATCATTAAAAAATGTGTGCAAGGAGGATACTTACTGGCGTAACGCCATACCACTGCAAAAACGAATTGCTGTCGCTTTGTACACATTAGCTTCTTCTGCAGAATACAGAACAGTTGCTAGTCTTTTTGGGATCGGTCGAACAACGGTGGAAGAAATAGTTGTAGACGTTTGTAAAGAAATATGCAAAGTTTTGAAAAATGAAGTATTCGATGCATATCTCCCGAGTGACATGAAAGTGATGGAATTAGTCTCTGATTTTGATTATTTAGGATTCCCTCAATGCTATGGCGCAGTAGATGGTTGCCATATTGGAATAAAACCTCCAAAGGACGAAGCCAGCGATTACTACAACTTTAAAGGGTGGTACTCAACGGTTTTATTTGCATCGGTTGACTATAGGTGCAGTTTTACTTATATCAATGTTGGGACACTAGGACGAAGTAATGATTCGACAATATTTGAGCAGTCGGCTTTGAGAAAGTGTCATTCCAACAATGAGGTATTTAAAAAGCATACGAAGATGATCGAAGGCATTGAGATGCCAATACTCCATATAGAAGACTCAGCATTCAAACTGTCTCAATATGTTATGAAACCATTTCCATTTAATATTAATCAGCCGGGATGTGGAGAAATTTTCAACAAACGCTTTCGGACATTTAAAGGCTCGCTTCAGACAAATTTGTCGAGGCCTGGAGGTCAATATAAAAAATGTGAACATAGTTATAAAAGCTTGTTGCATTCTTCATAACATATGCAACCATAGAAACGACAGTGTGAATGAGCAATGGATTCAACAAGCTAATGCTGGAAATAGCGGAAGGCAACCTAATAGGGGTCACACTGGCAGACATGAAAGCAATAGCGGAATTGCCATCAGACAAGCAATTATGAAAAAATTTTCCCACAGTATGTATCAATAACACTTTTTACTCTGTTACTCTTATTACTAAGAGTTTTTTCTGAATAATTAACTTTACTCCTTTTCCCTACTCCGTTTCCTTTAAAAAAATATTATTAAATCGGTTGAGAAACACAGGAGAAAACGGTCCTTAACTGTTTTGCCTTCGCCGATTTATATATACTATTATATACCCCATATATACTAGTAGTATATACAAAACAAAGTAAAATGGGTATTAAAAGAAGGTTATGCTACAACCTATTCAATAATCTATTAACCATAAAAATTACATGCATTACATGCATCTTTATAAGCTAAAACATGAACAATTTTTATATAACGTCGCGGAGATTTTTAAATTTTTTCACAAAATTATACAACTTACTACTTACTTAGGTGGCCGTAACAACCCGTGTTCGGGTTTCGGCCGACCTCATCAGCTCTCGCCAGGCGACTCTGCTTTGCGCGCGCCTTCTCCAATTGGATACACCAAGTGCGGTTAGGGCTTCCTCAGCCTGGTCCATCCATCGGAGGCATGGTCTCCCTCGTCGTCGTTGACCAGTGACCCTCGCCTCGAGCACCTTTTTCGCTGGAGCTTCGTCTTCCATACGATGGACATGACCCAGCCAGCGTAATCACAGTAGTCACAGTTATACGCCGAACTACATCAATGTCTTCGTAGAGCTCATACAGCTCTTGGTTCATTCGGATGCGATAGTCATCGCCGACTCCAACAGGACCGAAGATTTTGCGAAGAACTTTTCTCTCGATCACCCCCAGAGCGGCTGCGTCAGTTTGGGAAACTGTCCATTCCTCAGCGCCATAAGCAGCACAGGTAGAACGAGCATCTTGTAGAGTGTTAGTTTTGTCGATCGAGAGAGGGCTCTGGAACTTAGTTGCTTACTGAGCCCGTAGTAGCACCTATTAGCAATTATTGTTCTTCGCTTTATCTCCTGTCTGATTTCGTTGTTGGTATTAATGGCGATGCCAAGGTATACGAACTCCTTGACTACTTCAAAATTATAGCTGCCGGATGAAACGTGGGAGTCTAAACGCCGCGCTCCCTTGTTTGTAGACAGCATATACTTTGTTTTACCCTCATTTATCGTCAAACGCACTTTGGCTGATTCCTTTTTGAAAGCGGCGAAAGCAGCGGTAACATCTCTGTTGGTTCTGCCGACAATTTCAATATCATCAGCGTACGCAAGGAGCTGGACACCTTTATAGAAAATGGTGCCATTACGATGCACACCGGCCTTTCGTACGATCCCCTCCATGATGATGGTGAAGAGATCGCAAGACAGTGGATCGCCTTGCCTGAAACCTCTTTCGGTATTGAAGGTTTCGGAAATGTCATTTCCTGCGTTGACGGAGCTGCTAATAAAATTTTGCAGGTATACCGAACTCAGACATTGTTGCGTATAGGCATTCCCTTCTCGGGCTATCGAACGCAGCTTTAAAATCGACAAAGAGATGGTGTGTGTCAATTTGATTTTCGTGGTTTTTCTCCAGGATTTGTCGTAGCGTGAAAACTGATACGACTGATACCTCTATAACTGGCGCAGATTGTTGGGTCTCCTTTCTTAAGTATATGGCACAGTACGCTGAGGATCCAATCCTCGGGCATGTTTCTGCTAGCCATATTTTGCTGATGAGCTGATGCATGCGCCTTATCAATTCATCGCAGCCGGTTTTAAACGATTCAACTGACAGGCCGTCAGCAACTCGAACCTCTTCATGGCTAGGTGGTGATACTTCCACTCCGTCATCGTTGATTGGTGGCACTGAACTGCGCTATCCATGGGTGGCATTGGTTGAATCGTCGCCTGTTAATAAATTGGAGAAGTGCTGTCTCCACAATCTCAGCACACACTGTGTATCCGTATTCAGATCTCCATTTTCGTCTCTACAAGTGGATGCTCCGGGCTTGAAACCTTGGGTTAGACGCTTAACCTGTTAATAGAATTTTCGTGAATCCTTCTTGCCCTGGTATAACTCTAGTTCCTCATGCTCACGCCTTTCCTGCTCTCTTTTCTTGCGTCTGAAAAGGCGCCTCTCTTCCTTCCTCTTTTCGCGGTAGTTTTCTCGCAAGGCTCGCGTTGCAGCTGACTGCAGCGTTTTTCTATATGCGGCGTTTTTTTACTGCTGTCGCGATGCGACACTCCTGATCGTACCAGTGGTTCCGAGGTTGCGGGTGCCGGAAACCAATGACTTCTTCAGCGGCAGCGCGCATGGAGTGGGATATATGCGCCGAAAGTCCGCCGACGTCGTCGGGTCCAGAGGTTGGTTGGTTGAGCTTAACCGAGAGTTGAGCGGAGTAGGCTTCGGCAGTCCGTTGTAATTGCAGCTTAGCGACATCTAGCTTTCGTTGCATTCATGTACGTATGTTCTTCGCATTGCATAATCGCATGCGGATCTTGGCTGCAGCAAGATAACGGTCGGAGTCAATGTTGATCCCCCGAAATGTACGCACATCTAGAACACTAAAGGCATGCCTTCCGTCGATTACAACATGATCAATTTGGTTTCTCGTTTTTCGATACGGGGACAGCCAGGTGTCCTTGTGGATGTCGAGGTGCTTAAATCTGGTGCTACTAAATACCACGTTTCGCGCCGCGGTGAAGTCGATCAGTCTTAGACCGTTGTTCGTGGAGGTCTCATAAAGACTGAACCGACCGACAGTGGGGCCAAAGATGCCTTCCCTTCCGACTTTCGCATTAAAATCGTCGAGGACTATTTTCACGTCATGGACCGGAAGGTGGTCGTATACGTCCTCAAGACTAGCGTAGAAAGCGTCCTTGACGGCTTCGTCCTTTTCCTCTGTCGGGGCGTGCGCGCAAATAAGGCTAATGTAGAAAAATTCTGCCTTTATGCGGATCGTGGCCAATCTTTCGTTCACAGGTGTGAACCGGGAAACAAGGTGGCGTAGTTTCCGGCTAACGACGAATCCACACCTGAATTCGCGCTTCTCCGCATGGCAGCTGTAGTAGATATCGCAGTGTGCTTGATTAGAGCAGCTTTGCCCTTTCCATCGCATTTCCTGGATGACGGTGATGTTGGCTTTTATTGTTTTGAGGGCTTCCGCCAGTTGGATAATGGCACCTTCCCTATAAAGGGTCCGGCATTCCAGGTGCATATCCGTAAATCATTGTCCGTTTTTCGTTTGCGGTAGTCATCAACATAATTGGGGTTCTTATCCGAGGCTGGTTTAGTTTTCATTGGGCAGTAGTAATGTGGCGGGACCCAAACCCTGCGCACATTCCATGTTTAAGGTCTATGGAGTGACCCGCCGCTCAAATTAGACCGGAATGTAGACCGGAACTGTTAGAAGTAAATTCGGCGTACTTCATTATCTTGTACAACTCGATAATGGCTATATACTAAAACGGCATATCGACCAATTGTTGTCCATACATCGAATGTTATTACTCAACATGAATCAGAACTTCAGGAAGCCGAATTGACGAATAGGCAAGAACCACCTGATGAGTATCAAAGAAGTTAAGAGCAAGTAATTCGCAAATCCGAACGCGTACGCAATAGATTGCGTATTTAGGAGACTACGTTTCAGAGTAATATTGCTTCAATTTAAAATTCAATTAATTAATTATATCTATGAGTTTTAAAATCGTTTATATTCAATCAATTACATTACTTTCAATTAAGCGTGAGAGATTGTTTGTCCCACTTCTTTATGTTTCGAATCTGAATTTCGTTTTGATACTTTGTTCGTTTGGTACAGGAGAAAATGTCGGCTCCGTCTAGAAGCGGAGTTAGGCATAAACGCAAAAAATAAACATAGCAGTGTGATTTAGATTTTTAATAGTAAAAGAGGTATTTATGAAGTGAACAATTTCCTACTCACTAATATTTTTATTTTCACTTCGCTATCACTTCATGTTTTTAATTGACTTGAAAATAAAGTTTTTTTGAAATATTTGTCAAACAGAGCATTCCAGCGCCAAGCGGTAAAAACTGAAATGTGACTTGGATATTCATCTACACTCCATAGAAAACAATTTGAAAATTTTTCCACAGACTATATTTTTATATCGATTGGTGTAAACCGCGCCCTAACCTCAAATATTTATTCAAAAACCAACCATTAAAAATGAAATAGTTGACTTGATAAAAAGCCTGGGGTAACAAACTACTCCATGTGGCAACTATGGAAGGGTTCGATTAAGTTAATGACGGTATTTTGTAAAATGCAGCGAACACCTCACTTGTGGTTTTTTTGTTTGGAATTCCTTTTTCAGGAATTTGGAAAACTCATTTCAGTGAAAATTCACTGAAATTTTCTAATGAAATTTATTGGCAAAAAATCCCCAAATGAGGTGCTCGCGTGCGTTTTACAAAATATGAAAATATCCGTAAGACGCAAATATGTTTAGAGATTATACATACAATTTTATAGGCGACTAAAGACTTCGATTATACTTCAACACGGCTGCGGGGGTATTTTAGCTTCGATCTTGTCAAATATCCATTCATTACTAGTTTCAATGTACCTTCCCGACGACTTATAACATTGAAAGTTTTTTCATCGGGAGACTTTCCGAAGCCGAAGAGCGCAAAATCCGACAGTTTCCCGATTGAGCTGATTAGCCTATTTTACCACGAATAACAAAAGTAAAAATGTTATATTTTTTTTTTTGAAAAAAGCAGAAAATATGACTTATACTTGCAAGCATAAACAATTTTAATATAAAATTAATATTGATTGAATTTTTTTCAATCATTTTTGTCGTAAGTCATACAAAATACGAGATTTTGAAGTTTCGGTTTCGTCCATATTAAGGCCGAACAGAAATACAGCCGAAAAGGATTATTCGGTGGTATACTTATTTATTGTTAAAAATAGTAATCTATTGTTGAAGATATCTTATAAAATGAATTGATAAAGATATCTTATTTAACGTTATCAAAAACTGGGTAACTCTATAAAATGAAAGGACAATGGCTGTGTTCGGAAATGCAACTGGTTCAGAAGTACTGCTCAAAATGAGCTGTCTACACAATCCTCACTAAGCCGACTTTCTTTGACATATGTGGCGAAGCCAGTGTAGACAGCTCATTTTGCGCAGTACTGCTGAATCAGTTGCATTTCCGAACACAGCTAAAGCCCTTGATTTACTTGAAAGCCTTCTCCGTACTTTTTTGTCCTTTATTCTATGAGATTTTATACCTCAAGTTTCCATTTAAATATTTGTTACTTGAATACAAATAACATTTTCTCGCAATAGATACGAAGATATATGCCCATCTACTCACAACATGGATGTTCCACATGTTAAAAGAGAAGATTACCAATTGACAGACATAAGCGATGATGGATTTTTAACATTAATGTCTGACAACGGTGAAATTCGTGAAGACCTTAAGGTTCCAGAGGGAGACCTTGGAAACTCTTTACGAAGCGATTTTGACAATGGCAAAGATCTTCTTGTAAGGAATTGGTAAGCAAACATACGCAAAGAGTTTAATACTGATTTTTTTTATTTACAGTGCACTGTTCTAAAATCATGTGGTGAAGAATGTGTCATTGCTATAAAAACTAATACTGCTCTTGACAAATAAAATCCTGTAACAAATAGCCAGTCCTGTTGCTGAAAATGGCATGCATTTACATCTGCAGAATATATTTGCTCCGATATATAACTTAGTTTTTCCATGCATTACAATTAATTTAATATATACTTCGTTATACCTTTTTTATCGAAACGGTATTTACCACAACATAATTTTGAAGCAACTAGTGATAAAAGGGTAAAACTAGTTTTTTGCCAATAAACGTTTTTAATTAATATATATATATATATATATATATTTAACTAAATATATATATATTTAAGTATGTATATTTACATATATACAATTTCATATATATATTCATTTCATGAATTATAGATATATATCTATATAACATAATGCATATATATAATATAATATATTTTATGTATATATGATGCATATATAATTATAATATATAATAATTATAAAATTATATATATATATATATATAATATATATTATTATATTGTATATAATAATTTATTATATGTACAAAAAATATATATTATTTATATAAAATATATATATTTATATTGTATATATATATATTATCAATACTAAATATATATATACCAAATATATATATATATATATGTATATATTTTATTTTTTAATTTGAATTTAACATTAATAAAGCAAATAAATCTTCACAATATTTTGTCATTGAAAAATTAAATAAAAATTGTAGTTGGAGTAGAAAGTTTATGTATGCCATATATCGATTATGAAATTTAAGCTATATCAATAGGAATTTTACGGTATTTTTATAATATTTATGAGTTAAAGAAAAAATGTGACGAATTAAGGTTAAGTTTATAATGCTTATAATGTTTCATTTATTAAGAATTATTTATGAGCTCTAGGTCAAGTATGTTTATTTAAAAAAACAATCAACAACAAATTTGTTTAAAGTAACAGCACAGCAGACTAGGCAGCTATCACAACAACCAACAACAAATTTGTTTAAAGATACCACACATTAGACTAAGCAGCTGTTTTGTTTTCCGCTACATCAACTCATCGTTGTCTTCCGTGATTTTCGCCTTGATCCATTTAAGTCAAATGTTTCGAAATAGTTACCTCAAATATTTGTCCGTCTGTAACAATTGTTGATAACGCAGTTGGTTTTTTTTCACTTCTGATAGGGACTGTTAAAAAAACGAATCAGCTGTTTCATCCATTAAAGGTACCTTGATCTAGTTTCTTACGATCAATTGTGTTGTGAGTGTTATAAATGTTTGAATACAAATCGAATTCAAATTGATTCTCAGTTTCAAAAAGTTATAACTAAATAATTTTTTCTCCTATATGCTTCTTAAATAATTTTGTAAAGAATAAATCACTAATACTTAGCGTCTATGCCACGTATTTTTATAAGTGCATATTTTGACAGCTTTAAAACCAAATTGAAACTCTGCACAGTTCTTCACAATTTAATTCAGCGACGATAAACAACGATAGTAGACTGCTTGATTGATGTAGATTTGATTGATGTGGAAATATGAAAAGAGTGCAAAAAACCAACCAACAATTAAGATTGAAACTAATGGAAATAAATATGCTCCTGGTAGGAGTTGGTTGTATCCAAAAAAGAAATAAAATCAAAAGTGCAGATATAAAAAAAATAATTATGTTCAAAAAGTGTTTAGGAATTAGGGAATGAAAAATTATTGTTCAGAAATGCCTGATACAAATTAATAAAAAACCAAAATAAGTTTGTTCAAAAAGGGATTTTCATTCAAAGTACAAAAAAATGTCTGGACAACATATATTGCAACAGTTTTGGAAAACATCGCATTGTCGTGAATTTGTATAACTTTCTTTTTAATTGATCAATTCAAAAATTTGTACAAAAATCTTTTATTTATGAAATTATGGAAAATGATGGGAAATTATGGAAATAATTTCATTAATAATAATTTCTGCAAATAAAAAAAAAAAAAATCGATCCATGATTTTTTGTTAAAATTTAGAACAAACTTTATTAGATTAGATAAGAGCTTTTGATCAAACTTGAGCCTCCCGTCAGCTATCATATTTTGCGGTCACACGGTGATTGCTTGATTGCGATTAAAATGTTTTGTTGTTGCTTACAATGAACATAGGTGGACAGAATAATTCGCACAAGCTATACATAAACTTCACTCAAATGTTTAAAGAAAATTAGCCCTATTCCAGGAGTTGTTATAAAGTTACGAATCCGAAGTTACGCTGAGAATACGAAAATTTGCTATGATTGGATCCGGACGAAATTGAGTTAGGCATTAGCTGCATTGCCGTGGTCGTTGATCTAGAGCGAGGCTCTATTTAATTCACAATGCAAAAACTAAAATTAGAACCAACTCTTCTTCTGGCTCTATTTCTGATTTTAAAATGCTGCCAAGCTTAAAACATTTTTCAAAACGGGCATAGTTGGCAAATCTGAATTACTCTTTGACGAGTTTTCGTCTCACTACTCGCACTTTTGACACTTCATCGCCAGTAGTGCCAAATTGCAATAAAGTTGAACTAAGACTATTCAACTAAGATTTCATCTGATCCAGTGCCTCGGGAATGCAGCTATGCCTCATTAAAATTGAATAAAACTGAGCAGCGTTTAAAAACGTTCAGTTCTTTTCAAGGCTCCTGCTACTGCTTTAACTTGTGCTTTCGAAAAATCAAACAGTCGCAGCAGAAGCAGAAAACTAGTTTCAGTAGTTTGTAAAGTGCTTCGGCAGTCGACAACTTTGGCAGTCATCGTTTTGATTGTCTGAAACTGTTCGCAAAATCGAAAGTCGAAGCAGCAGCAGTTGTTAAATTTTCGCAAGTCGACGCAGCTTAATTTTTTCAACAGTCGTAGCAGACTGTTTGCGCTAATGATTTTTGCTTATTATTTCTAACTTTTGTTTGATCGCATGCTTTATTAAATTTTTTCAATTTTGTTATGATTATGACTGCATTATCTATATTATTATTACGCAAGCGCATTTTTTGTGATGGCTATCAAATCTATACTGTAGTCGCGATTTTCATAAATAGGGTAGGAATTGAAAGGTCTCTTGGTCTGTAGATGTGCAGTAAGGTCTTATTTTTTTTTTAATAATTGGTTATTTTCTAAAAAAATTTGATACAACCAAATTTCATTGTGATGCCTAAAAGTATGTGACAGATTTTAATTATAATGCAGTGATAAGTAATAACTGGGCGACATAACAATTCCACAGAAACACAGAAAGTTCCTATGAAATTCTTGGTTCAAAGGTTAAAATTCTTAATATAAGAAAAAAAATTACCTATCACCAAATATTTTTTATTTTGGCGTTTTAACGCCACACGGGATTACTAGATATTATAGTTGTACAACAGAGCGCAAAACGACTGTTTAAAAACTTATGCTACTTCGACTTACGAAAGTTCAACAACTGCTGCTGCTTTGACTTTCGTTTTTCCAACAGTTTCAGTCAATCAAAACGACGACTGCCGAGGTCGTCGACTGCCGAAGCACTTTGCTAACTATTAAAACTAGTTTGATTTTTCGAAAGCACAAGTTGAAGCAGTGATAATTAGGGCTTGGCGATTAATCGAGTAATTAATTTTTTGATTAATCAGATTCAAGATTAACTGATTAATCGATTAATCAGTTTTCTAAATAATCAAAATGCTGATTAATCAGCTTCCTGATTAATCACATTCCTGATTAATCGATTAATAAGAAGTTGCTTTATTCAAAAAATGAAAAATTTTGGTCAAATTTATTTTGAATGTTTGTATGAATTTAAAGTAAAAAACAAAAAAAATGTCGTGAACAATAAAAAAAAGTTATTTACACTTAAAATATTTGTTTAATCAGATTTTGATTAATCGAATAATTAATCAAATGATTAATCATAATACCAATTAATCGATTAATCAGTATTCTGGTAAATCAGAAAACTGAGTAATTAATTAATCAGTTAATCTTGAATCTGATTAATCAAAAAATTAATTAATCGATTAATCGTCCAGCCCTAGTGATAATGCTTTGAAGTTATGAAAACATTTAGTGCTTAAAAAAGAAATTTAATAAAGAAATTTAAGATGTAAATATTTAATATATATTAAATAAGTGATTTACGTTCTTGAGAAATGTAAGAATTTTTATAATTATATTCGTAAAATAAAATCAAAAACATCTTGTCAAATTTTGATGCGTTCGAATCCTAGAATGCAAATTTTTCGAATTGCGTGCGTAACGTTTCGGATCGTAAAATTTTCGGATTCGTAACAAATTCTTATTACGGCGGGATCCTTAGCTTGGGAAATGAGTGCTCAAAAGGGGCGTATGGATGGAAAGGTTGAAAGCAGAAAGTTTGACTCCGGAACTTTGTTTGGACTTGTTAGGTGACAAGCATACTAAAAGACCCCACGTTTGAATTTACTGAAAAACTATCGCAGTCGATAGTCAGCTATTGCTGTCTGCCACAGTTCACGAAGAACTGTCATATTCGATATTTGGCTGCTGCTGCATGCTTAGTAAAATTGAACAGCTCACGACGAGCTGTCGCAGCCGGTAGTCGGCTACTGCTGTCTGCTTCGCAAAATTCAATAGACGATGCAACAGTTCACGAAAGGCTGTCGCAGTCGATTGTCGGCTATTGCTGTATCAGTCGTAGCAGTTTCTGTTGCAGTCAACTTAGACATTTTTGCTCAGAGCAGCTAGTCGGAAAGTGGTTTGTCGAAAACGCGTGATTTATTTGTGTAAAAATGGTAGAAAAAGATAATAGTGGTATTCAAAGAACGCCGTATTAGTGATGTAAGAAGCGAATTTGCCGTAAATTTACAGAAGCGTATTTTGCTTTAAATTGTACGTCAGTAAATATACTCAGCTTTCCGTACAAAATCGTGGTGTAAACAGCAAGTATAATTCGTTAATGAAACTGGTCTTATAGCGTAGACAGACATGGTTTCCGTACTACAATGTGTACTACAATGAAAGCTCAAGAAACCATGTACTAGTATAGTGACAGACATGTAGTATTCTACTATGTTGTACACTTATCAGCTGATGCAAAAGTTTGTCAATATAAAACAAGGAAATGAATGCAATCAAAGTTGTAATTGCAAATAACTTAAAAATATTGGATTACCAAAGGAAAAATAAAAAGTATTTTATATTAGCTCTTAGGACATTAAAAAGAAGCAAGCAATATCAAAAGCTTGCGTTAAAAAAAAAAAGGATTTTGAAAAGATACCGAACTTGCTGGTCAATGGTAAGTGTACAACAGCTCATTTCTAACATACTTATAAAGCATTTTTCACTTAAAGGTGGAAGAATCTCAATTTTGATGATGAATAGATGTTCAGCTTTTTACAGAAGAAAAGTTTTAAAATGCATTTCGAGTGAGCAGGGAGACGTTCTTTTATTTAGTGGAATCATTAAAAAATGTGTGCAAGGAGGATACTTACTGGCGTAACGCCATACCACTGCAAAAACGAATTGCTGTCGCTTTGTACACATTAGCTTCTTCTGCAGAATACAGAACAGTTGCTAGTCTTTTTGGGATCGGTCGAACAACGGTGGAAGAAATAGTTGTAGACGTTTGTAAAGAAATATGCAAAGTTTTGAAAAATGAAGTATTCGATGCATATCTCCCGAGTGACATGAAAGTGATGGAATTAGTCTCTGATTTTGATTATTTAGGATTCCCTCAATGCTATGGCGCAGTAGATGGTTGCCATATTGGAATAAAACCTCCAAAGGACGAAGCCAGCGATTACTACAACTTTAAAGGGTGGTACTCAACGGTTTTATTTGCATCGGTTGACTATAGGTGCAGTTTTACTTATATCAATGTTGGGACACTAGGACGAAGTAATGATTCGACAATATTTGAGCAGTCGGCTTTGAGAAAGTGTCATTCTAACAATGAGGTATTTAAAAAGCATACGAAGATGATCGAAGGCATTGAGATGCCAATACTCCATATAGGAGACTCAGCATTCAAACTGTCTCAATATGTTATGAAACCATTTCCATTTAATATTAATCAGCCGGGATGTGGAGAAATTTTCAACAAACGCTTTCGGACATTTAAAGGCTCGCTTCAGACAAATTTGTCGAGGCCTGGAGGTCAATATAAAAAATGTGAACATAGTTATAAAAGCTTGTTGCATTCTTCATAACATATGCAACCATAGAAACGACAGTGTGAATGAGCAATGGATTCAACAAGCTAATGCTGGAAATAGCGGAAGGCAACCTAATAGGGGTCACACTGGCAGACATGAAAGCAATAGCGGAATTGCCATCAGACAAGCAATTATGAAAAAATTTTCCCACAGTATGTATCAATAACACTTTTTACTCTGTTACTCTTATTACTAAGAGTTTTTTCTGAATAATTAACTTTACTCCTTTTCCCTACTCCGTTTCCTTTAAAAAAATATTATTAAATCGGTTGAGAAACACAGGAGAAAACGGTCCTTAACTGTTTTGCCTTCGCCGATTTATATATACTATTATATACCCCATATATACTAGTAGTATATACAAAACAAAGTAAAATGGGTATTAAAAGAAGGTTATGCTACAACCTATTCAATAATCTATTAACCATAAAAATTACATGCATTACATGCATCTTTATAAGCTAAAACATGAACAATTTTTATATAACGTCGCGGAGATTTTTAAATTTTTTCACAAAATTATACAACTTACTACTTACTTAGGTGGCCGTAACAACCCGTGTTCGGGTTTCGGCCGACCTCATCAGCTCTCGCCAGGCGACTCTGCTTTGCGCGCGCCTTCTCCAATTGGATACACCAAGTGCGGTTAGGGCTTCCTCAGCCTGGTCCATCCATCGGAGGCATGGTCTCCCTCGTCGTCGTTGACCAGTGACCCTCGCCTCGAGCACCTTTTTCGCTGGAGCTTCGTCTTCCATACGATGGACATGACCCAGCCAGCGTAATCACAGTAGTCACAGTTATACGCCGAACTACATCAATGTCTTCGTAGAGCTCATACAGCTCTTGGTTCATTCGGATGCGATAGTCATCGCCGACTCCAACAGGACCGAAGATTTTGCGAAGAACTTTTCTCTCGATCACCCCCAGAGCGGCTGCGTCAGTTTGGGAAACTGTCCATTCCTCAGCGCCATAAGCAGCACAGGTAGAACGAGCATCTTGTAGAGTGTTAGTTTTGTCGATCGAGAGAGGGCTCTGGAACTTAGTTGCTTACTGAGCCCGTAGTAGCACCTATTAGCAATTATTGTTCTTCGCTTTATCTCCTGTCTGATTTCGTTGTTGGTATTAATGGCGATGCCAAGGTATACGAACTCCTTGACTACTTCAAAGTTATAGCTGCCGGATGAAACGTGGGAGTCTAAACGCCGCGCTCCCTTGTTTGTAGACAGCATATACTTTGTTTTACCCTCATTTATCGTCAAACGCACTTTGGCTGATTCCTTTTTGAAAGCGGCGAAAGCAGCGGTAACATCTCTGTTGGTTCTGCCGACAATTTCAATATCATCAGCGTACGCAAGGAGCTGGACACCTTTATAGAAAATGGTGCCATTACGATGCACACCGGCCTTTCGTACGATCCCCTCCATGATGATGGTGAAGAGATCGCAAGACAGTGGATCGCCTTGCCTGAAACCTCTTTCGGTATTGAAGGTTTCGGAAATGTCATTTCCTGCGTTGACGGAGCTGCTAATAAAATTTTGCAGGTATACCGAACTCAGACATTGTTGCGTATAGGCATTCCCTTCTCGGGCTATCGAACGCAGCTTTAAAATCGACAAAGAGATGGTGTGTGTCAATTTGATTTTCGTGGTTTTTCTCCAGGATTTGTCGTAGCGTGAAAACTGATACGACTGATACCTCTATAACTGGCGCAGATTGTTGGGTCTCCTTTCTTAAGTATATGGCACAGTACGCTGAGGATCCAATCCTCGGGCATGTTTCTGCTAGCCATATTTTGCTGATGAGCTGATGCATGCGCCTTATCAATTCATCGCAGCCGGTTTTAAACGATTCAACTGACAGGCCGTCAGCAACTCGAACCTCTTCATGGCTAGGTGGTGATACTTCCACTCCGTCATCGTTGATTGGTGGCACTGAACTGCGCTATCCATGGGTGGCATTGGTTGAATCGTCGCCTGTTAATAAATTGGAGAAGTGCTGTCTCCACAATCTCAGCACACACTGTGTATCCGTATTCAGATCTCCATTTTCGTCTCTACAAGTGGATGCTCCGGGCTTGAAACCTTGGGTTAGACGCTTAACCTGTTAATAGAATTTTCGTGAATCCTTCTTGCCCTGGTATAACTCTAGTTCCTCATGCTCACGCCTTTCCTGCTCTCTTTTCTTGCGTCTGAAAAGGCGCCTCTCTTCCTTCCTCTTTTCGCGGTAGTTTTCTCGCAAGGCTCGCGTTGCAGCTGACTGCAGCGTTTTTCTATATGCGGCGTTTTTTTACTGCTGTCGCGATGCGACACTCCTGATCGTACCAGTGGTTCCGAGGTTGCGGGTGCCGGAAACCAATGACTTCTTCAGCGGCAGCGCGCATGGAGTGGGATATATGCGCCGAAAGTCCGCCGACGTCGTCGGGTCCAGAGGTTGGTTGGTTGAGCTTAACCGAGAGTTGAGCGGAGTAGGCTTCGGCAGTCCGTTGTAATTGCAGCTTAGCGACATCTAGCTTTCGTTGCATTCCTGTACGTATGTTCTTCGCATTGCATAATCGCATGCGGATCTTGGCTGCAGCAAGATAACGGTCGGAGTCAATGTTGATCCCCCGAAATGTACGCACATCTAGAACACTAAAGGCATGCCTTCCCTCGATTACAACATGATCAATTTGGTTTCTCGTTTTTCGATACGGGGACAGCCAGGTGTCCTTGTGGATGTCGAGGTGCTTAAATCTGGTGCTACTAAATACCACGTTTCGCGCCGCGGTGAAGTCGATCAGTCTTAGACCGTTGTTCGTGGAGGTCTCATAAAGACTGAACCGACCGACAGTGGGGCCAAAGATGCCTTCCCTTCCGACTTTCGCATTAAAATCGTCGAGGACTATTTTCACGTCATGGACCGGAAGGTGGTCGTATACGTCCTCAAGACTAGCGTAGAAAGCGTCCTTGACGGCTTCGTCCTTTTCCTCTGTCGGGGCGTGCGCGCAAATAAGGCTAATGTAGAAAAATTCTGCCTTTATGCGGATCGTGGCCAATCTTTCGTTCACAGGTGTGAACCGGGAAACAAGGTGGCGTAGTTTCCGGCTAACGACGAATCCACACCTGAATTCGCGCTTCTCCGCATGGCAGCTGTAGTAGATATCGCAGTGTGCTTGATTAGAGCAGCTTTGCCCTTTCCATCGCATTTCCTGGATGACGGTGATGTTGGCTTTTATTGTTTTGAGGGCTTCCGCCAGTTGGATAATGGCACCTTCCCTATAAAGGGTCCGGCATTCCAGGTGCATATCCGTAAATCATTGTCCGTTTTTCGTTTGCGGTAGTCATCAACATAATTGGGGTTCTTATCCGAGGCTGGTTTAGTTTTCATTGGGCAGTAGTAATGTGGCGGGACCCAAACCCTGCGCACATTCCATGTTTAAGGTCTATGGAGTGACCCGCCGCTCAAATTAGACCGGAATGTAGACCGGAACTGTTCGAAGTAAATTCGGCGTACTTCATTATCTTGTACAACTCGATAATGGCTATATACTAAAACGGCATATCGACCAATTGTTGTCCATACATCGAATGTTATTACTCAACATGAATCAGAACTTCAGGAAGCCGAATTGACGAATAGGCAAGAACCACCTGATGAGTATCAAAGAAGTTAAGAGCAAGTAATTCGCAAATCCGAACGCGTACGCAATAGATTGCGTATTTAGGAGACTACGTTTCAGAGTAATATTGCTTCAATTTAAAATTCAATTAATTAATTATATCTATGAGTTTTAAAATCGTTTATATTCAATCAATTACATTACTTTCAATTAAGCGTGAGAGATTGTTTGTCCCACTTCTTTATGTTTCGAATCTGAATTTCGTTTTGATACTTTGTTCGTTTGGTACAGGAGAAAATGTCGGCTCCGTCTAGAAGCGGAGTTAGGCATAAACGCAAAAAATAAACATAGCAGTGTGATTTAGATTTTTAATAGTAAAAGAGGTATTTATGAAGTGAACAATTTCCTACTCACTAATATTTTTATTTTCACTTCGCTATCACTTCATGTTTTTAATTGACTTGAAAATAAAGTTTTTTTGAAATATTTGTCAAACAGAGCATTCCAGCGCCAAGCGGTAAAAACTGAAATGTGACTTGGATATTCATCTACACTCCATAGAAAACAATTTGAAAATTTTTCCACAGACTATATTTTTATATCGATTGGTGTAAACCGCGCCCTAACCTCAAATATTTATTCAAAAACCAACCATTAAAAATGAAATAGTTGACTTGATAAAAAGCCTGGGGTAACAAACTACTCCATGTGGCAACTATGGAAGGGTTCGATTAAGTTAATGACGGTATTTTGTAAAATGCAGCGAACACCTCACTTGTGGTTTTTTTGTTTGGAATTCCTTTTTCAGGAATTTGGAAAACTCATTTCAGTGAAAATTCACTGAAATTTTCTAATGAAATTTATTGGCAAAAAATCCCCAAATGAGGTGCTCGCGTGCGTTTTACAAAATATGAAAATATCCGTAAGACGCAAATATGTTTAGAGATTATACATACAATTTTATAGGCGACTAAAGACTTCGATTATACTTCAACACGGCTGCGGGGGTATTTTAGCTTCGATCTTGTCAAATATCCATTCATTACTAGTTTCAATGTACCTTCCCGACGACTTATAACATTGAAAGTTTTTTCATCGGGAGACTTTCCGAAGCCGAAGAGCGCAAAATCCGACAGTTTCCCGATTGAGCTGATTAGCCTATTTTACCACGAATAACAAAAGTAAAAATGTTATATTTTTTTTTTTGAAAAAAGCAGAAAATATGACTTATACTTGCAAGCATAAACAATTTTAATATAAAATTAATATTGATTGAATTTTTTTCAATCATTTTTGTAGTAAGTCATACAAAATACGAGATTTTGAAGTTTCGGTTTCGTCCATATTAAGGCCGAACAGAAATACAGCCGAAAAGGATTATTCGGTGGTATACTTATTTATTGTTAAAAATAGTAATCTATTGTTGAAGATATCTTATAAAATGAATTGATAAAGATATCTTATTTAACGTTATCAAAAACTGGGTAACTCTATAAAATGAAAGGACAATGGCTGTGTTCGGAAATGCAACTGGTTCAGAAGTACTGCTCAAAATGAGCTGTCTACACAATCCTCACTAAGCCGACTTTCTTTGACATATGTGGCGAAGCCAGTGTAGACAGCTCATTTTGCGCAGTACTGCTGAATCCTGATTTCCGAACACAGCTAAAGCCCTTGATTTACTTGAAAGCCTTCTCCGTACTTTTTTGTCCTTTATTCTCTGAGATTTTATACCTCAAGTTTCCATTTAAATATTTGTTACTTGAATACAAATAACATTTTCTCGCAATAGATACAACATGGATGTTCCACATGTTAAAAGAGAAGATTACCAATTGACAGACATAAGCGATGATGGATTTTTAACATTAATGTCTGACAACGGTGAAATTCGTGAAGACCTTAAGGTTCCAGAGGGAGACCTTGGAAACTCTTTACGAAGCGATTTTGACAATGGCAAAGATCTTCTTGTAAGGAATTGGTAAGCAAACATACGCAAAGAGTTTAATACTGATTTTTTTTATTTACAGTGCACTGTTCTAAAATCATGTGGTGAAGAATGTGTCATTGCTATAAAAACTAATACTGCTCTTAACAAATAAAATCCTGTAACAAATAGCCAGTCCTGTTGCTGAAAATGGCATGCATTTACATCTGCAGAATATATTTGCTCCGATATATAACTTAGTTTTTCCATGCATTACAATTAATTTAATATATACTTCGTTATACCTTTTTTATCGAAACGGTATTTACCACAACATAATTTTGAAGCAACTAGTGATAAAAGGGTAAAACTAGTTTTTTGCCAATAAACGTTTTTAATTAATATATATATATATATATATATATATAACTAAATATATATATATTTAAGTATGTATATTTACATATATACAATTTCATATATATATTCATTTCATGAATTATAGATATATATCTATATAACATAATGCATATATATAATATAATATATTTTATGTATATATGATGCATATATAATTATAATATATAATAATTATAAAATTATATATATATATATATATAATATATATTATTATATTGTATATAATAATTTATTATATGTACAAAAAATATATATTATTTATATAAAATATATATATTTATATTGTATATATATATATTATCAATACTAAATATATATATACCAAATATATATATATATATATGTATATATTTTATTTTTTAATTTGAATTTAACATTAATAAAGCAAATAAATCTTCACAATATTTTGTCATTGAAAAATTAAATAAAAATTGTAGTTGGAGTAGAAAGTTTATGTATGCCATATATCGATTATGAAATTTAAGCTATATCAATAGGAATTTTACGGTATTTTTATAATATTTATGAGTTAAAGAAAAAATGTGACGAATTAAGGTTAAGTTTATAATGCTTATAATGTTTCATTTATTAAGAATTATTTATGAGCTCTAGGTCAAGTATGTTTATTTAAAAAAACAATCAACAACAAATTTGTTTAAAGTAACAGCACAGCAGACTAGGCAGCTATCACAACAACCAACAACAAATTTGTTTAAAGATACCACACATTAGACTAAGCAGCTGTTTTGTTTTCCGCTACATCAACTCATCGTTGTCTTCCGTGATTTTCGCCTTGATCCATTTAAGTCAAATGTTTCGAAATAGTTACCTCAAATATTTGTCCGTCTGTAACAATTGTTGATAACGCAGTTGGTTTTTTTTCACTTCTGATAGGGACTGTTAAAAAAACGAATCAGCTGTTTCATCCATTAAAGGTACCTTGATCTAGTTTCTTACGATCAGTTGTGTTGTGAGTGTTATAAATGTTTGAATACAAATCGAATTCAAATTGATTCTCAGTTTCAAAAAGTTATAACTAAATAATTTTTTCTCCTATATGCTTCTTAAATAATTTTGTAAAGAATAAATCACTAATACTTAGCGTCTATGCCACGTATTTTTATAAGTGCATATTTTGACAGCTTTAAAACCAAATTGAAACTCTGCACAGTTCTTCACAATTTAATTCAGCGACGATAAACAACGATAGTAGACTGCTTGATTGATGTAGATTTGATTGATGTGGAAATATGAAAAGAGTGCAAAAAACCAACCAACAATTAAGATTGAAACTAATGGAAATAAATATGCTCCTGGTAGGAGTTGGTTGTATCCAAAAAAGAAATAAAATCAAAAGTGCAGATATAAAAAAAATAATTATGTTCAAAAAGTGTTTAGGAATTAGGGAATGAAAAATTATTGTTCAGAAATGCCTGATACAAATTAATAAAAAACCAAAATAAGTTTGTTCAAAAAGGGATTTTCATTCAAAGTACAAAAAAATGTCTGGACAACATATATTGCAACAGTTTTGGAAAACATCGCATTGTCGTGAATTTGTATAACTTTCTTTTTAATTGATCAATTCAAAAATTTGTACAAAAATCTTTTATTTATGAAATTATGGAAAATGATGGGAAATTATGGAAATAATTTCATTAATAATAATTTCTGCAAATAAAAAAAAAAAAAAATCGAACCATGATTTTTTGTTAAAATTTAGAACAAACTTTATTAGATTAGATAAGAGCTTTTGATCAAACTTGAGCCTCCCGTCAGCTATCATATTTTGCGGTCACACGGTGATTGCTTGATCGCGATTAAAATGTTTTGTTGTTGCTTACAATGAACATAGGTGGACAGAATAATTCGCACAAGCTATAAATAAACTTCACTCAAATGTTTAAAGAAAATTAGCCCTATTCCAGGAGTTGTTATAAAGTTACGAATCCGAAGTTACGCTGAGAATACGAAAATTTGCTATGATTGGATCCGGACGAAATTGAGTTAGGCATTAGCTGCATTGCCGTGGTCGTTGATCTAGAGCGAGGCTCTATTTAATTCACAATGCAAAAACTAAAATTAGAACCAACTCTTCTTCTGGCTCTATTTCTGATTTTAAAATGCTGCCAAGCTTAAAACATTTTTCAAAACGGGCATAGGTGGCAAATCTGAATTACTCTTTGACGAGTTTTCGTCTCACTACTCGCACTTTTGACACTTCATCGCCAGTAGTGCCAAATTGCAATAAAGTTGAACTAAGACTATTCAACTAAGATTTCATCTGATCCAGTGCCTCGGGAATGCAGCTATGCCTCATTAAAATTGAATAAAACTGAGCAGCGTTTAAAAACGTTCAGTTCTTTTCAAGGCTCCTGCTACTGCTTTAACTTGTGCTTTCGAAAAATCAAACAGTCGCAGCAGAAGCAGAAAACTAGTTTCAGTAGTTTGTAAAGTGCTTCGGCAGTCGACAACTTTGGCAGTCATCGTTTTGATTGTCTGAAACTGTTCGCAAAATCGAAAGTCGAAGCAGCAGCAGTTGTTAAATTTTCGCAAGTCGACGCAGCTTAATTTTTTCAACAGTCGTAGCAGACTGTTTGCGCTAATGATTTTTGCTTATTATTTCTAACTTTTGTTTGATCGCATGCTTTATTAAATTTTTCAATTTTGTTATGATTATGACTGCATTATCTATATTATTATTACGCAAGCGCATTTTTTGTGATGGCTATCAAATCTATACTGTAGTCGCGATTTTCATAAATAGGGTAGGAATTGAAAGGTCTCTTGGTCTGTAGATGTGCAGTAAGGTCTTATTTTTTTTTTAATAATTGTTTATTTTCTAAAAAAATTTGATACAACCAAATTTCATTGTGATGCCTAAAAGTATGTGACAGATTTTAATTATAATGCAGTGATAAGTAATAACTGGGCGACATAACAATTCCACAGAAACACAGAAAGTTCCTATGAAATTCTTGGTTCAAAGGTTAAAATTCTTAATATAAGAAAAAAAATTACCTATCACCAAATATTTTTTATTTTGGCGTTTTAACGCCACACGGGATTACTAGATATTATAGTTGTACAACAGAGCGCAAAACGACTGTTTAAAAACTTATGCTACTTCGACTTACGAAAGTTCAACAACTGCTGCTGCTTTGACTTTCGTTTTTCCAACAGTTTCAGTCAATCAAAACGACGACTGCCGAGGTCGTCGACTGCCGAAGCACTTTGCTAACTATTAAAACTAGTTTGATTTTTCGAAAGCACAAGTTGAAGCAGTGATAATTAGGGCTTGGCGATTAATCGAGTAATTAATTTTTTGATTAATCAGATTCAAGATTAACTGATTAATCGATTAATCAGTTTTCTAAATAATCAAAATGCTGATTAATCAGCTTCCTGATTAATCACATTCCTGATTAATCGATTAATAAGAAGTTGCTTTATTCAAAAAATGAAAAATTTTGGTCAAATTTATTTTGAATGTTTGTATGAATTTAAAGTAAAAAACAAAAAAAATGTCGTGAACAATAAAAAAAAGTTATTTACACTTAAAATATTTGTTTAATCAGATTTTGATTAATCGAATAATTAATCAAATGATTAATCATAATACCAATTAATCGATTAATCAGTATTCTGGTAAATCAGAAAACTGAGTAATTAATTAATCAGTTAATCTTGAATCTGATTAATCAAAAAATTAATTAATCGATTAATCGTCCAGCCCTAGTGATAATGCTTTGAAGTTATGAAAACATTTAGTGCTTAAAAAAGAAATTTAATAAAGAAATTTAAGATGTAAATATTTAATATATATTAAATAAGTGATTTACGTTCTTGAGAAATGTAAGAATTTTTATAATTATATTCGTAAAATAAAATCAAAAACATCTTGTCAAATTTTGATGCGTTCGAATCCTAGAATGCAAATTTTTCGAATTGCGTGCGTAACGTTTCGGATCGTAAAATTTTCGGATTCGTAACAAATTCTTATTACGGCGGGATCCTTAGCTTGGGAAATGAGTGCTCAAAAGGGGCGTATGGATGGAAAGGTTGAAAGCAGAAAGTTTGACTCCGGAACTTTGTTTGGACTTGTTAGGTGACAAGCATACTAAAAGACCCCACGTTTGAATTTACTGAAAAACTATCGCAGTCGATAGTCAGCTATTGCTGTCTGCCACAGTTCACGAAGAACTGTCATATTCGATATTTGGCTGCTGCTGCATGCTTAGTAAAATTGAACAGCTCACGACGAGCTGTCGCAGCCGGTAGTCGGCTACTGCTGTCTGCTTCGCAAAATTCAATAGACGATGCAACAGTTCACGAAAGGCTGTCGCAGTCGATTGTCGGCTATTGCTGTATCAGTCGTAGCAGTTTCTGTTGCAGTCAACTTAGACATTTTTGCTCAGAGCAGCTAGTCGGAAAGTGGTTTGTCGAAAACGCGTGATTTATTTGTGTAAAAATGGTAGAAAAAGATAATAGTGGTATTCAAAGAGCGCCGTATTAGTGATGTAAGAAGCGAATTTGCCGTAAATTTACAGAAGCGTATTTTGCTTTAAATTGTACGTCAGTAAATATACTCAGCTTTCCGTACAAAATCGTGGTGTAAACAGCACGTATAATTCGTTAATGAAACTGGTCTTATAGCGTAGACAGACATGGTTTCCGTACTACAATGTGTACTACAATGAAAGCTCAAGAAACCATGTACTAGTATAGTGACAGACATGTAGTATTCTACTATGTTGTACACTTATCAGCTGATGCAAAAGTTTGTCAATATAAAACAAGGAAATGAATGCAATCAAAGTTGTAATTGCAAATAACTTAAAAATATTGGATTACCAAAGGAAAAATAAAAAGTATTTTATATTAGCTCTTAGGACATTAAAAAGAAGCAAGCAATATCAAAAGCTTGCGTTAAAAAAAAAGGATTTTGAAAAGATACCGAACTTGCTGGTCAATGGTAAGTGTACAACAGCTCATTTCTAACATACTTATAAAGCATTTTTCACTTAAAGGTGGAAGAATCTCAATTTTGATGATGAATAGATGTTCAGCTTTTTACAGAAGAAAAGTTTTAAAATGCATTTCGAGTGAGCAGGGAGACGTTCTTTTATTTAGTGGAATCATTAAAAAATGTGTGCAAGGAGGATACTTACTGGCGTAACGCCATACCACTGCAAAAACGAATTGCTGTCGCTTTGTACACATTAGCTTCTTCTGCAGAATACAGAACAGTTGCTAGTCTTTTTGGGATCGGTCGAACAACGGTGGAAGAAATAGTTGTAGACGTTTGTAAAGAAATATGCAAAGTTTTGAAAAATGAAGTATTCGATGCATATCTCCCGAGTGACATGAAAGTGATGGAATTAGTCTCTGATTTTGATTATTTAGGATTCCCTCAATGCTATGGCGCAGTAGATGGTTGCCATATTGGAATAAAACCTCCAAAGGACGAAGCCAGCGATTACTACAACTTTAAAGGGTGGTACTCAACGGTTTTATTTGCATCGGTTGACTATAGGTGCAGTTTTACTTATATCAATGTTGGGACACTAGGACGAAGTAATGATTCGACAATATTTGAGCAGTCGGCTTTGAGAAAGTGTCATTCTAACAATGAGGTATTTAAAAAGCATACGAAGATGATCGAAGGCATTGAGATGCCAATACTCCATATAGGAGACTCAGCATTCAAACTGTCTCAATATGTTATGAAACCATTTCCATTTAATATTAATCAGCCGGGATGTGGAGAAATTTTCAACAAACGCTTTCGGACATTTAAAGGCTCGCTTCAGACAAATTTGTCGAGGCCTGGAGGTCAATATAAAAAATGTGAACATAGTTATAAAAGCTTGTTGCATTCTTCATAACATATGCAACCATAGAAACGACAGTGTGAATGAGCAATGGATTCAACAAGCTAATGCTGGAAATAGCGGAAGGCAACCTAATAGGGGTCACACTGGCAGACATGAAAGCAATAGCGGAATTGCCATCAGACAAGCAATTATGAAAAAATTTTCCCACAGTATGTATCAATAACACTTTTTACTCTGTTACTCTTATTACTAAGAGTTTTTTTTGAATAATTAACTTTACTCCTTTTCCCTACTCCGTTTCCTTTAAAAAAATATTCTGAATAATAAATCAGCTGTTTCATCCATTAAAGGTACCTTGATCTAGTTTCTTACGATCAATTGTGTTGTGAGTGTTATAAATGTTTGAATACAAATCGAATTCAAATTGATTCTCAGTTTCAAAAAGTTATAACTCAATAATTTTTTCTCCTATATGCTTCTTAAATAATTTTGTAAAGAATAAATCACTAATACTTAGCGTCTATGCTACGCATTTTTATACGTGCATATTTTGACAGCTTTAAAACCAAATTGAAACTCTGCACAGTTCTTCACAATTTAATTCAGCGACGATAAACAACGATAGTAGACTGCTTGATTGATGTAGATTTGATTGATGTGGAAATATGAAAAGAGTGCAAAAAACCAACCAACAATTAAGATTGAAACTAATGGAAATAAATATGCTCCTGGTAGGAGTTGGTTGTATCCAAAAAAGAAATAAAATCAAAAGTGCAGATATAAAAAAAATAATTATGTTCAAAAAGTGTTTAGGAATTAGGGAATGAAAAATTATTGTTCAGAAATGCCTGATACAAATTAATAAAAAACCAAAATAAGTTTGTTTAAAAAGGGATTTTCATTCAAAGTACAAAAAAATGTCTGGACAACATATATTGCAACAGTTTTGGAAAACATCGCATTGTCGTGAATTTGTATAACTTTCTTTTTAATTGATCAATTCAAAAATTTGTACAAAAATCTTTTATTTATTAAATTATGGAAAATGATGGGAAATTATGGAAATAATTTCATTAATAATAATTTCTGCAAATAAAAAAAAAAAAAATCGATCCATGATTTTTTGTTAAAATTTAGAACAAACTTTATTAGATTAGATAAGAGCTTTTGATCAAACTTGAGCCTCCCGTCAGCTATCATATTTTGCGGTCACACGGTGATTGCTTGATTGCGATTAAAATGTTTTGTTGTTGCTTACAATGAACATAGGTGGACAGAATAATTCGCACAAGCTATAAATAAACTTCACTCAAATGTTTAAAGAAAATTAGCCCTATTCCAGGAGTTGTTATAAAGTTACGAATCCGAAGTTACGCTGAGAATACGAAAATTTGCTATGATTGGATCCGGACGAAATTGAGTTAGGCATTAGCTGCATTGCCGTGGTCGTTGATCTAGAGCGAGGCTCTATTTAATTCACAATGCAAAAACTAAAATTAGAACCAACTCTTCTTCTGGCTCTATTTCTGATTTTAAAATGCTGCCAAGCTTAAAACATTTTTCAAAACGGGCATAGTTGGCAAATCTGAATTACTCTTTGACGAGTTTTCGTCTCACTACTCGCACTTTTGACACTTCATCGCCAGTAGTGCCAAATTGCAATAAAGTTGAACTAAGACTATTCAACTAAGATTTCATCTGATCCAGTGCCTCGGGAATGCAGCTATGCCTCATTAAAATTGAATAAAACTGAGCAGCGTTTAAAAACGTTCAGTTTTTTTCAAGGCTCCTGCTACTGCTTTAACTTGTGCTTTCGAAATATCAAACAGTCGCAGCAGAAGCAGAAACTAGTTTCAGTAGTTTGTAAAGTGCTTCGGCAGTCGACAACTTTGGCAGTCATCGTTTTGATTGTCTGAAACTGTTCGCAAAATCGAAAGTCGAAGCAGCAGCAGTTGTTAAATTTTCGCAAGTCGACGCAGCTTAATTTTTTCAACAGTCGTAGCAGACTGTTTGCGCTATTGATTTTTGCTTTTTATTTCTAACTTTTGTTTGATCGCTCGCTTTATTAAATTTTTTCAATTTTGTTATGATTATGACTGCATTATCTATATTATTATTACGCAAGCGCATTTTTTGTGATGGCTATCAAATCTATACTGTAGTCGCGATTTTCATAAATAGGGTAGGAATTGAAAGGTCTCTTGGTCTGTAGATGTGCAGTAAGATCTTATTTTTTTTTTAATAATTGTTTATTTTCTAAAAAAATCTGATACAACCAAATTTCATTGTGATGCCTAAAAGTATGTGACAGATTTTAATTATAATGCAGTGATAAGTAATAACTGGGCGACATAACAATTACACAGAAAGTTCCTATGAAATTCTTGGTTCAAAGGATAAAATTCTTAATATAAGAAAAAAAATTACCTATCACCAAATATTTTTTATTTTGGCGTTTTAACGCCACACGGGATTACTAGTTATTATAGTTGTACAACAGAGCGCAAAACGACTGTTTAAAAACTTATGCTACTTCGACTTACGAAAGTTCAACAACTGCTGCTGCTTTGACTTTCGTTTTTCCAACAGTTTCAGTCAATCAAAACGACGACTGCCGAGGTTGTCGACTGCCGAAGCACTTTGCTAACTATTAAAACTAGTTTGATTTTTCGAAAGCACAAGTTGAAGCAGTGATAATTAGGGCTTGGCGATTAATCGAGTAATTGATTTTTTGATTAATCAGATTCAAGATTAACTGATTAATCGATTAATTAGTTTTCTAAATAATCAAAATGCTGATTAATCAGCTTCCTGATTAATCACATTCCTGATTAATCGATTAATAAGAAGTTGCTTTATTCAAAAAATGAAAAATTTTGGTCAAATTTATTTTGAATGTTTGTATGAATTTAAAGTAAAAAACAAAAAAAATGTGAACAATAAAAAAAAATTATTTACACTTAAAATATTTGTTTAATCAGATTTTGATTAATCGAATAATTAATCAAATGTTTAATCATAATACCAATTAATCGATTAATCAGTATTCTGGTAAATCAGAAAACTGAGTAATTAATTAATCAGTTAATCTTGAATCTGATTAATCAAAAAATTAATTAATCGATTAATCGTCCAGCCCTAGTGATAATGCTTTGAAGTTATGAAAACATTTAGTGCTTAAAAAAGAAATTTAATAAAGAAATTTAAGATGTAAATATTTAATATATATTAAATAAGTGATTTACGTTCTTGAGAAATGTAAGAATTTTTATAATTATATTCGTAAAATAAAATCAGAAACATCTTGTCAAATTTTGATGCGTTCGAATCCTAGAATGCAAATTTTTCGAATTGCGTGCGTAACGTTTCGGATCGTAAAATTTTCGGATTCGTAACAAATTCTTATTACGGCGGGATCCTTAGCTTGGGAAATGAGTGCTCAAAAGGGGCGTATGGATGGAAAGGTTGAAAGCAGAAAGTTTGACTCCGGAACTTTGTTTGGACTTGTTAGGTGACAAGCATACTAAAAGACCCCACGTTTGAATTTACTGAAAAACTATCGCAGTCGATAGTCAGCTATTGCTGTCTGCCACAGTTCACGAAGAACTGTCATATTCGATATTTGGCTGCTGCTGCATGCTTAGTAAAATTGAACAGCTCACGACGAGCTGTCGCAGCCGGTAGTCGGCTACTGCTGTCTGCTTCGCAAAATTCAATAGACGATGCAACAGTTCACGAAAGGCTGTCGCAGTCGATTGTCGGCTATTGCTGTATCAGTCGTAGCAGTTTCTGTTGCAGTCAACTTAGACATTTTTGCTCAGAGCAGCTAGTCGGAAAGTGGTTTGTCGAAAACGCGTGATTTATTTGTGTAAAAATGGTAGAAAAAGATAATAGTGGTATTCAAAGAGCGCCGTATTAGTGATGTAAGAAGCGAATTTGCCGTAAATTTACAGAAGCGTATTTTGCTTTAAATTGTACGTCAGTAAATATACTCAGCTTTCCGTACAAAATCGTGGTGTAAACAGCACGTATAATTCGTTAATGAAACTGGTCTTATAGCGTAGACAGACATGGTTTCCGTACTACAATGTGTACTACAATGAAAGCTCAAGAAACCATGTACTAGTATAGTGACAGACATGTAGTATTCTACTATGTTGTACACTTATCAGCTGATGCAAAAGTTTGTCAATATAAAACAAGGAAATGAATGCAATCAAAGTTGTAATTGCAAATAACTTAAAAATATTGGATTACCAAAGGAAAAATAAAAAGTATTTTATATTAGCTCTTAGGACATTAAAAAGAAGCAAGCAATATCAAAAGCTTGCGTTAAAAAAAAAGGATTTTGAAAAGATACCGAACTTGCTGGTCAATGGTAAGTGTACAACAGCTCATTTCTAACATACTTATAAAGCATTTTTCACTTAAAGGTGGAAGAATCTCAATTTTGATGATGAATAGATGTTCAGCTTTTTACAGAAGAAAAGTTTTAAAATGCATTTCGAGTGAGCAGGGAGACGTTCTTTTATTTAGTGGAATCATTAAAAAATGTGTGCAAGGAGGATACTTACTGGCGTAACGCCATACCACTGCAAAAACGAATTGCTGTCGCTTTGTACACATTAGCTTCTTCTGCAGAATACAGAACAGTTGCTAGTCTTTTTGGGATCGGTCGAACAACGGTGGAAGAAATAGTTGTAGACGTTTGTAAAGAAATATGCAAAGTTTTGAAAAATGAAGTATTCGATGCATATCTCCCGAGTGACATGAAAGTGATGGAATTAGTCTCTGATTTTGATTATTTAGGATTCCCTCAATGCTATGGCGCAGTAGATGGTTGCCATATTGGAATAAAACCTCCAAAGGACGAAGCCAGCGATTACTACAACTTTAAAGGGTGGTACTCAACGGTTTTATTTGCATCGGTTGACTATAGGTGCAGTTTTACTTATATCAATGTTGGGACACTAGGACGAAGTAATGATTCGACAATATTTGAGCAGTCGGCTTTGAGAAAGTGTCATTCTAACAATGAGGTATTTAAAAAGCATACGAAGATGATCGAAGGCATTGAGATGCCAATACTCCATATAGGAGACTCAGCATTCAAACTGTCTCAATATGTTATGAAACCATTTCCATTTAATATTAATCAGCCGGGATGTGGAGAAATTTTCAACAAACGCTTTCGGACATTTAAAGGCTCGCTTCAGACAAATTTGTCGAGGCCTGGAGGTCAATATAAAAAATGTGAACATAGTTATAAAAGCTTGTTGCATTCTTCATAACATATGCAACCATAGAAACGACAGTGTGAATGAGCAATGGATTCAACAAGCTAATGCTGGAAATAGCGGAAGGCAACCTAATAGGGGTCACACTGGCAGACATGAAAGCAATAGCGGAATTGCCATCAGACAAGCAATTATGAAAAAATTTTCCCACAGTATGTATCAATAACACTTTTTACTCTGTTACTCTTATTACTAAGAGTTTTTTTGAATAATTAACTTTACTCCTTTTCCCTACTCCGTTTCCTTTAAAAAAATATTATTAAATCGGTTGAGAACACAGGAGAAAATGGTCCTTAACTGTTTTGCCTTCGCCGATTTATATATACTATTATATACCCCATATATACTAGTAGTAGATACAAAACAAAGTAAAATGGGTATTAAAAGAAGGTTATGCTACAACCTATTCAATAATCTATTAACCATAAAATTACATGCATTACATGCATCTTTATAAGCTAAAACATGAACAATTTTTATATAACGTCGCGGAGATTTTTAAATTTTTTCACAAAATTATACAACTTACTACTTACTTAGGTGGCCGTAACAACCCGTGTTCGGGATTCGGCCGACCTCATCAGCTCTCGCCAGGCAACTCTGCTTTGCGCGCGCCTTCTCCAATTGGATACACCAAGTGCGGTTAGGGCTTCCTCAGCCTGGTCCATCCATCGGAGGCATGGTCTCCCTCGTCGTCGTTGACCAGTGACCCTCGCCTCGAGCACCTTTTTCGCTGGAGCTTCGTCTTCCATACGATGGACATGACCCAGCCAGCGTAATCACAGTAGTCACAGTTATACGCCGAACTACATCAATGTCTTCGTAGAGCTCATACAGCTCTTGGTTCATTCGGATGCGATAGTCATCGCCGACTCCAACAGGACCGAAGATTTTGCGAAGAACTTTTCTCTCGATCACCCCCAGAGCGGCTGCGTCAGTTTGGGAAACTACCCATTTCTCAGCGCCATAAGCAGCACAGGTAGAACGAGCATCTTGTAGAGTGTTAGTTTTGTCGATCGAGAGAGGGCTCTGGAACTTAGTTGCTTACTGAGCCCGTAGTAGCACCTATTAGCAATTATTGTTCTTCGCTTTATCTCCTGTCTGATTTCGTTGTTGGTATTAATGGCGATGCCAAGGTATACGAACTCCTTGACTACTTCAAAATTATAGCTGCCGGATGAAACGTGGGAGTCTAAACGCCGCGCTCCCTTGTTTGTAGACAGCATATACTTTGTTTTACCCTCATTTATCGTCAAACGCACTTTGGCTGATTCCTTTTTGAAAGCGGCGAAAGCAGCGGTAACATCTCTGTTGGTTCTGCCGACAATTTCAATATCATCAGCGTACGCAAGGAGCTGGACACCTTTATAGAAAATGGTGCCATTACGATGCACACCGGCCTTTCGTACGATCCCCTCCATGATGATGGTGAAGAGATCGCAAGACAGTGGATCGCCTTGCCTGAAACCTCTTTCGGTATTGAAGGTTTCGGAAATGTCATTTCCTGCGTTGACGGAGCTGCTAATAAAATTTTGCAGGTATACCGAACTCAGACATTGTTGCGTATAGGCATTCCCTTCTCGGGCTATCGAACGCAGCTTTAAAATCGACAAAGAGATGGTGTGTGTCAATTTGATTTTCGTGGTTTTTCTCCAGGATTTGTCGTAGCGTGAAAACTGATACGACTGATACCTCTATAACTGGCGCAGATTGTTGGGTCTCCTTTCTTAAGTATATGGCACAGTACGCTGAGGATCCAATCCTCGGGCATGTTTCTGCTAGCCATATTTTGCTGATGAGCTGATGCATGCGCCTTATCAATTCATCGCAGCCGGTTTTAAACGATTCAACTGACAGGCCGTCAGCACCCGCTGCTTTATTGTTTTTGAGTCGTTGGATAGCAACTCGAACCTCTTCATGGCTAGGTGGTGATACTTCCATTCCGTCATCGTTGATTGGTGGCACTGAACTGCGCTATCCATGGGTGGCATTGGTTGAATCGTCGCCTGTTAATAAATTGGAGAAGTGCTGTCTCCACAATCTCAGCACACACTGTGTATCCGTATTCAGATCTCCATTTTCGTCTCTACAAGTGGATGCTCCGGGCTTGAAACCTTGGGTTAGACGCTTAACCTGTTAATAGAATTTTCGTGAATCCTTCTTGCCCTGGTATAACTCTAGTTCCTCATGCTCACGCCTTTCCTGCTCTCTTTTCTTGAGTCTGAAAAGGCGCCTCTCTTCCTTCCTCTTTTCGCGGTAGTTTTCTCGCAAGGCTCGCGTTGCAGCTGACTGCAGCGTTTTTCTATATGCGGCGTTTTTTTACTGCTGTCGCGATGCGACACTCCTGATCGTACCATTGGTTCCGAGGTTGCGGGTGCCGGAAACCAATGACTTCTTCAGCGGCAGCGCGCATGGAGTGGGATATATGCGCCGAAAGTCCGCCGACGTCGTCGGGTCCAGAGGTTGGTTGGTTGAGCTTAACCGAGAGTTGAGCGGAGTAGGCTTCGGCAGTCCGTTGTAATTGCAGCTTAGCGACATCTAGCTTTCGTTGCATTCCTGTACGTATGTTCTTCGCATTGCATAATCGCATGCGGATCTTGGCTGCAGCAAGATAACGGTCGGAGTCAATGTTGATCCCCCGAAATGTACGCACATCTAGAACACTAAAGGCATGCCTTCCGTCGATTACAACATGATCAATTTGGTTTCTCGTTTTTCGATACGGGGACAGCCAGGTGTCCTTGTGGATGTCGAGGTGCTTAAATCTGGTGCTACTAAATACCACGTTTCGCGCCGCGGTGAAGTCGATCAGTCTTAGACCGTTGTTCGTGGAGGTCTCATAAAGACTGAACCGACCGACAGTGGGGCCAAAGATGCCTTCCCTTCCGACTTTCGCATTAAAATCGTCGAGGACTATTTTCACGTCATGGACCGGAAGGTGGTCGTATACGTCCTCAAGACTAGCGTAGAAAGCGTCCTTGACGGCTTCGTCCTTTTCCTCTGTCGGGGCGTGCGCGCAAATAAGGCTAATGTAGAAAAATTCTGCCTTTATGCGGATCGTGGCCAATCTTTCGTTCACAGGTGTGAACCGGGAAACAAGGTGGCGTAGTTTCCGGCTAACGACGAATCCACACCTGAATTCGCGCTTCTCCGCATGGCAGCTGTCGAAGATATCGCAGTGTGCTTGATTAGAGCAGTTTTGCCCTTTCCATCGCATTTCCTGGATGACGGTGATGTCTGCTTTTATTGTTTTGAGGGCTTCCGCCAGTTGGATAATGGCACCTTCCCTATAAAGGGTCCGGACATTCCAGGTGCATATCCGTAAATCATTGTCCGTTTTTCGTTTGCGGTAGTCGTCAACATAATTGGGGTTCTTATCCGAGGCTGGTTTAGTTTTCATTGGGCAGTAGTAATGTGGCGGGACCCAAACCCTGCGCACATTCCATGTTTAAGGTCTATGGAGTGACCCGCCGCTCAAATTAGACCGGAATGTAGACCGGAACTGTTCGAAGTAAATTCGGCGTACTTCATTATCTTGTACAACTCGATAATGGCTATATACTAAAACGGCATATCGACCAATTGTTGTCCATACATCGAATGTTATTACTCAACATGAATCAGAACTTCAGGAAGCCGAATTGACGAATAGGCAAGAACCACCTGATGAGTATCAAAGAAGTTAAGAGCAAGTAATTCGCAAATCCGAACGCGTACGCAATAGATTGCGTATTTAGGAGACTACGTTTCAGAGTAATATTGCTTCAATTTAAAATTCAATTATTTAATTATATCTATGAGTTTTAAAATCGTTTATATTCAATCAATTACATTACTTTCAATTAAGCGTGAGAGATTGTTTGTCCCACTTCTTTATGTTTCGAATCTGAATTTCGTTTTGATACTTTGTTCGTTTGGTACAGGAGAAAATGTCGGCTCCGTCTAGAAGCGGAGTTAGGCATAAACGCAAAAAATAAACATAGCAGTGTGATTTAGATTTTTAATAGTAAAAGAGGTATTTATGAAGTGAACAATTTCCTACTCACTAATATTTTTATTTTCACTTCGCTATCACTTCATGTTTTTAATTGACTTGAAAATAAAGTTTTTTTGAAATATTTGTCAAACAGAGCATTCCAGCGCCAAGCGGTAAAAACTGAAATGTGACTTGGATATTCATCTACACTCCATAGAAAACAATTTGAAAATTTTTCCACAGACTATATTTTTATATCGATTGGTGTAAACCGCGCCCTAACCTCAAATATTTATTCAAAAACCAACCATTAAAAATGAAATAGTTGACTTGATAAAAAGCCTGGGGTAACAAACTACTCCATGTGGCAACTATGGAAGGGTTCGATTAAGTTAATGACGGTATTTTGTAAAATGCAGCGAACACCTCACTTGTGGTTTTTTTGTTTGGAATTCCTTTTTCAGGAATTTGGAAAACTCATTTCAGTGAAAATTCACTGAAATTTTCTAATGAAATTTATTGGCAAAAAATCCCCAAATGAGGTGCTCGCGTGCGTTTTACAAAATATGAAAATATCCGTAAGACGCAAATATGTTTAGAGATTATACATACAATTTTATAGGCGACTAAAGACTTCGATTATACTTCAACACGGCTGCGGGGGTATTTTAGCTTCGATCTTGTCAAATATCCATTCATTACTAGTTTCAATGTACCTTCCCGACGACTTATAACATTGAAAGTTTTTTCATCGGGAGACTTTCCGAAGCCGAAGAGCGCAAAATCCGACAGTTTCCCGATTGAGCTGATTAGCCTATTTTACCACGAATAACAAAAGTAAAAATGTTATATTTTTTTTTTTGAAAAAAGCAGAAAATATGACTTATACTTGCAAGCATAAACAATTTTAATATAAAATTAATATTGATTGAATTTTTTTCAATCATTTTTGTCGTAAGTCATACAAAATACGAGATTTTGAAGTTTCGGTTTCGTCCATATTAAGGCCGAACAGACCTACAGCCGAAACGGATTATTCGGTGGTATACTAATTTATTGTTAAAAATAAAAATCTATTGTTGAAGATATCTTATAAAATGAATTGATAAAGAGATCTTATTTAACGTTATCCAAAAACTGGGTAACTCTATAAAATGAAAGGAAAATGGCTGTGTTCGGAAATGCAACTGGTTCAGAAGTACTGCTCAAAATGAGCTGTCTACACAATCCTCACTAAGCCGACTTTCTTTGACATATGTGGCGAAGCCAGTGTAGACAGCTCATTTTGCGCAGTACTGCTGAATCAGTTGCATTTCCGAACACAGCCAAAGCCCTTGATTTACTTGAAAGCCTTCTCCGTACTTTTTTGTCTTTTATTCTCTGAGATTTTATACCTCAAGTTTCCATTTAAATATTTGTTACTTGAATACAAATAACATTTTCTCGCAATAGATACGAAGATATATGCCCATCTACTCACAACATGGATGTTCCACATGTTAAAAGAGAAGATTACCAATTGACAGACATAAGCGATGATGGATTTTTAACATTAATGTCTGACAACGGTGAAATTCGTGAAGACCTTAAGGTTCCAGAGGGAGACCTTGGAAACTCTTTACGAAGCGATTTTGACAATGGCAAAGATCTTCTTGTAAGGAATTGGTAAGCAAACATACGCAAAGAGTTTAATACTGATTTTTTTTATTTACAGTGCACTGTTCTAAAATCATGTGGTGAAGAATGTGTCATTGCTATAAAAACTAATACTGCTATTGACAAATAAAATCCTGTAACAAATAGCCAGTCCTGTTGCTGAAAGTCCAGTCCTGAATGCATGAAAAATGGCATGCATTTACATCTGCAGAATATATTTGCTCCGATATATAACTTAGTTTTTCCATGCATTACAATTAATTTAATGTATACTTCGTTATACCTTTTTTATCGAAACGGTATTTACCACAACATAATTTTGAAGCAACTAGTGATAAAAGGGTAAAACTAGTTTTTTGCCAATAAACGTTTTTAATTAATATATATATAACTAAATATATACAGTAATTTCTGGTTATAAGCCCCCCGGTTAATGGATTTCCCCTCTTATAAGTTAACAAAATTAGGTGAAGATAAATCTCCATAAGCAATACATAGGAATATTCCCGTTTAAAGTATTTCCCGCTTAAAAAATCGCCCCGCTTATAACGTTGCAAATTTGTGAACCATTTGAAAAAACTCATACAAAAATCCCCGCATAAAATAAAATATAAAGTTGGCAGCGTTGTGATGATTTATTTTTATTATATATATGTGAATTATCATTTCTTTTTTTTTACATAAATACATATTATTTAAAAAAGTTATTACAACATAATTTTTTTTATTAATACGAGTAGGGTGTGTATGCAGTTTCCTATAAGAGCGGTTTTTTCTTAGGGCGAATTTATTATATAAGACAAAAATGGTTCATTAAACGGGTTTTTCGTATAAGCCCCAAAACTGCTTTTAACCGGGATTTTCATAAAAGACTTTCCCGGATAAAGAGTTTGAATTTTGAGCATTTTGCTAAGTTCTTATATCCGGAAATTACTGTATATATATATAACTATATATATATATATATATAACTAAATATATATATATAACTAAATATATATATATATATACAGTGCTGTGCATATGCTAAGCAACTTTCACCAAGTTTCAATAAACTGATTATTTACTCTGAAAAAAATAGTCAAACGGCAAGTATTATAATTTTTATTTATTACTTATATGAGTACAAAAAATATATAATAACCAAAATATATAATTATTTTTATTTATATATATGTGAATTATCATTTCTTTTTTTTTACATAAATACATATTATTTTAAAAAGTTATTACAACATAATTTTTTTTATTAATACGAGTAGGGTGTGTATGCAGTTTCCTATAAGAGCGGTTTTTTCTTAGGGCGAATTTTTTATATAAGACAAAAATGGTTCATTAAACGGGTTTTTCGTATTAGCCCCAAAACTGCTTTTAACCGGGATTTTCATAAAAGACTTTCCCGGATAAAGGAAATTACTGTATATATATATAACTAAATATATATATATATATAACTAAATATATATATATAACTAAATATATATATATATACAGTGCTGTGCATATGCTAAGCAACTCGCACCAAGTTTCAATAAACTGATTATTTACTCTGAAAAAAATAGTCAAACGGCAAGTATTATAATTTTTATTTATTACTTATATGAGTACAAAAAATATATAATAACCAAAATAACAACTTCTTTCTCAATTAATTACAACAACAAAACAAAATGAACTTAATTTTAAGCTGTGCATACTTAAGCAACTTTTCAATATTTTGTATATGACCCTGCATTTTTTATGACTGCAGCACATCTTTTTGGCATTGAGGCAATTAAATTTCTTAAAATAACTTTTGGGATGCTTTTCCACTCCTTTTTAAATCCTTTGAACAAGGTCTTTTTGTTCGTATATCGATAAGACCCCATTCGCCGTTTTACAATAGCAAACAAGTTCTCGATCGGATTCAAGTCGGGTGATTGTGCCGGCCAATCAAGCACTTGAATCCTATTCGCATTGAACCAATCTTTAACCAACTTCGATGTGTGTTTCGGATCATTATCCTACTGAAACACGCAACGAAGTGGCATATGCCATCCTGCATAAGGAAGCATTTTTGTTTCTAAAATGTCCTTTTACATAAAACGGTCCATTTTATCCACAATTTGATGAACAGGACCAAGCCGGTTTCCGGAGAAGCATGTCCACACCATGACATTACCTCCACCATGTTTCACAGTCTGCTTACAATAACGTGGATTTAGTCTGTTACCCTTCTGATGTCTTACTGTGCACATACCGTCCGAATTAAAAAGGTTGACTTTAACCTCATCGCTGAATAGAAACGTATTCCATTTCTCAACACTCCAATCAATATATTTTTTTCCGAATTCAAAACTAAAAATTAGAAAAACAATGTTGTTGTTGTTTTATTAGAAAATTAAAAATAACAAACCGTTTCTTCATATGCTTCTTTGTCAACATTGGCTTACTACAGGCTTTATAACTTTTTAATCCAAGTTTGAACATTCAAATTAAGAGTTTTAAGTATTTCTTTTGAAGAAATAAATGGGTTTTTTTAATCAATTTTTTAATTTGAATATCGTCACGATAAGATAGTTTGCGTGGAGGCCCGCCACTTCTTAATGTTGCAACATTACCAGTATTGTTAAATTTATGAATCCATCTAGAAACCATGGATTTATTAATTTTCAATGATTTCGAAATATCAGATTGACTTTTGCCAGCCTGGTACAACGAAATAACACGCTGCATGATTTAATTTCACAGTTTTGTCACAATTGTAACCTTTAGACGACTAAATTGCATTGATATAATTGAAGTGCGAACAAGCAATGCAAAATGAATTGAAAAGAACCGTTATCTACTTGAGAAAAAGAATATGCTTCTATGTTCTCTTTACAGTTGCTTAAGTTATGCACAGCTTAAAATTAAGTTAATTTTGTTTTGTTGTTGTAATTAATTGAGAAAGAAGTTGTTGTTATTTTGGTCATTATATATTTTGTTGTACTCATATAAGTAATAAATAAAAATTATAATACTTGCCGTTTGACTATTTTTTTCAGAGTAAATAATCAGTTTATTGAAACTTGGTGCGAGTTGCTTAGCATATGCACAGCACTGTATAACTAAATATATATATATATTTAAGTATGTATATTTACATATATATAATTTCATATATATATTCAATTCATGAATTATAGATATATATCTATATAACATAATGTATATATATAATGTAATATATTTTATGTATATATGATGCATATATAATTATAAATACATTTCATCTTCAACAAATACAACATCTCACTGATAATGACCTTTCTTGAATTTGGATCGTACATTCTGTACGCTTTGGAACGTTCAAAATATCCCACCATTGTGCATTTTGTTGACTTAGCGTCCCATTTTTTTCGCTTTTGTTTTGGTATCAAAACCATTGCTAAGTATAGAAAAATTCTTAAGTGCTTAAAATTAGAAAAAAACTGCTCCACACCTCTTCAGGCAACTTATTATTGAGCTTATTGCATGGTGTTCTGCTTAAAAGATATGCGGCTGTATTTGTAGTTTCTGCCCAGTAACACTTTTAAGATTTGCATCAGCTAACATAGAACTCGATTTTTCTACTAAGCTCCTATTCATACGCTCCGCTTTTCCATTTTGTTGCGGGCTATACGGTGCAGACCTTTGATGAACTATTACACTATTTTTACAAAATTTGTTTTATTTCCGTAATAATAAATTCTAGTCCGTTGTCTGATCTTAGTTTTTTGATTTTATTACCAGCTTGCGTTTCCACTAAAGCTCTAAATTCTTTGAAAATTTCCGATACTTCAGACTTTTGCTTCATCAGGTATACAAACACCTTATTTGAATAACCGTCCAAAAATAAAACATAATATTAACCACCACCCAAGGATGGGCTTTCCATTGGTCCACAAACATCAGTGTGCACCAACTCTAATACAGATTTTGTTTTGCTTGTTGATGTTGGGAACGATAACATTGCTTGCTTTTCATCAACGCATGAAATACATTTACTCAAATTTGAACCCTTGTCAATTTCAATGCTACGAGATCTATCACTGCATAACTTATCCATATTTGCAGATGCTGTATGCCCTATGCACTTGTGCCAAAGTTCCTTGTCGGTCACTTGAAAACCTTTATGATTCGGAAAAACATTTAACACAAACATACTATCTACATCAATCGCTT
This sequence comes from Coremacera marginata, assembly GCA_914767935.1. Classification (NCBI taxonomy): domain Eukaryota; kingdom Metazoa; phylum Arthropoda; class Insecta; order Diptera; family Sciomyzidae; genus Coremacera; species Coremacera marginata. Next base: position 99,048,833 of record OU612044.1, read on the forward strand.
CTGCAACTACAATTTTTTCTTTTAAAATTTGGCATTTTTTCCGTACCAAAACGTACTGTAAGACCTTTCTTTGTCATTTCACTTACTGATAATAAATTTAGGCAAATTCCTTGCAACAGTAAAACATTTTCAATAGTAATTTTATAAATGGCATTGCCCACACACACTTGCAAAGAAATATCGCCTCTGCCAACAGCATCCAGTTTTGTGTTATTTGCAACAGTAACAAAGCCTTTTCTTTGTTTGAATTTTTGAATGATTCTCGAGAATCTCTGCTCCATGCTGATTATAGCTGTCATAATCCTGCAACAATTTTGTTCTTATTGTATCACCTGTAATTCCCATGCCACTACTTTCGATCGCCATGACCATCGGCTTGAAATGCTCAGCCAAACCACTCAGCAACAAACTACCGATCCACTCTTTATCCACGTTCATTCCTATTTCATTTAATTTCTGAGATGTGTTAATAATTGTGTCTTCATACTCATCAATGTTCACAATCAAATCACAATTCGAAAGCTGTGTTGTCGTCAACTTCCTCAGCAAACCACATCGCTTTGTCAGACCAGAATCATCGTAAGTGAACTTGAGCTTCTCTCAGATATCTTTGGCAGACGTCTCACCCTGAATGTGCGCGTATAGACTTGCTGATATATAGAGTACAAGCCTTGATGTTGCTTTTTCCATAATTTCTGCACTGGTCTCAGTCCCAAGCATTGCTTTCCAGTATCCTTGCAATTTCATTGCATGCTCCACTGAACATTTCCATCTATCGAAATTATCTATTCCTGTTGGTTTTTCAAACTGAATTGATTTGTCCATCGCTCTGATGAAATTCTCTGCTAAAAACCAGCGGAACAGAACAAAGAAAAGAAAGCACGCTTTACTTTTTAGGTTACAGAAATACAAATACGCCAAAAACGTTTTTATTCAAATTTTGGCAATTCGGACATTTAACAAGAAACAGAGTTGCCAACTAAATAAAATACACATTTATTAAATTTACTTTTCAGTTCTAACATTTACTTACCACATAATCATTACAACTTACCAGCACTTTCTTCTTGAATTTTTTCAAAATGTTATAACTTTAATCAATGGCCAAAAACAAAAGAGCACCTGCACAACTATTTGCAAATGAAAATCAAATCAATACTCACTCTCACAACGTTTCTCTGTTGACACTGACATAATAATCATTATTGCTAGACCACCAAAGCAAATAAACAAAACAACCATTGTGCTCCAAAACAAACTACTGCCAAAATTTTACTCTCATACAATCAGAATCATTTGTATCATAATAGCATTTTTATTGATTTGTGGGTGGTAAAAGGAGGCATGGTTAAAAGTGAGGAGGCATGGCAAGTAATACACTCTCTAAGTTTGAGCAAAATCTGCTTAGCCGTTTTGATTTGTAAGAAAGTCAAACAAACAAACAAATAAACAAAAAGAAAATGATTCTTATTAATAAAGATAGATAGATAGATTCATTAATAACAAACATGTTTTCTCTCCTTTTATGACTTCAAAATCAATAAAAAAATTAATAACATTAACTACGACATAGCCAACGTAAATTTCATTTTATTATATAAACATAAAAAAATTGAATGTATTTAAAGAACTGAATGCAATATTGCATTTATGAAAGTATAACAGCGAACTAACGATCAACCACGCCTGCGTTGCTTATCGACCAAAGACGAAGCAAAAAAAAAAAAAAACCGATTATATACGGCGAGTACAAGCACACACGCATTCTTGCAAAATTTACACACAAGCTGCAGAGATAACTTATTTTTTCGCCGGCAAAATTTCGTAAGTGTTTTTCTTCTGTGAAATACACTGTTTTTATTCTGTGCTCGTCATATATACATAAGACATCGAATTCTTTTCACTGTCTTCAGAAAAACAGCTTTGACTTATAATAATACTAGCTGAACCCCCGCCCGCTTGCCAGGCTCTTTTTTAGCAGGCTTACATTAATGTAGCTAGGTAAGTGTCTGTGAAGTTTTTGTATTCAGAAAAGCTGGTTTGGGTATGTCTATGTATATGAACTGTAGCGGTAGAGATCTTGCCTTTCACCAGCTAATTCGTAAAATAAAAAAAAAAATTGTTGACAACTCAATGATAAAACAATTACAGAGTTTCTGGAAGAAATTCTGACAACGGATGCGGTTTCAGGGACCTACTTTTACCTAGTGTTCGCCCACCGAATTTGTAAAAACAAAAAAATCAAGGAGGCATTCCTAATTTGCCTAATTTTTATAGCCTATAACCGTCGCATCATAATTATCTATATTTAACCGACTTCATTTAAAAATAAAATCAGCTAAATTGGTTGAAAATTACGGGCAGCAGAGGGAAAAAAACGCTTTTTCCACTTTGTTTTATGTATATAGATGAACTGGATGTTGTAAGAAAAATTGGAATTGTACGTGGAAGAGATATTATTCATTTAAGTGTATTCTTTATCAGTGATTCCATGTGAAATCAGGCGCTTTTGTCCAAAAATTAATTTTGACGACTCCGAATTTTTTTCAAATTTGCACGTCGATAGTACTTAAAAAACGTAGAAATATTTGCATGTTTATATTCGTTTTTTAAGTTATACACAGTGAAAATTTTAAAAGTTGTCATTCGGGCATATAGTAAAGCAACTGTATCTTCAAAACCGTTAGTCATAGAGATCTTGATTTGGTCTTCTTTGTGGTGTAGGTTTTTGGTAACACTTAAATGAAAAATTTTAATTTTTTTTGGCCACAAAGTTTCATTCATATTTTTCAGGGTCAGCGCCCATATTTTTTGGCGTTTTGAAAATATCGTCGTATTGAGGCATTTTATCTTAATGCATTCTCAAAATTTGACGTTGGAGAATTAATGCTACCTATTTTAAACGAATTTTTACACAAACTGCTTACACAATTTTTACATACAGAACACTTCCATTTTGAATTAAAAATGAGATTTTTAGTATTTTTTTAACTTCTCATAGTATTTTATGATTTTTAAGCAAGTAATATATCTCCGACAGCTTCTCTTTGTTCCTAAAATTTATATTTTTTTTATTTTCTGTTTTTATTCCTTGATAAAAGCTGCCGGAGGTACACTATTAGCTGAAAAAATATAAAATATTGAAAGATGTATAAAAAATAATAAAAATCCTATTAGTAATAAAAAAGGAAAGTTTTTTGTATGTTCAAATTATGTTGGCAGTTTTTAAAAAATTCGTTTAAAATAGTACGCATTAATTCTACAATGTAAAATTTTGAACCTCAAATATGATCAATTCGGAATCTCTAAAATATGTCCTTAATATTATTTTGTAGAACTAACGGCTTTGTAGATATGTTGTCTTACTACATGTCTCGCAAATATGTGAGTTTCCAAAAGCGTCTGATTTGATATGGAATCACTAATATTCATAAAAAATTTAATATTTACATTTTTAATATTTTCGCCAAAACTTTACACAACACACATTAAATTATTACACCCAATTAAAGTGGTTTTGCCATACTGTAGAACGCGTTGAATACACACCTATGCATGTATTATAGTGTTTGCATTTTAATTTACGAGTTATTGCTTGTTATGTTTGGACCGTCGCGCAGTGCGTTGAATGCGTGGCCTATACTCCAGAGGACCCTGGTTAAAATCCCACCTTACACAGAAAGTTTTTTTAATTGAATTAATTTTTCTGTTCGGCCCCTCTGCAGGCAAAGGCAAGCCTCAGAGAATAAGAACTGCCATGAAAATTTTAACTTATTTGTGTTCTCTGGCGTACGTCTAAAAAGAAAGTTATAAAATTATAGTTATAAAAATTCGAAACGCATTAACTTTGTTGTGTTCCTTGTAGTGTTTCATTTTCAGTTGCAACAAGTTACATTTTCATTCCTAATTATGTTTTCAATTTCTAAAAATACTCTGTTATAACTACTTTAGCTTTAAAATTATTTCTAGATTTAAGTCAACAAAAGTTATTTTATCAAAAATATTTTGTTTAAAAGTCAGTTCGTAAAACATTTTACAAATGAACAAAAAAATAAAATGGATAAAATTTCAGACCTTGAAAGGACTTTGACCGAGCTTCTTATGATCAATTGTGTTGTGCGTGTTGTGAAAATGTTTAAACACAAATGATCGAGAACTGGACCTACAAGTTTTATGCTGAGTCCGTACGGCTTATGTTCTCAAGAAGCTTTTCATGACAGTTTTTTACTCTCTGAGGTTTTCCATTGTCTGTAGAGAGAAAAAACTTTGTGTCAGGTGGGAATTAAACCAGGGCACAGTGTGCGATTTGACCAATCTAAGCGGACAAAATTCTAATTTTTTGTGATGATTCCTTGGCTCATTCCTAAAAAAAAAATTGTTCCGGAGCTGGGATCTATCTCTCTTAATTGCAGGATGTTTCATTGAGTTGTCTATAGAGGAAAATTCACACTCTCTGCTTTGACTTTGAAAGACTAAATTGCGTTAGAACAACACAAAATTGTATTTCTTCTCTGTTATTGTAATTAATTCTTTTTTAGAAGAACTTGCAGGCTTTTAGTTTTCCAAAGATAAACCTATTCATTTTTTATCAAAAAGCTGTTAAAATATAAGAATAAACACAGTAATAGTTATTCAGAATTTGATTTTTTGTTTGTAAAATTACTCTCACTTCCTTCTATTATTTTGTTTAACTTTGACTCTGATTCAGTGCTTGGTAATTTTATAAGTTCCATAACTCCCTGCAGTTATGCATTATCAAGTGGTGGTGTTAGATTATGTTTGCTTTTGTAATATATGAGCTAACCACAGGGTCCGAAGTTATCCAACCTTTATGCAATATTTACATGTATGTCTTGGTTCTTGATTTCGTCCTAGAGTGGCCTAAATTTTATTCCTCGCTTTATTTAGAAAAATTTTAATCTTTTGAAGAGTTTGAAATTTAATAAAAAAAAAATATTAAAAAAAGCCATGATTTCAATGATTGGACTAAAAATTTGTCCAAGATTTTTGACTGTAAACTTAACATTGCATTTAGATAGTATCTTAGGATGCATTATTAGCTTATAATGATGGTCTTGGGCTTTTGTCATTTTTTTTTTTTTTGACATCATAAAGTTGCATTCTTGAGATAATAAGGCCTCTTCCTAAAATACAAATATTTTGGTTATCTGCAAAAAATAACAGCTAAATTTTTGTATTAACTATCTATGAGAGTGAAACTTAATAAAAAATTTAATTTATATGCATATGTATGCATACAAACTTTTTGGCAGTCCATCAAAGTGTTAGCTGATTTTATCTTTCCTTAATTATGATGCATTTTCCATCGCTCATTTAAATTAAACTCAGATTTATTAAGCGACTTATTTTATTGTGAATTATTCTACATATTTTCACAAAAGTTTTCCATTGCAAAAAAGTTTAAAAGTCAACAACTTTAATCAGCGTACTTAATACAAAAACTACTATCTTGAGGCTAAAGAATAATATTGAAAAACACAAAAAGCACCATTTTACGACTGCCGTTTTAGATATTTCGGATAAAGCAATCATTTTCAAACTTTTGGCTTGGCTTTATGTGTGTACTAGCTATATTTTGAAGAAGAAGAAATTAATTTTTTGGATGTTTATTTTTTACTTTTGTCCTCCTAGATTGATAAAATCTCATACTGTGCAGGGTTCTCTAGCGTATGGGCAACACACTCTAACCACTGCGCGACAGCCACAACATATAATCAGTTGTGTGAATAAAATAAAATAAATATAAAATAGACATTTTTTAACAACTTTTTACAATTAAGTTAGTGCTTTGCTTTGTATTTAAAATTTCTTAAAGTATTAAAAAGGCAGCAAGGGAACTTATGAAACAATAATTGGGTAATTGCGAAATATGTGTTTCAAAAAACGAAATGCCTTATATAGCAAAAAAAAAAGGTAAGGGAACTAGTGGAACATTATTTTAGCAATTGTGGGTTTAGCAATTTCATTAACAAATGAAAATAATCCAGTAACTTCCAGCACTGCGCATATTGACATTGGTGAACAACAACACATCGATGAAAGTGATTCCAACTCTAGTGCAAATGTATGTCCCGTATCAGAACCAAATGCTGCACGAGCGCCTGAAAACATTGTTAAACAACTTGCGGAGTAGTCAGTCAAGCATAACGTCACGACGAAGGCTGTAAACGATTTGTTGGATATTTTATAAAAATTCATACCAAACCTACCAACAGATTGGCGCACATTAAAACAAACACCAAGAGAAGCTCAAAAAATTACCATGGATGGCGGAACATATATTCACTATGGTGTTGCAAAGAACTTTACAGATTTTTTGGAGCAAAACGTTTTTATTAGTAGGGAAATAGAACTGAACTTCAATATTGACGGCTTGCCTATTTCAAAGAGCTCGGGCTTGCAAGTTTGGCCGATTTTAATGAACATCTCGAAGACAGAGTATGTTTTACAGGTTGGAGTTTTTTAAGGATTAAGCAAGCCAAAAATTGTAATAAGTACCTAACACCTTTTATAAGTGAATACAAAATATATTGAATGTAGTTTTTTTCCTCGCGAAGAATCATATAACGTTATTATTGGTGCTTTTATTTGCGACTCAGCAGCGCGGGCATTTATACTTAGAATTAAGGGTCATTTTGGTTATTTTTCGTGCCACAAATGTACTCATAAAATCATATTTAAGCTCAGTGAATGTTTACTTCGAACAGACGACGGCTTTCGAAATAAAACGTATAAAGACCATCATAATATTATAGAACCTATCATTTTAAAAATGCTGCCAATCGATATGGTTAAAAATGGGTTAAATGCACGTCGCTTGCCTAGGCATAATTAAGGCAATTTTAAAGGCATAATGAAGGCAATTTTAAACAGGAAAGCATCACGATTATTCACTCTCAACACACGAAATTAAATTGCTTGATGATAATATTTTAAGAATGATTCCACGTTAATTTCAAAGAGAATCGAAGATCATTAGGTGAATTGCAACGTTGGAAAGCGACTGAACTCCGACATTTTTTTTTATACAGTGAGTGTCACAACAAGTGTAGGCTGACAATTTATTAAATTATTTCTAAACAAAAAATTGTTTCTATGCAAAATTTTATAAAAAAGTATGTTAATGCACTATATTTTTTTAATATGTTAAAAAATTTACAAAAAGCAAAAGAATTTACAAACTTGACTTGCGCGAAAGAGTGGTGTCACTTAAAATCGTACAGCTTATAAGTTTGTTCCAATTATAACGTGGGATAGATACCGTTATGCAGATTGATTTCTAAGATTTCTAAAGACAAAATTTCCAAGCACTAAGCAAAACAATCTGCGGAAGTTATAGAGGTATCAGTCTTATTTCCATCGCATATAAGGTTCTCTCAAGCGTACTGTGTGAAAGATTAAAGCCGATTACAAAAACACTGATTGGACCTTATCAGTGTGGCTTTCGACCTGGTAAGTCCACCATAGACCAGATTTTCACGCTACGACAAATCCTGGAGAAAACCCACGAAAATCAAATTGACACACACCATCTCTTTGTCGATTTTAAAGCTGCGTTCGATAGCCCGAGAAGGGATTGCCTATACGCAACAATGTCTGAGTTCGGTATACCTGCAAAGTTGATTAGACTTTGCAGAATGACGTTGAGCAACACACGCAGCTCCGTCAAGGTAAGAAATGACCTCTCCGAAACCTTCAATACCGAAAGAGGTTTCAGGCAAGGCGATACACTGTCTTGCGATCTCTTTAACATCATCATGGAGGGGATCGTACGAAAGGCCGGTGTGCACCGTAATGGCACCATTTTCTACAAAGGCGTCCAGCTTGCGTACGCTGATGATATTGATATTGTCGGCAGAACCAAGAGAGATGTTACCAAAGCCAAAGTGGGTTTGACGATAAATGAGGGCAAAACAAAGTATATGCTGTCTACAAACAAGGGAGCTCGGCGTTTAGACTCCCACGTTTCATCCGGCAGCTGTAACTTTGAAGTAGTCAAGGAGTTCGTTTACCTTGGCACCGCCATTAATACCAAAAACAAAATCAGCCTGGAGATAAAGCGAAGAACAATAATTGCTAATAGGTGTGAAAGACTAAAAGTTAAGTTTTAATCATTTATTAATTATTAAATAAAGTAAAGTTTGAAAATATGACCGTCCATGTTTAATGTCGTTGTTGACGCAGTAACTCTGGAACTCTCTGGATGTAAACGCCGTTCCTCTATCGGTGATTATACGCTGTGGTACGCCAAAATAACCAGTGATTTCCTGCAATACCGCCAGCACATGTTTAGTTGCTGTACTTTTTACAGGCTTTACGATTGTATACTTTGTGAAAGCATCTACAATTACCAAAATGTGTTCGTTTCTTTTTGTACTTTTTATAAACGGACCTAAATGGTCCATGTGTAACGTCTTGAAGGGTACAGGGTCAACCTCGACAAAATGATATTGACCTTCCGTTTGACCGCCTTTGTATTTGCTGTAAGCACATTCTACGCATGACTTCAAATATGCTTTGACGAAGTTGCGCATTCTGGCAAACCAAAGATACGACTTCATCTTGTCAATAGTTTTCTCTACGCCTAGATGTCCGTTTTTTTGGGACAGTCTTGCACCATTTTGTGACGCAACGCTTTTGGGACTACCCACAACTTTTTGTCATTCTCGATTTTGAACAGTCTCCCGTGTTCTACGCGAAATTCTTTACTGACGTCCTTGTCTCTAGCAATGATTTTACTAACTATATTTTTAAGACCATCGTCTTGCATCTGCATGCTGTGCAGCCAGTCGTCGTGCGTAATCGTAACTTTGTCAACACGTAATGTTGCTACATCGATGTTGTTTGCGTTTTCGTTCGGGCTCCTACTCAGTGCGTCTACGTGTTCCATCCGTTGTCCTTGCCTATGCTCAATTTTGATGTCAAACCCTTGCACCCGTAACCACCAGCCGGCGATCCGCGGAATTAATTCACGCTTCTCCATGGCAGTCTTAACTGCAATGCAATCTGTAACGACTTTAAGAGTCTTACCATCGATGTAACACCGGAATCTTTCTAGCGCCTCTACAACCGCGAGCGTTTCGAGCTCATAGCTGTGAAAATGTTTCTCTACGTCACTGGTAGCTCTGCTGTAATATGCTACAGGCTTTAAGTCACCACCCTCGTCCTGCAGCAAAACCCCTGCCAATCCAATGGAGCTTGCGTCCGTATGAATTTCGTGACTCGAGTCCACTCTGTATGCGACTAAAACTGGTCGAGACGTTAATTTTATTTTCAACTTGTTAAATGCCTGATCTTGTTCTTCAGTCCAGTCAAAACTTTGGTCTTTTCGTAACAACTTACGAAGCGGCTCTGAGATAAGTACATACCCAGGAATGAATTTTCGAAAGTAGCCGCTGAGACCTAGAAACCTACGAATGCCCGTTACATTTGTTGGCCGTTCAAAATTAACTATCGCTGCCGTCTTCGCTAAGCCAGGCGTCAAACCTTCTGGCGTAAGCTGGTGACCCAGAAAAGAAATTGTTTTTTTGAGGAATTCGCATTTGGAGATATTAAGGGTGAGGTTAGCGTCTTGTAAAACATCCAATACAATTTCGAGTTTTGTGAACATTTCATCGTAACTATTGCTCCCAATTAAAATATCGTCCATATAATGGAGCATGTTTTCTTTCCCAGCACGTTCCTGAATTTTCGCCATCAACCGTTGAAAAACAATTGGCGCGTTTTTCAAACCGAACGGCATGCGCTTAAATTCTTATAGCCCCGTCGAAGTTATAAAAGAGGTATACTTACGGCTCTCTGGATCGATAACAATTTGATAATATCCACTATTCAGGTCGAGCGTCGTGAAATATTTAAAATGTGCAGCTTCTTGAAGACATTCCTCAATGTTCGGTAAAGGGAATATTTCTTTCTTCATCATTTGATTTAAACGCCGATAGTCCACGCAAAGCCTGTCACTACCATCTTTTTTTTAACAAGCACTAACGGACTTGCATATTCCGATTTAAAACGGGTCACAATATCATTGTTAATTAGTTCACTGATCATATCGTTTACAATTTTTTTTTAGGTTCCGGAACGCGATACGGTGATTGTGCGACCACCTCGTCTGTTTTTAATTCAATTTTCATGGTAACCAAATCGGTTTTTCCAATTTCACTAAGTCCGGTAGCAAAAACATTAGAATGTTTTTCAATTATTTCTATTAATTTGGTTTTAACATTTTCGTCCTCGATTCCGCACTTGATACTATTTACGTTCACACTTTTATTGGATTTTACTACTTCTGTTTCGCATAAATTTTCTATTTTAACATTGCCGTTTCCGATCGTTAAGCGTAAATTTCCGTTTAAAAAATTATCCTGTCCGAGTAAAATATCGTTAATCAATAGCTCGTCATCCACCGAGTACAAAGTAACTGGTAGTTCTTTATCGTTCATCACTATGTTTGTTTTTAGCATTTCATAAGCATATCGAATGCCACCACATATGCCAGTAATTTTAATTTTACATGCCGTACGCTCGCCTTCGAGCTGCGCGCACAAGGATTTTTGAATCATGCTGCACTCTGCACCAGTATCGATAAATGCCGTCATTGTTATATTATTTTGTTTTACACAAACTTTAAAATGTTATTTTATTTTATTACAATTTTATTACAATTAACACAGCGTTGTCGTCGCTGAGGTTTTTGACAGTTCACCGAAATGTGGCCAAATTCGCCGCAATTATAGCACTTGACTAATTTGTTTATTTTTGTTTCACTTGTCTTGTATGCATTCGCGTTTTTATTTGCACTTTCACTGTTTTGTTTTGTTTTTGTCTCGTATGCTTCGTTCTTTTTTTCTTTGTACTCACTTTGCTTTGGCACAAAACGATTTGGTTGAGCTGACACAAATTTTGGCATATTTTTCTCATACTCGTCAAGTGTTTCGCGCAATTGCTTTATTGTGCTAAAATGTTGCGCAGCGATTGCCACTTGTAGCTCGCGATTTCGAAGTCCTTCTCTCGTATATTTAACTATTGCCGTTTCACTCAACTTAAACCGCTGTCCGAGCGCACACATACGGAAACAATACTCTGCCACTTTTTCGCCGTCTTTACGAACCGCACTTCGCAACTGAAAATGAATGTCCGCTTCATCTGGGGAATTGCCGAATTCTTTAATCAACTCCAAGTTAAAATATTCCAATTTGGATAAAGTTTGTCTGCTGCGTCGAACCACAAACGTGCAACTCCTTTCAACCGGCTGAACACAGCCAGCAACAAACACTTTTCTTCCCATTTATAGGCAAAAATAACGCTGTTCACACGCTCCACAAATTGCTCAGGTGACATAGACAATTCACAAGTCGGGTCAAAATCAGGAATAGTTTCTGCAATTTCGCGTACTGAACAATTATTTCGTGTTGCCAAAAAATTAGAATTTTCGTATGGAGAAATGCAATTCGAATTTCTGCTGTTTCTCAAGTCTTCGTCGTTTACTTCGGACCGAGCACTCTCACGCGAAATGTTTTCAACTCGCACGTTCGTCGCACGCTCATTTTGAGGGAGGTTTTCACTACACTAAGCACGCTCTCCATCATTCCCCTCAATTCGTTTACTTGACTTTGCAAAGATTGAGCGAGTGCAGCGTTTGACATAGAGCTTTGTTCGTTGCCCTCAACTTGCGCGTGTCCTGACTGAAAACTGCCATCGCTATCGACGTCGTCAACTTCAATTTCGTCAGAATTAACGGCTTCTCTCAAACGCTTTGCCATTACTGCTTTTGTTCCTGCTGTTGCTAAGTTACGTTCGCGAAGCAACCGTTGCAGTTCAACCACTTTGAGAGTTTCAATCTTCAGCATTTTCGTTCGTGTTTTTACGCACACTACCACACCTTAAATTTTTCTCTTTAAGTGTCGTGGCGACGCTGGCCGTTGAAATTCAAAAACGTTGATATTTTTACACGTAAAACTATTTCTCGTATGCGATTTTCACACGATTTCACAAAATTATATGAATTAAACACGCAGGTTAACGTTTAGCGTATTTAACCATATTTCGTTTCTTTAAAATGCACAGTTTCACATTTAACACATTTTAAGTTTTGTTCACATTGTTTCGGTTCTGCTTTCACGCACGTTTGCGGGCACCAAACCGATCCTATCCCACTTCTGACTTGTAAGACTAAAAGTTAAGTTTTAATCATTTATTAATTATTAAATAAAGTAAAGTTTGAAAATATGAATAGAATATTGTAAATATGAATAAAACGCTCGATCTGCTCGTGACGAAGTGTATAAGCGAACTCTCCGATGCTCATTGATGCTCGTCGTCATCGACCTCGCGATAACCAGTGTTGCAAATTTAATCTACTCCGTTTTTTGGTGTTTAACTTTAAGGGTATCTTACAGGTGCTACTACGGGCTCAGTAAGCAACTAAGTTCAACCCTCAAACTCAATCGACCCTCAACAACCCTCTCTCAATCGACAAAACTAACACTCTACAAGACGCTCGTTCTACCTGTGCTGCTTTATGGCGCTGAGGCATGGGTAGTTTCGCAAACTGACGCAGCCGCTCTGGGGGTGTTCGAGAGAAAAGTTCTTCGCAAAATCTTCGGTCCTGTTCGAGTCGGCGATGACTATCGCATCCGAATGAACCACGAGCTGTATGAGCTCTACGATGACATTGACGTAGTTCGGCGTATAACTGTGCAGCGACTACGCTGGCTGGATCATGTCCATCGCATGAACGACGAAGCTCCAGCGAAAAAGGTGCTCGAGGCGAGGGTCACTGGTCAACGACGACGAGGGAGACCATGCCTCCGATGGATGGACCAGGCTGAGGAAGCCCTAACCGCACTTGATGTATCCGATTGGAGAAGGCGCACGCAAAGCAGAGGCGCCTGGCGAGAGCTGATGTGGTCGGTTGAAACCCGGACACGGGTTGTTACGACCAACTAAGTAAGTAAGCAAACATCTATTGAAGAACGTAAATTGGCAATTTTATAAGTGATGCTGCAGGTGAGCTTCCCAGATCAACAAGGACCCGTCTTGCTCCAGATATGGGCGACTATTTTAAGTATTTAGTCAGCGAAAATATTAATGATCCAACTAGTAACGCTGAGGCTGTAAGTAGCAAGGATGGACGAAGTTGGAGAAAAGCGATAGATGACGAATTAAAATTATTAATGGAAAATAAAACATGGGCTTTTGCTGATTTACCTAGAGGTAAGAAAACTTAAATAACAAAATAGGTATTTAAAACAAAGTTAAATGAAATGGGCAAATTTCTGAGGCATAAAGCAAGATTAGTTGCGAGAGGCTGTGCGCAACGAAGTGGCATAGACTATGATGAAACATATTCGCCAGTAATGAGACAGTTCTATGCGATGTCTTTTGTCATTATTTCTAGAGTTAGATTTGCACTTTTAGATTTGATCATTTAGATGCCATTACTGCCTTTTACAGGGTGATTTTTAAATGAGGAAATTTATTTAAATGCACCAGAAGGTATAAATATTCCCAAAGGTAAAGTTTTAAGACTCACTAAGCCCATTTATGGCCTTAAGCAACCATCCCGTATGTGGAACACAAAACTTAGTAAAGTTTTTCTTGATTTTGGCATGAAGAAGTTAAAAGCTGATCAATGTATTTATATAATAAATAACAATTCTAAAAATTGTTGGCTTAATTAAGCTAATAAAAATATTCGTTAAAACAATTCGTAAAAATAATCTCGTTAAGCTAAGTATTAACCGTTTATGTTGATATGTTAATTTTTTTGAAAAATGAGAGACAAAAGAAGTCTTTAGTAGAACATCTAAGGAGATGTTTTAATATAAAAGAGCTTGGACCCGCTTTATCGTTTCTAGGGTTACATCTAGATTATAAATTCGGGAAACAAATTTCGATTGATCAAAAACAATATATTCTGAAGGTTCTGGAAAGATTTAATGTGTCATCGTGTAATTCTGTCACGACACCAATGGATATAACTATAAACTTGATTAAAGAGCAGTGTCCATCAACAGAGAAACATAGATTGTAAATGTCAAAGTACCCATATCATGAACTTATTGGTAGTATTTTGTACGCAGCTCAGCTGACGCAACCTGACTTATGCTACGCGGTGAATTTGTTAACCAGGTACAACAATCCTGGACTGCTACATTGGCAAGCTGCAAAACGAATTTAAAGGTATCTAAAGGGAACCATTGAATATAATTTGACATATAAGTAACCAGTTGTGAAAGGCTATTTCATGGGGCTCAAAAAGGCAAGCAACAAAAGCACTTTCAGTGTAGGAGACATTATGGATCAGAAGTTTGCAAGAAGAAATTTTTAGTTTTTAAGATTTTTGAACAAACTGAACTATTTTGCGATAATCATGGAGCAGTACAGTTGGGGTTGAACGAGTCATATCACCAGCGAACCAAATATATAGATGTTCGACATCATTTTATTCGTGACACCATAATAAAGAAACAAATAAGCTTAAAGACTGTATGAACGCAAGAGATGATAGCCGATATTTTTACCAAGCTGCTTTTTTGCTCTAATATAAATGTTTTTTCAAAACTAATGGGAGTTTGCTAACTAATTTATTTTTAGTGAGGATGTTAGAACTGAAAAGTAAATTTAATAAATGTGTATTTTATTTCGTTGGCAACTGTTTCTTGTAAAATGTCTGAATTGTCAAAATTGAAATAAAAATGTTTTTAGCGTAGTTGAATTTCTCTAACCTAAGAAGTAAAGCGTGGTTTTCCTTTTTTTTCTTTTCTTCTGTTGTGTTTTTGTTTAACAGCGAGGTTATTGTTGAAAGATGCGGTATCATCTCGTGGCTTTAAGCGATAAAATAAGCGAACAATCGCAGATTTCTTTAAAAAAGTACATTTAATGTTTTTCAGCAGCAATTTCCCTTGCCAAAATATATTTTGACAGTCCAAAGCAGCCGTACATAGTGACAAATAAATTGGTTACTGCACAAACGAACTATGAAAATAAATTTAATATGAAAAGATATTAAATGTTATCTTTTATTTGCCTCGTTCAAAGCCAAAATACAATTAATTCTGTATTATATCTAAAAAACACTGTTAATTTTTTTAAATTTGTAGGTTTTTGCTTACATTTCTTACATTTCAGCACATAAAATCTGGGTACTCAATATATTTATACGGCTACAAGTAAATTATAGATCCCTATGGCTGAACGAGCAGACGGCAAATGTCAAAACTGGCATTATACCTACGCCAATGTTTTGCTTTTTTTATATTTTTTTCTCCGAGTTGCACCTACCTTATAATTCTATCATGACTATATCGTCGCGTGTATCGTTATCGATAGAAATAATCACCTTTTCGATATCATAACGTTATCGTTTGGTTTTTTGGGTTTGATTTCAAAAAAATTAAAATTTTTTTATTAACTTTAACTTTATATTATTTTATTCAATTAACATACATTTATTTTATTAGATAGTTAAAACAAAAACAACAAAAACTTGGGCCGAATTACAGCATATGTAAACGAACGAGGTTTCGAATCGAATAAAATTCCACTCCGACTATTTTCTCGTATGACAGCATTCGAACGAACATGAGTCGAAATTTTTGTATGAGAGCAATCGATTATGTCATCATCTCTAGCTGTGAAATACAATATTAATTTCTTAATGTAAGTTTCGCTACTTAGTTTGCGCCATTGGTCCAGCGGCAGAAAAGCTTATAGTGCGACTTTGGGAAACACTTGAGTCCACGTTTAATCCCTGAGATGGCCGCAAATGAGACCAGCAGTCTGCATATTTTTGGAGTTGTTAATTGCGTTGAGAAAATTGACCTCTGCTGGTTGACGTCGGAGATAATTATGCAACTAAAATTCTTCAATGCGCCATTTAAGTAGAAACAACGCAGAAAACCCGTTTGGATTTCGTTAAAGTAACTCCTATGCCTCTAAATATTCCAAGTGGATGTGAGAATAATTCTTTTTTTAACACATCTGCAACAATTTCACCTTTGGAGCCTTTGCTTTCAGTGAAGTGGTTTTATTATTTGGATTATTGGACCCAATGATTTGGAGTTGCCGATGCATGGTTTAACATTGGAACATTCGAAGGATTTAAAGGTTCTTAAGAATTAAAAAAAATGTAATTGGTATTTATTGTTTCAATATTGCTTAAAGGTTTATCACTTATCTGACGGGCAATCAAAAGCTTGATCCAGATACTTGCACAATACAATGATACAAACAAAATCATTACCCAGCGATGCTCCTAATGCTAAGCGTTACTACAAAGTATCAGAAATTCATGGTTCCTCGTGGATCTACCATTGAGAACGCTGTATTTATTTCAGTGGCGATGGAGTTGCTTGGTCTTGTAGCACACAGAAGATTTGTTGCGAAATCCAAGTCAGGTTGCTATAACATGCATATCGTTAGCTGAAATGCAAACGGCCCTAACTAACAAAAATATCAAAATGGGTTTTTTTTATTGATTATAATGTATTTATTCAAATTACATCTTCATACAGAATTACAGAGTCCTACGGTTAAAAACAGTTGCTTTATTAACGAAATACAAAAGGCCCTTACTACAAAGTGTTCATTTTGATAAATGCAAAGCGCCCTAACTACACACAAGAACAAACACCAAACAATACAAACATGTGATTTGTCCCGTTACACCGTTTTGCTTTGTTGTTGATAACACAGTAAACACAATAATTGTGTAATTATTATAGTTTGTAGTGAACAGTACACGTGTTTTCATAGTGATCTCAGCGTTAAAGTATAATTGAATTGTTCAAGCTTTCAGAAAATATATTCCATATCATTTAAATGAATTCGGATAGTGAAAATATGTCGGAAAATAATTTATCAAGTGACGCAACCAAAAATGGGAGTAATACTACAAAAAATTGGAGAATTAACAACCAGCTAAAACTTATGGCAGGAAAGAAATATCAAGGTTTATCCAAAGGAAATATAAACGATAGAAAGGCCAGAGAAATTAAAGATTCGTGTAAGTCAAAGTTCTGTGAGAAAAGTTCCACTAAATTTTGCTCCCATTTTACGGAAGATACGCGTAAAGAAATTTTTGACTCGTTCTGGATAATGTGTGATAAAAACCTCATTGAATGTGCCAATACACAACATGTAACTGTTGAAAACTCCAAACGCTCCAACACTAAATATTACTTTCTAAAGCACAATACAAATCGAATAAAAGTCTGTCGACAAATGTTTTTATCAATTTTGGGCTTATCAGAAAAAATTGTACGTTGTTGGAACCAATCCAGTGGTTTACATTGCACCCAAAACAGTCAAAAAACGCAAAATTCTGATCAAAATAAACAAAGAGTACACCATAAGAAAATATGTGGCTACTAACAAAAATGGTTAGAAGATTTACCAAAGTTGGAGTCGCACTATCGTCGCAAATATACGACAAAAATATATTTTGAAGCAGATTTCAAAACATACAGACAGATTTATGAACTTTATTCTCAATCATGCGAAGAACATAAAAACAATGCTATTGCTCGAGTATCATTTCCAGTTTTTATGAATGTTTTTAAATCTGGCAATTACTCGTTATTTAAACCTAGAAATGACCAGTGTGACTTATGTTTATCTTTTAAATCAAAGAACTTGTCATAGGATGAATTTGATAGTCACCGAAATGAAATTGAAAAGATGCGAGAAGAGAAGCAAAATGATATCGAAAACGCCAAATCAGATTTATGCCTACTATTATGCATAGATATGGAAGCAGTTAGGCTTATACCACAGTCCAACGCCAGCTCCTCTTATTATAAGATACTACAAGTGCACAACTTCACTATATACAATGTTATATGTCACGAGTCTGACAATTACGTTTGGGATGAAAGCGAAGGAAGTCTTGTCTCATCAACGTTCACAACAATTGTTTTATTATTACTAAATTACAAATATTTCCTTGATTACGAGTCTGTTCCAATGAGATATTCATCTATTAGACCAGGTAAGGTATAGTTTTAATTTCTAACAAATTTTCCAAAACTTTATTGCTTAATATGTTTTTAGGACGGAAAACAGGAGACCCTACTGTCAATATGATACGTGCATTGGCATACGAGCAAACTGGAATTATTTATTTTAAAACAGATATAAATGAAGATTATGCGCAGCTACCTCAAAGAACTACAAAACAATTCACAGTTATCGAACCTTCCCAATTGCATCTGAACAGACTAGCAATTTCTAAGAAAAAATGGCAGCACCTGCAGGAGCTGAAAAAAGTACTACCAGCAGACTGTCATTATTTTTATGACAATATTCCCTATGAAAACTAATTATTACACCAGTGTTTTTAATACATAAGTATAATTTACCGTTACCTCTGAACTGAACTACATATTTATTTAACGAACTTTTGTCATGAATTCATTTTATTTTTATATACTTCTTAATTTCATATATCATGCAGTAAAAAAAATGCAAGCGAAAATCTAAAAATCTAAAGTATTTGTTTTCATACAGACATTCGGCAACCATACCAAAATAATTTTTCCTTTATTTTGTTTTAAATATACTTTTAAGTATGTACCCATTGTTATTACTGCTATATTTTACTTCAATAAAAATGTATTAACAAGTTACTGACAAATAACTAAAAAATTTGAATTGTAGTTAGGGCTTTTTGTTTCAGAAAATCAGACGTCAAAAAAAACGTAACTAACATGCCTTTTACTCTATTAAAATAAAACATTATTTTCTTTCAATTTTAAATATGTCGGTGTTTTACAAGTTACATTGAAAAAAATGCTCTAAAAACAATAATATACATAGTTTTATACAGTTTTTTGTTGCTCCTGTAAAGTAATGAAAATGTTAGATAGGGACGTTTGAATTTCAGCTGACGATATTCTTATTCATCAATGCCATTACTTGTTTATTGTGTGTCGTTTTCACATCAATTAGGCGAAAAATCAGGGGGTGCTCTTCTTTTGGGGTGAAGAAAATATCTCTTAAGATACTATTAAATAATTGAAGCAAATAGTTCTACATGCTATTAGTTACGATAAGATGGAAACTGTGTATATGATTGTGTAGAAGAAATAAGTTGAAATTGTATTAACCACTTTAACTTCTTTGCTAGTCAGTTTTTTTTTTTTCTTTTATAGTAAAGCGTTTTTCAATTGTAGGCTAAGGATAATCAAAAAGAACTTTTACAACTGCAAGCTTTTAAAATGAGCAAATGTCATTGAGGTCGCATATTTCGATGCCTTAGTTCTGACCGAAAATTCAAACCATTGATAACTATTTGGATAGTGATACTCACTGACAAGGTGCTGCATTTGAACCAGTTAATATATAAATCTCTAATATTTATTAAAAAAAATTGAAGCTGTTGTTTTTTTGGAAAAAATTTAAAAAAATTGGTGTACCTAGGTCCACGGGAACCCGTGCCGACAGACATAGGTACATGCCAGTACTTGGTTATTTGGGAAAGAAGTACTCATTTTTTAAAAAAGCCCAAATAACTTTTGTATAATTGTAAAATTTTTAAAAGCTGGTTCGTAGTTCGTTTTCTAATTAATTTTTTTTTTAATGAGGTATTCCAGGTTGGCAAAAATTTTTGTTCAATTTATTTTTCATATTTTTATAGCTTGGATATTTGAGAATATCGTCCAAAAAGGGTTTTTTGAAATTCGAAATACTTTAGGAGATATGGCCTATTTTGTCCAGCAATGTTTTCGCCAAAATGCAATTTGCTTAATTTGGCTACTTTTTGAATGCAACGGCTTGGAGCGTTCTTTACTAGGTAATAACTTGTTTGTATACGCATTTTAAAAATAAATTAATACACGTTTTAGAGTTTAGGTATTCGAATGTTAGCAGCGTTTAGTTCACTTTGAATTGAGTTATAAACCGGACGCGCGCGAATTACTGAATTAATATAAACGAATTTTGTTTGAAATTTAAAATGTCTTTATTAAACCACTTGAATCTTAAGACTAAACTTAAAAAATATCTTAGAAGCTAATTTGCCTCGATAGTGTGTTTGTATGTATGTATGTATGTCCAAACATTTGTTGTTGAATTCTTTGAGTCTCTGTAGTGGCTGTAGTTCGGTGTCTGCAAATATACTGAATTGGCAAATGTGAATGTGAGAATTTATTCTAAGTTCGGTGCATGAAAATATGCTCCGAATTATAGGTTTTATATGTGTTTTAGCGGATGTAGAGAATTAGGTTACAATGGGAATGTAACTCGCGCGCATACAGTTTTGAAAAGTACAGTTTTAATAAAAAGTTTTGTTTGTGCTAAAGACAATGGATCGAAAAGTAATAGTAATAAAAATACAAGAAACACTGGTAGCAATCGAAAAACTCGTCCCTTGAAACGCCAGTTTCGTGGTAACCAACACGAAAGAGATGAGAACACGCACTATTGAGATTGCCAATTATATTGCAACTGTCATATTTAACGAATGTTTTTTGCCAATACTTAAAAAAATGAACCTTATGGGCATCCCGATTGGCAACGTCACATATGATTTCGCCTTGTCTCGGAACGAAGAACGTTTGAAAAGGTCCGAAGCCAGAGCTCTGGCCGCACCAAACAAGATAAAACTGCCCGAAGAGCACAAAGAGCCGCTGAGTCCTCATTTTTTGAAGAAGAGCAAGGAGTTCTTTATGGGGCTGGCATTACAGATTGACATATGTAAGTATTTCCCAAAAAAAAATTTTTAATTGCCTAAAATTTTCTTTCATTTTTTTTCAAAATCACGTTCTTGAACTTCAAAGTCACTTTTCTCCGGTTCTACTAAGCCGATTTTGATGAAACCAAGTGCAATCGAAGCAGAATTGTCGAATTTCTTAAACTCCATGCCATGCAAAAAATAACTTCATTCTTAAACGCGTTTAACACGAAACAACGTTTTTCGAGCTTGCTTTTTTTTACACTAAACTACAAAAAAAAAAAAGACCCAAAATCGGTTTTTAATTTTTCAATGACCGCCATTTTGTAAAAAATAATCGACAAATTATAATTGAGGTAGGGGCCAGAACTACATATGTATTAAATCTAACGCCGTTTCGTTTTTTCATTTCAGATGATCCAAAGTCGAGTTATCTAGGCCGCAAGCAGCATACCTTTTTTTTCGACGCCCAACTTTTTGAACAGTCCTCGTACAAATGAAAAAAAAATTTTAATATAATATGTTCTTAAAACAATAAAAAAACACCATTAAAATAACTCTCTGCGTTTTCAAATGAGAATTTTTTCAAAGAGGGTCCAAAAACAGTCTTCCAACCAGGAATACTCCCTTAAAATAAACTAAGGGTTTTTCGAAAAAACAGCTCTTTCTTGTTCTTGTTGCTTTAAAAAAATACTCAAAAATCCAAATTTGAAGAAATGGAAATGAAATCTTGTGGGAATCTTTTCTTAAATTATACCTAATGCAGATTCAAAAAATTGTACAATTATGTTAAATAACTTGGTCGTTATGAATTTTTTTCTAGAAGTGCATCTTTTTGAAATTTTTAAGTTTGTGTATTTTTACAAAAAAAATTCCCAAAAATCTAAATGCAATATTTGGAAAACAACAGAACGTCTTGAGCTATTTTCTGAAAAAGCTGAAATTCGGGATAAAAGTATACCTGTTGAAAGTTGATTTAAAAAAAAATATATACTTTAAGTGACCTTTTAAAGCAATTCGATCACACAAAAAAAATTATAAAAAATCGAAGAACATATTTCTCACTCGGAGTAACTTTTATTATTTTATAAAAATGTATATAATACATTCAAATATGTACATGTGATAAAAACTAAAAATTCATTTGAGGTAAAATTTCACATTAAATTAATATATCAAATTCCAAATCAAATTAATAAAACTTAAAGTAATTAAACTCATGAAGGCACTTTAAATGTACTAATTAATGTATGTAACAAAATACTTATAGAAAATAATAAGAGATTGAGATCACTTAAATAATAACTGAAAATAAGAAAATCCATCAAACAATCAGCTTTACACACATCAAATTGAACTTTTCAAACTTCAAATTTAATCTACTACATTTCGAAATTAAACTTTTTATAAATCAATTTAAACATTTTAGACTTTTCAAACTTAGAGTTCAACTATCAAGACATGAAAAAGTCAAAACACGAAATAAGAAGTAAAATTTTAAGTTAAAATTTGGATAAAAATATTAAAAACCTTAAAGGTTGAATTTGAAGTTTAAGAAGTTTAATTTCAAATGTAAATGGTTAAGTTTGAACCGTTTTTTGATCCTCTGCAATGCGTTTATTTTATTTGTAAATAAAATAAACGCTTGTAAATAAACCATGTTTTTAGTAATAATAAATGGTTTATTAATTGTACAATTTACGCACATTTTTGCGTGCACACCGAAATTAAGCTAACTCGTCAGCTAGAATGCAGTCGAATGGCATTTCGAAAGAACCGAATCAAACTTATGCTCGTTCACGATAGACATAATGCGAAAATTAGATAACTTTTCTTGTTTACAACACCGATTAATCAAAAAACGATAACATTCACTCGTTCACGAAAGCTGTTATACCAAACTGTAAAATCCCGAAAGCAATCATTCGATTACGGATGCTGTAATTCGGCCCCTGAACTTAAAATATAAATTGAACTTTAATTTGAATACCACCAAGTTTGTTTCATTTTATATACCTGTACATGAATGAGTAAATGGAACGAACTAAAGGACCTAACGAACTAAAAGAACGAACGAACTAAAAGAACGAACTAAGTAAAACAAGCAGATATTAAAAAGAACGAACGAACTAAAAGAACTAAATTAACGAACTAGTTGATTACATACGATTGAACTAAAAAGAGTGATATCTGTAATGAACTAAAATACCCAAGCCTATTATTAAGGTAGCGAATTTTCTTTTATTTTATTGAACGTATTTGAGACTCCTAAGTTCAAGTAAATAATGTCGGTCTTGAAAGATTTCAGAGATAAAAATTGAGTTTGAAAATTCACTGCAAAGTTTTAGGTGCGTGGAAGCCAATCTAATCTGTAATTGATATTTTACAGTAAAGTGAAGCAATGCATTATAATTTCATTTTATACCAAGTAATTTTTTAAAAATTTAAAAAAAAACAAGCGAAATCTGCACCCTGATGTTTGCTTCTCGGTGATCAGTTTCAAAGCACCGCAACATTTTGATCACTGCAACGAGGAAATTAACAAACTAAATGCCGCCAATAGAACGCCTAATTTGTCTATATATGATCTCCAGGCCAATGACTCTTTTAGTAATGATCAATTTTACACAACGCCTTCCAGGACCTGCTTGACTTTTACCTTCTTTCTTCCATATTCTTATATTTAAACTCTGTATGCTGTAAAAACGAAATTTCCATAAGAAGTACATTGACCTTTTTGACAGCGAACAGGCAGCGGAATTTTTTTTATGAAAAAATTTGTTCAGTGCAGCCAAGCTCACAACCATGTGTGGAGAGTTAAAATGTCAAAAGTTCGCTGGCAATTATATGCCCGTACATTTAATTGCCGCAGAAATTTGACATTCAATAATAAAAAATAAGCAGTAAGTATGTGTTTGTGTTGAATTTGTTCTTAAAAAATTTATTTAGTTTATTCATGTGTAGTCTTGCCTTTTATAGGATATAAAATTGCAGCAATAAAAATATGAATCTGTTAACCAGAATAGCTAGTGCTTTTTCTCAAACAAAAATTTTGAGTCTACAACAAAATTTCGTGTGTAGAATTATGTGCCCAAAAATATTCATTCCTACAGCATACTAAGCTTAAAGCATTACTGTCTGGCCAGAATCATGTCGTTGTCGTGTCGGCAAGAGACAATCGGTAAGAGTTCGCCGAGAATTAAAGCTTTGGCGTTGTCGTTAAATTGACTTGCATCAGTGTTCTCGTCATGCTCTGATTGAAGTAGATCTACTGCTTTAACATCGATTCTACTCCTCTATGTAGTAAGCATTTAACGAAATGTAGTGCATTTTATGCAGATTTCTACAGCTTTTAGAATAAGAAGAAAAGCAAACACTGGTTTTCTGTTACAAAGCTTCAAATGTGTGTAAATTTAATAAAATACGGCAACATTTTTAGAGAGCGGCGAGAGAGAGCTTTCAAATAAACGACAAAGAAAAATAGAAATATTTCTATCTTGACGTTTTCGTTTTCTGCCACAATTGTCTCCCATTAGGTTTTCATTGTTTCTGCCAGCGCTCTGCCTGCCGACACGACAACGACATGACTCTGGTCAGACAGTAAAGCTTGTGGCGTTTTCTTTTTGTTGAAAGCACTCAAAAAATCGAAAAACTCGACTCGCGCCGAGTTACTCGAAAATTCGAATACTCGCACAGGCCTACTTGGGACCCAAAGAAGGGCGGCAGATAGGGGATAGGTGTGCTGGGAAGAAATGTTGAGGGGCAAAAAATAATAGGACCTACTCATATATTTGACCCCTCTAGGAGCTCATCTACGGACGATATAAACTATTTTCGACGGTTTTTTTTTTTTTTTTTTTGTGGGGACCCAAAGAAGGGTGGCAGATAGGGGGTAGGTATGTTCTAAAGAAATGTTGAGGGGCAAAAAAAAAAGGACCAACTGATATATTTTACCCCTCTAGGAGTTCAGCTACGGCCGATATAAACTATTTTCGATAGTTTTAGTGTTTTTTATATCGAAGATAGCGAATTTCCTGAGTATTCGTGTAGTTTATTAAGTGTTAAGAGAAAAAACTGAAACAACGCGTAGATCGCAAGCTCACCTCAGTGCAAGTGCAGAGTGTATGAAAAGATAACAGACAACAAATAAAAAGTTATTCTCTTACGCTACACGACCTGTTGCTACACGACCTGCTGTTTAAATTTATTCGCTTGCAGCTTTGCTTGCAGTGACTGCTACATCAGAGAATCATGGTATATATACTTGATGAATATATTCTTATAACCATCCCATCTCAATTTTGTAGGAAATTGGGATTTTCCTTCCAAAGTTTCCCAAAAGGAGGTTTTTTTTATTTCAAAAGGAGGATCAATATTTAACGATGAAAAACATTTTCAAAGGTAATTTTAGATGGAGAACTGAATACGAAATACATTGTCAATATCTTGGGCCCAATCACGATAGCCAACGGGAATTCGTCGCAAGACTTTTTCCAATTTTCGCTGAAAAAGCAATCGAGTTATCCGACGGATAGAATTTATCAGTCAAATTTACTCACAAAAATTTTTGTCGTGAGATTGAAAAAGTTTAAAAAAATTTAATGTTTTTATTTGAGCAAATAACCACAGAAGGTTAATAAAAAAGGAATGAGGATGACATATTGAGTAAATTAGAAATTAATGAAAGAAACATATTTAATAATGCTACTTAAATTGCAGTGCTACTTAAATTGCTCCAGCTTGGTTTCTAAAAGTTTTTTATCAAGCTCGAACTTTTGAGCTTTTTTCGTTACAAGTGGCGCCCAAGCAGGGACTATCTTCACAGGAGAACAACGCAGAAGGAGTAAAGATTCTACACAGGAAATAACGGAGAAGAAACAATATGGTGCGAACTACATGGATTTATGCACTTCGACGAGACGACTTGGTAGCCTACGCTAAAGAGCTTAACTTTAGCAGCGAAGGAACCGTCGAAGAACTCAGGAAAAGATTTGCGACATTTGCACTGGAACCAGAACAAAAACCGGAGATAGAGCAACGACTTCTCGACCTGGAGGCAAAGCACACAGGAAGTATTTCTCCATGCCCTCTTGCGGTACCGCCCGTGAGCATAGCACCATCGGGATCAGGAAATACAGATATCGGTACCTCAGCAAACAACGAGGTAATGCCAGAAGTACAGCCAGCACCAGAAGCCCAGCAAAACCACAATCCATACGCTGCGGTAATTGACAAGGTAAGAAAGTGGTCTGTGAAATACGACGGAGGTCGAGATCCGCTCGCATTTATTGAACGCGTGGAAGAACTGGCAGAAGCGTATGGCCTAGGAAGAGACCACCTTACCCGAACAATGCCGGAACTATTACGAGATCGTGCTCTGACATGGTTTCGAAATAATAACCGAAGGTGGCGCGACTTCTTGAATTTCTTTCTGCCAGCAAGATATTTCGAGAGATTGGACGATGACATCAGGCAGAGGCAACAGCGCGCTGGGGAGTCCTTTAAGGATTAAGTTCTCGCCCTGCAGAGCTTAATGTGACATTCGAATTACGACGAATATCAGAAGTTGGAAAGGACGTTTCGAAACAGTCGGCAAGAGTATCAACTCTACATTAAAAGAAAAGATTTTAGCAACATGGAAGAGCTAATAGCGTTGGCTGAAGATTTTGAGTGCATACACGCTGACACGGCACCTACACAAGCACCGGCTAAGCGGCCTAGAGAACAACGTCATCGCATGGTCACACAGGCTCCGGAGACATCTATAAATCCACGAACGGCATGTAGACGATGTGGTAGAGATGGTCACATGCGCTACGAGTGACGAAATCCATGGGTAATGTTCTGCT
This sequence comes from Coremacera marginata, assembly GCA_914767935.1. Classification (NCBI taxonomy): domain Eukaryota; kingdom Metazoa; phylum Arthropoda; class Insecta; order Diptera; family Sciomyzidae; genus Coremacera; species Coremacera marginata. Next base: position 99,075,377 of record OU612044.1, read on the forward strand.
GGGAGTGTGGAAAACGTGGCCTTAGATCAATTGACTGCTGTCGTCGGCAGTCGGGAAACGGACGGAACACCCGGTAGAGGCGAGGCCTATCGGGGAACGCACATCTTGTCCTTCGCATCACGTAGAAAGTCTGCAGCACGACGAGGCTCACATATTTGCAAGTATTACACTCGGAGAAGAGATTCAAGAGGCCACCATAAACACAGGAGCAACCAGGAGTTTTATAAGCAAACGATTAGCAGAGAAACTGGCACACGCAGGAGAAAGGGTAGAGGAAGATATAGTCGTTAGAATGGCCGTCAGATCTGTGCGAACCGTGAGCGAAGCACTGATCCTGCAAATAAGGTTGGGGGAAAACACTTGCAGGATTCCACTACTCGTCCTACCCGATATAGTGGATGAGGTGATTTTGGGAATGGACTTTCTGCTACAAACTCAGGCAACTTTTACATGTGGTGGCCATACCATCACGTTGAAAAGGCACGAGGCGACAACAGGTGCTAGCGTTGCCCCATTGTGCACAGTGGTGCGAGAAGTCGAAGCAACGGAAGAGGAGAAAATGGAGAGTTTCTTAAGGAGAGAATTAGCCGAGTTCGAAAAACTACAGGGCCTATCCAACATTACGACCCACAAGATAATCATGCAAGATGATAGACCCATAAAACAGAGATATTTCCCGAATAACCCAGCGATGCAAGCGATCATTAACCAGGAGATCGAAGAATTGATCGAGAAGGGGTGCATCGAGCCCTCATACAGCCCCTACAGTGCGCCAATCGTATTGGTGAAAAAGAAGACTGGAAAATGGCGACTCTGCGTAGACTACCGCAATTAAATGCAAAATCTGTACCGGATGCTTACCCAATACCAAGAATACACCACATACTAGACCGACTGCGAGATGCCAAATATATAAGCAGTCTAGATCTCAAAAATGGGTATTGGCAGATTCCGATGGAGGAAAAGAGTAAACAGTTTACTGCATTTACGGTACCGGGTCGTGGACTTTTCCAATGGCAAGTTATGCCTTTTGGGCTGCATTCAGCTCCCGCAACTTTTCAACGAGCGTTAGACCAAGTGATCGGTCCTGAAATGGAACCGCATGCGTTTGCCTATTTAGACGACATTATTGTTACTGGGAGCTCATTCGAACAGCATATGAAAAATCTAAAGGAAGTGTTTCGTAGACTCCGGGCGGCGAACTTGAAAATCAACACGGAGAAATGTGAATTCTTCAAACGGGAAATAAAATATTTGGGCCATGTGGTAAGCAGCCAAGGAATACATACCGATCCAGGCAAAGTATCTGCGATAAAGGAATTACAACCCCCCACCAACACGAAAGAATTACGACGAGTTCTGGGAATAGCTTCATGGTATCGACGCTTTGTTCCAGAGTTTTCGACCATCGTACACCCCCTTACAAAACTCTTAGGAAAAGGAAAGCATTGGAAGTGGAGTGAGACCCAGCAGGAAGCGTTTGAAGCCCTCAAGGGGAAGTTAACTGAGGCACCAGTCTTGGCATGTCCAAACTTCGATGAAAAGTTTACGTTACAAACCAACGCCAGCGACTATGGCCTTGGAGCTGTTCTAACACAAGGCTAGGGCGATGAGGAGAGAGTAATTGCGTACGCCAGCCGACATCTAAATAAGGCAGAGTGTAATTACTCAACAACGGAGAAGGAATGTCTCGCGATTGTGTGGGCAATCCGGAAAATGCGACCGTATCTGGAGTGGTATAGGTTCACAGTGATAACGGATCACTTGTCTTTAAAGTGGTTAAACTCGATAGAGAGTCCTTCAGGTCGCGTCGCTAGATGGGCATTAGAACTGCAGCAACATATGTTCGATATACAAATCGAAGAGGAAAGCTAAACGTAGTCGCCGACGCCTTATCCCGGCAACCGTTAGAGACATTACGGAAAACAAGTACGGAAGAAACCCAAGACTACACATGTAACTGGTTACACAAGAAGATGCAAGAAGTCATGGAGAACCCAGCGAAGTTCCCAGACTATGTGATAGAAGATGGGCAGATGTACCGTTACATATCGAGTCAGGCAAACGATGAAGATTGTGTCCCGTGGAAGCTTTGTGTACCAAGCTTCTCAAGAGAGAGAGTTTTGAAGGAAAGCCACGATAGTCCATGTCTGGCCATTTAGGAATACGGAAAACTATTGCTAGAATAGCCAATAGATACTATTGGCCAGGAATGTTCCGCGATTTCGGCCGTTATGTTCGTCGCTGCAAATAATGTCAACGCTACAAGCCAAGCCAACAGAGTCCCGCTGGTAAAATGCTTACCCAAATTGCGGAAGAGCCTTGGGCAATCTTGTGCGCTGACTTCGTGGGACCTTTGCCCCGGTCAAAACATGGTAACACAATGCTTCTTGTATTTTTCGACAAGTTCTCGAAATGGACTGAAGTGATCCCGCTTCGCAAAGCAACCAGCGATCACTTCCAAGGCACGTTTCGAGAACGTATTCTAGCGCGATTTGGCGTCCCAAAGGTCCTCATTACGGACAACGGCGCACAATTCACGAGTCGAACTTTTAAGAAATTCTTAGCTGATATGGGTGTAAAACACCAGTTCACCGCTCCATATACACCGCAGGAAAACCCGACGGAACGCGCAAACAGAACGATCAAAACGATGATAGCCCAATTCACAGGTGAACAACAAAAGGTCTGAGATGAACTTCTCCCAGAAATCCCCCTGGCTATGAACACAAGTGTCTCTGAAACTACAGGATACAGCCCAGCATTTTTAATCCAAGGACGAGAACTTAGATTACCAAAAACACTGTATGACGAACATACATTTGGCACAGGGCAGGAGGCCCTGACAGCTTCAGAACGGGAAATGAAGTTGAAAGAAATTTTCGAGATTGTACGCCGAAATCTGGAAAGAGCGGCCCAGGATCAAGCTCGACACTACAACCTGCCAAGGCGAAACTGGAGTCCAAAGATCGATGAAGTTGTTTTGATAAAACAACACCACCTGTCAAAAGCGATAGATAACTTTGCGACTAAGTTGGCCCCAAAGTTCGATGGTCCATACAAAATCATAGATTTTGTATCCCCGGTCATAGTGCGCGTCAAGCGCGAAGAGGAAACTCGAATGAAAAATGCCCACGTCAGTCAACTGAAGCCTTTTCAGTCTGATGACCAACAGGCCTAAGCACTGGGATCGCAGCGCCACCTGTGTCAGCAACTGAGACCGCAGCACCACCTGCGCCAACAACTGAGATCGCAGCACCACCTGCGTCAACAACTGAGATCGCAGCGCCACCTGCGTCAACAACTGAGACCGCAGCACCACCTGCGTCAACTGAGATCGTAGCCACACCTGAGCTAACAACTACGTATCAGCCTAATAAATGCCACTTCGAAGCGCCATTGGTGTCAACAATTTCCGAACACAGCTTGCATGATAGCAGAATATCCAACCACACAACCGAATATTCAACTGCATGACCACCGAATATCCCACTGCATGACCATCAAATATTATGTTGCATGACCACCGAACATTTATCTGCATGACCACTGAACATCCAGCTGCAAGACCACCGAATCTTTGGTGGTATGACCACCTAATGTCCAGCTGCATGGCAGCACATTCGACTGCAAAACGGCAGCACACAGGCGGCATGACAGCAGCATACCGGGCCACACGCAGTAGCAGATATTCTACTACATGCAAGCTAAGCCACCCACAGGTAGTGCTGCGAGCACAGCCGCGTCTGCTAGAGCAGCAGCGCAACGTCACCACATCTCCTGCACGGCAGGAGACGCAACAGAGATGCCCCCGGTAGCAATATACCGTGCGAAGACACCAACGTCAAAATTTCAAAAATATTTGGGTACTTACCAATACATTTATACACAGAGAAGCGTGCGCGGCGCTGCCACTTACCACGCACGCTGCGCAGTCGGAAAACTTTGAAGGCCAAAGTTGGAGCCCCGATGAATTCCGACGATGGCCAACAGCCACGGAAAATAAATGCAACCGAAACCCTAACCTGAGCGGGGAAAATCGCGGAAAAAGAAAAGAAACCCTAACGATAGAAAAGAACACAAAGGGAGCGTCAAGTTGGTGCTGGTAACAACCATCACTGTATTTATTAAGAAAACTAATATACACAATATTACATAGCACTTAACAGAAAAGGAAAAAAAAATAAAATCCGCTCGGTCTTTGATTGAAGATTATGAAAGATTTGATGAAATTTGTTTGATGCAAAGAAAAGAGCAGGAAGCATGCTGAAAATATGGAAAAAAAGGGAAAATTAATTATAAATATTAATTATTGTTCTATAAAAAAGAAAAAAAAACCTTTTCTCTCCTCTCTGTCTTTGATTGAAGATGATGAAAGATTTCAAGATTTGAGGAACTTTGTTTTGATGCAAAGAAAAGAGCAGGACGCATGCTGAAAATTTGGGAAAAATAAAGGGAAAATTAATTATAAATTTTAATTATTGTTCTATAAAAAAAACAAACCTTTTCTTTAAAACACACAGCAAGAAGATAAGCAGCTGCGAAAACAATGAAAATAAAATGGCAGAACGTCAAAGCCATGACAGCATGACAAAACAAGTGCTGCCAAGTTACAATCCACAAAAAGGGGTAGAACACACGTGCAGGGGTATGTTCACTGAAAAGTGACTACCAACCTTAAAATTACTACAAGGAACAAGAAAGAACAAAGGAAAGCGAAAAAAAGGAACCGATCCAAATATGGGGAGGTCATACAGGAATGACATTTTGACCAAATGATCATTCGATCTTAAACCACGAGGTAATATAGAACGGAGGAAAAAAAAAAACACAACAACAACGAAGTAACAAACATTAAGACTCAATATACATATAAACAAGAGGTAACAAGAGGAAATTTTATTTGAAAAAAAAGAAAGAAAATGAACAACTAAAAAATTCAATAAATTTTAAGGCATTATGGACAACCAAGAGGTAATCGTCATCAGCGACAGCGAGATGGAGGAGAGTGATGTCGAGTCTCTCGGACGACTATTCACTGACTCTGACTTGGAAGTCTTAGAGGAAGAGCAAAGTGTTTATCCGCAAGACGAAGAAGAAGAGGCACCACCTGCTCCATCCTGGACCTCAGAAGAGCAGGAGGAAGAAGAAGAAGAGGAATCCAGGCCTGAGGGCAGGTTCGACTTACGGGTCGAAGAGGAAGTGGAGAGGTGGCCCGGCTACCGCATGAAGATCGTGCGGATTACAGCCACCTTTTTGCAGGAATGTGAGGACGACGGGGGCAGGAAACCGATCGTCGAATTTCCGCCATCACCACCGCCAGCGATAGATTGCGCGGACTGCGACATGGGATATGTCGAAGAAGGAAAATTTGACGACGTCAACAGCAACGTCGACGACATCACCCACAACAACAACAACAACAAGAGCTGCGGCAAACAATTGGACGACAACGCCAACAACAAAACCAACAACATCGAGAACGACAACAGGTATGGTAGTGTCAGTTCGAGCACTAGTAGGGCATCAGAGGCACTGCACATCGACAGCAGCGACGTCGATGACCTCTACCCTGTTGCCATAACCAACGCGGTGCAAATGATGCTGGCGGGCCGACGTCCAGGCGAAGTGCCGCATCAAAATTGGCAGAAGAGGCGAGGTGAGGATCCGCTGTCTTGCCAAAGTAAGGAGGGCGTGTGACGCATAAAATTCAACGGCGAATTTTATCGCCACAACAAGCACGAGAGGCACGTGGTGAACATCGCCACCATAATTTAATTTGTTTATACATACTTACATTTTTTAAACATACCCACATTGTTATACACTATTTTTTTGTACGTTTACACAAATACACTGAAGAACAAACAAAAATAAAAATGCATGAATTAAGCCCTGTCTTTGTCTTACACTTTTAGATTCACATAGGTTCAGCTGGGGTAGTTGTTGTCCAGTTATACAAGAGGAGAAAATCACAAACACATGCAATAGTAGTCTCTCGCCAAGCAAAGCCAAATTGCTGTGCACATATGATTAAGGCAATAACAAGCAGCGCAACAAGTAGGAAAAACTCGGCACGTGACAACTACAACGAGAGCGATGTACGGGAACTTGTTTACGCCAAAAATGCAAAACGGGAACTTGTTGACAAAATCAACAGTCTCGAAGTTTCGAAAACGGGAACTTGTTTACGCCAAAACGCACGCATAAGATCGTATAAATAGCAGGCGGCAGCTACAGTTGGGGATTCAGTTCTTTTGAATAAATTTGCGTGTAACAATTCAGTGAGAATAAACATCAGTACGATTAATTTGGAATTAACTTCAGTGCGAAAATAAAACAATTCAGTGGTGAAGACAGCAAGTGCGAGGAATTAGTCGGGAAAAATCGCCGATCTAGCTATCATACCATAGACAAGGGAACACACTGTTCGATCGTTCGAAGAGACAACAGGCAAACAGCGAACGAGAAGAAATCTACCGTGCCAGGAAGGAGAGTAAGTGGAAATATTAGCAGAGTCGGTGGCTTGTAGGCCCCTGCGAAACCCAACCAAGAACAGAGTCGATGGCTTGTAGGCCCACCTGCACACACAACAGTAGCGAAGTCGGTGGCTTGTAGGCCCACTCGCGAAAGCATCAGCAGATTAAGTGGCTTGTAGGCCCGACTGTTTTATTTTTTTTAGCAGAGTCCGTGGCTTGTATGCCCGCCTGCTCCAATAAAAGGTACATAGTCCGTGGCTTGTAAGTCCGCGTGCCTATTTTTGTTTCGAGCAACAGCGTCCGCGGCTTGTAGGCCCGCCTGTTGAACAGCAGCCGAAGCAGCACATACCCTGAAACAGAGCTTGTGAATTAAATCAATAATCAATTACTACATTGTCACTTTAAGAATACACCACAATAAACATTGTTCATTTTTTAAATTTGAAAAATACTTAGTTTTCTTGTTTGAACCCTGGGAACCCGCTGAGCGTACCTCAGCAACATCAAAAGGACCAACCAGAGGTTCGTTACAAGGTTGAGTGTTTGAACTTCATGGTTATGGCGTTTTTCTCTTCTATATTTTTCTCAAGCACTTTACCAATCGCCGTGAGTAGCGTTCCAGTTTGGCAAGGCAACAGTTTTGTTCTTTAGCAAAAATACATTTAATCATTGACTTAAAAAGTTATATAACCCTGATTACAGGGTTGTTATGGAAACTGTCACAGAATTGGCACAGAATCGGAATTGAAATCGATATTGGTTTAAAATGGTGTTATGAAACCGACTTGGTTTTGCTATTTTCGAAAACATGCAAATACGATATTCGAATCAACTGATTCGCTGAACTGTCAACAAAAGGCTTGCATGTTTTGATTTTTGTTGTGAATAACTTTTAGTGATTGTGCAAAGATTTAAAAAAAGTTTAGAAATATGAGCTCTGCTGTAGTAGCATTTATTTTAATGGAAGAATCCGAGGAAGAGTTTAACGAAAGGATAAGGCGGAAAGTGTTAAGAGACAAAAGTAATCCGTTAAAGTTACCGAAATCCATGTAAGTATTATTTTTGTCTTTTTGCATTTACCCATATATGAATTCGTTGATCAATTCCGGCTAAATGAGTAACCGTTTGTTATGGTGCTTGAAACCACAAAACCTTATTTGAAACAGATGTCTACTCCTCCCTTGCTGCAACTAGCGGCGGCTATAAGATTTTTCGTGGAAGGGTCGTATCAACGGTCTGTTGGAAGCGGCGTGAACGCGTGCTTAGCGAGGCCTACAGTGCCTATAGTGATAAGAGAAGTACTGAAGGCTCTGGAGTGGTTAATTTGTCGTACCTAGATGCAACTAGAGATAGATGAAAAGAAAGGCAAGAGACTATTTTTATAGCAGGTACCGCATTCCAGGTATTACTGGTTGCATCGACGGAACGCACATAAAAATTGCGAAACCGTCCTCTGACGAACACTTGTCCTACAACCATAAAGGCTATTTTAGCACAAGTGCGATGATGAAAGTCAAAAATAATAAATATTTTGTTATTACTTTTCAACAGTTTATTTAAAAGATTTGCGACAATATGTTGATTCGAGCGGTAGACGCACGATATCCTGGCTGGATATCTCCTGGAAGACTCTTGTCCGGAATATTAGCAGCGCTAATATTGAGGTACTTCTTGCTAAAAAATAAAAAAAGGAACAAAGATAATCATTTCTTCTGCTTTTCAAAGTCAAACTAGACAAGATACAGCTCCAGCTGCTGCTTCTTTAATTGATTTTTTTCTTGCATGGCAGTCAACATGCTTCACTCATGCTTTGAAATTCGTTTTTCAGTTCAACAACTGCCTTTCCAACTGACTCGTTGCTTTTCTCTATTGCGCGGTATATTCTTCTCAAGCTGCTCGCATTTTCTTTTTCAATTATGAGTTCAATTATGAGGAACGTTGTTAAACGCTGAGAAATGGGTTCAGGCTTGAATTTTTTCGGTGTGTTGGAAGTATGTTACGTCAGGCATCTTTTTTTTAAGAAGTCGATGGCATTTCGTCATCAGCCTGCCACATCTTCACTTACTGGCACACCTGGTATACCCTCTACTGCTTGCATTCCACATATGCGGACAATAGCCTCATCCGCATTGGTAAGGTGGTGTTTTGTGAAAGTACCATCACCAGTTGCTTGTGCTTCCATTCTGTTGTGTGCTAACTTCTTCTTCACTTCATTCTGATACCATATTATAGTCCATACCTAAAGAAATTTGAAGGCGTCAATAAATAATTGTACCTCTTTTTTTTTTGCATATTTAACTTTTTCCAGCCAATTGAGTCCTTCGTAGGCTGGCCTGCAGCATTTAAGCTCACCACAAGTTCCTGCCATAAAGATTCAACAAGCGGCTTGTCTTTTTTGGTGAAGCCCTTGGCCAGGTCAGAATAATTAAAATCGTTCACTTCTTACATTTTTCTAAATTTTTCGCTGCTTTGAAAAGCTAGCACACACTTTCAGCAATTTTGACAACTGTCTGCTCCTTTAAAGCAGACAACTAAGTCGATAAATCGGTTTCTGCAATACCTTATATCGATAAAAAACCAATTTCGAAAATGAAAGCAATTTCAAAATCGATAATCGGTTCTTATAACACCAAAACGAAATCTGTGTCGATTTTAAATCTGATTCTGGCAGTTGTCGGTTTTCATACCATCCCTGAACGTGAAAATATTTAATTGAATTTTTCTAAGTTCCTTTTCTCCTATGTTTAAAAAAACTTCAACCCTTTACTTACTTACTTTCTTCGAAATTCTGGCATAAATATCGAAAATGAGAAATTTCGTCGGATACCTCGATTACAATTTTCTTTACGTCGGATATCCGTCGAGCGGAAAATCCGACAGTACCGCAATTGGGCGCCTTTTTCCAAGTACATTTCCTCAAATTCGTCAATTGTTTGTTTGTCGTTGACCACATTATATTTCGATGAGATTTGGCAAAAATTTGTTGAACAAATAAGTCTTCAAAAATAATTTGGTTATGAGAGGGGATAATTGGAGTATTTAAGGCAAAAAATTAGGTTCGGAGGTATTTAAAATTTTTGGCATAGAAAGGGTGATAGATGGGATGGTTAGTTATAAATACAAGATAACATCAAAAATGTATCCCTTAGATTAAGAAATACGATGATTAGGGAAACAACAAATTTCAGCTTGGAAGGTGCTCTGTAAATATTTCTGATTAAAAAAAAAAATAAATTGTTGATGGTGAGCCGAGATTTTTAACCCTAAGTATGCTGTAGGAGCGAAAACAAAATTTCCATAAGAAATACATTGAGTTTTTTGACAGCGAACAGACAGCTGAATTTTTTTTTACCTAGGTAGTACGCTGTTGAAGGAAAAAATTTGTTCAGTGTAGCCAAGTTCACCATGTGTGGAGAGTTAAAATGTCAAAATTTCGCTGGCAATTATATGCCCGTACATTTGATTGCCACGGAAATTTGACATTCAACAATAAAAAAACAAGTATCAAGTTATTTTGTTTATTAATGTGTAGTCTTGCCTTTTATAGGATATAAAATTTCAGCAATAAAAATATGAATCTGTCAACCACAACAGCTAGTGCTTTTCCCCACATAAAAAAATTTGACTCTACACCAAAATTTCGCGTGTAGAATTATGTGCCCAAAAATTTCCGTTCCTACAGAATACTAATGGCGTTTTCTTTTCTCGAAAAATTCTGCATCTTTCTGCCCTCTGAAAAGTCTGCACTTTTTGTGTTTTCTCAAAAAATATGTTGACCTATAAAATTAAATCGTGTTCTTTCTCGAAAATTTTGACCTGAAAAGTATAAAAAATGCAGAATTTTTGCACTCTCAAGATCGATGGTTTCAGAGTTCTGCCCTAAATGCTACCAACTGAAGAAACATAAAAGTGACATGTTAAGAAAACAAGGAACATTGTATTGCCATTTTATTAAAGACAGCTTTTTCTTTACAAATATTTATTATGATTAAACATTAAATGGCTGGTATTAACGAAATAGACACATCTTTGGTTTTAACGATATGAACGAAATTATTACTAATAAGTTAATTTACCTTCAACAAAATTTTCGTCGTCAGACATTTTGAATTTAGTTTTGTGTTTTACTATTTCACGGAAGACTTACAATTTATTTGACGTTTTTTGATAAAACAGGGCAGACAACATAACATTGAAATTAAATGTTGCATTTTTATGTTCTTTTCTCGACTAAGAACAGGCCAACATTTTTTGAGTTCAGGTTAAAATTTAAAAAATTCTGCACTCAGAGATTGTTTGGCGAGAAAAGTGTTGTGGTCCAGGAATTAAGTATGAAAACTCGTATTTAATGTTAAACAATAAATAAAATTTATTTAAATATATATAAAGCAAAAGACATCAGATTATAAGATGCTAGATCATTTAGCTTGCACAAACAGAAAAGAAAGAAATTAAAATGTGTATCTATTGTGAAAACTAATGAAAACAAAAGTGTTGCTACATGGCTATAATAAAATATGTCAAAGCCTCGTTCACACGACTCCAACATCTCCCCTTGTTAAGAAAGATCAAAGTCCTTCATCCATGCTGGTGTCTTAACTTGTCGCTGCGGTTGAACCCTTACTTTATGAAGAACCCGATGAATCTGTAGACCCCATATCGGAAGCATCATTTGTAGTGTCTGGTGCTTGGACCGATAGTTCCGGTTGCTCGTATTTTGCACAGCTGCATCTCCTCGGCATGGATCTGGTGTTGTTGAACAATCCTGAGAATAGCCTCGTTCTGGTATCTGGTGAAGATAAAAAGTATCGCATAAATATCTGTAACCATCTGTTGGTTCTGAACCTTCATTATTAAAACGTGGCTTTAGTTGGTTAACATGCAATCGAATGCTGTTAATTTTTGGCAACAATACATTATAGTTTATTTATTTATTTATTTATTATTATCTAGCGACACAAGTCTTATAGATTGCTTAAAATTATTACAATATACTAATATATATACACTGAAAAAAAAAAAATTATAAAGTTTTGTAAGATATTATTAAATAATAGACAACAGATTAATCTTAAAAGTTTCCCTGTCTTGACTGACATCAACTATATCGCACACAGAGTTAAATGCAACACTCGCATTGTTAACAACATCACTGTATCCATAATTTGTTCTGTGATAAGAAATATAAAACAGCCCTCTTTGCCTTATATATCTTTCAGGAGCATAGATTTTAAAAAGACCAAGAATTTGAGCACAATCGATATGGCTCATCATGACATCCCTAGCCATCATAATTAAATGATACTTTCTTCTTATCTGAAGTGTTTTCAAACCAAAAAGTGCACACCGCTCTAGATAAGTCGGAGCAAAATTCCAGTTAAGCTTATACGCACAAATTCTTGTAAATCGCTTTTGAACATTTTCAATCCTTTTTATATGAACATTATAATAGGGATCCCATATAATACAACAATATTCCAGAAGAGAACGAACTAATGAAATAAAAATAGACTTTAAGGTATATGGATCTTTAAAATCTTTTGTATTACGCAAAACAAATCCTAACATTGCGTTAGATTTGGATATAATTCTATCGAAATGTTTCGTAAAACTAAGCTTCTCGTCAAATAAGACTCCAAGATCCAACTTACAGCATTCTCGAGACAAAACAATGTTTAGAATAGAGTACTCAAACAAAATTTTACTGCGGATCATGTTAAAAGACATAGCATTACATTTATCTACATTGAGATTTAGTTTATTATCATAACACCACCCTTGCAACCGGTCAATATCCTGCTGCAGAAGTCGGCAGTCAGCTAAGGATTCGATGGATTTAAAAATCTTCACGTCATCCGCATACATCAAGCATTGGGAATGAAGAATATAATTTGGCAAATCATTAATAAAAAGGAGAAAAAGTAATGGACCAAGATGACTTCCTTGAGGAACTCCCGAAAAATTATAGACTACTTTTGAAATTGTCTTACCAATTTTCACAAGCTGCTGGCGTCCAATTAAGTAATTCGAAAGCCATTTCAAAAATGTCGAATGAAAACCCATTGCAGCAAGCTTATTAAGTAAGACATAGTGTTGAACTGTCGAAAGCCTTAGCAAAATCTGTAAATACGACATCTATATGTTTCCCTTTCTCAAGATTGCTTCGTAAAAAGCATGAAAAAAGTGTTAGATTAGTAGATGTGGACCTACCACTAACAAAGCCATGTTGATATTCAGTTATCGAATTTTTTATAATATTATAAACACATTTCTTAACAATTGCTTCAAAAATTTTCGGAATTATTGGTAATTTTGAAATAGGTCGATAGTTTGAAACATCTTGTCTACTACCACCTTTGTGGATTGGAACAATAAAAGATTCCTTCCACACATCTAAAAACTCACCACAGTTTAACGACAAATTAAATATTTTCGTTAGAGGTTCCACAAGGTTAGGCGCGCACATCTTTAGAAAGATAGGCGGAATATTGTCTGGTCCACAACTTTTGTTTATATCCAGCTTGAGAAGTTCAAACTCCACTTCCAGCTCAGTGAGGACAAGCAACCCAATTCCAATTTGAGATGCATTATTGATATGATTATTGTCGTGAGCCCCATTACTACAGTTATCAGCAACAAAATTATTATTTATTTTCTCTATCATTGCTGATGATGTTATGCTTGTGGTCTCAAAAATTTCAGGTCATTTTGGTTTGTATTAATATATTGCAACTCAAAGTCATACCTCATTAAAGTAAGCGCCCATTTCTGTAGTCTATTTGCCGTGTGTGCTGGAATGCTTTTGTTACTGCCAAAAATTGCAAGGAGCGGCTTATGGTCTGTGCAAAGAATAAATTTTCGTCCAAATATGTAGCGGTGAAATTTTTTACCGCAAAAATTAACGCAAGTGTCTCTTTCTCAATTTGAGAATATTTCTGCTCGGCTGACGTCAACGTGCATGCAAATGAAGGAACGAGCATAGAGAATTTAGAGACATTCCTGCAAACTTACAGATCAACGCCAAATCCAAATGTTCCAAACGGTACATCTCCAGAAGAAGAATTTTTGAATAGAAAGCTTAAAACATCATTAGATTTAATAAATCCTAAAGCAATACAACGGAATATAACTAAAAATACAACAGCACATTAAAGGAGCACATTTGATGAGTGGTACACTCGACACGAGGATGTTCTTAAAGTCGATGAAAAAGACTTGGATGAAGCAGCACGGGTGCGACTACTGTTGACGAAACTCAATCATATAGCCTACGGCAAGTATTCTACATACATTTTACCGAAAAATCCACGACATATAAATTTTAAAGATACGGTCAAACTTTTGCAAGACATGATCGGATCGCAAGAGTCAATTTTCAGCCACAGATACCGATGCTTGCAACTGACCAAGGCAGGCACGAAGACATTGTGACCTATGCAGCGAGAGCAAATGAAAATTGCGAAATATTCAAACTAGCAGATATGACTGCCGACCAATTCAAGTGTTTAATTTTTGTTCTTGGGTTGCAAATTAAGCAAGATGCAGAAGTTCGCACAAAGTTGTTAGCTGGCTTGGAGGATGAAGCAGACCAAAAGCTAAGCAAGTTAGTCAGCGTTGCAGAGCGGATACTTAATTTGAAGAAAGACACAGTGCTTATTGTACAGCCAAACAAAGTCGTAAATGCGATTAAAGCACAATTTGCTAACACAGCGGCTACACAGGCCAGTGACAGTGAAAGTGCGAAAGAATACGTGTACTGTTCGAATGATTCGAAGAATTTCGAACTTTCATGCTTTCATGCAAGAGGTGCTACACAGGCTAGTGAAAGTTTGAATCAATTTAATTTAATGATTTGTTTTTGAGTTAATTTTCTTTCATTGTATATTTTTTTGTATATTTATTGTAATAAAATTGTATAGTTTTCACTTTTATTTGCAACTTTTCACATTTGTTTCATTTGCTTTGTAAATGTAAACAAGTTATCAGTGTTGCGTCTTGTACGAAATCGAGGAAAACGCGAAATGAATCCACCAAAAGTAATTAAAAACAACACTGATATCCCTCTTTTTGACATACACTAGCCGCTGCTGTCAAAATCCACTGGCTTTGAAATTTCGTTGCTAGTAGCGATGAAAGTGCCGTGAAAGTGAATCCTGTGTGAGTGTGTTTGTAAAAAAGTGTGAATGTATTGAGTTTTTCGAACTACTGGGCCAGTATACTAGCCTGTGTAGCATGCCTGTAACAACAAAAATTTCAAGAAAAGTCAAAAGCACAAACAAAATACAATTCATACATACAAACAATTCATCATACAAACAAATATGATGTTGAATACTCATCATACTATATCGCACTAAGCTTAAGGGGTAACATGACATTGGCAGTTTTTTGGCAGTTTTTTGAAATCGATTTTTTTAATAATTTTGTATTTTAGTAAATATTAAGATTCTAAGAAAAAACTTTCATGGAAAAATTCCTACGGGTTCAAAAGTTACAGCCGGATTAGTGAAAGCGCATTTTTAATTTTTGCGCTACCTACGTACGGCAGCTGGTAAATACTTGTTTTAATTGCTACCTGACTTTTGGTGGTTGTTATTTCGTACCTACTTGAAGGGTGATTGCTAAACGATTGCAAAAAACTATAAGAAACAACACAAGATAACGAAGGCATACAGTACGAAGCAGGCATGGCAAATTGAGGGTAACCTTTTTTTTTCTTTGTTCACAAACTTTGAACGCGTTTATCTCGAAACCATGTTTTTCGTACTGGTTGCGGCACTAGCGGGTTAATTTTTTGACGAAATTTTTATTTTTTGTATTTTTTTATACTTAATTCGCTATCGTATGACACGAGCTGTTTTTAACATTTTTTTTAGATTTTTTATGAATTTTTAAAGTTAATATTTTTTTCGAAAAAATACACTTTCAAATTTGGAACATCACCAAAAATTTAAAAATAATTTAAAAAAAAGCTCATGTCATACGATAACCAATTTTGTTAAGATTTAAAAAAGTAATTTTTTTCCCGATCGGGCAACTTTTGCAACTTCCAGCGCTGCAACCACGAGGCCCCGTTTTTTTCTCTGCCGCCAGTTTGGAGCTCTATAAAACCAGGCTGGAGTGAAAAATATATTTTTTTTAATTTTTTTTCTTGTAATTTGTAAAAAAATTTTTCAAAAATGTTTGTATTTGACTTTAGAGTTATGAATTTTTAAAAAAGGTCTGTTTTCTCTGCCGCGAATGTCGTGTCCCACATTAAAGAGAAAATCGAAGAGTCAAAAAGCTACACTCTAAGGACAAAAAAAAAGAAAGATTTTAACGACGACATATTGTTTTCAAAAGCTGAATTAAAATAGCTTGATTTTATTTTATTATAAAAACAATCATAAACCTCAACTCCAGTTCAATTTTCTCATTAACTTCTATCTCTCATCTCTATACAGGGTGCCCCGCAATTGAGTGCAACTATTTACGGAGGTAAAAGGTTATGTTGAGCTGAGAAAAAAATCATATGAGAGGGGGGGTCTATTTTCACATTCTTAGGAGCTATAGGGTTAATAAATATTTCATGACTTTGGCTTACATTATTGTTTCTAGCAGAAAACGAACTTAAATAAAATTTATTTTGGTAGCTCATTATAAAGGCAATAAAATCACCTTTCTAACGGAATATCAACAAACCCCACCAACTTAACCGTTACCGAACTGTGCTCGTGTGAAATCAATTGATTGAAACTATCAAATTTTAACTTTGAATGCAAATTTCTTAAAATTTCGCGTACTTCATGAATTTTTTTTTATAATCAACTTTGTAATTTTCAATGTTCTTTTCAATGACACCAATTACATAAATGTATCTTAAAAAACTTATACTAATTAGAAAACAACGATATTATCTACTGAATAAATAATTGCAATGTAATTATTTACCACTCTTTTCTAATAGGTATAATTTTTTTAGTACAGCCAACTTTTTATTTTTTAAGATAAATTTATGTTTTTGGTGTCATTGAAAAGAAAATGGAATAAATTACAAAATTACTTATATAAAAAACAAATTTCATTTATCACGCGAAATTCTGAGAAATTTGCACTCAAAGTTGAAATTTGGTAGTTTCAACCGATTGATTTCATCTTTCGACGAGCACAGCTTGGTAATGGTTATGTCGGTACTGTTTGTTGATATACCGTTGAAAAAGTGATTTTATTGCCTTTCAATGAGTTATCAAAAAAAGTTTTCCGTAACTTAGTTTTTGTGCTAGATATAATAACGTCAATCAAAGTCGTGAAATATTAGTTAACCCTGTAGCTCCTAAGAATGTGAAAATAGACCCCCCCTCCCATACGATTTTTTTCTCAGCTCAGCATAACCTTTCATCTCCGTAAATAGTTGCACTCAATTGCGCTCAATTCAATTGCACTCAATTCAGAATTTCACTTATCCTTAAATTTTTCCTTTCTTTTATGATACGGAGAAGGTAAATGAAATTAAAGCGGAACTTAAAGCATTGATCCTAAAGCAAAAATCTCTTGGAAATGTTTCTGATCAATTTTGTATTCCTAGAGTGTTGTTGTTTCAAATTGGGAAATTTTTTTTAATGAACTAATATGCATATATGCCAGCGATTAAGAACTTATTTTGCCTTTGATTTTACTCTTACAGCGCTGAATAAGGAAGCATCTAATTTTTGGAATTTTCTAAGGGTACCTACCACATATCAGAACACAAGACAAAAGTGAGAGTATCGCTCAAAACATTGACCAGGAATTGGGTTTTTACAGCTATTTGGCACGAATCGATCCTGGAGCAATCGATGCTATGGTGGCAAAAGGAAAAACCGAAACTTCCACATCTTTCATCCACGACATTAAGATATCTACCAAACTCATGTACGTCAGTCGAGAGTGAGAGGCTTTTTTTTCTTCAGCTGGTGGTATTGTCAATGAAAAACGGTCATCTATTCTACCGTTTCTCTAAGTTTCTTCTATAAGTTTGATATTTTTGCATAAAAACCTTTAGTTTGATGTCTTTGAAATGTATGTTAGATACTTTAAAATAATAATAAAATGCATATGTATAAAATTACTTATATTATCTTTCTTTCTCTCTCATTCTTTTGACATTTTGATTTAATATAACACTATGAATAAAAAGTAGTGTCTTTGGATGCCTTGATTTAAATTCTCTATAATACAAATTATAAGTATTCACAGAGAAGTGGCAACCCTGTTCCATTCTTTGAGCCGTTTTAGTAACATCGTACCGAGATAGAGAAAAGTACCCAGTTGAAAATGCATTGTTAATTTATAAACAGAACCAAATCATTTAAAGTTTTACCGCAATGTACCCATACATTTTTTAAGTTCTTCCATTTTAAACAGAACATATCGGTTTTTATAATTTGACATAACTGATTCTTTTCGAATATATAATACATATTTGAGCCCTGCATGAATATATTCATCAAGTGATTTATGCTTCTCGAATAAAGGTAAACAACAGGTCGTGTAGTGCAGTTCAAAATTGCGCAAGAGAATAACTACTTATTTGTTTTCTGTTCTCTTTCCATGCACTCTTTCAATGAACTGAGCTTGAGAGCTACGCGTTGTTTCAGTTTTATCTCTGACTTCAGGTGTCGACGTTTGGCCTTCGATATATGGCCCTTTATATTTTGTTTTCAAATATCTTGGCTTGGCTTTCATCCTTTGATTGAATGGAAATACAAATTTGTGGAATTTTTTACCTTCGTCGCTAGTCATAAACAGCTTTAAGTGTACTCGTATTTGCATAAAATGGCCAAAAAATTAAAATTTATTTGAGGATTAAATCGAAAATTATGTCTCTCTACAAAATGAGATCGCAAAAAAGTAAAAAACAATAAAAAGTTGTAATTATTTATGTCTTTCATGTTCCATTATTTATATCTTCCCTTAATTTCATTAAACTAAAATAAATTCGCTAAATATTCAGGGTATGAACACTGATATTTTTGTTATTTCTTATTGCTTTATTTGCTACCTGCTGTTGTTAGTAAAGCATCGTGCTCTTATTCTCATTTCTTATATCTAAATAAAACAGAGTGTATAAGCAGGTTTGAGCAAAGCAGAAAAGGGATAGAGAACATTTTTTATTCTGTAGCTTAGTATGCTGTAGAAACGAAAAATTTTGCGTATAAAATTTACACGCGAAATTTTGGTCAAAATTTTTTGTGAAAAGGCATTTAATAATTATGTTTATTAACAAATTCAACACCAACACATACAGCTTTTCTTGTTGTTGAATGTCAAAATTCCGCGGCAATTAAATGTACGGGCATATAAATGCCAGCGAAATTCTGACATTTTAACTATCCACACATGGTTATGAACTTGGCTACACTGAACAAATTGTTTTCCTCAACAGCGTACTGCCTAGCGAAAAAAGCTGCTTTTACGTTTCTACACACCATACTGAGCTTATAGCAAGAGAATATATTCAGGTAGGCGAAAAAGCATACTCGTGCAGGGCTCCAACAGGCCGGTAACACAGGTCAGTGACAGTTAAAGTGCGAAAGAATACGGGTATTGTTCGAATGATTCGAAGAATTTCGAACTTTCATGCAAGAGGTGCTACACATGCTAGTGAAAGTTAATTAAAAAAATGACATCGTATGCGAAGGTTCTCGCTGCTATTGAATCAATTTAATGATTTGTTTTGGAAATTTTCTTTCCATTATATATCTTTTTATATTTATTGTATATAAAATTGTACATTTCTCACTTTTATTTACAACTTTTCACATTTGTTTTATAAATTTAAACAAGTTATCAGTGTTGCTTCCTGTATGTAATCGAGGAAAACCCGAAATAAAGTACGAAATAGAGGGAAAACCCGAAATGAATCCACCAAAAGTAATTAAAAACAACACAGATATCCCCCTTTTTGACATACACTAGCCGCTGCTGTCAAAATCCACTGGCTTTGAACTTGCGTTCCTAGTAGCGATGAAAGTGCCGTAAAAGTGAATCCAGTGTGTATTTGTAAAAAGTGTGAATGTATTGAGTTTATCGAACAAGGCCAGTTTACTGGCCTGTGTAGCATGCCTGTAACCGTTATGCATGATATATATTTTAACTTTTTTTTGTCTTATTTACCGTTGGACTACACTTGTCCATAAGTATTTTTTTTTTTTCGTTTTCTCACAAAACATTCGAGACTGAATTTTGAAAAAGAAAACGGGGGGTTGGAAAGACGTAGAGAAAAATTAATCTTATTTTATTAAGATTTCAGTTAAAAGTGAAATTTATTCAGAAGGAATTTCAAGGGATCCATTGTTTATATCTGTTATAATATCATGAGGAAATTTCCCATCAACCGTGCAACCTACGCTTTGAGCTGTACCCAAAATCTCTTTGCACGTCCCGGCCATAGATCTCGCCATAGATCGTGGTCTCATAGTACGAGCGATGGAAAACACGTCATCGAATGCGATATTCCCACTGTGTTTAACTAGAAAAATCATAAATAATTAAAACGAATATTACCTATATGCAAACTAACTATTTTTCTGCTTTTTTCTGTCACGCGGAGGTTCTTTCAAGGCTTTAATGATAAGAGACGCAGCAGATGGAACAACAGATATTGCAGCTTGTCGATTCTGGATAGTTAAGCACACAGTTATTTTCAGTCCCTTCCAATCAGAGGTTGCTTTAGCTATATCATCCCCTACTTTTTTAGGGGACTGAAAAAATTACAATATAATTTAAAGTTTAAATATAAATAAATAACTCACCAAACCAAGAGGACCAATTTTCGGTGCAAGAGACGAAGTAGCACCCACTTCACCACCGACACAACGCAGATATACTAAAAAACATTAAAATTATATTAAAATTGAACAAACCAATTCAAAATTACCTAATTTAACCTCCGTGGGATCAAATTTGGGAGGCATTTTATGAACTTCTGCTAACTGATGCACAAAAAAATAATTGATATTTACAACAAACAACTCGGATTAATATCCCAACCTATTAAGCAGAAAGTTAACACGAAAAGGAAGATGAGCCGAAAACATTATTATAGTATCACCAACTATATCCGGTTTCATAAAGCAGGTAGCTACGTTCCTTAAATTTTGTTATTAGAGCATTCATATAGTCCGACATGTTAAGCGACAAAGTTTAATAAAAAACTAATAGCCTACACATATTGACAAAGGCTGCAGCCCTGCAACATGAGGTGAATGTGAAAATGTTATATCATGTGCGACTTGATTATTTTGAATGCGGCACATGCAGCTGTTTTTGACAACAGATATATTAAATTAAATTTTATTGCAACAATTTCATCAGTGAATTAAAATAATATGAATGAATGTGATGAAGTATTGCAATTCGTTTTTGCAATAACCAAAACAATAAAGAGAGCAGAAAGAGATCTTGTGATTCTTATCGGGAGGAGGAAGGATTCTTTAAAGCATGCACCATGATGGTTGAGTAAAAGGAAGGGGAATACTTTTTAAAGCAATCCGGATGACTGTGCCGAACTTCAACCTGCTATTGACTAAAATTTTATAGACTGCAGAGATTTCTAAGCAGAAAAGCTATTAATACTGAGGAACGCTAATCTAGCGTCCGCACGTGCAAGTGCAAGTTGGAAAAACGCAATACATCCAAATATATTTACTAACGCACCCACATCGTCGAACTTGCAGAGCTACTTTTCAGAGACAGTGAATTTGGACGAACGTAAATGTTAAAAAGGGGGATAAAAGTGATGTTTTAGTAGTGCTTTTGTGGATTTTTAGGATTTTCCGCAATTTTAAACAAGAAACAACATTGGAAACATGTTTTAATCGTTTTCGAACGACTTCATTTCAAGCAGTACTGCAATTGCAGGGAGAACCTTCGCATTCGACGACATTTTAAAATGAACTTGCAAGTAATTTTCAATGTTCATTAATATAGGTTAAGTCACTTGAGAGAAAAGCACTTTTTTTCTGCCTTTGCTCGAACTGTCAAAGTAGCTGTTAGCTAAAAATTGTACAGATTCAGGTTTTTTTTTCTTGATTTCCTTTTATCCATTCTGACAGTTCGACCGAGCTTCTCTCAAGTGACTTAACCTGTATTAATAAGCATAGGTAATTTTGAACTTTTTCTAGAACACTATATATTCTCTACTTGCAAGTAGTTTGTTGCACGTGTGGGCGCTCGGTTAACCATTACTTTTTACTCGGTGTTGCTTAAACCCAGTTTAAACCCAGTGCTTAGTCGGGCTTAACTCTTCATATAAACCCGAGCTGGTTCGGGTTTCATTAAATCCACATAAACTCTACGAAACTTGTAAGATTTAACTGAGTTCTTTCTGTCAGAGTGAATTGCATTCTTTTATAAGAACAAATGGCGAATGGAATACTCAAATATCAAAAAGAATTTGGCCGCATTCAGCGGAGTCCACATTTGTGTAAAAATTCGGTATATGGTACAATTATGGGAGCGCTCACTAAAACTGTTCAGGCAGCGGACGCCATTTAATCGGCCGAAAAATTTCAATAACACAAGAACACAGCTGTTGATTGTTTTAACTCTTAACGCTGCGTCTACACCAGACAACTAGCATAAATATTTCATAATCTGTATTAGTTTCTGTGATACGGAAAAATAATCTTTAAATTTTTGTCAGCTGCAAGGAAATTGTCTGATTATGTCGCAGGTCGGCAAGACAATAAATGACATTTGCTACGTTATTGGACGTTTCCTTTTAAAGCGGAAATAGAATAGAAAAGAATAAAAAAGCGCGGTTTTTGGTTGTGAATGTTAAAAAAAGCAGTTTTTCGATGGGAAAGTTGTGAGATTAAAACATATGGTTTTACGCACAAAATTTAATTTTTTTCGCTGGGCAACGATCTCCAAGTGCCACCACAAGCAGCACAATTAAGTGCAGCGTTCATTTTTGTTAACATCCTCCAAGTGCCATCCCCAGCAACACAGCAAGTGCAACGCAGATTTCTTGCTCCTTTCGCAGGCCAACGTCCTCCAAATGCCAACACAGCGAGTGTAACGTTAATTTTTGTTAACATCCTCCAAGTGCCACCACCAGCAACACAGCAAGTGCAACGCATTTTTCTTGCTCCTTTCGTTGCACTTGCTTCTGTTGCTAGTAGTGGCACTTCGAGGATGTTAACAAAAATTACGCTACACTATTAAATTATTAAACTCTTATTAAATTGTTATATAATAAAACACTTATTAGCATAACTTAGTTATGCTGCTGGTGGTGGCAATTGGAGAACAGTGGCCAGTGAAAGAGCAGACAATTTGCGCTGCACTGGTTTGTGCTGGTGATAATGGCACTTGGAGGACGTTGGCCAGCGGAAGAAGCAACAAATTTGCGCTGCACTTGCTTCTCTTGCTGGTGGTGGCACTTGGAGAATGCTAACAACAAATTTTTAGGAAAAATTTAACTAATGCACCGGTAGATCGTTGGCCAACGAAAAAATTAAATTTTGTGCGGAAAACTTAACTTTCACACTGCGTTTCTATTTCGAAGTGCTTTTTTTAAGTTTTTTAACATTTCTCAGCATTTTTTCCAACGAAACGTCAAAAATTGTCAGCATACGTCAAATCGTTGTCAGCTCAATTGTCTGCCTGACAATTGAATTGAAATTTCTTGTGTGAATATTTAATTTTTGTTGTAAAATTGTTGGTGTGATGTACCCGGCGTAATTTAAAATTGTATTTTTAAGAATTTTGTCGTCAGTCAAGGAATAAATTATTTTTTTCCACACAAGCAAACATTTGGGCCTATTCGGCGAAATCTATTATTCTGTTACGCATTTTCTATTATCAATCATAAAAGATGTCGGCCATAAAAGTTCTGTTAAAATCGGTATTCAGCATTTCGAAATTTTATGGCATCGTGTTATCAATCTTCGAAAATAAAAATCTATTACAACTCCGTTAGCTTCTGTTATGAAACAGCTGATTGCTGTCAATTAATTATTTTAACTTGTTGGCTTCAGCGCATTTGATCATTGCTAGGTGTAGAAAAGTTCATGTTTTCTTACGCCAACGCATCATTTTAATAAATTTGAAGGAGCGAAATAGCGGATAAATCTTATCAATTACGCTGAACTGTTCGCAGCATAACATCAGTAAATTACACACAAGGCAAGATCAAAGTGCATCAGTAACGTCATGTCTGGCACAATATTAGAGAATCTTAGAGAACGCAAATTGTGTATACTAGTGGCGCTGCTATTGCTTTACCCGGTGGCTTGCTTCTTGATGGGCGGTCTATTGGCACCAGTACCCGCCTCACTCCAAAACATTCTCAGCATGGTTTGTTAGGATACAAGGGGTCCACAAAATGATTCCAACTATTGGCTGATGGCAGATGTGCATCCATAGTACAAGAGGAGATTGAGCGACACTATACTAAAATGACTAATGAAATTGTCTACATATTCTAAAGGCCGATACCGCGAGAGGGAAAGGTGTTGGACTACTCCAGGTGGCAACAGAATCTTATCGGCGTGCTACAAGTTTATCTTGCTTATGAATCAGATGAGCTGCTGCTGGAGCAACTTAAATGACTGCGTCGAACTGTTGATAGGCGGCTCGCGTTCAGGTATGAGATGACTTTAATTGCCTATGGGAGGAGAAAATAAATTACTTTTATCTCCTCAGAGACAAGGAAAACAAGAATTCGGCCTGGCAGCTGTATGCGCGCTCTGTGGAACAGCGCTATTTTGACTGCAAGGCGGTGCATATGAGTCAGCAGGAGACGCTATATTTATGCGAAATTATAATACTTTTTGACCTGGGCGCTTTGCATCACGGCTTCTATTTGCTTATTACTGCAGATGAATACTTGCTGCCGATGAATCTAAATATTGGGCTAAATTAATCTAAAAAAAATACAAAAAAAACATGAAAAACTTGCTGAAGGTGCACCAAGCCACAAACAATGGCCAACGCTCTGCTCCGATTCTACAACCCAGTCCAATGAAAACATTGTTGCAGCTGTTGTTAATAAAGAAATGGATTTCAGCAATTTAACATCTGACTCCAATCCAAACAAGATATCTTTGCTGACATCATTTACCGAAAAATTTGTATTTGACTAAATTGGAGACTGATGTGTAACGCGAAGAAAATGTTTGCAAAATACCAGCGAGCATTTTAATAATTACTTTAATATTTTTACTTAATTCCAAAACCACATTATTGTGCCAAACGTTTAAGTTGTAACGTAATAACTGTTTTTTTAGCTATACTTCTATCAATATAAAAATACGTATATTTCTTTGTATCTCCTATTTTAAGCAACTACAAATTATGCCCGCTCTGAATAGTTTATTTAGTAAATTACTAGTTGGTTCATAAGTGCTGCTAGGTTAGAAAGATGATTTAATCAAACAACTGATTTTAATTGAATTAAATTAAATTATTTAAACAATTTTTTTTCTCTTTATATTCTTAACATATTCATGTGCATATTTGTGTAGAAATAAACTAAGTGACTTTTTTTTAGTTATTAAAATAGGTGCTGATTTTGGTTTACGTTAAACATTCATTTTCCGATCAAAATATTAAATTTCTTAAAATTTTGTACGATAAAAGACAGAAAAATGTATCTGTTATTCTGTAATCATTCATAACAGATTTCATAGCAGATTTTGTCATGCCGAATACGAATTTTAGATTTTATAAAAGATTTTTTGAAAGTTCGAAAAATCTTCTGACTCATAGCAGATTTCATAAAAGATCGTCATGCAGAATAGGAATTTTAGTCTCGCAACAGATTTTTTGACACTTTTTCGCTAAATGCTACATTTATGGGAGCGCTCACTAAAATTGATCAAGCAGTGGACGCCATTTAATTACGTGAACGATTTTTATAATACATGAACACAACTGTTGATTGCTTTAACCCTTAAGTGGTCCACCTCAAAAGATGCAGTCAGAGATTGGAAACAAACTGTACGAAAAAACCAACCCTACAGCTGCGTAAGCAAACAGATTCCCTACCTCTTTACGTTTGGCTCTTTGCTACAAACAGAAATGCGTACCAAAGAGAGCAGAAAATAAAAAAAGAAAGAAAACTATTGTGTTGGTGTTATACGAACACAACATGTATTTCGTTTTTTTGATTTTGTTGTCACGATCGCAAACACAACAAGAAACAAATGTTGCCTTCGTTTTACTACGGAAATTCTAAAAGAATTATAAGTTTTGAGCAGAGTTTTTTTTATTAAAAGAATGTTGAAAACGAAATGAATCAAAACGCTTTAGTTGGTTTTAAGTTAAAATTTATTGATAAGAACAATTTTTTTCGTTAGAAGTAAATAAGTAAGAACATAAAAAAAGCAACATTAAAGATTTTATTGTTTAGAGTAAGTGTAATTATTTCAAGTTATTCATAATTAAAATCTCCATTTACTCTTACTAAAAAAATGTATTCTAAATTGGACGGAGAAAGCGTGCTTCGTTCATCCAACAATATATATTTAAAAAATGAGAATAATCGCTGTCTGTAATTCACTTAGTTTTTTTTTAAATTCCAACAAAAAATATTTTTCGACTTTTGTCCGCAGCCGCGACACTATGTACCGTCAGCAACATGCAAAAGATCGCTAAAGATATTTTTCTTTTGTTGTTTTTATGTCCGCGATTCAAAAGCATAACTGTGAGAGGAAGTATTATCTACTTCAAAAACAAAACATTGCATTTTGCTTTTTTCTCCATCTCTACTTGCTTTGGTTTGTGTTACAGTTTGGATAGCAGAGCGAAAAAAAAACAAAAATACTTGTGGTCTTAAGAAGAAACAAAAGGAACACAAAAATACTTTTCTTTATAGTTTGTTTGCGATCCCTGGATGCAGTTACAAGCTTATGTTTTTTTTTTTCCAGAGAACACCTAAAACAACAACACGAATGATCAATGCGAAAGCGTGCACACACCTATTGCGGGATTCCCAAACGCCTTAATTACGATTGTCGCTGTAGTTAACTAGCGAAAACTGTCATTTACTATGATACTGGGCATACACAATGACCGATAACGACACCTATTATTATCGTTAACTTTTTAAGAATCCTGCTACTGGGGCCTATTCTCTAACTGGGGAAAAAGCAATGTACACTAAATATTGTGTACACATAGAGTTTCCGAATCACTAACTTTGCAAATGAATTTTTAACTTCAAAAAAGTATACACAGTCAACAAATTTTATTCACTGAGAATTTTTGTGTGAATATTTAATTTTTTGTGTAAAAGTGTTGTTATGATAAGCCCGGCGTAATTTGGAATAGTATTTTTAAAAATTTTGATGTTGTGGCATTTTGGTTCTTTATAATTTAAAACTTATTTTCCAATTACATAAATAAATATGCAAGGTGGCAACGCTATGTAAAAAGTGTGGATGTCAGCCGATTGAAATAGAAAGCTAAAATATACGAACGCTGTGAAATAAAATAAAAAGTGTATTTTTATAAACTAGATAAACTGACGGTATTTTGATTCCAAACGCTGGGTACCACAAGTTGGCGACGAGGATGAAAAGACTTAAGTTTTCATTTTATTTTTTTTTCCTTTTCAGAAAGATAAACATTTGATACACTGACAGGAGGCTCAAATTGTTCACAAGGGTGAACATTTAAAGTGTAAAACTCACAAAGGTGAGGAAGGAAAGCTCACAAGGGTGAGAAGAAGCCCTCAAATTTGAGGAAAAAATCTCACAAAGGTGAGCGGAATCCTCAAGGGAGGATCAGAAATGTAATGTTACGGACTTTCCTTTATTTGCAGGAGTTTTCTTAAAGGAAAACTGGTATTGACTGTCTCAAAGGAGTCAGGAAGAAGTTTCAGTCTCAAAGGAGACCAAATAAAAAAAAAAAACAAAATAAAAAGGGCAATGGAAAAATATAATCTTCCACCATTTAATTGTGCCCATTTGAATGCATCGGATTTAAGGGCCAAGTGGATGCAGTGGAAAAGGGGTTTTGTCAATGTGGCCGCAGCTGAGAAAACGACTGACCCGATCGAGAAAAAAAGTAAGCTTTTAGCGTTAGGAGGGTTCGATCTGCAGGATATTTTCTATAGTATTCCGGGGGCAGATGTTGAAAGAGACGAGCAAGGCTTGCTGGATCCATTTCAGGTGGCATTAGAAAAGTTGGACGAATATTTCGCTCCAAAACAGCATGCCACTTTTGAAAGATATGTTTTTTGGTCTCTTAAGCCTGAGTCGGACGAAACTCTTAGCAAATTTTTGTTGCGGGCACAGCAGCAGGCGGCAAAGTGTGATTTTGGCAAGTCAGTCGCAGAAAGTCGTGAAATCAGCATTAAAGACAAAATAATTTTAATGGCAACGCCTGAGTTGAGGGAGAAGCTCCTTGAGAAAGATATGACTTTGGATGAGATCACTAAATTTATAAACGCTCACCAATCGGTTAAGTACCAATCCGGGCAAATGTCGGGCGTAATTTCTGGAGGTTTTGATGAAGCAAAAATAAATAAAATAATTTGGCAAAAGTCAGAGAATCAGTCAAATAACTGGGAGTGTTTCCGTTGTGGTCGGAAGGGACATGCAGGAGCGGAGCAGTGTCCAGCTAGGGGTCAGAAATGTCGAAAATGCAGTAAGATCGGTCATTTTGCAATCAAGTGTCGTACGCAAAAGAGAAGTTTTCCAGCTGGCCCACGTTTTGATAGTCAATCTTCATCAACCCGTAAGATGCCTAAAATTTATGCAATTGATGCAGACCAAGCGATCGGCGAAAAAGGTACATATGAAAGTTTTATACACCAAATTGGCGACGTCAGTGAGCTGATTAAGTGCATACTGGGCAATGTAGAAGTTGAGATGTTGATTGATTCAGGCTGTGATTACAATATAGTAGATGTGGTCACGTGGCAGTATATATGCCAAGAGAAAGGCAAGGTGACAAATGTTAACACCGCTACAAGTAAGAAATTTCGAGCCTATGCCAGTGACGAACCTTTAGAAGTTGCTTGCACATTTGATGCGGAGATAGCGGTTAAGAGTGACATTGACTGTCACCGAATAAATGCCGAGTTCTATGTCATTAAAGGAGGTGAAAGATCTTTATTAGGTAAGAAATCAGCCATGCAACTAAATGTATTGACATTGGGTCTACAAACTAAAGACAGCAATTGTATAAATAAGGTTTTTGAGAGGAAAGAGGCATTTCCAAAGATCAAAGGTGTGCTGATAGAAATACCTATCGATCGATCGGTGTCACCTGTGGTGCAGCCGATACGCAGAACACCAGTAGCACTAAAAGATAAAATTGAAAATAAGTTGCAGGAACTATTGGAGCTTGATATAATAGAGACTGTTAATAGTGCGAGTGACTGGGTGTCGCCTCTTGTTCCTATAGTTAAAGATAATGGTGATCTGCGCATTTGTGTTGACATGCGCAAGGCTAATAGAGCTATAAAACGAGAAAATCACCCCCTTCCTTCATTTGAAGACTTTTTACCTGAGTTAAACCAGGCTAAAATTTTTACACGTCTAGATATCAAGAGAGTCATGCAGAGACATAACTACCTTTATAACTCATAAGGGTATGTTTCGTTATAAGCGATTACTTTTTGGAATAAATTGTGCACCGGAAATATTTCAAAAAACTTTAGAAAATATTTTGGCCGGTTGCGAGAACACTTTTAATTACATAGATGATATTATAGTTTTTGGGAAAGACACTGAAAGCCATGATAGAACTTTGAAGAAAGTGATGGAAATTTTAAAGGACAAAAATATCCTTCTAAACCCACAGAAGTGTATATTTAGAAGCTCATCTCTAAATTTTCTGGGACACATATTGAGCAATAATGGTGTAAGACCCTCGAATGAAAAGGTTGAAGCCATTCAGAAGTTTAGAGCTCCCTGTACTGCAGAAGAGGTAAGAAGTTTTCTTGGACTTGTTACTTATATTGGCAGGTTTATACCAGACCTAGCAACAAAAACACATCTTCTTCGCGACTTAATAAAAGGCGATACAAAATTCTATTGGAGTAAAAATCATGAAGAGGCTTTTCAACATTTAAAAAATGAAATGTCAAGTATAAGCACATTAGGTTATTTTAATCCAAGCGATAGGACAAGAGTTATTGCAGATGCCTCTACAGTAGCGTTAGGAGCAGTGCTTTTGCAGTTTGATGGAGAAGGACCGCGTGTCATCTCGTACGCAAGCAAAAGCCTAACAGAACACGAGAAGCGTTACTGCCAGACGGAAAAAGAAGCACTGGCTCTTGTATGGTCTGTAGAGCGTTTTAAAATATATTTAATTGGGTTGGAGTTTGAATTAGAAACGGACCATAAACCTTTAGAAACAATTTTTGCCACAAATTCAAAACCTTGTGCGAGAATCGAAAGATGGGTGCTTCGTCTCCAATCATTTAAGTTCAAAGTTATCTATAAAAAAGGCGTTTCTAATATTGCTGATCCTCTTTCGCGTTTATACAATTGTAAATCTGACAAGGCATTTGATCCTGATTGCGAAGAATACATAAGAGCAATAGCTGAATCAGCTGCGATTGATTTATCCGAAATAGAACTTGAGTCGAGCGAAGATGATGAAATAAGGGCTGTCCGAAATTGCATCCTTCAAAATAATTGGAATGATCCAATAGCAAAAGAATACAAGCATTTTAAAGACGAACTTGCCTCAGCAGATAGCTTGATTATACGTGGAACAAAACTGGTAGTCCCAAGAAAATTAAGGCGAAGAATGTTAGAGTTAGCGCATGAAGGGCATCCGGGTGAAAGTGTGATGAAACGTAGACTTCGGGATCGTGTTTGGTGGCCTGGAATCGATTCTGAAGTATTGAAATATGTATCGCATTGCACGGGGTGTCAATTAGTGGCGCTTCCGGAAAAACCAGAAGAAATGAGAAGAAAGCGACTACCAGTGGCACCATGGGTTGACATCGCTATAGATTTTCTTGGGCCATTACCCTCAGGTGATTATCTTTTGGTGGTTATAGACTATTATAGCAGATACAAGGAGGTGGAAATTATGACTAAGATAACCGCACAACAAACTAAAGAACGTCTTGATAAAATATTTACGCGCTTAGGTTACCCAAGAACCAT
Organism: Coremacera marginata; assembly: GCA_914767935.1. Classification (NCBI taxonomy): domain Eukaryota; kingdom Metazoa; phylum Arthropoda; class Insecta; order Diptera; family Sciomyzidae; genus Coremacera; species Coremacera marginata. Next base: position 99,105,954 of record OU612044.1, read on the forward strand.
AACCCTAGATAATGCAAAGCAATTTGTTTCCACTGAATTTTATGACTACTGCAAAATCAAAGGCATTAATTTAAACAGGGCAACTCCGTACTGGCCACAGGAGAATGGAGAAGTAGAGCGACAGAATCGCTCTCTTCTTAAGCGATTAAAGATAAGTCATTCGTTAAAAAGAGATTGGAAGAGTGACTTGAAAGACTATCTTCTTATGTACTATACAACTCCTCATTCTTCGACAGGAAAGACACCGACTGAGTTATGTTATGGACGAACCATAAGAGGAAAAATTCCGTCCATAAAAGATATAGAAACGGTTCCACCCGATTGTGATTTCCGGGATAGAGACAAAATTTCGAAAGCGAAGGGTAAAGAAATGGAAGATCGACGAAGAGGAGCGAAACAAAGTGATCTGAGGATTGGTGATACCGTTTTAATGAAAAACCTATTACCAACTAATAAATTAGATCCGACGTTTAACTTGGAAAAGTATACTGTTTTAGACAAGGTAGAAGGGCGCACCACAGTAAAGAGCACAGAAACTGGAAAAGTTTATGAAAGGAATTCAACCCATCTTAAAAAGATTCCTTCGGATACTCTGGCAGCTGGTAGAGAAGTAGAAGAAGCAACGGATTTGAGCATCGAAGCAGCAACTGCAGCAGAAAGCGGAGAAACGCAGAAAGAAACCCTTGGTAGAGGAAAACGTCAAAAGAGACCGTCTGCGTTTTATAATGATTTTGTTAATTAGAAACAAAGATTACAGAATTGGAATTTTCTTTATTATCTCCTTAAGAAATTGTTTATTTTTATATAAAAAAAACGAGATGTGGCATTTTGGTTCTTTATAATTTAAAACTTATTTTCCAATTACATAAATAAATATGCAAGGTGGCAACGCTATGTAAAAAGTGTGGATGTCAGCCGATTGAAATAGAAAGCTAAAATATACGAACGCTGTGAAATAAAATAAAAAGTGTATTTTTATAAACTAGATAAACTGACGGTATTTTGATTCCAAACGCTGGGTACCACAGATGTCAGTCAAGGTAAGTTAACATTATTTTTCTATAGTGATGCTTATTTATTTAAAAAAAAACGAAATGGCCATTTCAGTCCTTGAAAGGATTTTGACCGAAGTTCTTATGATCCATTGTGTTGTGAAATGTTTGGACACAAATGATCGAGAACTGGACCGACAGGCTTTATGCCGACTCGGAATGGCTTATGTTCTCAAGAAGCTTTTCATGGCAGTTTTTACTCTCTGAGGTTTTGCCATTGTCTGCAGAGAGGTGACGGCCGAACAGAAAAATTAATTCAATTGAAAAAACTTTCTGTGTCAGATGGGGGATTCGAACCTGGGTTCTTTGACGTATGAGCCACACACTGTACCCACTACGCCACGGCCGCGATTTATATTTACGATTGAATTATTTTCTCAAAAATTCTAATTAGTTCATCACTATTTTGAAATTGTCAGCCACAAATTTTTATTCAGCAATTTTATTTGTTATTCAGCATGTCCGTGTACCTTTCAACTTACAAAATCACTTGAGATTAAAAAGTGTACACTTTGAGTGAATATGAGTTTTCCAATTTTGTGTACACAAATTTTATACACAGTTATGGAATAGAGCCCCTGAAAGGTTGAAATGTAATGAGCGTTGGAGAATGAAATGTGAAATAATAATGAGAGAAATATAATCCTTTCTTTTTTTATCATGGTCCCACAGCCCAAGTGCATCAGTTAAGGGTTAAGCTTCGACTCTACACTCTAAACTTTGACAACTTTTCTGACGGTTAACACGAGATAAAAACATTCTGACGAACAACACATTCAGATAAAAACATCGCTCACTAAGGTATCGCTATCATAATAGTTCACAACAGTTGACTCCGCTGAATGCGACCATTGACGAGTTCAACGCGACTCGATGTTGTGCATGGAAACACTTTCGAGCTAGCACCGCCATTTTCTCAACTCGACGAAAACCCTAACCTCGAGTTAACTTTCTATGCAAACGCAGTACATAACGCTTCTGTAACTGTGGACTTAGACCGCCTGAACGAACGAAAAAACGTCGTTTGTTCGCTCGGTGTAAACATTATTCCGAACGAACAGCGTTCACGATAAATGTATGGCCCGGTTCGCCTGGTGTATACAGAATTTGGGCGAACGAACGAAGATTCTTTCATTCGGACTGTTTGGCTTTTGTTCGATCTTTTTGGGCAAATCCGGTGCTGCGTTGTTTTGAAAAACAGAAAAGTAGCAAAAAGGTACCAAAAAAACGTACTAAATTTAATTCCAAAACACGCAATGTAATATTGTTCAGGGTTTGCTTAAGTTTTTCCGTTAATTTTCGCTATTTTTGCTGTAATTGTGTTAAGTTATATACAAAATACAATCTATTCTTTATGTATATTTTATTTATTTTGTTATATATATAAAAATGAATGTATGTATGTGGGTATGTGTGTATATAACGTATAGACTCCAAAACCACCCAACAAAATTTTATGAAATTTTTAGGAATACTGAAGCAACATTCTAGAAGTGTTCCTGTGAAGTTTGGTGTGAATTGGACAAGGGGGCGTGGTACCTCTCATACAACCCAAATTGGCTCTATCACCCACAAACCAAAAAAAAAATGCTATATATCAGACGGTTTTTATCATATAAAACTAAGATTTGGTAATTTTGTTCAGATAGTTACTTTCGGTGACTGTACAAAAAATGGGCGTGGTCACACTATGTCTACGCCCACCTTCAGCAATCATTTTAATTCCTGAGATGTTCAAGTTTTGATAGTGAATCTTGGTTCGAAGGTGCTATGGGTACAAGTGGCAGTCACTATGTAAATATAAACGTTGTCCCGCCCACTTTTACCGCCCACTTTTACCGCCCACTTTTACCGCCCACAAATCAGTGAAAATGCTTTATATCAGACGGCTTTTGCCGTAGAAGACTAAGATTTGATAATTTAGTTTATATGATTACTCTCGGCCTATGTACAAAAAATGGGCATGGCCGCACTATATCTACGCCCACTTTATCGAAATCATGCTTATTCCTGAGTTGTAAACGTTTTCATAGTGAATCTTGGTATGCAGGTGCTATAGGTCCAAGTGGCAGTCGCTATGTAAATATAAATATTGACACGCCCACTTTTACCGCCCACAAATTTGTAAAAATTCTTTATATCAGACGGCTTTTGCCATAGAAGACTAAGATTTGGTAATTTAGTTCGTATGGTTACTGTCGGCCAATGTACAAAAAATGGGCATGGCCGCACTATATCTACGCCCACTTTATCGAAATCATGCTTATTCCTGAGCTGTACATGTTTTGATAGTGAATCTTAGTGTGCAGGTACTATGGATCCAAGTGGCAGTCACCATGTATATATAAATGTTGTCACGCCCACTTTCAACGCCCACAAATCAGTAAAAATGCTTTATATCAGATGGACTTTGCTGTAGAAGACTAGGTTTTGTTAATTTAGTTTATTTGATTACTGTCGGCCAATGCACAAAAAATGGGCATGATCGCACTATATCTACGCCCACTTTCTCGAAATCATGCTTATTCCTGAGTTGTACACGATTTTGTTAGGGAATCTTAGTTTGCAGGTGCTATGGATCCAAGTGACAGTCACTATACATATATTTATATACAAATGTTGTCCCGTCCACTTTTAACGCCCACAAATCAGTAAAAATGCTTTATATTAGACGGCTTTTACCGTAGAAGACTAAGAATTGATAATTTTGTACATAAGGTAACAGTCGGCAACTGTTAAAAAATGGGCGTGGGCGCACCATATCTACGCCCACTTTTTCGAAATCATGTGTTTTCCTGCGTTGCACGCGTTTTGATAGTATCACTTCATATGCAGGTGCTCTAAGTGGCGGTCAGTATATATATATATATAAAATTTGCCACGCCAACTTGTACCACCCGCAAATAAAAAAAAACAACGCGAAATGGCCAATTTCAGCCCTTGAAAGGAATTTGACCGAGCTTCTTATGATTAATGTGTTGTGCGTGTTGTGGAATATTTGAACACAAATGATCGAGAACTGGACCTACAAGTTTTATGCCGACTCCGAACGGCTTATGTTCTCAAGAAGCTTTTCATGGCAGTTTTTACTCTCTGAGGTTTGCCATTGTCATCAGATAGGTGACGGCCGAACAGAAAAATTAATTCAATTGAAAAAACTTTCTGTGTCAGGTGGATTTCGAACCAGGGTTCTCTCCCATATGGTCCACACTCTCTACCCACAACGCCACGGCCGCCACTTTTTTTACCCATAAATCAATAGAACTTCTATAAATCAGAGGATTCTCATCGTTAAATACTAAAATTTGGTAATTAAGTTCATACGCTTACTCTCGACAGCTTTGCAAAAAATGTGCATGTTAGCACTATATCTGTACCCACTCTTCAGCAATAATTTTATTTAATTTATTTATTTATTTATGTATTATAGTTAATTACAATTTAAAAATTATAACTAAGTAAGCACTAGCTGCCAGGGCTATCGGTTAGAAATAATTTTAATTCCTGAGATGTGAACGTAAAAGTGGCGGTCACTTTTTATATAAATTTTGTCACACCCACAAATCCGTAAAAAGTATATAAATCTAAATTTACAGTAAAAGAATAAAATTTGGTAGATTAGTTCATATGGTTACTGTCAGAATCCTTAAATGGGCGTGTCGCACTTTATCTACGTCGACTTTTCAGAAATCATTGTAATTTCTGAGCTGTACATGTTTTGATAGTGAAACTTAATATGTAGGTGCAATGGGACCAAGTGGCGGTCACTATATATATAAATGTTGCCATGCCTTCTATTTCTGCTCATCTATCTATCAGTAAAAAATGTATGTTTGTATACTAAGGCTCCTCACAAAAAGGAGCTCAAAATAACGCTTTATGATATGATGATTCCCCAAATATTTTGACAGTAGCGATAGCCATCCGTGTGCTGGGATAGTTTGAAATAAAAAAAAAAAAAAAAAAAACGAAATGGCCATTTCAGCCCTTGAAAGGACATTGACCGATCTTCTTGTTCGTTCATAATAACAAAGGTCAGACTTAATAGTTATCTGCAACAATCAGTTTTTAATTTTTTCAGTCGGATCAGAGGTAATGCGGATTTTCATTAATTTTTTAAATTTTTTTTACATTATTTTCATTAAAATTCAAATTAAATTTTTTTTTCTTGCCATGTTACTTCTGGTCAAATAAATTATCTATTGATGGTTTAAATGTACACATTTTTTACATTTTACAATTTATTTGACTAAAAGTAGTATGGGAAAAAATTAATTTCAATTTTAGTGAAAATAATATGAAAAAAGTTAAAACAATCCATAAAAATACGCACTCTCTTTGGTGCAACGGAAAAAAATTAAGGTTTTTTGATGCAAAAGAACTTTTTATTACTCTTATTTCTGACCGTTTGTTTTTTTTTTTTTTAACTACCATACCAGGCAATATTTTTAGTCGAAATTTTTTTGGGGATCATCGTAACATAAGCCATGGATTATTTTGAAGAACCGGACTAAGCAACTTTTTTTTCTAAGGAGCGTGAGGCGACTTAATGTATATACGTATGTGGGTATATGTGTATATCACGTAAAGACCCGAAACCGCTAAGCCAATTTTTATACCAAAGCCTTGAGAGGGTTCCTATGAAGTCTGGTGCCGATCGTAAAAGGCACCTTAAATACACCTAAAATTTTCGATATCGAACAGTTTTATTTTTTTTTGTAGGTCGCACAACCTCGGAATTCAGTATTCTACCTCAATTTACACATGCCGTTCCGCTGGTAACATCTTATGGGCGTTGGACGAGGGGCGTGGTACTTTTTCAGCACCCCAAATATTCGGTATAGTTTTCGAAATAAGTCACACATCAATTAAACTCGGTACGAACTTACTATAAAAGTATGGTTTCACTAAAGCTGCACCCTCTTTTAGGAGATAAGCGCTGAGCGCAGCGAAGCGCGCCGGGTATAAGCTAGTTCATTTATACAAGAGCCAAAAGTTAAATATATTATTATGGAGTGCCAAGCCGATAAAGTTTTCGAACTTATTGAGCTTTTTATAGAAAAGCCGTGCCTTTGGAATTGATAAGGACTACAAAAAAGATTGCGGCAAAACGGAATGCATGGTAAATTATTAGTGACCAGATTAGAATAAACGGCATCGAGGAGAAAAAAATGGACTCGCTGCTTTCATCCTACCCATGAAGCAATTAACAAGGTGGTAGTAACAGTTCTTCTGACGATCATAGGTTGTCAAAAATGGTACAAAGGACAAAATGAAAAAAGTAAAAAAAAAACATAAAAAGTAAAATATACAGGCAAATGACAAACTATGATCGCCGTTTGTGTGAATATAGCCTACTGTCACTACCACCTTGTTAGTTTCATCATGATCTTACCGACGCACAGTGTATCTTTTTCAGTTTTAGCGTGCCATAAGTCCCTGAAAAAAAAATGTAGAATTAGTACAAGAAGACTTATTTTCTCAATAGAAATATATTTACGTTATTTGAAAATATATCTAAAAGTCAAAATAACTTTTGCATATTTTTTGAAACTATGTCAAAGTTAGAACTATAAATAAACGAAGAAAAATTGAATGCAACGCACTAAAATTATGCCAAATTTAACCAAACATAAATTTTAAGGCGAAAAAGATTTTCCAATAAATTTTTATTTTTGTAAATATATATAGTTAAATTATGATATGGTTTTATAAAAACATGTTTTTTAAAAAAACGCACATGAATGCAACGAAAGCTAGATGTCGCTAAGCTGCAATTACAACGGACTGCCGAAGCCTACTCCGCTAAACTCTCGGTTAAGCTCAACCAACCAACCTCTGGGACTCGACGACGCCGGTGGACTTTGGGCGCATATATCCCACTCCATGCGCGCTGTCGCTGAAGAAGTCATTGGTTTCCGGCGCCCGCAACCTCGGAACCAATGGTACGATCAGGAGTGTCGCATCGCGACTGCAGTAAAAAACGCCGCATACAGAAAAACGCTGCAGTCAGCTGCAACGCGAGCCGTGCGAGAAAACTACCGCGAAAAGAGGAAGGAAGAGAGGCGCCTTTTCAGACGCAAGAAAAGAGAGCAGGAAAAGCGTGAGCGTGAGGAACTAGAGGTATACCAGGGCAAGAAGGATGCACGAAAATTCTATCAACAGGTTAAGCGTCTAACCCAAGGTTTCAAGCCCGGAGCATCCACTTGCAGAGACGAAAATGGAGATCTGAATACGGATACACAGTGTGTGCTTAGATTGTGGAGACAGCACTTCTCCAATTTACTTACTGGCGACGATTCCACCAATGCCGCCCATGGAGAGCGCAGTGCAGTGCCATCAATCGACGATGACGGAGTGGAAGTATCACCACCTAGCCATGAAGAGGTTCGAGTTGCTATCCAACGACTCAAAAACAATAAAGCAGCGGGTGCTGACGGCCTGTCAGCTGAATTGTTTAAAACCGGCGGCGATGAATTGATAAGGCGCATGCATCAGCTCATCAGCAAAATATGGCTAAAAGAAAGCATGCCCGACGATTGGAACCTCAGTGTACTGTGCCCTATACTTAAGAAAGGAGACCCTACAATCTGCGCTAGTTATAGAGGTATCAGTCTTATTTCCATCGCATATAAGGTTCTCTCAAGCGTACTGTGTGAAAGATTAAAGCCGACTACAAAAACACTGATTGGACCTTATCAGTGTGGCTTTCGACCTGGTAAGTCCACCATAGACCAGATTTTCACGCTACGACAAATCCTGGAGAAAATCCACGAAAATCAAATTGACACACACCATCTCTTTGTCGATATTAAAGCTGCGTTCGATAGCCCGACAAGGGATTGCCTATACGCAACAATGTCTGAGTTCGGTATACCTGCAAAGTTGATTAGACTTTGCAGAATGACGTTGAGCAACACACGCAGCTCCGTCAAGGTAGGAAATGACCTCTCCGAAACCTTCAATACCGAAAGAGGTTTCAGGCAAGGCGATCCACTGTCTTGCGATCTCTTCAACATCATCATGGAGGGGATCGTACGAAAGGCCGGTGTGCATCGTAATGGCACCATTTTCTATAAAGGTGTCCAGCTCCTTGCGTACGCTGATGATATTGATATTATTGGCAGAACCAAGAGAGATGTTACCGCTGCTTTCGCCGCTATCGAAAAGGAATCAGCCAAAGTGGGTAAAACAAAGTATATGCTGTCTACAAACAAGGGAGCGCGGCGTTTAGACTCCCACGTTTCATCCGGCAGCTATAACTTTGAAGTAGTCAAGGAGTTCGTTTACCTTGGCACCGCCATTAACACTAACAACGAAATCAGCCTGGAGATAAAGCGAAGAACAATAATTGCTAATAGGTGCTACTACGGGCTCAGTAAGCCACTAAGTTCCAGAGCCCTCTCTCGATCGACGAAACTAACACTTACAAGACGCTCGTTCTACCTGTGCTGCTTTATGGCGCTGAGGCATGGGTAGTTTCGCAAACTGACGCAGCCGCTCTGGGGGTGTTCGAGAGAAAAGTTCTTCGCAAAATCTTCGGTCCTGTTGGAGTCGGCGATGACTGTCGCATCCGAATGAACCACGAGCTGTATGAGCTCTACGATGACATTGACGTAGTCCGGCGTATAAGTGTGCAGCGACTACGCTGGCTGGGTCATGTCCATCGTATGAACGACGAAGCTCCAGCGAAAAAGGTGCTCGAGGCGAGGGTCGCTGGTCAACGACGACGAGGGAGACCATGCCTCCGATGGATGGACCAGGCTGAGGAAGCCCTAACCGCGCTTGGTGTATCCGATTGGAGAAGGCGCGAGCAAAGCAGAGGCGCTGGCGAGAGCTGATGAGGTCGGTCGAAATCCGGACACGGGTTGTCCCGGCCATCTAAGTAAGTAAGTTTTTTAAAAAATGAAAAAATATTTTTAAAAATTTATAGAAAATACATCAGATTATACTTAGTCACTTTCAGTAAGAAAAATCGAAAATATTCCACTGTAAATATGATGGAAAGTGTAACTAAAAAACTATTAAGTGTTTTTGTTATTTAAGTTTTTAAAAAAACCATTGAGCAAATTGATTCGAATAAAAGAAATCTTCATATATGCAACTACTCCTTTTCATTCCATTCCTTAGTACACTTTGCATCTATAAGGATAATTTGTGTAAGATTAATATTACAAATAAATTGCACAAATAAAATTAATTTCAACATTATTAATTTTCAGGAACCAGATTTATATCAATTTTGTGGTTTTAAGCTTCTTGTGCCTCGCAAGTGGAAACTACCAGGTCAAAATCAATAATTTTACGCAGACTTAATAATGATTGTTTAATATATTTAAGATTAAAACTTCATTGTTCTAATTTTAAAACTTTTCACACAATGACATATTTTATGTTTGCTTAATTTGCTTGCTTCTGAAACCGTGCTCAACAACAAAACGTACACATGTTTAAAAACAATGCATTGTAAACAAACAAGCTAGTACAAATACCTATAGTTGGTTCTATCTGTCATTGAGAAGCCAAAGTATGACCAAATAAAATAGAACTTTAAGCTGCTGGTGATGTTAAATATATATGTTATGTATTAGAGTAAGGCTAAAGTATGTCCCTTACTATAATATACATTTTCAATTCGAAATTGAAAAGTTTTTTTATATCTCTTTAAACACACTTTTCCAACAAACTATTTTTTAAATAATAAAAACATTGTATTTTACCCTAAACACAAATAAAAAATCTTTTTTATGAATAATATTTTCGTGAAAAATATATTTTATTAAAAATATATTATTTACTAGCTAATACCCGGCGAGCTTCGCTTCGCTCCGCGCTTATCCACTGAATAGTGGACACAACTATATTGAGGGAACGCCCATTTTTTGTAAAATTTCCGACAGTAACCATATGACCAAAATCATCAAACCATTGTCTTATACGATCAAAACTTTCTGACATATACCATTTTTATTGATCTGTTGGCGATAAAAGGGGGGTGTGGCAACATTTTTTTTTTTCATAAACCTTTATAACATATGCCCTTAATTTGATTACCTTAGTTGTATCCGTTCGTGCGATCTTAAGCTTGAGATCTTCAGCTCGAAACGCTTCAACTAAACCAGTGGTGTCCAACATTTTGTGATGGTAATGCAAATATCAATACATATAATTTGTGCTATTATTAAGTGGAAAAATATATCGAAAATTTAATATTATGATTAAATGAGTGAGAAGTTTAAGTGATATTTCTTCTATTTTCTTGACTTTATTATTGAAGTGCTTTAGGGTAGACAATCTTTTTTGTTCTTCCGTTCTCAGTAAAAACAAATAAATGTTTTGCTGTCCGACACGTGAACACGCAACATAAAACTGGCCATGTGAAAATTCTACTTGCTTTGCTGGTAGATGTACGAACGTGACGAACGTTTCGAGGAATATTTTTGAGGAATCAATTAACACGATATACGCTTGTATAATCAAAATATATTTTGTCGATTCACTGAACCAATCAATTAAATTATTTAATTAGTTAAAAACTAATCAATATCACTCACACTCACTCAAACTTAAAATAAATCTTCTTCGCGCACAATTATTTTTCTTTTCTTTGTGACACCAATTTGTTTATCAATTTCACACTAAGCCTATCGTTCGTCGCTGCACTGGAAAAGGTAGTTAAATTAATTGATTAACCAAAAAGTAATTAATCTTACTCACACGTATTTACGACTTAAAATTAATTTTCTTCGCGTATAATTATCTTTATTTTCTTTGCCACTACGATGAAAAATAAATCTTTTTCGCTGACAATTATTTTTATTTTCTTGGCCACTACGATTTCTGAATTCAATTTCACGTACTTAAAACAAAAAATAATTTTTGACGATTTCTGAAAAATGGGCAGATATGCGATCACGCCAATTTTTAGTACAGTTAACCATACGAACTTGATCAGAAAATTGTAGTTGTATAAGCAACATGAGTACCCACCAACGATTTTATATATATTTTGTTTTTAGCAATTCTTAAAAAAATTAATTCTTAAGAATTACACTGAGAGCTTTATGCCAAGTACTTTCATGAAGCAACAGGTTGCCACAACAACAATGTTCTTTCCAGAACAACCACCAGCAGACTAGACAGCTGTTTCGTTGGTCGCTACACCAACTCATCAGTAATCTTCTGTGGGTTATGCAGTCCATTAACTTTGAAAATCTTATAAGCACACCTTCTGCTAAAACCAAAGCGGAATTGCAGTTGTGTGCTTTCCAATTTAAAAAGCAATGTTTTTCTACTTCTAAGCACAAAGCAAAGGTTCAAAAAATTGACTACATTAATTCTGCAAAGAATTGTTGTTGCGCTCTTTGTTTACTTCTTTTCACGATTCCATTCTTTGGCACCAACAATTCGTAGGTATTAAACCATAGAAGGCGTGAGAAAATAAGATTTTTGAAAATAAGATTTAGACGGATTTTATATATAACTGCCCTGTTCTGAATTCCGAGTCGGAATTGCGTCAAAGTGGGAATTCGATTCCGATCAAATTTAAAACGGTGGTCTGCATTCCAATCGGAAAGGGATGTTCAAAACAAAATAGATATGGATTCAAACATGTCAAACATCTCAAGTTTATTAAAGTTTAAAAACCACGCGGACGAAAAAGTTAAGCGGGGAATTCTCTGCGACTACAGCAATCCTTTAGATTTATCTGATTCAGCGTAAGTAGTAACTTTTAAGGTTTATTTAAGACCATTTGATGATGTTTTTTTAAATTTCTTGCATAATATCTAAATAAGGCAGCATTTAATTTGGTTTTTAATTAAGTTAACATTTTTGACCTACGATCTATGACTCCAATTTTTTAACTGACCACAACTTTACGGTTCCTGGCCGAGTAGACTCTCAGAGTTTAGTTGGAAATGTTGCATGTATAGCTATAGGATCTTCAGTACAGTGTAGTCGCTGCACAGTTATACGCCGAACTACGTCAATGTCTTCGTAGAGCTCATACAGCTCGTGGTTTATTCGGATGCGATAGTCATCGACGACTCGAACAGGACCGAAGATTTTGCGAAGAACTTTTCTCTCGAACACCCTCAGAGCGGCTGCGTCAGTTTGCGAAACTACCCATGCCTCAGCGCCATAAAGCAGCATAGGTAGAACGAGTGTCTTATAGAGTGTTAGTTTTGTCGATCGAGAGAGGGCTCTGGAACTTAGTTGCTTACTGAGCCCATCGTAGCACCTATTAGCAATTATTGTTCTTCACTTTATCTCCAGGCTGACTTCGTTGTTTTTATTAATGGCGGTGCCAAGGTATACAAACTCCTTGACTACTTCAAAGTTAAAGCTGCCGGATGAAACGTGGGAGTCTAGACGTCGCGGTCCCTTGTTTGTAGACAGCATATACTTTGTTTTACTCTCAATTATCGTCAAACCCACTTTGGCTGATTCCTTCTCGATAGCGGTGAAAGCAACGGTTCTCTCTTGGTTCTGGCAATATCAATATCATCAGCGTACGCAAGGAGCTGGACACCTTTGTAGAAAATGGTGCCATTACGATGCACACCGGCCTTTCGTACGATCGTAGAGATTGCAAGACAGTGGATCGCCTTTACCTCTTTCAATACCTCTTTCGGTATTGAAGGTTTCGGAAAGGTCATTTCCTACCTTGACGGAGCTGCGTGTGTTGCTCAACGTCATTCTGCAAAGTCTAATCAACTTTGCAGGCATACCGAACTTAGACATTGTTGCGTATAGGCAATCCCTTCTCGGGCTATCGAACGCAGCTTTAAAACCGACAAAGAGATGGTGTGTGTCAATTTGATTTTCGTGGGTTTTCTCCAGGATTTGTCGTTGCGTGAAAATCTGGTCTATGGTGCAGTTACCAGGTCGAAAGCCACACGGATAAGGTCCAATCAGTGTTTTTGTAGTCGGCTTTAATCTTTCGCACAGTACGCTTGAGAGAACCTTATATGCGATGGAAATAAGACTGATACCTCTACAACTGGCGCAGATTGTTGGGTCTCCTTTCTTAAGTATAGGGCACAGTACGCTGAGGTTCCAATCGTCGGGCATGCTTTCTGCTAGCCATATTTTGCTGATAAGCTGATGCATGCGCCTTATCAATTCATCGCCGCCGGTTTTAAACAATTCAGCTGACAGGCCGTCAGCATCCGCTGCTTTATTGTTTTTGAGTCGTTGGATAGCAACTCGAACCTCTTCATGGCTAGGTGGTGATACTTCCACTCCGTCATCGTTGATTGGTGGCTCTGAACTGCGCTCTCCATGGGCGGCATTGGTGAAATCATCGCCAGTAAGTAAATTGGAGAAGTGCTGTCTCCACAATCTACGATCACAATCTCACGCTTTTCCTGCTCTCTATTCTTGCGTCTGAAAAGGCGCCTCTCTTCCTTCCTCTTTTCGCGGTAGTTTTCTCGCACGGCTCGCGTTGCAGCTGACTGCAGCGTTTTTCTATATGCGGCGTTTTTTACTGCTGTTGCGATGCGACACTCCTGATCGTACCATTGGTTCCGAGGTTGCGGGCACCGGAAACCAATGACTTCTTCAGCGGCAGCGTGCATGGAGTGGGATATATGCGCCCAAAGGTCCGCCGGCGTCGTCGGGTCCAGAGGTTGGTTGGTTGAGCTTAACCGAGAGTTGAGCGGAGTAGGCCTCGGCAGTTCGTTGTAATTGCAGCTTAGCGACATCTAGCTTTCGTTGCATTCCTGTGCGTATGTTCTTCGCATTGCATTATCGCATGCGGATCTTGGCTGCAACAAGATAATGCTCGGAATCAATGTTGACTCCCCGAAATGCACGCACATCTAGAACACTAGATGCCTTTCGTCGATTATAACATGATCAATTTGGTTTCGCATTTTTTGATCCGGGGACAGCCAGGTGGCCTTGTGGATGTCGAGGTGCTTAAATCTGGTGCTAATAACTACCATGTTTTGTGCCGCGGCGAAGTCGATCAGTCTTAGACCGTTGTTCGTGGAGGTCTCATGAAGACTGAACTGACCGACAGTGAGGCCAAATATGCCTTCCCTTCCGACTTTCGCATTAAAATCGCCGAGGACTATTTTCACGTCATGGACCGGAAGGTGGTCGTATACGTCCTCAAGACAAACGTACAAAGCGTCCTTGACGGATTCGTCCTTTTCCTCCGTCGGGGTGTGCGCGCAAATAAGACTGATGAAGAAAAATGTTGCCTTGATGCGGATCGTGGTCAATCTTACGTTCACAGGTGTGAACCGGGAAACAATGTGGCGTAGTTTCTGGCTAACGACGAATCCACACCTGAATTCGCGCTTCTCCGCATGGCAGCTGTAGTAGATATCGCAGTGTGCTTGATTAGAGCAGCTTTGCCCTTTCCATCGCATTTCCTGGATGACGGTGATGTCAGATTTTATTGTTTTGAGCGTTTCCGCCCGTTGGATAATGGCACCTTCCCTATAAAGGGTCCGGATATTCCAGGTGCATATCCGTAAATCATTGTCCGTTTTTCGTTTGCGGTGGTCGTCAACGTAATTGGGGTTCTTATCCGAGGCTGGTTTAGTTTTCATTGGGCAGTAGTAATGAGGCGGGACCCAAACCCTGCGCAGAACATTTTTTTACAAATTTTCTCGCAAATTGTATGAGCGGCGTAGTAGTATTTTTTTGCATTTTTTTTAAAAATTTGTACTACAGTGCCCTCTGGGGCTTAAGACAGAGGAAAATAAATACATCCAAAATGTTCATCGTACACGAAAACTAAACGCAAATTAGATGAGTGGTTTAGGAGTTTTTAGCGATTTTTTTAGAGATTTACAGCGCCCTATGTAGTTCAAGATAGAGGAAAATAAATAAATTCGAAATATTCACCGTATCCCAAAACTCCTGCTTACAAATTTTCACGCAAATTGAATGAGCGGTTTAGGATTTATTCCCAATTTTTTTAGAGATTTGTACTACAGCGCCCTCTGGAGTTCCAGAAAGAGAAAAATTAATAAACTCAAAATACTCACCGCACCCGAAAACCCCTGTTTACAAATTTTCACGTAAATTAGATGAGAGATTTAGGAGTTTTTGGCGATTATTTAAAAGATTTGTATTGCAGCGCCCTCTGATGTTCGATATAGAGCAAAATAAATAAGCCTATATTTTTTGCGTAAGTGCAAGCATTAAGTTCACAAAGTTTTATCGCAATCGGATGAACGGTATTGCAGCGCATAAGGAACGAACAAACAAACATTCATTTTTATATATTAGATTTTTTTTAATTTTTTGTGTTGAATTAAATGTCAGCAACTTAATTTCAATAATTATGCTGTAGGATGCAAACAGTTGTTCGTCAGGGTTTCCCAATATGTTTGCCGCAACATCACTTTTTTAACGCTTTTTAGATTTTATTCTAAAAGGATTATATCATTGTTATAAACAAGGATGTTATTTAATAAATTACGATTCAATTATTTGTTAATTTGGAATAATTGAATTATTCATGTTTGTTTCAACAGTTGCCGATAAACTTGGATATATGAAAGTAAAGTGGGAAATATGAAAAAGGAAAAAGTTTGGGAAATGCGTTTTAAGTTTAAACTGTAACTAAGTGAGTTTAATTTAAAAGAGTTAGAGAATAATTCCGTGAAGTTAATTTAAAATTTGTCAGCAATCATAACAGCAACTTAAATATTAATTTTTTTATCCTTTGTAAGTTATTGTGTTTAATAAATTATAAAAATATTGTTTACTAACAAGTGGATTTGTGTATGTAGATAAACAGTTTGATTTCAAGTGAGAAATAAAACAAAAATTGTGACCAACTGAGCCTGAAAATCACCCGTAGAGAAATTTTTGATATTTGGGTAGCAGTTGCAGCAAATGAAAAGTTGAATGCTGTACTTAAGATTTTTTGTAAAAAAATTAAGTCTAAGCACCTTGATGTTGTCGATGTAGAGAAGCTGAAACAATATTTGAGAGCAATTCTAACTAAAATCCAGACAAGATATATGATGACGGCAAGCCATCAAGATAAATTCTTCTTTCAAAATTCTGCATGGCTTGCTGAAGATCTTAAGGGAGTATTCCTGGTTGGCATTATTTTTTGCATATTTTTATGGCTTGTATATTTGAGAATATCTTCCTAAAATGGTTTTTTGAAATTCGAAATACTGAAGGAGATTATGACCTTTTTTGTCCACCAATGTTTTCGCCAAAATGCGATTTGCTTAATTTGGCTACTTTTTGAATGCAACGGTTTGAAGCAACCACCGAATTTCGTTCAACGCGTTCTTTAGTAGGTAATAATTTGTTTGTATACGCATTTTAAAAATAAATAAATACACATTTTAGAGCTTAGGTATTTGAATGTTGGCAGCGTTTAGTTCACTTTGAATTGAGTAATAAACCAGACGCGCGAGTTACGTTAGTTACGCAACCAACCCTGTGTAATACTTTATCATACAAAATATAAGAAACACAAACATTTTAATATTGTAATATGATTCGATGAATTGCGACATAAAACACTTTACCCAAAAACTGCATCCATCGAACTCAAGTTACACAACATTTAAACACTTTTCATTGAACTTAAATGTCACAACACTTTAACGACCCAAATACAACACTTTAATATTGTAATATGATTCGATGAATTGCGACATAAAACACTTTACCCAAAAACTGCATCCATCGAACTCAAGTTACACAACATTTAAACACTTTTCATTGAACTTAAATTTCACAACACTTTAACCACCCAAATTTAGTATGTCAAAAAAAGAAAACCTCACTGCATAGTAGGCAGAATGAGAAGAACAAGAAATTGTAAACATATAACATATACAAACTAAGTGCATATGCACAAACAAATATATAAAAGTGGAATGTATGAAAACGAAACTGTAAGTTACAAGTATTTTGGTAGATTTAAGAAGAGTTAGTCTTAAGTGATAATCAATAAAGAAAGTTGAGAAACTAAACAAAATTATCGTTTTACTTTTCTCTGAAGAGAAAGAAAAGATTCAACACCTTAACTGGCGCACTCGGCACCTACCAAATCTGAAGATAGGTAGAAGATCTTGCATAAGTTTTCAAGATATGGACTAAAGTTCCTAAAAAAAAAAAGTCCCAAAGGACTAGTGAAAATTTTTCAAAAAATTAATAAAAAAAAAAATCCCGAAAGACTAGTGAAGGCTTTTCTCTTATAATAATAAATAATAAATACAAACAACTTTGTTCTCAAACTCTGCTCAGAAACACTGAACACAACTATTAATGCCGTCAACTAGAAGCACAAACAAACCAGATATCTGAGATATCTGAGGACACAGACGAGTGTGCAAATGATCTCATCAAAGAAGCCCAACGTATCCATGAATTCCGGGGTGATGGAACTTATGCATTGGTGTCCTTCCTGAGGGAAATGGACATCCTATTACCAATGTTAGAAACTAACACAGCAATAAAGCACTACATTTTCAATAAGATTATGATTAACAAAATTCAGGGGACGGTATTGGATATCATCAGAACATTAGGACCAAATGCAGCATGGAATGATATAAAGGAGATCCTGATACAGAATTTTGGTGTCAAGGAAACTTACCACAACTTATACCCGAAAATATTTGCCGCAAAAATTATAATGTAAGCAATTACTTTTTATATCTTAAGAATATTTTATCAAGACTCAATGAGAAATATGAATACGATCAGGCCAAACCTATAGAGTTTAGTCCGAATAATAACGAAAGTGTCGTGCTCAAAATATTTTTAAATAACATTGATGCAAACTTAGCTTCAGTTATTGTAAATAGAAACATAAAAAGCATTAGGGAAGCGTTTAATTTATTGAAAGCACAACTATCACGTCAAAATTTTGAACAGACATACCCAAATAGACAGAATTTTTTTTAGTAACACACAAGTTTCATGACAAAACTCTGGACAAACATACCAGAATGGAAATCACATTGAAAGAAGACAAGAAATAAATAATTTGCAGAACGAGCCAATACATGAAGACTATCTAGAGACTGAAGAAGTAAATTTTCACTTGGACCCGACCCTACAAATTTACCGATAGTAAAGGTAACAATAGGTAAAAATAAAATTGTATGTCTTATCGACTCCGGATCCACCACTTCACTACTAAATGACAGTTTATTACCAAAATATCCACGAACACTTTTAAAAATATCTATAAAATGCAGAACAATTAACGATATAGTTACAATCTCACATGAACTAATAACCGAACTTCCTAAAGAATTCGCAAAAAAGCATATATAGCATGGAAACTAATTAAATTTCGAGAACAAAAGCCCTTTGATGCAATCCTGGGACAAAACATTTTACAACCTCTCGGTGCTATTATCGATATGGAAAAAAAAACTATGACTATAAATAATAACCCAATGAAATTTCTTGGCCCTTATCAGTTCAAAGAAATTCATCAATTAGAGACCACTGACAGCGACAGCTCTGAAAATAATGAATTATATAAGAACCTTAATCTCGAATAAAGAAAATACCTAACAAAATTGGTAGCAACTAATAAAGACCTTTTTTTTTAAAGAGCACAAGAGACCTTTTTTATCAGCTTACCAGCACGTCCACATTACAACACTAAATCGTAACTACAGTTAACACCCCGATTTATTCTAAAATCTATAGTTATCCACAAATCCATGAAAGGGAAATCAAAACACAAATAACTGAAATGCTTAAGCAAGGCATTATTAAGGAAAGTAACTCTCCCATACGAATATAATCGTATGCCATTCGGGCTAGTGAACGCCCCATCTACGTTTTAGCAGATGATAAATCATGTCCTGAAGGACTTCATCAATATAATTTGTTTAGTATATATGGACGATATTCTAATATTTAGTACTTCAATAGAAGAACACGTCGATAGAATAAGAAGGTTTTCAATAAATTAAAACAGCACAATTTAAAAATACAGTTCGACAAGTGCAACTTTTTCGCAAAGGAAACTAATTTCCTAGGCCATATCTTAACACCAGATGGAGTTAAGCCTCACACACTAAAAATCGAACATATTCAAAAATTTAAATTACCTTCTACACCAAGACAGATAAAGTAATTTTTAGGTGACACTGGATACTCTCGTAAATTCGTTAAAGATTATGCGAAAGTAGCACAACCAATGACTAAATACCTTAAAAAAGGCATAAAAATAAACATAAATGATCCGAATTATATAAATGCATTCGAAAAACTGAAACAAATTCTTTCGGAAGATCCCATATTAAGATATCCTGGCTTTCGTAAAACATTCAAATTAGTAACGGACGCCAGCAATTTTGCAATAGTAGCAGTGTTACAACAAGGTAACCGTCCAATCTCTTATGCCAGTACAACTTTAAACGATCACGAACAAAAATGCTCTATAACGGAAAAAGAACTCTTGGCCATCGTTTGGGCCACCAACTATTTTATACCCTACTTATACGGGAATAAATTCAACTATTAACAGACCATTAGCCATTGAAATGGCTTTACGCTAAATCAAATGGAAAGGATATCAACCCGAGGTTGCAAAGATGGCTTCTCAAATAAGGAGAATACAATATTAACATAGAATATATCAAAGGTTCGGAAAACAAAGTAGCTGACTTTTTGAGCAGAATTAACAGTGACACAAACGAAATCAATGCTATCGAAAATGATAGTAAAGGATCTTGTAATTTATCTATGGCAAATAATAATGATAACGAAAATATAGACACAATACACTCTCAAGAGGAGGAACCTTATAATCAAATTTCAATTCTAAAAATAAAAGTAAATCGTTTTAAAACCCAAATCATTTCAACAGAAAATAAAACAAAAGCATTCGAAGTAGTACACAAAAAAAAAAAATTATATTTCCCGTGAAGACCTAGATAGTAATGTGTCAGATATTTTAAGAGGACATAATAAATCCGGTAAAGTCGCCATTTTTAGCGAACTAAATTATCAAGAATGCAATAAACTCCAACAATTAATAATATAACTTTTTGACAGCGTACATTCAATTAAATTTGTGAAATGCTTATACCATGCAAAAGACGTTAGCGAGGAAGCCCTTAAACAAATTAAAAAATATCATAAATTTGAAACTGGCCATACAGGGATTAACGAAAATTACGAAGGACTGAAGAAATAAATATACTTCCCTAACTTAAAAATATTAATTCAAAAGATTATAAACAATTGCGATACATGCAATATGGTAAAATACGATAGAAACCCAATCAAGAATAAATTTAATTTAACAGAGACTCCAAAAGATTGTAATGAACTTATTCATATGGATGCTTACACTAACTCAAAATCAAACTTTCTAACCTTTGTTGACAGATTCTCTAAATTTGCTTCAGCTTTCTATCTCGAAGACAGAAATAATCAAACAATAATTGAAAAACTACGACAGTATAAATCACAGAAAGGACATTTGATAAAGTTAATAACTGACAACGAATTAAGAAGTATCAACATAAAAAATTTCTTAAGAAATGAAGACAAAATCGGTACAAGCAAACATTTTCTGATGGGGATGGCTTTGATGAAAGTCTTTCTACAGATTTTTTTACAGATCAGATAGCACTTCTCACTCCTACACATGTAATAATAGACCAACTAAACATAACGGTAAAGGCAACATTTATTTTATGTCTGATTGATGGCAAAGTACTTAATGCCTTATCTTCAAATACGTCATCACAAACTTGTTACATATGTCACGCTACACCTAGATTCATGAATCAAGCAAAATACATTGCAGAAAAATTAGTCGATGAGGCAATGCTTTCTTTTGGACTTTCGCCAGTGCATGCCTGGATAAGGTTTATGAAATGCTTGCTCCATATTGAGTATAAACTCGACTTTAAAAATTGGCAAGCTAAAGGTGCTGAGCTTGAGAAGAAAGTTCAAGATAAAAAGCTATATATTCAGCAGAGATTATGAAGTGAAATGGGGCTTTTAGTTGACATGCCTAAACAAAAAAGTGGTAATACTAATGATGGCAACACTGCTAGGAAGTTTTTTAGAAATGCTGAGCTATCTTCGGAAATAACCGGCATTAACTTGGAACTTATTCAACGGTTTCACATCATTTTAGAGTGCTTAGGCTGTGGGTTTCCAATAGACCCAACTGCTTTTGGAAAGTTTGCTGAGGAAACAAGGAACCTTTACTTGGCTAACTATGCATGGTACTGCATGCCAGTAACAGTTCATAAGGTAACATTAAAAACTTTAATAATCAATTATATAGCTTACTTTATTTTAGTTTGGAGGTTCTGTTTCATGGCGAAAGGATTATAAGTTCATGCATACTTCCAATAGGCCAGCTCTCTGAAGAAGCTCAGGAAGCTAGAAACAAAGATAGCAGGCGCTTTAGAGAAAGCTTTACCAGAAAAACTTCAAGAATCGACACAAATGAAGATTTGCTACACAGACTTTTAATTTCTTCTGATCCGTTTATTAACTCTTTGCGACAACCACACAAATATAAACAGTCTAATTTAAAAGTAGATGTAATAAAACTACTAAAGGCTCCAGAATTTATTGAAGCGAATTCTGATTCAGATTCAGAATAATAAAGGTCAAAAATAAAGCTCAAAATATTTTATTTACATTTATTGAATTTTCTGGTTATATAGAAAGTAGGCTTACATACAGTCGAGGTAGGCATGGCAGTTGACCGATCACGCCGAGATACCAAATTTTATCATAATGGCATACATACATCCAAACTTACACCAATAATATTTTTTTCCCAGTTGTATGGGTGGTGGGCGTGGCAGTTGACGGATCATGCCCATTATTTGTGACAGTTTTTTTTTGGTCTTGAAAACAAAATTACCAAATTTCATGTCTCTAGCTATACAACTCTTTTAGGGTAATGAGTTTTGGCACGCTAAAATTGAAAAAGACACACTCTGCGACGCGAAAGGTACAAATCCTTACTGACGCGTTCGAGAGCCGTAAGTAGTGATGCTTACGTTTCAAAGTAGTTCGCATATAATGCAATGCAATTTATGACCGGCCGCTTTGCATTACATAATACCAGAAGTATAACTGATGTAATTAAAAAATTTTTTAATATTACATTAAGAATTTTAGTATTAAAATCCAGATTCAGATATTGTTATACTGTAATAAGTGGTATACTTTTATAGAATGGTTATATTATTAAAAATAACATTTATTTTCGGTACTTATTTTTTTATTTTTTTCGCTCATGAAGAATGATTTAGAAAAGTTGCAACAATTTTATTTTAAAAAAAGTCTAAATGTATGAATATACATATATGAATAATAAGTTTTTTTTTTTGATTACTTAACTTTATAGCTTTTTTGTGACTCAGCTGCTCCTTTATTTCTTTTCCTTCTTTTGCAATAAACTTGCCAATAAAATAAATGCAGCACTAGCCATTATTTCATCATCTGAATCTATTGCAATAATTTCAATTTAATACAAATTACTTGCTATTAATTATGAATTACTTTACACTTTTATAAAATTAAATATTTGAATAAAATCGCGACTTTGTGCTACTCAGTGCTTGCCAGGCGTATTTTTTGTTGAGAAAAGGAGTAGAGGTGTTACTAGTAATATAAAAATAATGAGCTTTCAACCCTGCATTTATTGATGTTCGGCAAATGCACAATTTTCTGCTTACACCGCGTGGACGTATTAGATGGCGGATAATGTTAGTTCACGATTAATGTTCGTGCGGTGTGGACAGATAGTCCGAATTACGTTCTTATCGCAATTAATTTTTCGTTCGTTCAGACGGTCTAAACACACGGTAACATATCGATTCTGTCTCGGTAACGTTAATCTTATTACCGAAGAAGCTCACCTTTCGATAACATTTATACCCTTTTGGTATTCTACTAGCAAGCATTACCAGTGAATATTGCTACCATCTCTTTAGGAAGTAACAAGCAAACCAGCCAGATGCAAGAAAACAGTTTTTTTTTTTAACGTACCGTTACAATAACGTACCCCACCTATATCACTAATATGCAATCAATTGGCATTCTTTTTTTAATTTACATTTAATATATAGTTTTCTTTATATACTTATAAAGAATTCTTATTCTTATTCTTATATACTTTCAACTATAATTTTTTAATCAAACTACCCTCGGTTAGAATAAACATAATGTATTCAATGATTTATTGTAGTTCACTATTATTATCATATTATTACATCAAACTACCTTTTATATTATTCTATAATTAATATATTTTGTCAAACTATCCTCTGCAGAACAAAACATACATACAAACCTACACCATATGCCTGCATAGCAGCAAAAGAAAAGACATAACAGCCAACTGATATACAGGCAAACATTCCTATACAAACCGACACCGCGTGACTAGCAAAGCAGCTAGCAGCACCAATGAACATTCATAGACATACATAAAACAAGAACAGGGCACGAAAAGAAACAACAACATACAGGTTTAGCAACAGTAGTACCAATGAAACAAGCAGAAATATTTTCACTGCTCGTAATTTGAAATAATTCATAACTAGTTTTGTTAGGCAAATATGCTAATAGTTGCCTCACGGTCAGCAAAAGCAGCATTCATTCTCAGGTGAGTGCACACTGCTCAAATAGTGTAGGGTTGTATTGCAAGGGAGTGGTACTACTTTACAGGCCACAGTCACGGCATACACTTTTCGCTACTTCTGCCTATTTTATTATAGGCAGTGCACATACTTTGGTCCTATTTTTCGGGCCAGAGTTTTTGTGCAATAACACCAGTGGTGTTAAGTTGTGTGCATTGCACAAGTTTTGGTACTATTTACTGGCCAAAGTCCCAGCACACACGATACATTTGTCTTACTATTCTGGGGGGATCGCAAAGCTTTGGTACTAGTTTCGGGCCAAAAGTCAGAGCAATTATATTATATTAAGTTTTGGTTTTATATTCACCTAGTGCACATACTTTGGTACTATTTTGGGGCCATAGTTTCTGTGCAGTAACACTTGTGTTGATTTGTGTGCATTGCACGAGTTTTGGTACTATTTTCTGCCCAAAGTCTTAGCATACATTTAGCGCTATTTCTGCCTTACTACTTGTGGGGGGGGTTTGCTCAACTTTGGTACTACCTTCTGGCCAAAAGCCGTAGCAGTTATATTATATTATTGTTGTTTTGTTTCTATTCAGCGACGGCTCAAGCTTTGTTACTCTTTTTCGGGCCAGAGTTTTAGTGTTTGCATTTTACTACTTTTGTGTTTATTATATTATATTGCGGCACGAGCTTTGGTACGATTGCCTGCCTAGATACCAAATGACAATCCCACCCACGCGGTTTGCTAAAAATTTGACATGTACAAGATTTCCGCTCAATCGATCTTTTTTTATAAGAATCGTGCAACCATCAAGTCGGCATCTGCTTTAACTCAACGATTTTAGCTTAAAATTCTTAAAAAGCATACTGTAAAACAATTTTAACTTAAAATAAAGTGATTTGTGCCTTTTAGTAATCGGGTCTACGCTAAAACTAATTCAAAACCAATAACGAAGCTCTGCCACAACACAAAGTGGAGCACACTGGTTGTGGAGCGCTAGCTCCAGCAGCTCTAACCAAGGTGAGCCAATGATTTTTATGGTGCTGTCATATATTTATAATGAAAATTCTTAAACAAATGCTAGTTAGGGATTTCATATAATTCGTCTGAACGCCGCACTGATGTTCCACCTCAAGGACACAATTTTATAAGCGACAATCGAATCGATCAAAGTGGAGCCATCCTCAACAAATCACCTATAAAAACAGTCATCAACGTCGAAACTTTGATATTTTCTTAAATATAGCTTAATCCTAATATCGGAAAACAGCATCTAAAAGCTAAATGATAAATCTAAATCTAAATCTAAATCTTAATCTAAAGCTAAATGATTATTTTATTTTGTTGGCTCTCATTTTTTTTTTAATGTTGGAATAATATAACAAACTCAATTCTTATATCTAAATTAAACTTTTTTAAAAGATCTAATATATAAAATACAAAAAAAAAACAAAATAATTTTCAGCTGATTCAGTTGATTCAGCATCAACACCAACAACAACTAAAATCAGAGTAAGTTACTCAGTTTTTGTTTCTTCATTTCTTGCCCCTTTATTTCGTTTGTTGCTGAATTAAATTGCTCTTTGCTTTAATTCATCTGATATTAAGAAAAAAATAAATAAAGTTAAAATGAAAACAGACAAAACAGAAAATAAAGATATCGATTACCTACATCTGAATTCAGAGCAAATTACAGCTAAGATAAAACAAAAGTAATTTCATTCATAGATTACGCTAATAGTAGCTAACATATGTTAGCAGATTATCAATAAAAACAGAACAAGTAATCAGATGGTAAAATAACTATAAGGAAAGGGAGAAAAAAAAGGAGAGCAAAACAAAGAAAGTAAAGTTAGTTTAGAAAAAAAGAACAAAAAGGGAGAGAAGAAGAAAGCTTGGTTTAGCAACACGAAAACAATGTTAAATCAAAACAAAATGTTTCAATGGGGAGAACTTCGTTCTCTTTAGTCGTCGTGTAGTTTTTGATTAATTCTTTGTACGCAAAAAGTATGCTGCTGGTGATGTAGTTTTCTTACATCTACCGGTGTTGACTTAACATGCTGTTTTAGCTTATGAGCACTCGAGTGCTGATAAAATCTTTTTTTTTACTTCTAAGTTTTTCTGTGTCATGCAACCAAATTATGCAACCATTCTTATGTAAACAATATTGTAATTAGCGGCAACAAAGAAAAAAAAAAAACAAAACAAAGAAAAATGAAATTAATTAAATAATAAGTTACAGAAGTCAATATAAATAGTAATTTTACGTCCCGTAAATTTAAATATTAATCTACAAAATGTATTCTATTAAATGAATAAATTGTTGAAATTAACATCAAATCTGAGGGGTTGAATTTTGTCCCAACATACCACAAAGGTTTATTTTTCAGTGGTTCAACTTTTGTTCCATTGTACTTCAAAGAGTTAATATAAATGTAATATAGAAGAAACGAAGATAGGTTATCACCCGTCGCACTTTGCTACGCCTTATTATGTCTTGTACTACATCGCCCCCTGGTGTTCAAAATATACCAAAACAGATAGCGCCAACAGACTCACCGCACCCAAGAGCCAATTATAGAAATTATGCTAATTGGATGAGAGGTTTATATTAAGAGCAAAACACAGTGTAAAAACATTTGTCGTACTCAGAAATACCTTTGTACAAATTTTCATCCAAATCGGATGAGCGGTTTTGGAGTTTTTCACAATTTCTTAAAAGATTTGTACTACAGCGCCCTCGGATGTTCAAGATAGAGCTGCAAAGATAAGTCCAAAATACTCACTGTATCCGAAAAGCCTTAAAGTTAAGGAGCATGCTCCACTTACCGACATCGTCAAAATGTGTTGCTGTTTTCGCGGTTAAAAAAAAAACTGGAATTTTAGAGAGAGCTTCTCTTTTATCCAAAAACTCCCAGCTGACAAATTATGTTCATGGTCCGAAGCTGAAAATAATTTGAACTGGCAGAAAACAGGGTTTGAGCAAAAAACAGAATAAAGATTGTTGCTTTCAGCCTTGCCAAACTGTCAACTATACTGAGGACAAAACAATAAGCGAGAGAAAAAAATGGGTAAAATCTTTCAAAATTTGACAAACAAGTATCCGAAGTGAGACATACTACGTGGCTACGTAGCAGAATTTGAGAATATTGTGTCTACTTATATGCAACAAATTACTCTTAGTGTTTTTCAGATTAGTTTTGTTTGTATTTGGGATTTCTTTTTACGAGTGCACGAGCCAGTTGTGACATTTTCTAATTTGCCAACTGATTGCAGCACTGTCAGAACGGGGTAGCGAGCAATGATCAAGGTGCCCACATGGTGGAATAATAATAAGGTGTTAGTGAGTTTGACACTTCTCTCTCAAAATGATAAATTTATGTTTCCCCGCTCTTGTCAAAAACAGCTGGGGTGAATTGGAATGAAAATAAATTTTATCAATTTCATGTTTTTTGTGCAAGTAAACAAGCTATTCAGCTTATCAAGCTATTATCAGCTATTATCAGTTGAGGCATTGAACATGGCATTTGATATGTTCTTGAAGCAGGCGATTTGAATGCAAGACAATTTTTGCACGCGCATGTTTTAGCATGTTTTTTAAGCGCATGTTTTTGATAAAATAACAAAATCATTCAATGCGGAACTTGACAAATAGGCGATGACAACTGCAATAATTTTTTTCAGCATAGCATGGCACAATTAATTGCATTAAATATTTATTTACACTTAATTTGCACACTAAACTATAAAAACTATAACCCATCATAACCTAGCAACTCAAGCAAATATAATATTCTGACAGCTATCAACTATTCCGCTCTTTCACTCATAATTTTTCGACAGAATGAAAGAAATTCTTGGTGTTGTAAAAAACTCACTAACACCTTATTATTATTCCACCATGGGTACGGTGACCATCTGTCCTCTTTTTTAGCCTCGTGTCCTTGTTTAAAATGTTGTCCTTATATTGTCCTCTTTTTTAAAACTGTCCTCTTTTGTCCTTTTTTTTTATTTTTAACTTCTTTTTAACCTCTACGGGCTCGAAATGGGTAGAAATTTGTAGTCACTTTTTTGAAAAATATCTTGAATGCAAGTATATGGTATACTTTAGCTTGTCGAGTTTTCTTTGTGTCTACCGGTTAGTAATGCGCCAACAGAAAGAGTATTTTCTTTAAGTAAATATATCTGAACATCGGAGAAGTCTCAGATACAAGTAATCTATATTAATTACTAAGTGTATCTACCAAATGAACTGCACAGAGTTTAAAGTATTTTTAGAAAAATGTGAAAACGATATCTTAAAAAAAATATTTTCTGCCGAAAAGTTTTTGTATTATTTTTTTAAGAATGTGCATGCTTAACAAATTAATAAAAAATTACTCTGATATCCAAATATTATTATTTAAAGAAAATACTATTTCTGTTGGCACAAATTTTTCCATAATTGATTGCTTAATCTTAAAAGAAAATTGGTATATTTTGATATAAAAAACTCTGTGTTATTTGTATTTGAATATGTACATATTAAGATATGAAAAAATTTTACTACTAGTCATTTATGTTGTGTTTTATTAGATAAAATCTTAAAAGACATTATTTGTTTGTTAAGAAAAATTTGATCTCAGCTAGTTTCTATATAATTTTTTTGTTTAATAAATTTCTAAAATAACACAAGGGAACAAATTGTAAACTTTTTATACAACTAAACAAATTTTACATACTTGTTTTGGATGATTACAATGGCCTGACATAACTAAAAACAGAAAGTGAATCCATTGTAACAGGTCTTAATTTACAGATACTTACTTACTTACTTAGGTGGCCGTGACAACCCGTGTCCGGATTTCGACCGACCTCATCAGCTCTCGCCAGGCGCCTCTGCTTTGCGCGCGCCTTCTCCAATCGGATACACCAAGTGCGGTTAGGGCTTCCTCAGCCTGGTCCATCCATCGGAGGCATGGTCTCCCTCGTCGTCGTTGACCAGCGACCCTCGCTTCGAGCACCTTTTTCGCTGGAGCTTCGTCGTCCATACGATGGACATGACCCAGCCAGCGTAGTCGCTGCACAGTTATACGCCGAACTACGTCAATGTCTCCGTAGAGCTCATACAGCTCGTGGTTCATTCGGATGCGATAGTCATCGCCGACTCGAACAGGACCGAAGATTTTGCGAAGAACTTTTCTCTCGAACACCCCCAGAGCGGCTGCGTCAGTTTGCGAAACTACCCATGCCTCAGCGCCATAAAGCAGCACAGGTAGAACGAGCGTCTTGTAGAGTGTTAGTTTTGTCGATCGAGAGAGGGCTCTGGAACTTAGTTGCTTACTGAGTCCGTAGTAGCACCTATTAGCAATTATTGTTCTTCGCTTTATCTCCAGGCTGATTTCGTTGTTAGTATTAATGGCGGTGCCAAGGTATACAAACTCCTTGACTACTTCAAAGTTATAGCTGCCGGATGAAACGTGGGAGTCTAAACGCCGAGCTCCCTTGTTTGTAGACAGCATATACTTTGTTTTACCCTCATTTATCGTCAAACCCACTTTGGCTGATTCCTTTTCGATAGCGGCGAAAGCAGCGGTAACATCTCTCTTGGTTCTGCCAACAATATCAATATCATCAGCGTACGCAAGGAGCTGGACACCTTTATAGAAAATGGTGCCATTACGATGCACACCGGCCTTTCGTACGATCCCCTCCATGATGATGTTGAAGAGATCGCAAGACAGTGGATCGCCTTGCCTGAAACCTCTTTCGGTATTGAAGGTTTCGGAGAGGTCATTTCCTACCTTGACGGAGTTGCGTGTGTTGCTCAACGTCATTCTGCAAAGTCTAATCAACTTTGCAGGTATACCGAACTCAGACATTGTTGCGTATAGGCAATCCCTTCTCGGGCTATCAAAAGCAGCTTTAAAGTCGACAAAGAGATGGTGTGTGTCAATTTGATGTTCGTGGGTTTTCTCCAGGATTTGTCGTAGCGTGAAAATCTGGTCTATGGTGGACTTACCAGGTCGAAAGCCACACTGATAAGGTCCAATCAGTGTTTTTGTAATTGGCTTTAATCTTTCACACAGTACGCTTGAGAGAACCTTATATGCGATGGAAATAAGACTGATACCTCTATAACTTGCGCAGATTGTAGGGTCTCCTTTCTTAAGTATAGGGCACAGTACACTGAGGTTCCAATCGTCGGGCATGCTTTCTGCTAGCCATATTTTGCTGATGAGCTGATGCATGCGCCTTATCAATTCATCGCCGCCGGTTTTAAACAATTCAGCTGACAGGCCGTCAGCACCCGCTGCTTTATTGTTTTTGAGTCGTTGGATAGCAACTCGAACCTCTTCATGGCTAGGTGGTGATACTTCCACTCCGTCATCGTCGATTGGTGGCACTGCACTGTGCTCTCGATGGGCGGCATTGGTGGAATCGTCGCCATTAAGTAAATTGGAGAAGTGCTGTCTCCACAATCTAAGCACACACTGTGTATCCGTATTCAGATCTCCATTTCAATTTACAGATACAGCGATACATAAAAAAATTTAAAAAGTAACAAAAAAAAAAAATCGTTTAAATAATTTATATAAACTAATAGCATAAAAAATTTTATCATAATGGCATTAATTTTAAATTATTCCTTATTTAAGAGTATTTTGAGCTAAAAGAAAAAGGGCTTATTTGGATGTGACGTTGAAAATTCTTTTTTGAGGAACTAATAAAAATCTGCCGTAGCTGAATCCCATCATTCTTGGTATCTAAGAAACCTCTCTCCCTGTTCATCACTCACTGTACCATGATTATCAGGAAAAAAGTCTAAATGAGAGTGTAGAAAATTAATTCTGAGCGACATTCTTCATCTAAAGTTTTGGTACGACTGAAACAGTTCATTTAATAAAAGTTGATAGTTTTCTGATTTTTAATTGCCTAGAAAGCAAAACATTTTCATGCTTGTAGTCCCTTTTGATTCAATTTTGGGTAAATAGTTCATCCTCAAGCAATTTTCTTATTCGTGGACCTATAAAAACTCCTTTCAGCTTAGCATCACTAAGTTGAGGAAAAACTGTCTTTAAATATTTGATTCCGTCGCTTTCTTTGTTCAACGTTTTACGAAATTTTTTTATTGACCCCAATTTCATGTGTACATTAGGCTTATTCTAGATTATTCTAGCAAAATTATGTAACTTTGAATAAAACAGATATTAAAACCGTCACAACGCTTCGATGACTTGATGTGAACGGTGAGGGTAGTGCAACAAAAATATATGATTACTGCTCTGATTGTCAAACCCTTGTTTCATTGTGTAATTTTCTATAATATTTATCGAATGAAGAATTTTTATGTTTCTAAGTAAAGTATTAATTTTTTGAAGTTATAGTTAGTTGTTCTTGTGTGTCGTTTATTTTTTTTTGGTTAGAATATAATGGTCAGCGTAACCATGGGTGCCAATACATTTATTCATTTCGCTTCAAACTTTTATTCGCTTCACAATTCAAAAGCATCTAATAGACAGGGTGATTGAATTCCTTGTTTTTCTCTCCTTATTTAGGGCGACAAGCCGTTGAGGAAATATTACATTACAAAATATTTGATATTCAGAAAATTTGATTATGGTGTGAATAGTGTGCACTGCTTAATTTAACTTCAACCGAAACTATTTATTAAAATAAAAAGTTGTTTCCTATTGCCCACTAGCAGCATCTCAGCACCCCCAAGTTTTCGTGAGCTCAATATCGCCCCCCAGGGTGGCTTCAGCGCCCACAGGGCATTACACTTTAAGAACCTATGATCTAGCTAACCATTAAAGCAGTTACACGCTATTTTTCTACATAAATTATATGAAGGTGACCGGGTACCTCATCAGCCTGATCAAGATGTTTTTCTCGTCAGTCACATAATGGTTAAACGAGCTTACGAAGTTTGACAGTGTTACCGAGTGTACAGAATACC
This sequence comes from Coremacera marginata, assembly GCA_914767935.1. Lineage (NCBI taxonomy): Eukaryota > Metazoa > Arthropoda > Insecta > Diptera > Sciomyzidae > Coremacera > Coremacera marginata. The sequence continues at coordinate 99,137,535 of OU612044.1, forward strand.
GATTACTAAGTTACCCGTCATTTCGGTAACAAGATTACTATTACCGGGAACGCGCACAATATATAATAGTAGTAGAATGAGTAGTACTTTCGAATTCCTCACAATTCCTCACAAGCTCGGCATTTCAGTGGTGCTATTAGGGAGGAGCTTTATCATATACATTTATCGCCACCAAGTGGGCATGAGTGCAAGAGCATTTGTTCAAACTTTAATGCCGAATTGTGTTGGTGTTATTGACTGCAAGCACATTAATATCGTTAGTCCACGGAATATTGGATCATTATTCTACAATTATAAAAATAATTTTAGCATTTTACTTCTGGCAGCATGCAATGCAAACTATGGCTGAGTTCCTAAACGCATTAATGCAAACCATCAGTGATTCTTATTTATTTACAGTTATTTATTGATGCTTAAACTTTAGGAAAATATTTGTTTTGGTGAATAAAGGTGTAATGTGAAGTTTCAATACACCGTCGAAAATCACGTTGAAAAAAAAGATAGCCAAACGGTCTACAGTGCACAGCACTGTCATGTCATCAAAAAATAAAAAAATCAAAAAATCTTCTATATTAGGTATATTATATTTATTGGAGCTTATACCTACAACATAAACAAATAGTTGAAAATTACAAAAACGGAGGACATCTAAATTTTAAGTACTTTTTTTTACATATTTTGCTCCTTTAAATGCTCAAAAAAATAAGAAAACCAGCCAGTATTATTTGAATTGGATCCAATTTATTTTATCTACTTTAAAATTAAAAAAACAAGTCAATCCAAAAAGTAGTTCTTGAGATATCTTGGAGGCATGTTTAGAAACATGGTTTTTCAGAAAACCCGTTTTAAGATTTGGTAAACGATTTTTTCGAGTTATTAGCTTCCCGACTTTAGCACATCTAGCGACATCTGGTGGTGGCTGAGGTAACTATTCTTACCACAGTATGGTAGGGAGTACAGACATGCATTTCAAAAAATTGATGATACTCATTTTTTGTGATACTCTTAATGAGATATCCATAATTTTCTTGAAAAAGATGGGTTCCTTTCTTATGTGATAACTTTTTTATGCGATCATTATCGGCCAAACCGCTTTGGAAACATATGCTACATATCATAAACTATCGAAAAATAAAAAACCGTTGAGTTGCCTGGTCGAGTTTGATAAGAACCTCCTATTAATAAATGGTTTGGTTGACTATACCGAAAGTAATGAAGATATTCCGGTATTGGCGGATCTAAGATTGGCCTGTGGGAGGAGGAAGAAGCTAAGATAGTAAAAAAAAGAAACCAAAATGAAAAAATTCAAAAAAAATTACATATATCGGTGATACCATATCAAATCGGACGTTTTTCACATATTTGTAAAAATTTGGTACTTTGCTTGTTAAAAAACTTGCATATATTTTGTTTAATTTTTTTTGCACTTTTTTAAAAACTGCCAGCACAATTTTTACACACAAACTATTTTGATTTGTTTTTAAATTTATGTAAAATATAGTATAATTTATGGTTTTTAGTATTTTTTGTACTTCTTACGATATTTTATTATTTTTCAGCTTGTAATATACCTAGGGAAATAAAAAAAAAGTTGTTTAGAATCAACCATCTACGAGAATGTGTATGACTACAAGGCTCAAAGGCGGAACCATTAAACAAATACTGTTTTGTCCTTTTGCTTGCGATAGGTAATGAAATGAGGATTGGATATATAATTTTACTTCAGAGCCCACGCCCTTTTATGGTATTTCTTTTTATTAACGTGTATTTGGAGCCCTTAATCTAAAGCTCCTAAAAAAGGGTCGGTCTCAAATGGCTTAGGAGATATAAATTCTGAAAGTTTGAGTAAGTTATCTTTTTTCGTATACGAAGTACCATATTTTTTATACAGAAGAGTAGTTCTAAGAATAGTATATACAAAAGAGTAAGCTATGATCCATTCAATTCAATATTAACTGCAAAATTCTATCGCAACCTTAAAAAACTTCGAAGTATTGAAATTGGATCAGAGAACGATTCCAATGATCATACATATGTTCTAAAATTAGTACTGTTTGAGTAAAATTGGTGTCAATGACGATTTTACTTTGATTCTTTAATAAGATGAAAGTGTTTTGTAATGAAAAAGTTCAAAATGAATCAAGAGCAAACATTTTTAAAATTCAAGTGTTTGTGATTTAAAAAAGATGAATATATATAAAGATTTACTAAACACATTTATTTTCATATTAAGGGATATTTATAAATCGTTTAAGATAAATCAGGGGGGTCAGGGGGCGAACCTTCACATGGCAACATGTCTGACTGCCTCAACCTGGCGAGACCAGCATTATCCATGTCGAAATCGTCCCAAGTCGACTCAAACCTCCTCGTGGTGTTACCTGAGCAACGGAAAACTGGCATTCGTTAGTTTGACGGCTAATTTGAGTGGCAGGCCACTGCGTGGACCTTAAACGTGCCCAGGGTTTGGGTCCCGCCACATTACTACTGCCCAATGAAACCTAAACCAGCCTCGGATATGAACCCCAATTACGATGACAACCACCGCAAACGAAAAACGGACAATGATTAACAGATACGCACCTGGAATATCTGAACCCTTTATAGGGAAGATGCCATTATGCAACTGCAGGAAGCCCTCAAAACAATAAAGGCAGACATCACCACCATCCACGAAATGCGATGAAAAAGCCAAGGCTGCTCAAGATCATCAGACTGCGATATCTACTACAGCAGTGGATTCGTCGTTAGCCGGAAACTACGCCACCTTGTTTCCTGCTTCACACCTGTGAACGAAAGATTGGCCACGATTGGCATCAATGCAAAATTTTTTTTTATCAGCCTTATTTGCGTGCACGCCCCGACGGAGGAATATGACGAAGCCGTCAAGGACGCTTTCTACGCTAGTCTTGAGAACGTATACGACCACATTACAGTCCATGACGCGAAAATATTCGTCAGCGATTTTAATGCGAAGTCGAAAGGGAAGGCATCTTTGGCCCCACTGTAGGTCAGTTCAGTCTTCACGAGACCTCCACGAGCAACGGTCTAAGACTGATCGACTTCGCCGCGGCGCGAAATATCGTAGATAGTAGCACCAGATTTAAGCACCTCGACAGCCACAAGGCCACCTGGCTGTCCCCAGATCAAAAAACGTGAAACCAAATTGATCATGTTGTAACCGACGAAAGGCATGCCTCTAGTGTTCTAGATGTGTCTACATGTCGGGGATCAACATTGACCACTATCTTGTTGCACCCAAGATCCACATGCATGATTATGCGATGCGAAGGACATACGCACAACCAAAGCTAGATGTCGCTAAGCTGCAATCACAACGGACTGCCGAAGCCTACTCCGCTCAACTCTCGGTTAAGCTCAACCAACCAACCTCTGAAACCGACGACGCCGGCAGGCTTTGGGCGCATACAATTCACTCCATGCGAGCTGCCGCTAAAGAAGTCTTTTGTTTCTGGCGCCCGCTACCAACGAACCAATGGTACGATCAGGAGTGTAGCATCGCGACAACAGAAACAAACGGCACTTATAGAAAAACGCTGAAGTCAGCTGCAATGCGAGACGTGCGAAAAAACTACAGTGAAAAGAGGAAGAAAGAGAGGTGCCTTTTCAGACGCAAGTAAAGATAGCAGGAAAAGCGTGAGCGTGAGGAACTAGAGGTATACCAGGGCAAAAAGGATGCACGAAAATTCTATTGTAGTGTACTCCTAAAGTCACTGAGCTTTTTACCAAATTTATTCATACATTAATAAACAAAACACAAGAACACTAAAATTCAAACCACAAAACTAGAAACAATTAACATCCATAATAAAAAAACCAAATATTTTCCGCACAGAGTTAAAATAAACAATTTTAAATTTTATAAGCAAAGAGTCTCAAATTCTGTTTCAATGCACTTTGTCACCTCTTTTCGTTTCCGCCGCTAAAGGGCGCACAAACAGAAGCGTGTCAAACTCAAATTCATTCCAATGCATTAATAACCCCTTTATGATGCTGTCGCTACAGACTCTACAAGCACGAGCGCGACTGCATGTTTCGTGTTACACACGGCAAGCATGAAAATGTTAAACAATAACAACATGCATTGAATAAGACTAGTGCCGATGACATTTCTCAATCAAGTCCAGAATTTGAACAATTAAATTATTATTGGTTATTAAAAAACTTATTGATGGGAAAGTAAAATTATATTGACCAAAAAAAAATTGATTGGTCATCTTTTAAAATTTTTGGAAAAGCTTTCATTGTTGGAAATGTAGGAGGAGCTATGGAAAATACTGATAAATTAGTTTTAAGAAAATACTTATACATTTTTGTATATAAGCCTAAAATTTTCAATAATAAATCAGATTTTGATCTAAGACAAAATTGAGCGCACAGCTCGAGTTCTCATTTCAAAACTCACAAAAAATAAAGAGCGGCTTTTTAGCCAACAACAAATAAGCGTGGTGCGCTTAAATAGCAAAGGATCATTTCCGATCAGATCGGAAATATCCTCCCCTTTTTTTATGTAGTAAATTTTTTTAAATTCAAACATTACATCAAACTTTACATGGCGAACCTGCCGACTTTCGTTCTTAAAGTCTAAAAATAAATTATTCTCATTTTTTTTACAAAACCTTCCAATTTTTGCCAATAAAAGCCAGTATAACTTTTTTGCATTTTTTTTCTAAGAAAATTCTTCCAAAAAACAAATGTCAAACGACGATTTCAAAGTCATTTTCTAACGAGCACTGGAGAGAGGCTTAAAGTTTGCCGAACTGTCTGAAGAATACATGCCACAGCAAACCGGTAAGCAAACACAGGTACCAACCTATTTTCCAACAGCGAAGACAGCTGGACCCCAACCGCTAACTATAGAAGCACTACAAAAAAGATTAGCAAAAGCCAAACTAGCGAAAATACCTAAAGAAGACGTTACACAAACTACAGCTAAAAAACCAAGAGGTGGAAAAACCGTACGGGCCAGACAGCGGGTAGCAGAACTCTACAGAATATTAAATATAACAACAGACGGAAAATTAAAACAAAAACTTTTATATAAACATAAAATACAAAAGCTCAATTATAAGTCTAATAGAAATAAAAATAAAACTTTTTAAAAATTAAAATGCATCAAAATAAAATAGTATCAGAATAAAAAAAAGGTAATTTTTTCCCCTAAGCCAATGTAAATAAATAAAAATTTGTTACTATCTCATTTATTAAAAATAAAATATATGATTCCAAATATTACCGCAGTTTATAATTCATGTAATTCCACAAGGCATGTTCGACAACGAAAATAAAGAAAAAATTATAATAAATGAAAACATCGACAACAATATTGGGTCGATTGTAATAAAGAACTAAATATATCAAATTATTTGGACAGTAATTATTACTTTAGGAATCATTGCAATAATTGCCTTTGTTTTATACAAAATCGATTTATATAGGGTCCGCCAACTAACGTTTTTTTTCCAACTAGTGCTTATTTCGTGAATGGTAACACTTAGCACATGTCTGATTTGACAGAAAATTAGTTTTATCCTTCCGCTGATATATGGTTGTGTATACGCTTGAACATCGCTTTCATGATATAAATTAATGTGTTAATTTATTTAAAGATATGTTATTATATCTTAAAAGTAGAAGATTTTAACATAAGCTGCGCAATTTAATTTCTATTTTTTTTTTTACGTACGATGCAAAAATGATCAATAAACTAAACCATAAACGAAACAAAATAGATTTTGAACAGCATAAGGTTACCATGAGATATAAAAGAAAAATTTTAAGATTCTATTAATTAAAATATTATAACAAAGTAATATGTCATAAGTAACTAGCAAAAAAGTAGTAATATTAATGGATTCTATTAAAGGGTCCGCCATCTAACGTTTTTTTTTTTAACTAGTGTTTATTTCGTGAATGGTAACACTTAGCACATGTCTTATTTGACAGATAATTAGTTTTATCCTTCCGCTGAACGAATATGGTTGTGTATACGCTTGAACAACGCTGGGAAATGTTGCGACATTACTTTGAAAATCATGGTAATGTTGCAGAATGTGTGCGAAAATTGCGTACGGATTTTGGAAGAACAGAAGCACCGTCAGCTCCGTATGTTCGTTATCTTGTGAAAAAAGTGAAAGAACCTGGCATCTTCATCGATAAACCAAAGCGTGAAAAGCCAAAAACAGTACGTTCACCCGAGAATATTGCTGCTGTGGCAGAAAGTGTGCGTGAAGCGGTATCAACATCAATTCACTGTCGTTCTCAACAATTGAACATTTCGGAGACATCATTGAGACGAATTTTGCATAAAGACCTTGGTATGACGCCATACAAAGTCCAATTGGTTCAGGAGTTGAAGCCAACTGACCATCCAATGCGTTTTCGCTTCGCTGAGTGGGCCTGCGATCGACTTACAGAAGATGCCGATTTTGCCAAAAAAAATCCTCTTTTCAGATGAAGCTCATTTTGATCTTGGTGGGTATGTAAACAAGCAAAATTGTCGCTTTTGGGGCACAGAAAACCCGCACGCATATATTGAAAAGCCGATGCACCCAAAACGAGTCACTGTTTGGTGCGGATTTTGGTCCAGAGGCATAATTAGGCCATTTTTCTTCGAAAATGTGCAAGGAGTGGCCGTTACAGTCAATGGCCATCGTTATCGGGCCATGTTGAACGAATTTTTGTTCACAAATATTGAAGAGGAGGATATTTTGGTTTCAACAGGACGGCGCTACGTGCCACACAGCCGAAGCTACACTCGATGTTTTGCGCCCTGTTTTTGAAGATCGCATTATCAGCCGCAGAGCTGATGTCGTTTGGCCACCTCGGAGCTGCGATTTGACGCCGTTGGACTATTATTTGTGAGGTGCCCTCAAAGATAAGTGTTACGCCGACAAGCCAGAGACAATTGAAGCTTTAAAGGACAATATTCGTGAAGCCATTGGTGAAATACAGCTGCACACAATCGATAATGTGCTTACAAATTGGACCGATCGTGTAGGCTACTGCATGGCCAGCCGAGGCAGCCATTTGAATGAAATTATTTTCCATTATTAACCTGAAGGATTGTACATTCAAATAGAAAAAGAAATTTGAGAAAATATTCAGTAGTTTTTTTTTTTGCATTTCCAAAAAAAAGAAGTTATTTGGCGGACCCTTTATTATAAAAAGTATGTAAGAAAACACATAAAAAGAGCAAACGTCTAATTTCGAAAATAACATTTCACTAATTTAAACTCCAAAAATGAATGCTGTAACAATTTGTAAATACCATGGATGTTATGGGATATTATTTAAAAAACATTGCACTAATTGCACAAATAAAGTAGTAGAAATAGGTAAAGAACTCTTTTTCGAATTTAAAGGAAAAAATTATCATAAAGAATGTTTTAATTACACTATTTGTAAAATTAGATTTATAGAACATGAATCGAGATTATTTTGTAAAAACTGTTCATTAAGTTGGAAATTTATTAATAAAATAAGCATGTAATATGTAATAAAACTCATGGAAGATTTACAAGAAATTTTTAACGAGGTACTAAAAAAAATCCAAAATATTAAGAAATCAAGTAACAGGAAATATACATGTAAAACAATTAATATAAAACTTATTTACTTAAATCGTTATGAACTACACTTTAAGAAATCAGCTGAACTTTTAAATAGATTGGAAGCATACGAATTAAACGAACAATTCCAAATATTATTAAATGAAACTAAGAATCTGTTGTTAAAACATTCGACAGAGAAAATGTTTTATTAATATTAAATTAATTTTAAAACCCTTTTCAATTTTCAACGGCAATTACAAAGATCTGCATGCATTTTAAACAATAATAGAGTTATTGGACGGCACTTACAATCAAGAAAACAAAAATAAATTAATTAACCTTATAGTTAACGTCAAATTGAATTCCAACGTAAAGACAGCATTAGGCTACGTAACAAACATCGACACTTTCAGCTACGTAACAAACATCGATACTTTCAGTAAACTAAAAACAGCACTTACAAATTCACACAAAAGCAATTTGACTACTACACAAATACATACACAACTATCCACTTTGACACAACGTGGAATAACACATTAACAAATTTTAAAGACAAACTATTGAATTTAACGGTTGAACTAAATAATTTACAAATAAGCGACTTAAGCCTGGTTTTCACTAGGTCAATTTCAATGACAACAATCAGTGATGTCAGTAGCATATGACGTCAAATGTGTTTTCATTAAAACCCAAAAACTGACATAAAATCGAATGTCAAAGACTGACGTTGAATTTATGTGCCAATCGATTGCCATACTGTTTTCACTTTCGTTGTTATTTGAGAGATGTCATCGTTTGACAGCTCTGCTTTTTTATCAAAAACTGCTGGAATTTTATTTTTGTTTAAGTTGTAATGTAATGTAATTTTGTTTAAGTAAATGAACAAAAAAAAGAAAATTGCAGTGACTAGCGTTATTGTGTGTTTATTTTCAAGTTTAAAGGCTGAGAAGTTTAAACGCTGCATAATAAACTGCGTGGGCGAGATCCGCGTTGGTTTAAAAACTTTTTGAGGATGAACGAAGAGGATTTTGACATTCTGGTGGAGCGGCTAACTCCATATAAAAAAGACACGCGATTTCGGAAAGCCATATCAGTGGGTGAAAGATTAGCCGTTACCATACGGTACCTAGCTACTGGCGATAGTTATTCCACCCTTATGAGTCTGTTTCTTATGGGAAAAACAACAATATGTCACATTGTTGATGAGACGTGTAGATGTATTTACGAGGCATTAAAGGATGAATTTTTAAAAGTAGGTATCCTGCAGCCTATTTGCAAATGCAGTCATAAGATATAATTTTATAAAAGGTTCCGAATAGTCCAGAGGAATGGACCAGGATTGCTGACAGTTTCGAACATGGTTGGAATTTCCCAAATTGTTGCGGTGCTATCGATGGGAAGCACATAATGATCCAAGTGCCTGCCAACTGTAGATCGGAGTATTTTAACTATAAGAAACACAACAGCATTGTACTATTGGCATTGGTAGACGCGGACTACAAATTTTTACTTGTAGATGTTGGAGCGTATGGAAGAGAGTCTGATGGCGGTGTATTTTCGAGGCAAGATTTCACTGTATTTTGGTAATTTAGTTAAAAAATAATTTTAATATTACAGATGTCCGCTTTCGGCTGCACTTGCTGATAACAGTATAAATTTTCCAGCTTTGAAACCTCTCCCAAACGAAGAAGATCCAATGCCTTTTGCTATCGTAGCTGACGACGCATTTCCTCTGAAGACCTACTTGCTTAAACCATTTTGTTACCGTGAGCAAGTCATGTCGCATAAAATTTTTAATTATCGATTGTCGCGAGCAAGAAATGTAGTCGAAAATGTGTTTGGAATTTGCGCTGCAAGACTCCGAATCTTAAGAAGGCCAATCGATCTACACCCAGAAAATACAAAGTTTGTTGTCCTCGCAATTTGTACTCTTCATAAATTTTTGATTACGCGCAAGTCTGTGTATTTGAGGAAATCCGATGTCGACGATGAAATTAATGGTGTGGCGGTGGCTGGAGATTGGCGTGCAGAACTAGGAGAAAGCGAAAAGTTAGTTTCAATGCAATCAAGCAGCCATGGCTGGGCATCAGACAATACAATGCGGACTCGTGAGCAATTCATGGAGTACTTCATGACACCACACGGAGAAGTACCTTGGCAATACAACAGGACCATTTTGCAACGTTCATTTTAACTATTTCAAAGTAAAAATGTCCACAATGGTTGCAATATTTGATATACTACGTTTAAGGCATATGGCCAATTTTTGTCATTAACGTTACACTCGAACGCATATTTCTGCAAATATATCGAACTAACTTTTTTCTAATTTTTGTTGTTTTGAAGATATAACCAGTTTTATGTAGTCTTTAACGTTACGTAATTCAAAAAGTCAAAAGTCAAAGAATGTTACGTTACAGCTACAGTTTTATAAATGGATGTTTTGAAATCGTTGGCTAATTTGGATTTTGTCGTCTCCCATTCACGCCCATTTGATGATACTTGCCAACATCGTCCCAGAGATCAGTTTTTGAGACAGTGCTTAAAGTCTTCAAGGCACATTCCACAGCATTTGAATATTCGTCGTCTCTTTGCGATCGCGACGACTTCGTTTTAAAGACGCAGCTAATGTCAATGGCATTGAATCCTCAGCATCGTCTTGTTTAGTTGGAGAGTCTGGCTTCTAAAAGTAATTTTGTTAATTGTAATCGAATATGAACTAACTAACGATCAAGGTAAGAAACTATGATCAAGCTCTGATTTCATCACTAATTAAAGCGCTTACTTAAGTCAAATTCGATATTGTAGGTGCTTCACCTCGCAAAGTAGGCTCCAAAAATAATAATGATTTGAGCAATGAGCTCATTGCACAAACTTTGCCAGCAGCTTGACCACTTTTTGTTGATTTCGATTTCTTTAAAGATACCTAAATTTGATGCAATAAGTAAACGAATAATATAATCTGTTTTATAAAGAGATGCTTACACGAAAAGAGCAGCGGATACCATTCCATTTTGAGGACACCTCAGCTCGAGATATTTGCATTGCGTCCAGCCTCTTGCCATATTGCTTCGCGCAAATTTCTGTCCCTATAGTCTTTTGCCAAAAAGTTCCACAGGCTTTCCCTTATTGCACTTCTTCTATCAGCTGCTCTGTTTGTTGGCTTGTCCAGTTTTCTTTAATATTTCTCTCTCGTTTTTTTTTGTGAACTGCCACATTCACTTTGAGTCAAAATCTCTATTAAATCTTCTGAGTATTTGTAGCTATCTTCCATGTTTCTAAATTTTGTGAATAAAAAATTAATTATGTTCATTTTTAGAGACATTTAAACTCGCGGACAAAACTATGAAACGTGCAGCTTTGTTGTCCACCTTGGAGCCACCGGAGGATAAGAAAATCACAACGCTTAATGTGAGAGCACAGCGAGAAACGCTTTATAGCACTGGTGTCCCGTCAACAGCGTGGCTTCGGGCAGTTATTCAGCGGCAACGGCGTTTTTGGAAGCAATTCCAGCTGTACCTGGTAGTGATGGCGTTGTTATGTTCTTATTCTCCGGTGGCTTCAAACGATTAGATTTTTTTTAGCAAAACTATGAATCGTGCAACTTTGTTGTCCACCTTGAAGCCACCGGAGGATAAGAAAATCACAACGCTTAATGTGAGAGCACAGCGAGATACGCCTTATATGGCACCCTATGCACTAGGCGCACTTCGGACTAAAAGGCATTTGAATGAGATTTTTTTGTTTGTTTTATTTAAAATCGTTTTCTTTGTTTTTCCAGCCTTATTTCTTTTTCTTTGCTTTATTGTTTTTTTATAAAGAAAAAGGAGCTCGTTGTTTTAGATGCAACGAGTTTGGCCACATTGCGCCAAATTGTGCTACGAATAATAAAGAAAAGCAGGTAGAAAAAACATTTTCCTCTCGCGTAAATAGAATCAAATTTCCAGACGTGAACGTAGATATAAAAATTCGGGGAAAAGTATTCAAGGCAATGTTAGACACGGGAAGTGATATCAGCATCGTTAGAAAATGGGTGAAAGATAAATTTAACCAGAACTTTGATGGCACTGGCACGAGTGTGATAGCATTTGGAGACTGTAGTAAAGCTACACTTGGTTTTATAAAATTAAATGTTGAAATTGAAGCTGAGTCATATGAACCTGATTTTGATGTTGTTCCTAACCATTGGATAAGCGAAGACATCATATTGGGTAAAAATGTTTTACAATATGCATCCATACTGATAGAAAAAGGCAAACTAACGACGTACAAAGAAAAGATAAATGACGACAAGATTATGTTAGCGCAAGTCAATCTTATAAAATACTCTCCGATGCCAAAAGAATTAGAGCAATTGCAAAATATTAAAGATTTTGATTTGAGGCACACTATTCAAGGATTGATTTCGTCATATAAGCCAGCAAGTGTTAAGGCATCCTGTGTGAAAATGCGCATCTGTTTGGAGGATGAAAAACCTATTTACCAGAAGCCAAGAAGATTAGCTCCAAAAGAACGAGATATAGTTAATACGCAAATTCAAGATTGGTTAGAAAGCGGTATAATTCGGCATAGTTCGTCTAACTTTACAAGTCCAGTTGTTTTGGCGCACAAAAAAGATGGAAGTCATAGGCTATGCATAGACTATCGAAAAATAAACGCGAAAGTTATCCGTGATAGGTATCCATTGCCAAATATTGAGGAAATTTTGGAGGGTCTGTACAATTCTCGAATTTACACGACTCTAGATTTAAAAAATGGATTTTTCCACGTAGATATCGAAGAAGATAGCATTAAATATACGTCTTTCGTGACTCCAGACGGGCAATACGAATTTACAAAAGCACCTTTTGGTCTTTGTAACTCGCCCTCCGCGTTTCAAAGGTACATTAATACAATTTTTAAAGATCTGATAAGAGATGGCCAAGTTCTGGTTTATATGGATGATTTAATAAAACCCGCAAACGATAACACTGATGGTATCGGGAAGTTAAAAAGAGTTCTACAAGTAAGTGAAGACCATGGCTTGTTGATAAAGTGGGAAAAGTGAGCATTTTTAGAAAAGTCGGTTGAGTTTCTGGGTCACGTAGTCGAAGGTGGATCTATTCGCCCATCCGATGAAAAAACGAGGGCGGTAAAAAAATTTCCAACGCCTAAAGACACACGCAGCGTAATGAGTTTTCTGGGCCTCACCGGATTTTTTCGGAAATTTTTAAAAGATTATGCTCAGCTGGCGAAGCCACTCACGGATCTTACGAAAAAAAGATGTATCATTAAATGGGGCGAGACAGACAATGATAAACCTCAGAGAGTAAAAACTCGCATAAAAAGTTTCTTAAGAACATAAGCCGTTCGTAGTCAGCATTAAACTAGTAGGTCTAGTTCAAGATCATTTGTGTTCAAACATTTCACAACACGCACACCACAATTCATCATAAGATGCTTAGTCAAAGTTCTTTCAAGGGCTGTAATGGCCATTTTCGTTTTCGCTCGTAAGCTTGGGCAATATATTAAAAATGAGTTTCAAAAATTTTATATATGCTCGTTCTTATATCTTATCACATACCAAAGGCAATGATTCCTATATATTGTCATGTTTCCGGGTATTTGTACCATGTCAAAAGACTGACAGCATGCACCCTGTCAGTCGGCTCTGGCAGCGCTGGTACGCTGATGTTAGTGCGGCTATGGCTCGCCAGATGTAGGGTGGTGTTCTTGCCATCACTAACTGACAGCCGAAAATGAGCAAGAAGAAAAATAATATCGCCATCATTCACCAGCAGTAATTACCAAAAAAAACGGAAGACCCCAGTCTTGAATACTAGGCACCAAAGGTCCTCGCTGCTGCGCTGGTTTGACGTTGGGTTGATGTTTCGATTAAATTCCATCGACCCTGGCTACCCTGGTTCTTTAACATTGCATCCGTTTACCCACATAGGCTCTCGACGGACCAGTAAATATTTCCGTATTTCAAATGCATAGAATATAATGATCTATTGCCTTATTTAGATATTACTAATACTAATACTTAAAAAAGTTAAAGGGATACAATGCCAGCCCGATTATTCTTTCCGTTAGTGACTTGGAAGTAAGCGTTAAATTTTCCCAACAAGATCTTCAGTAGATAGAATAATCGTAATTTCGCTAACTCATTATATTGAAATTGTAGCGGTAAGTATTGAAATAAATTTTACCAATTAGTTGACAAAGAAAAAAATTTTTTAAAATATTTTTTTTTTGTTCTTTTTTTAAAGTTTTCGAATTCTTGGAAACAAATATTCTTGTTTTGCTTTGCTTTAAGTTCGTTTTATTTTTTTATTATTTGAATTTTTACAAAAAATATATTGGTTGGTTTTGCTCTAAGTTCGTTTTATTTTTTTTATTTATTTGAATTTTTACAAAAATATATTGTTGCTTGGTTTTGCTTTAAGTTGGCTTTTTTTATTATTTGAGTTTTTACAAAAATATATTCTTTTTTGGGTTTGCTTTTAGTTCGTTTTTTTTTGTTTTTTGTTTATTTGATTTTTGTTTTGTTTATTTTTATTTATTTTTATATGAATTTTTGAAAAGTATATTGATGTTTAGTTTTGCCTTAAGTTCGTTAAATTTTTTTTATTATTTGAATTTTAACAAGAATATACTGTTGTTTGGTTGTATTTTACTTTAGTATTAGTTCTACGTTTTTATTATTATGGCATATAATGTCTTAATTAAGTTCTAATACATTTTAAATTAGTTTAGTTTTGTAGATTATATCAAAAAATCACAGGCTACGGATGAGGTGTGCCGGGTTATCGTTAAGCTGCTGGAGAATGGAGAGTACGAAAATTACGAAATGCGAGGTGGTGTGTTATGTAAATTTGTGGGTAATCACTTTTTAGTCATACCGAAGTCAATGAGATATGAGCTGATTACGAAATTACACGAAAAGGGACATTTAAGTACCAGCAAAGTAGAGGCTATGGTGAAGCAAGAATACTTCATACTTAGTGCTAGAAAGCAAATTGAGAAAGTTATATCTAATTGCATTGCTTGTATTTTAGCAAATCGAAAAGGTCGAAAGCAAGAAGGATTTCTTAATCCAATCGAGAAAATCAATATACCATTACACACTTTTCATATGGATCATATCGGGCCATTACCCTCAACTGCGAAGTCTTACAAATATTCGTTCGGTGTTACTGATGCATTCACGAAGATTACATGGATTTACCCAGTAAAGTCTACAACAACAGCAGAGGTGCTTAGTAAGCTAGAAAAGCTAAGTGAAATATTTGGAAATCCGTTCCGCATCATAACCGACAAGGGGACAGCTTTCACAGCCGGCAGTTTCGCAGAATATTGCAAAGTTCGCAACATCAGTCATCATGCTATAACAACCGGAATCGCTAGGGGAAATGGGCAGGTAGAGAGGATAAACAGAATAATAATTGAAATGTTGACAAAAATGTCTCTCGATGATCCGCAAAAATGGTTTAAACATGTAAGTCGCCTTCAGAGAATAATTAACTCTTCTACTTCCAGGAGTACTAAAACAACGCCATTTGAGTTGTTGTTTGGCACTAAAATGTTTACTCCTGATGAGCTAGATTTGAGTCGACAATTTGAGGAGGCTGTCATAAAAGACTTTGAGTAAGCGAGACAAGAAATGCGCGACGATGCGCATCTGCAAATTTTGAAAGTACAAGCTGAAAATAAGGCCCAATTCGACAAAAAACGCAAAGCAGCAAACACGTTTATAGTTGGCGACTTAGTTGCTATTAGGCGTACACAATTTGGAGTCGGACTAAAGCTAGTTCCAAAGTACATAGGTCCGTACGAGGTTATAAAGGTGAAGCGAAACAATCGATACGAAGTGCGAAGAGTTGGTGAGCATGATGGGCCAAAACTGACATCAACAGCAGCTGATTTTATGAAACGATGGAAGCAATATGAAGACGAGAGTGATGGAGAGTCGTCTGAGGCATCCGACATTCAGAATGGCCGTGTGGTCGTAAACACAAAATAGAGTCGACTTGTTAATTGCTTTTAGTATAAGAGTCCGAATGTTTTGTTGTATTACATTTTTTGAAGTCAGGCCTGATACTCACAACTATTATTACTTACAAAGTCAGTTGAGGGAAGAATGTCAAGAAGTTAAGACAGAGAGAAGTCAACTAAAATGCAAAGAGATTGTTAAGTCCGCGAAATGTCTATATTCTATTTTTTTTTTTGCATTAAAACGTAAATTCATACGCTACTTTAAAGTTAAATTGAACTTTGAACTTTATTAAAACTGAATTTAAACAAAAGTGACTATCTTTTATTTCATAAATCCGGTTGGAAATTCCCACATATATATAAATAATAATGATACTAGTATCGAGATTATAAATAATATTGTGCACGTGCGATGTAGCTATAAAGCGACGAGTCCAGATTCGACTTCGATGAAGCTATCATCAAAACTAAATGATAATTTAATAAACACGCATGCGAGATCTAATGATAATTCTGCGACTCTAGAGCCAATCTTGAAGAAGTTAGTATCTAAAATGAATAAATTAAAGATAAAAGAACTAGCGCTAGACGATGAAGATGATATATTTAAAATAATGCATAAAGAAGAATTTAAGAAATTATTTAACATGCTACAGCAGACTTGAATAGAAATGAAAAATCGCTAAGAATATTGATATTTAAAACCTCAAAGAAAATAACAAATAAATCCATGGAACATAAAGTTATTAAAGAATTTTATGATTCACTACAAGGAGGGCACTTAGGAATAAGAAAAACAATTCTTAAATAAAAACAACGCTTCATATGGAAACATATGCGACAAATGGTAAAGAATCATGTAAACAAATGTGAACAATGTAATCGAAATATACAAACAAAACAAATAAAAGAATAAATTACCATAACCGACACTCCGACGACTAGCTTCGAAACAATTACTATAGACACAGTGGACCCGCTTAGAATATCAAATGGTTTCCGCTACATACTAACAATGCAATGTGATCTGAGTAAACTTGTAATTGCCTACCCGATTGAAACTAAAGACGCAAAATCAATTGCAACAACATTAGTAGAGCAATTAATTTTAAAATACGGTTGTTTTAAAAATTTTAAAATTGGATAGAAGAACTGAGCTTACAAATGAACTATTAAGAAATGTATACTTACTTACTTTCTTAGGTGGCCGTAACAACTCGTCTCCGGGCTTCAGCCGACCTCATCAGCTCTCACCAGTCGCCCCTGCTTTGCGCGCCTTCTCCAATCCGATACACCAAGTGCGGTTAGGACTTCCTCAGCCTGGTTCATCCATCGGAGGCATGGACTCCCTCGACGTCGTTGACCAGCGACCCTCTCCTCGAGCACCTTTTTTGCTGGAGCTTCGTCATCCATTCGATGGACATGACTCAGCCAGCGTAGTCGCTGCATAGTTATACGCCGAATTACGTCAATGTCTTCGTAGAGCTCATACAGCTCGTGGTTCATTCGGATGCGAAAGTCATCGCCGACTCGAACAGGACCGAAGATTTTGCGAAGTATTTTTCACCCGAACACCCCCAGAGCGGCTGCGTCAGTTTGAGAAACTATCCATGCCTCAGCGCCATAAAGCAGCACAGGTAGAACGAGCGTCTTGTAGAGTGTTAGTTTTGTCGATCGAGAGAGTGCTCTGGATCTTAGTTGCTTACTGAGCCAGTAGTAGCACCTATTAGCAATTATTGTTCTTCGCTTTATCTCCAGGCTGATTTCGTTGTTGGAATTAATGGCGGTGCCAAGGTATGCAAACTCCTTGACTACTTCAAAGTTATAGCTGCCGGATGAAACGTGGGAGTCTAAACCCCGCGCTCCCTTGTTTGTAGACAGCATATACTTTGTTTTACCCTCATTTATCATCAAACCCACTTTGGCTGATTCCTTTTCGATAGCGGCGCAAGCAGCGGTAACATCTCTCTTGGTTCTGCCAACAATATCAATATCATCAGCGTACGCAAGGAGCTGGACACCTTTATAGAAAATGGTGCCACTACGATGCACACCGGCCTTTCGTACGATCCCCTCCATGATGATGTTGAAGAGATCGCAAGACAGTGGATCGCCTTGCCTGAAACCTCTTTCGCTATTGAAGGTTTCGGAGAGGTCATTTCCTACCTTGACGGAGCTGCGTGTGTTGCTCAACGTCATTCTGCAAAGTCTAATCAACTTTGCAGGTATACCGAACTCAGACATTGTTGCGTATAGGCAATCCCTTCTCGGGCTATCGAACGCAGCTTTAAAATCGACAAAGAGATGGTGTGTGTCAATTTGATTTTCGTGGGTTTTCTCCAGGATTTGTCGTAGCGTGAAAATCTGGTCTGTGGTGGACTTTCCAGGTAGAAAGCCACACTGATAAGGTCCAATCAGTGTTTTTGTAATCGGCTTTAATCTTTCACAAAGTACGCTTGAGCGAACCTTATATGCGATGGAAATAAGACTGATACCTCTAAGAAATGTATGCAACATGTTAAAAATACAACAAATTTTTTCTGCACCTTACCATCACGAAACAATAGGAGCACTTGAGGGAAACCACAGAGTTCTCAATGAGTATCTTTCTAGTTTCGCAGATGATGGGGAATGGGATAAATGGATTTCGTATTACACATTTGCATACAATACCACTCCTCATATAGACACTGGTTACTCACTTTTTGAATTAGTTTTTGGAAAATTACCAACTCTGCCAGGTATTTTAACAACAGATCATAGTAAAATCTACAAAATTGACGACTATGCAAATAAATTAAAAGTCAGATTAAAAATCTGTATTTACAAAGCAAAAAGTTTTATTAAAAAAGTAAAAGAAAAACGAAAAATTAATTACTATAAAAATGTAAATATATCTAATTTCAAAGAAAGACATTTAGTATTTGTTAAACTAGAAAGTAGAAAGAAAAATCAAAGTCCATATCACGGACCATATGAAATAGTACTTAGAGAAGGAGTGAACTCCATTATAGATATAAATAATAAGCATAAAAAATTCATGATATGTTGAGAAATTTATGAACACATAATTAAAACTAATAATATATATATATATATATAGAAACAAAATATTAGAATATTTTAATTTTAAATATATTAAAGTTAATTTAAAATAATTCATTAATCACATTATTCAAATAAGCATACCGTCTTTTTCAACTCCTACATCTTAAAAATTAACTTTTGCAAGTAAATTTTCGCTTAAGGGTTAGGGTGTAGTGTACTCCTAAAGTCACTGAGCTTTTTACCACATCTATGCATACATTAATAAACAAAACACAAGAACACTAAAATTCAAACCACAAGATTTGAATCAATTAAAATCCATAATAAAAAAATCAAATACTTTCCCCGTAGAGTAAAAGTAAACAATTTTAAATTTTATAAGCAGAGTCAAATTCTGTTTCAATACACTTTGTCACCCCTTTTCGTTTCCGCCGGTAAAGGCCGCACAAACAAAAGCGTGACAAACTCAAATTCATTCCAATGCGTTAATAACCCCTTTATGCTGCTGCCGCTAAAGACTCCACAAGCACGAGCGCGACTGCAAGTTTCGTGTTACACACGGCAAGCATAAAAATGTTAAACAATAACAACATGCATTGAATAAGACTAGTGCCGATGACATTTCTCATCAAGGCCAGAATTTGAACAAACAAATTATTATTGGTTATTAAAAAACTTATTGAGGGAAAAGTAAAATTATATTGATCTTGATTATTTTTGGAAATAATGATAAAATGGAAAAAACTGATAAATTAGTTTTAAGAAAATACTTGTACATTTTTGTATATAAACCTAAAATTTTCAATAATAAAATCAGATTTGGATCTAAGACAAAATTGAGCAAGTCACAAAAATTAAAGAGCGGCTTTTTAGCTAACAATAAATAAGCGTGGTTCCGATCAGATCGGAAATATCTTCTCCCTTTTTTATATACAGTAAATTTTTTAAATTCAAACATTACATCAAACTTTACACTATCAACAGGTTAAGCGGCTATCCCAAGGTTCAAGACCGGAGCATCTACTTGTAGAGATGAAAATGGAGATCTGGTTACAGATACGCAGTGTGCGTTGAAATTATGGAGACAGCACTTACTTACTAGCGACGATTCCATCAATACCGCGCATGGAGAGCGCGGTACAATGTCTGAGTTCGGTATACGTTGAGCAACACATGCAGCTCCGTCAAGGTAGTAAATGACCTCTCCGAAACATTCAATACCTAAAGAGGTTTCAGTCAAGGCAATCCACTGTCTTGCGATTTCTTCAACATAATCATGGTTGCGATCTCTTCAACATCATCATCATCATCAACAAGGAATAAGCCAAAGTGGGTTTGACGATAAATGAGGGTAAAACAAAGTATATGCTGTCTACAATCAAGGGAGCGCGGCGTTAAGACTCCCACGTTTCATCCGGCAGCTATAATTTTGAAGTAGTCAAGGAGTTTGTATACCTTGGCACCGCCATTAATAACAACAACGAAGTTAGCCTGGAGATAAAGCGAACAATAATTGCTAATAGGTGCTACTACTGGCTCAGTAAGCAGCTAAGATCCAGAGCCCTCTCTCGATCAACAAAGCTAACACTCTGTAAGACGTTCGTTCTACCTTTATGGCGCCGTTTTATGGCGCTAAGGCATGGATAGTTTCGCAAACTGACGCAGCTGCTCTGGGGGTGTTCGAGAGAAGAGTTCTTCGCAAAATCTTCGGTCCTGTTCCAGTCAGCGATGACTTTCGCATCCGAATGAGCCACGAGCTGTATGAGCTTTACAAAGACATTGACGTAGTTCGGCGTATAACGATGCAGCGACTTCGCTGGCTGGGTCATGTCCATCGTATGGACGACGAAGCTCAAGCGAAAAAGGTGCTCGAAGCGAGGGTCGTTGGTCAACGACAACGAGGGAGACCATGCCTCCTATGGATGGACCAGGCTGAGGAAGCCCTAACCACACTTGGTGTATCCGATTGGATGAGGTCGACCGAAACCCGAACACGGGTTGTTATGGCCACTTTAGTAAGTAAGTAAGTAAAGATAAATATATTAATTTTTCAAAAGATATTTATGAAAATAATAAAAAGTATGAGCGTCTCAGGCGAAAAATTTGTATTGAAAATCGCTGCGATTTTTAATAAAACAGTTTTAATGAATTGTTAATATCAGAAGGAATGAGTGTCGCAGGCGAAATGAGGGTTAAAGCCGATGTATTTTTAACGATCATTATAAACAGTTTTTCCTTGTAAATTTGATCATGTCGAAATTTTGTGAAATTAGCTTTCACGTGCTTATAAATTTGCACTGAATTTTCAAACTTCCACGATTTTTACCTCCTAAGCCATTCGAGACCGTGGCGCCGTGGTGGCCATGGTGCAGTGTGTAGAATGCGTGGCCCATACGCCAGAGAACTCTGGTTCAATTCCCACTAGACACATAAATTTTTTTCAATCAAATAAATTTTTGTGTTCAATGGCAAACCTTAGAGAGTAAAAACTAGGAGTTCGGAGTCGGCATAAAGCTTGTTGGTCCAGTTCTCGATCATTTGTGTTCAAACATTTCACAACACGGGCAACACAATTGATTATAAGAAAATAGGTCAAAGTTCTTTCAAGGGCATTTCTTTTTTTTTTTAAACCATTCGAGACAAACAAAATGTTATTGCACCAAAATGGTTATGAATACAATTAAATAAAAGTAAAATTATAAGTTAAATTATGCCTTCATCTGAAGGTTTTTCATTTTCATTAGGTTTTAAGTTTTTTTAAAAAGCTTAAGGTCCTCCGAGTTTTTGAAAAAAAGACACTATTTTATAACGTTTTTTTTAAGCTCTGTTTTATTTTAGACCAACATTTTTTTTTAAAATCTTAAGGGCCTCCGGGTGTTTTTCGAAAGAAAGACACCATTTTAAAACTTTTTTTAAGCTCTGTTTGATTTTAGACAAATATTTTTTTATATTAAGTGGTTCACAGTTTAAGTACGCAGGTCTGTTTAATTTACGATTTGTTATTTTTACGCCAAGTTACGTAAGCGTATTTTGCTTTGTTATTGTTTTGCATGCAAACTCTAAGACGCAGGCACTCGTAAATAAAAGTAGGTTTAGATTTAAGCAATTCTTAAAAAAATTAATTTTTAAGAATTACACTTAGAGCATTATGCCAAGTAATTTCGTGAAGCAACAGGTTGCCACAACAACAATGTTATTTACAGAACAACCACCAGCAGACAGGACAGCTGTTTCGTTGGTCGCTACACCAACTCATCAGTAATCTTCTGTGGCTCCTGCAGTCCATTTACTTTGAAAATCTTGTAAGCACACCTTCTGGTAAAACCAAAGCGGAATTGCAGTTGTGTGCTTTCCAATTCTGCAAAGACTTGTTGTTGCGCTCTTTGTTTACTTCTTTTCACGATTCCATTCTTTGGCACCAACAATTCGTTGATATTAAACCATAGAAGGCGTGAGAAGTTTTTTTTTTTGAAAAAAGATGACTCATCTTATTTTCTGAGGTCGGGCTCGTACCAGTTTATACATGAAAAATAAAACCTTGAACCTTTGCTTTGTGCTAAGAAGTAGAAAAACATTGCTTTTTAAAGCCAGAGACTGGTTGACCTAAAAATAAATTTTTTTTTTTGGTTTGTTAAAAAGTTCTGGGGCGTTAATCGTTGGTTTTTGAAAAATATTAATTTTTGACAAAATGGCGGGTGCTAAACGAAAATTTTAATTTTTTGTGTTCAAAATTGAGGTCGTTTTAGGCTATATAAGAAAAAGTATATATCCAAAAAAAAAAAAAATTGACGCTCAAGAGATCTTTACTAAACCGAAAAAATGTTTGTTTTTTTCTGATGAACCAGTCTGCAGATATCTTGCTCACCGCAAATTTTTATTTTCTTTTGTGGCATTGCTCTTTTCTTCGTTATCAACGAATATTTTTGGACCAAAATTTCAGGGATAAATCTTCAATAGAATACTTTAATAATGTAAAAAAATGTTGGTCTAATATGAAATACAGCTTCAAAAAAAGTTTTTTAAAACAGTGTCTTTTTTTCTTTCCCGGAAAAATTCCCGGAGGCCCTTATGATGTCACAAGCTGTGGTCCTCTTCATAATTTTTTATTTATTTACATGCTTCAAGTTACTCAGTTTGGTGGTTTGGAACGAAGTTTCTTGCTAGTTTGTTCAAGTCACAAACTATAGGTCTGTAAAGTTCCCTACATATAGAAGGTATGCATGCATCAAAGCATCTGACGTTTCTGTTAAACACACGTTAGATGATGGGATAACTCACTAACAATAAAGTGTGAATCATGGGCGCATTAAGCATGCTCCCATAAGCTTACGCCTTCTGTGTGTTATGGGCTTAAAAGCCGAAAGCTTTACGTGTTTTTCGTGCTATTTTAACTGCAACTGAATTTATCAGTTTTGGAGCCTAAAGGGGGGACGGGGGAGTGTAACGACTTTTAAAGCTTATTTTCTTTATTTTTCCATACAAAAAATTCATCAAGGGGGGAATAAAGCCCTTTCAGCCCGTATGCAACTCCGCCACTGTATTGAGGGAAGGTTGAAAACGACACTACACCGTTAATGACTTTGAGACCTAGATATGCAAATCAATCCTCTTAAATGCCTTTGGTTTGCGAGATTGCCTAAAAGACTATCTGCATAACAACTTACGTCATTGAAAAACCGCTTCAAGAAACATGAAATCATCACCGGTCACAGCAACGAAAACAATGGTAGTGATAAGCAAAAATTCAAAATGAATACAATAACATACACTAAACAGTTTCTTTAAAGTAGAACACCAGCATCCACATTCAACAACCACAAGCGGCAACAACAGTACGTCTCAGGAACAGACGTTGAAATAAGCACCATTGCTAACTTCAATGTGACGGGTCATTACACGCTACCATCGCCGCACTGAAAAACATTGCAATGAAGGAGCAACAGAAACAACAGCACTATTAGCATTAACAAGATACCATCATCAGTAACAAGCTGATCATTCGAATCGCAGCTACTTGAGATACACATAAAATACCTATTCAAATCTAAAGCACTTGGCTGGATTCGCTACTAGAAGCATTAGTTCGTAACAGGTACCCAGCAGCGTCAAGAACTGGTACAAAAATAGTGAATTCACTAGTACTAAGAAGACAGCTACTAGTACCTCGCCTATCTCCAAGCAATGCTTTTGACTGTCGCATTTAACATGGGCTTGTCCTACGAAAAGGGTCAATTTTTTCCCACCGCATCAACGCGTAATAGTGCAAGAACAGGTTCTTTGGGAGAGATATTGCACTAGTACCTTGGGGCAGACATAGCACTAGTTCTAAAACTTGTTCTCTAGGGATAGATATTTGAAATTATCAAACACATTAATAAACTTGAAATTTAATGCAATATTTATTTATTTTAATATAAATATAGGTTACATATAATTATTAAATTAAAAAATTACATATAAATGGTAATGTAAATTAAATTTGCAATGTCGTAGGTAATAATATTTTTAATGCACTTATAATTGAAGACATAAATAAATGAAGGTGATATATCGCAATTATCTAGTTTCGAGAAAATCTAGTTCAATGTTTCAAATTTGTACTGAAATCTACACTTACAACGTTCACTTTTTCTTTGCAGACATATTCCGACAAATTATCTACCTTCAATCCTTCTTCCTTTAAAATTTTTATTAGTTCGCGTGTGAACATTCGAGGAGGCCTAAATTCAATAAACAAATTTTCAAGTTTTTCATTAAAATTTGACTTGTTGCTAGCACTACACAAATCAAATTCTTTCCCTTTTTCCACTTCATCTAAAACAAACACTTCTTGGGACTGCAGTAGTTGGTCTGCATGCAGTTCCCAATTAGACGCGCACTCGACCTTGGCCTCATTTTCAGCCACTTCACTTTCTATTTGCTTAAATTTTTTGAAACATTCCACCCTATCTTTAGTTCTTTCCCGTCTAAGCTTTCTTTTGCCACTTGCCACTTGCACTTTATTCATTTTAATTTTATATTACGTTTGTTTTGCTTTATTTTATTTAATTTCACATATATTTTTTAATTATAATTCGATTTATTTCTTTTGATTACTTTTGAGTTGAATTCAACAAATGCCGGCAAAAAGAAGAATATAAAGAAATTTAAGTTGCAGCCAAAACGGCATGGATATATGTTTATACGCGCACCTCGCTAAATAGCTTTGTTTCACTTTCTCTAATCGAATTTACTAGCGCGTTTTTGTCTACTAGGGTACGATAGATAACTAGTTCGTATATAACCTTTAAGTACTAGCACAAAAATAGTGCACGGTGAACATTGCCTACCAGCTCGCTGCAGGGTAATTAAATACTTCACATTGTTGTTTGGTAGCAGCAGGATTACTATGAAAAGGAATGGAAGATCTGATAACAATGGAAGATCTGGCTCAATAATCGATCTCACGTTTACAAGCCAATCACTCTCAAGATTAAAGGACTGGAAAGTTACAGACCTCTATACCCACAGCGATCACCAAGCCATAATCTTCAACACGAAAGAAACAGGGCCACGACATGAAAGAATAAGAATCCGCAAGGCGCAACACAAAGGATGGCAACTTTCCAAAATGGACACAGAAGTATTCTTACACATGACTGAAAGTATTGAAGCTATAGAAGGCAACACCGAGCAGCAAACCAAATACGTAATGACCTCCATGTGACGCCGCTATTCCCCGACAGAGGAATGGAAACAGAAAAGCCGCCGTCTACTGGTGGAACTATAGCACCGTTGCGCGCACAATGCCTGCACTATCGTAGGCGACAGATGAGAGCTAGAGGCAGAAATGAGTATCCGCAGCTAAGAACAGAGTTCAAAGCAACACGTAAAGAACTACGCAAGGCTATAGCCCGATGTAAAAGCCAATCTTTCTGCAAACTAAGAATCGAAGTCCAAAACAACCCATGGGGCAGTGCGTACCAAATTGTTGTGAAAAAAATAAAAGGAAGTAAAGGAAATGCACCAAAATGCCCAGAAATAATGGCTATGATCGTACTTGGTCTATTCCCTCAACATGAACGTCAGCCACTCAACAGAGAACCACATATTGCAGATGCATCCATACCACCAGTAACCTGTCACGAAGTCCTCAATGCTGCTACCACAATCAAAAGCAGTAAAACGCCGGGGTTGGACGACATACCAAATGCAGCGCTGAAAATGCTGATAAGCAAGAAACCAGAAGTCTTCAGTAACCTTTATACATCATGTCTCAGAGAGGGTATTTTCCCGAGAAGATGGAAACGCCAACGGTTAGTCCTAATCCCAAAAGGAAACAAGCCCCCAGAAGAATCCTCCTCCTATCGGCCCCTGTGTATGCTGGACACAGCATCAAAAGTCTTGGAGAAAATTATCTGCAAAAGGATAGAGTGCCACAGGGAACAGGGGAACAGGGGGCGAGCCTTCACATGGCAACGTGTCTGACCGCCTCAACCTGGCGAGGCCAGCATTATCCATGTCGAAATCGTCGCAAGTCGACTCAAACCTCCAAGTGGTGTTCCCTGGGCAACGGCAAACTGGCATCCGTCAGTTTGACGCCTAATTTGAGCGGCGGGTCGATCCATAGACCTTAAACATGGAATGTGCGCAGGGTTTGGGTTCCGCCACATTACTACTGCCCAATGAAAACTAAACCAGCCTCGGTTAAGAACCCCAATTACGTTGACGACCACCGCAAACGAAAAACGGACAATGATTTACGGATATGCACCTGGAATGTCCGAACCCTTTATAGGGAAGGTGCCATTATCCAACTGCAGGAAGCCCTCAAAACAATAAAGGCAGACATCACCACCATCCACGAAATGCGATGAAAAAGCCAAGGCTGCTCAAGATCATCAGACTGCGATATCTACTACAGCAGTGGATTCGTCGTTAGCCGGAAACTACGCCACCTTGTTTCCCGGTTCACACCTGTGAACGAAAGATTGGCCACGATCCGCATCAAGGCAAAATTTTTCTACATTCGCCTTATTTGCGCGCACGCCCCGACGGAGGAAAAGGACGAAGCCGTCAAGGACGCTTTCTATGCTAGTCTTGAGGACGTATATGACCACCTTCCGGTCCATGACGTGAAAATAGTCCTCGGCGATTTTAATGCGAAAGTCGGAAGGGAAGGCATCTTTGGCCCCACTGTCGGTCAGTTCAGTCTTCACGAGACCTCCACGAACAACGGTCTAAGACTGATCGACTTCGCCGCGGCACGAAACATGGTTGTTAGTAGCACCAGATTTAAGCACCTCGACATCCACAAGGCCACCTGGCTGTCCCCGTATCAAAAAACGTGAAACCAAATTGATTATGTTGTAATCGACGGAAGGCATGTGTTTTCTATTGAACACGATGAACTGTTTTGTTCACCGCTGCGTGAACAACAAAAGACAAAAAATATATAAAGTAACAACAAAAGCACTCAGCATCCCAAGCACTTGTCCAAGGCCATGTCGTTGACTCCTCAGAAAAAACTGTTTACTTGCAGTTTTTTTTATTCTTTTTGCAGTTAAACAATTTCAATGCCAAGTTGCGGCAAAAAATGCAGTGCCGTTGTCGTGTGTAGAATATGACACCGGTGTCTTTTGTTGCGACTTTTTTGTTGTTGTTGTTGTTGTGGCTGGTTACAGACAGCATGCCTCTAGTGTTCTAGATGTGCGTACATTTCGGGGGGTCAACATTGACTCCGACCATTATCTTGTTGCAGCCAAGATCCGCATGCGATTATGCAATGCGAAGAACATACGCACAGGAATGCAACGAAAGCTAGATGTCGCTAAGCTGCAATTACAACGGACTGCCGAAGCCTACTCCGCTCAACTCTCGGTTAAGCTCAACCAACCAACCTCGGGACTCGACGACGCCAGCGGACTTTGGGCGCATATATCCCACTCCATGCGCGCTGCCGCTGAAGAAGTCATTGGCTTCCGGCGCCCGCAACCTCGGAACCAATGGTACGATCAGGAGTGTCGCATCGCGACAGCAGTAAAAAACGCCGCATACAGAAAAACGCTGCAGCTTGCTGCAACGCGAGCCGTGCGAGAAAACTACCGCGAAAAGAGGAAGGAAGAGAGGCGCCTTTTCAGACGCAAGAAAAGAGAGCAGGAAAAGCGTGAGCGTGAGGAACTAGAGGTATACCTGGGCAAGAAGGATGCACGAAAATTCTATCAACAGGTTAAGCGTCTAACCCAAGGTTTCAAGCCCGGAGCATCCACTTGCAGAGACGAAAATGGAGATATGAATACGGATACACAGTGTGTGCTTAGATTGTGGAGACAGCACTTCTCCAATTTACTTACTGGCGACGATTTCACCAATGCCGCCCATCGAGAGAGCAGTGCAGTGCCACCAATTGACGATGACGGAGTGAAAGTATCACCACCTAGCCATGAAGAGGTTCGAGTTGCTATCCAACGACTCAAAAACAATAAAGCAGCGGATGCTGACGGCCTGCCAGCTGAATTGTTTAAAACCGGCGGCGATGAATTGATAAGGCGCATGCATCAGCTCATAAGCAAAATATGGCTAGCAGAAAGCATGCCCAACGATGGGAACCTCAGTGTACTGTGCCCTATACTTAAGAAAGGAGACCCTACAATCTGCGCTAGTTATAGAAGTATCAGTCTTATTTCCATCGCATATAAGGTTCTCTCAATTGTACTGTGTGAAAGATTACAGCCGATTACAAAAACACTGATTGGAACGTATCAGTGTGGCTTTCGACCTGGTAACTCCACCATAGACCAGATTTTCACGCTTTACAAATCCTGGAGAAAACCCATGAAAATCAAATTGACACACACCATCTCTTTGTCGATTTTAAAGCTGCGTTCGATAGCCCGAGAAGGGACTGCCTATACGCAACAATGTCTGAGTTCGGTATACCTGCAAAGTTGATTAGACTTTGCAGAATGACGTTGAGCAACACACGCAGCTCCGTCAAGGTAGGAAATGACCTCTCCGAAACCTTCAATAGCGAAAGAGGTTTCAGGCAAGGCGATCCACTGTCTTGCGATCTCTTCAACATCATCATGGAGGGGATCGTACGAAAGGCCGGTGTGCATCGTAATTGCACCATTTTCTATAAAGGTTTCCCGCTCCTTGCGTACGCTGATGATATTGATATTGTCAGCAGAACCAAGAGAGATGTTACCGCTGCTTTCGCCGCTATCGAAAAGGAATCAGCCAAAGTGGGTTTATCGATAAATGAGGGTAAAACAAAGTATATGCTGTCTACAAACAAGGGAGCGCGGCGTTTAGACTCCCACGTTTCCTCCGGCAGCTATAACTTTGAAGTAGTCAAGGAGTTTGTATACCTTGGCACCGCCGTTAATACTAACAACGAAATCAACCTGGAGATAAAGCGAAGAACAATAATTGCTAATAGGTGCTACTATGGGCTCAGTAAGCAACTAAGTTCCAGAGCCCTCTCTCGATCGACAAAACTAACACTCTACGAGACGCTCGTTCTACCTGTGCTGCTTTATGGCGCTGAGGCATGGGTAGTTTCGCAAACTGACGCAGCCGCTCATGGGTGGTTCGAGACAAAAGTTCTTCGCAAAATCTTCGGTCCTGTTCGAGTCGGCGATGACTATCGCATCCGAATGAACCACGAGCTGTATGAGCTCTACGATGAC
Organism: Coremacera marginata; assembly: GCA_914767935.1. Taxonomy (NCBI): domain Eukaryota; kingdom Metazoa; phylum Arthropoda; class Insecta; order Diptera; family Sciomyzidae; genus Coremacera; species Coremacera marginata. The sequence goes on from OU612044.1 coordinate 99,166,807, forward strand.
ATTGACGTAGTTCGGCGTATAACTGTGCAGCGACTACGCTGGCTGGGTCATGTCTATCGTATGGACGACGAAGCTCCAGCGAAAAAGGTGCTCGAGGCGAGGGTCGCTGGTCAACGACGACGAGGGAGACCATGCCTCCGATGGATGGACCAGGCTGAGAAAGCCTTAACCGCACTTGGTGTATCCGATTGGAGAAGGCGCGCGCAAAGCAGAGGCGGCTGGCGAGAGCTGATGAGGTCGGTCGAAATCCCGACGCGGGTTGTTACGGCCACCTAATTAAGTAAGGATAGAGTACCACATCGAGGCAACAAATGCGTTATCAGATGACCAATACGGTTTTAGAAAAAAACGTAGTACAGTCGACGCAATTGAGAAAGTATGCAACATTGCAAGCCGCGCATTAGAAGGAACAAGATGGAGAGGTGGCAACAAGAAATACTGTGCAGTAGTAACGCTTGACGTTAAAAACGCATTCAACTCTGCCAGGTGGGAGCGCATACTGACCGCCCTCACGAGTATTGATACACCAGCCTACCTACTGCGAATCATCGCGAACTACTTTGAGCATAGACTGCTTCTATATGATACGGATGAAGGTCCTAAGCAGTACCATGTAACCGGAGGCGTACCACAGGGATCCGTTCTCGGACCGCTTCTTTGGAACATAATGTACGATGGTATCTTGAGAATGCAAAAGGCCGAAGGTATGCATATTATTGGATACGCAGACGATATTGCTATTACGGTAGTTGGTAAAACACTATCTGAAGTTGAGCAAAATTGCAACGTGACAATTCAGCATGTCAAAGAATGGCTGCATGTAGCCGGACTAGAGCTCGCAGACCATAAGACAGAAGTAGTTCTAATAAGCAGCAGGAAAAAAGTTGAAAAGATCCAAATTCAGGTTGGCGAACATACGATCACATCGAGTCCATATATAAAGTATCTTGGAGTTCTACTAGACCATAGGCTAAACTTCAGGGATCATCTTAAGTATTCCAGTGATAAAGCGGCTAGAATAGGGGCAGCCTTAGCAAGACTGATGCCAAAAGTTGGTGGACCACGACAGCCCATAAGGCAGCTGTTAGCGAGTGTTTATACATCCATCATAATGTATGCCGCACCAATATGGGTAACTGCGACGCATACAAATTCATACATGAAAGCAACCGTTGCAGCATACAGATTGACATCGTTAAGAGTGTGCAGTGCATTCAGAACAGTATCCAATGAAGCATCGAATATCAGGACGCTGGCCCATAGACATAGTAGCTAAAGAGGCTGCAGCCAGACGAAGACTTTTAAATTACGAGTCAGAACGTGAAAGCATTTCTGAAATGGAAAATATAAGAGCCGTAGCCAACAAGAGTGGCAAGAAAGATGGGAATCTTCTACCAAAGGCAGATGGACGTACACACTAATCCCGTGCATACAAACATGGACCCAGAGAAAGCATGGTGAAGTGAACTACCACCTAGCGCAGTTCCTAAGCGGACATGGGTGCTTCAGAGAATATCTCTGCAAATGAAAACATGTTGAGAATCCTCACTGCCTGTACTGCGCAGATATGGTGGAAAATGCAAAACATGCCTTAATGGAGTGTGTCTGCTTTGAAGAAGGTCACTAAACTCCTAAGGTCACACATGCATGAAGCGATAACTCCCTTAGGTGTGGTAAGATACATGCTTACATCAAAGTATGCATGGGATATATGTACAGACATCATCACTGGAATGATGCAGCAACTGAGGCGGGATGAGCAAGCAGCGAGGACTATCCACACTGAAGTATAGATGAGTAAATAATACTCACTCCTGCTCTGCGAAGTAATGCCTTGACTGGTGGTACCGTAGGGTCTTAACAGGAACAGCGAAAAGTAAGGAGAGGTTTAGTCATTTTACCATATTGGGGATTCTGACACTATTTGGAAGTACGGGCTTCCATTTGTCTATAAAAGATTCCCTCCTGTCGTTAAAAAAAAAATAAAACACACACACACACACCGTATCATAATTTAAAAATAAGGAGACGATAATTATTAAATTTTAATAAAAATTAGAATTCCAAATTTTTTTTTTGAGCTTATATCACAGAATATTAACAGAAAATAAAATGCGCTTACGCATAAAAACGTTGAATTTCAAATGGAAAAATGCAATGTAGCATTAAAATGTAAAAAAATTTGTTTTTGAATATTTTAAAATTTAATTTAAAAGTTAAGAAAAATTTAAGAAAAAAATTGAATTAATATATTAAATAAAATAACAAATAGAACCCTAAGCCTTTAAGAGATTTAAAGAAAAACTAAACTAAAATAGGTAGAAAAATTTAAATAGAAAATGTTGTGAAAAAATCAAATAATTAAGACTAAAGTTTCTAAGCTCCAAGAAGCAAAAAAAAACCAAATTATATTAGTAGAGTTCTAGGTTATGCATACTTATTTAAATGTAGAATGGGAAAATAAACTTCTTAAACAATAGAAAAATAATGAATACAGAAAAGAAGTAATTGTAAAACTCAATGAATAATTAAGTATTATACTTTAGAAATAATTGGTTAGGTTCAACTAGATTATGGCACTAGGTTCAACTAGTTTATGTGGGGTTGCAACCAAAAGATGACGCCGCTGGACCAGATAAAGAAATTTTCCGAGAGAGAATAGGAAGCAGAGAAATGAGAAACACAGCAAGTTTAGCTGAAAAGATGTGTGTGTGATGCTAATGCGGTAGCATACGCGTGGAAAACTGCCGGAATGCGGCAGCATCCGCGTGAAAAACTGCAAGAATGAGGCAGCATCCGCATGAAAAACTTCAAGAAGGCGGCAGCATCCGCATGAAAAACTGCAGGAAAACCGCAGCATCCGCATGCAAAACTGCAATAAAACGGCGGCAGCAATCGCAAAAACATCTGTGACAGGCCATCCGCGTACAAACCTGCGAGAAGAAGGCGGCAGTATCCGAGGGCAAAACTGCAAGAAAGCAGCAACAACCACTAAAACAACTTTGACGGGAGGCAGCACGTTGGTACAATAAGACTTGAAGAGAGTCAAGGCGGTACAGTCCGGATAAACAACTGACATAAAGAAAAACAAAAATACAACGACGAAACAAAAGAGATAAACATTCTTCTAAAAAAAAAACAAAACAACAAGTGTCAGAAACTACCATAAAAAGAACAACGCCGACAAAATAATTTAACGAAAGGAGTTAAAACCCTTTCTAAAACAACTAAAAAAAAAAACAATACTTAAACAAATAAAAACCAGCTACCTAAAATAAATTAACCCAAGGTATGGAAATTTTACTAAAACAACCTAGTAAACCAAAAGTGTCAAATCTTTAATAACAAGAACAAAACCTGGAAGATAATATAATGAAAGGAACCAAAACCTTTCTAAAGAACAATAAAGCAAGATTCTAAAATAAATTAAATAAAATCTAAACCAACCATTTATTGTCAACTAAAATTAAACAACGAAAACTATTTGAAAAGCAGTGATTAAGGAAATTAAACAAGAATTGATGAACTGTCAAAGAAGAAAACATAAGTTAAGCGCAAGACGCAAAGCATCCACGTATTACCATAACACACACTTCAACAAAATAAACCACAATTACAACAAGGAAAAAGTCGTAGCATTTCCCCCGGAGCAACGATGGACAACACGAAAGAGAGAGAAGTGCAACATTAAAATTGCTGCAAACAGCCACCATTCCAACCCCAACCCCCCCATTTATATGTTATATAAATAGAAAATAAATATTAGATAAAACGAGAGGGAAAAACAAAAATTATTTTCTTACAATATAAAGTAAAAATAGAATGCGAATGTTTAAATGAATAATTAATTTGATATTTAATAAAGTAAATGACGTAATCATTTAAAGAAATAGTGTATGAATTGATTACAGTAATAAGAATAAATTGAATACAATAAATAATGTAAAATGAAGAACAAATAATGTAATGATATAATGAATTTAGGATTAAAAAAAAATAAATAAATAAATAAGACAAGAAAATATTAGAACCGATATAGAAATTATGAAAAAATTTCAAGTAATAAATAGCAAAGAATAAACGAAGAAACACAGCTAAGCACGAAAAAATTATTGTAAGGTTTTTAACAAAAAATTTTTTTTTTCGAAGGGCGGAGGAATGTTGTGAATTAATCACAAACGAAACACAAAAAACCAAGGCATACTTGTGGGCACTACCTTTTGTGCCATTCAACAACCTTGAACTTCTGAATTCAAGGCCAATGCCAAGTCCAAGTGCAACTGCATAAAAATGCAGTATCAGCATTAATGCACACACCGTTTAAGCTATGACGCGTGCCATAACTTAAATGGTAACAAGCCAGCAGCTTAAATATCAAGCAATACCGCCAGCATGTAGTTGTTGTCATTGTCGTGAGAAAAAAACTGATACCACTGTGGCTTCTGCACCGGGAACAAAATGCATTGACAGCATTTTAAATCAATAATATATTATTATTGTAATTGCATGCATTTATAGCATTTTTTTTGCTGCAATTAATAATAATTATTAATAATAATAATAATAATTAATAATTAGACAATATTTGGGGCAAGAGAATTCCGCCTTTCGAAATAAGCAAAAGAATGTATGGCAAACAAAACGAAATACGAGCATTTGTACTTATGTTAATCTCAAGAATGTTTCCGGGTAATTTTAATCTCGTTCAGAAATAAGGAAATGTAATTGTGAAACTTTGTAAATATGTTAAGCTAGACTTAAGTATGTAAGAAATTAAGAAGAAGAAGCAAGCCCAGATAGGTTATAAATATCTGGTCTTTGCTAAATAAAGTTAGTGATGGATTGGTAATTAATCAGTGAGTTATCCAAAATTGTGACTGTTTTATTTTAGTTTGGAACGACGACGCCTAAGAAGCCAAATCTGGATAGAGTAATGTGGTGAGTATGAAAGCTGGAACTTGTTAAATCCATAAAACAAAAAAACAACGATTGGTAACTGGTGTCATGTGCCAGGTGCCAATTAGAAACTTGGCCCAGGTGTGTCGCCTGTAGCCACTCGTCATAACCGGATACGGCCAGAAACCGTATACATCCAACTTAGAAAGATTAGGCCACGACAAAGGACCTACGGGTATCCTCACAGGGAGGATCCCAACAAATTCAAGGCGAGAGTTCCCAAAGTGGCTAAAAATGGACGAATTCCTGACTACCCACTACGAAGTCGTCGACAAATTGAACAGCAACAAGGGTGCTAAGCCCAAAATGTCACGGCATAGTGTTCCAAATCGGAAACCTCCAAATTTTTCAAGCAGTTAAAACTCTAACGCGTTGGGAAATAATAAGTTCCTTGCTCAATACGCGCAAAACCCGCCTCAACATCACTCAACTATTAAGTCCAATGTGCAAAATTTCCACTCGGAGCCTAACGCACAAGCGAACTTTTCTCTTTACCCGAAATGTCAACAAAATTACGCACTCTGACTGTGCCCACATTAGCATCACACTATGCTTCATATAAACACGCAAGAAAACAGTAATTCTCACCGTACACCTTTGACTTTAAAGTCTCGCCCAACCTCTTCGATGCACGTTGAAACGTATGCACCAACTGCAGTCTCCTCCAATAGCAGCTCTTCTGATATGCTGCCAGAGGAAATCTCTGAAGTGCAAAATCACTTTTCCGCTAACGAAGACAAAGTTATTCTGTCCACTCCACTTATCCATGTCTTGCACATGGGAGAATTTTTCACTCTAAGAGCTCTGATTGATCAGGGTTCTCAAAAAACTTTTATTTCGGCAAGAATTAAAAATTTGCTATCACTTCCCACCCAAAAAATTCTCACCAATTTTTCTGGCATAGGTGGTCAGATGATTGGCAGCTCCAGTCAAGTTTGCACTCTGAAATCGTCACAAGAGATCTTAGCTTCCAACTAGACGTGCAAGCAATTGTCCCAAACTTACCAGTTTATTGCCATCTAGCACTTTTTATAGGCCTAATTTTAAGGAGTTATAAGGCTTAAAACTCACCAATCCCAACTTCTATCTGCCTGGCAAAATCGATATGCTGATTGGAAGCGATTTTATTCCGAGTCTCTTACTCGAAAGCTTACGTTCCAACGTTTTTGGTGGACTTCTGGCCCAAAACAGTGTTTTCGGATGGATTTTTAGTGGTCCGCTGACAGTTCAAAGCTGTTCTTTTTCCACTCAAGTTGCATGTGTCACCGAACCCTCTATAAGTGACCTAGCCCGACAATTCTGGGAGCTAGAAAAAGTACCCCCTTCTCGAGCTGTCTCAGCTGATGATTTATACTGTGAAAGCTTATATAAAAGCACCACATTTCGTCGAACTGACGGGCGGTATGTGGTCAAGCTACCCTTCAAGAAAACCTTTCATTCTCAAGTGGAATTAGGTGCTTCTCGTTTCGGTACCCTACAACAATACAAACGCATCGAATCCAATCTGCATAAAAGCCCACAATTGAAACCTCGGTACAACCAAGTGCTGCTAGAATACTTAACTCTAAACCACATGCAGGAAGTATGTTCCAATGAAATTGAACGTGGTGGCGAATACTTTTCATTCTATCTACCGCATCATGCAGTCATCAAGCCATCCAGTACCACCACAAAAGTTCGAGTGGTTTTTAATGCCTCCAAATCTTCCCAAAGTGGTCACTCCCTCAATTACGTGCTTTATACTGGTCCTACTCTTCAATCGGACATCATGACCATCATTCTCAATTGGCAACTATATCGCTTCGTATTCAACGTAGACATTGAAAAGATGTATCGTCAAATATTGGTACACGAAGACGACAAAAACTATCAACGGATTCTTTTCCCTCCCGACTCTTCTGAATCAGTCCAAGATTGTCGTCTCAAAACCATTACTTTTGGTGTAAGCTGCGCCCCGTATTTGGCTATTCGAACTTTGCATCAATTCGCTGATTATTGCATAGATGAATTTCCTTCAGCACATCCTATACTCAAACGAAACGTCGACGATATCTTATCCGGAGGTCACGGATAATAATAACTGCTCTCAAATCGGCCGGGTTTCCTCTCAAAAAAGTCACCGCAAATCATGCTAACTCTTACACCATCTTCCCAGTCAAGATTTGCTTGATGACAATTTTTCAAAGTTTTATGACTCAAGTTCAACAAAAAGTCTCGGCATTAAATGGAATGCGATCAGCGATTCCTTTTGCTACTCCAAAAGACCAGTCACGTTTACCGGGACTGCGACAAAAAGACAAATTCTGTCTGCTGTAGCAGCACTGTTCGATCCAGCGCGATGGTTAGCTCCAGTCATCGTCCAAGCTAAAATGATCCTTCAGCAACTCTGGATCGAAGGCGTATATTGGGACGAATGCGTTAAACCCCTGTCACTCTTCAAGTGGAATGAATTTCTCGAAAATTTGCCATCAATTGAGAAGATAAAGATTCAAAGGTGGATTGGGTTAGTTCCGCATAGCCAAATGCAAATCCATGGATTTTGCGACTCGTCAGAAAAGGCGTATTATGCTACGTTGTATTTACGCACCTACGATTCCAATCATGTACTCAGCTCTCATTTGTTGGTCGCTAAAAGCAAAGTCACTCCTCTTCAGTCTATAAGCTTGCCCGGTCTCGAGTTATGTGCTGCTGTACTGTTGTCCAAGTTAGTGAAACATATACTCTCTGAGCTCCAATTCCCGTCTCCTGAACTTTTCTTATGGTCTGACTCATCAATAGTGTTAGCTTGGCTTGAGAAGCCCCCGTACAGTTGGAAAACATGTAGAGAATAGAGGGTCTGAAATGTTAAATAACGTTAAAAATGCCATTTGGAGGCATGTATCCTCAGAAAAAAAAGCCGCAGATTTCGGTACACTAGGCTGCTCTCCACCTCAACTCATTGATAACTCTCTTTGGTGGCATGGACGTACTTGGTTAATGGAAGAATCCAACAAATAGCCACATTCCAAGCCAACGGCTGTGGTTACTCCTGAAATTAGAAAGGTCAAAGTATTACATACTTTCACTTCTGATAATGATCTGCTCAATAGAGTTTCCTCATACCCGAGAGCTGTATGCGTAATCTCATATATCTTCAGATTCATTCATCGTTGCTCACCCAAATACCAAGCGAAGCGCATAAAAAACTCGGGAGAATTCGAGTTGAAGAGCTCAATGCTTCGCAGAGCTCCATATCTTAAAGAATACGTGAGCGTTTTTGTGCGTTTCTCACCAAAGCGATTCACTTAGAGCTGTTTCTGATCTCTCATCGGAAGCCTTTTGTGCTGCCTTTGCACGCTTCGTGGACCGACGTGGCGTTCCACAAAAATTGTTCTCATACAACGGCCGTAATTTTGTTGGCGCCGATCGAGCTCTTCGAAAGGAGTATGACCAATTCATAAAAAAATCTGCTGAAAATATTTCCAAACAGTTCAACATTCGCGGTTTTGAATTGTCTTTTATTCCACCCTACGGCTCCTCATATGGATGGACTTTGGGAGGCTGCGGTGAAAAGCTTCAAAACTCACTTTAAAAAAATAGCTCAACAACAAAAATTTACATTTGATGAATTCTCCACGCTTCTCATTAGAATTGAAGCGGTTCTGAATTCTCGATCCATATCTCCACAAAACGAAGATTCGTCCGAACTCTTAGCACTGACCCTTGGACATTTTCTTCGAGGGGCACCCTTACTTGCTCTACCCGAGCCCCCTAAGGAAAATCTCTCTGTAATCAACCGGTGGGAGAAGGTGAAAATTCTCCATCATCAGCTTAGCCGTCGATGGAATGAAGAGTACCTCTGTGTGCTGCATAAACGATACAAGTGGAAACATCCAAAACGCCGTTAGTCATCATTAAAGACGAATTACTTCCGCCGACTGAATGGTGACTAGGTCGGATAATTAAAACATATCGCGGCTCCGATTCTCGAGTCAGAGTCGTGAATATCAAGACCCAAACCGGAATCATAACTCGCCCAGTCGTTAAATTATGTGTTCTTCCCTCGGATTCAGTCTAATTTTATTTTTGATTGTGGACCGTTCCATAGACCATTAACACTATTTCATTATGCACATTACAAATTGCTCTTTTTAACTCTCTCCATCATCTTTTCGTCTAATTAATACAGTTGTATATTTTCTATTCTAGTGCCAAGCAGTGTCAACTGTGCCGAGATTTTCATTCTCTACGGTATTGCCGAAGGTTCCTCGCTATGACCATACCTCAGCGCAGGCAAACCGTACGCAAGCATGCATTTAGCTTCAATTGCTTGGCGCGGTCGCACATCGTCTGGGAGTTCACGTCTAAGGTCGAGTGCCACGTTTACAGCTTACAGCGCCACACATTGCTGCACCAGTACAAGCATCCTCGAATTGTTTTCGAAAGGTCATCGGCACCAGCAAGGCGCATCAACAGCAAAGTGGCCGTAGCAAAGCATACATCGCCACCAAAATTAGCACTATCATCCGACCGTATGGGCTATACTTAAGGACTTCAAAGCACTAAACGAGATCCACGGGGCTGCTTGGCCAAAGCCATTAAGGCGCTGGAGATGCTTCAGGACCTTATTTGATTGTTGCACAAGTGCAAGGTGGGCGCGATGTTCATGTCACGCTCTTAAAAATATTAATTTCGTCTTTTTATTGGTATTAATTAAATTAATCTCGGATTTTTCTAATTTTATTAATGTTATGTAAAGAGAAAAAAAACGCACTGAACACTTAATGTTAAGCCATAAGCCTTAGCGCACCTAGTTTCACAGCCGCTCATTATTCTTTTTATTGTACTGGCTATTTCAAAACACAACAGCAGAACACAGCTTCCGCTGCTAACTCGGCGCCTTAGAAAAAAACTCGGTTTTAACTTCCTCCTTTATCTGCAATTTTGGTTGAGTAGGAACGTGCCCTAAGCGCTTGATTTTCGAATTGCGTAATTGATCACTTTCAGTTCCATAAGTTTTTTCATCAACTTTCATTATTTTAAATAAATATCTTTATTAAATTTCAATTTAATAAAAAACCAAAATGAATTAAAATTTGTAAAAGCATTGTTGTTGAACTCATCATCAAAGATAACACTGTGAAACAAATTCAGGTTAGCAAAAGTTCGATTCTGAGAGTGAGGGGTGAATATAGAGTCTAAATTAGAAGACCCGTATCGCGGCGTTTGTTTATGGTAGTTCGATTTTTTTTTTTTAATCGACCTTCGAACATTGCAGTCAAATGCCGATTTTCAGCATATTGTTTATATGGTTTTTTGGCTACAACTCGTCGACTAATTGATATTTTTTCAATCTGTTAAAGCCAAATTATTGCTAGAGACCGTGCAACAATTAAAATTTTTGATTTTGAAAATTTTCGAGGTGCTTATGAAGCAAAAAAATTATTTTTTTATGCTTTTTGAAAATATTTTCCACAAAACTAAGTCTTTTTTGCTTTCTGTTTGAGCATAATATGCTTCTCAGTTTCTTCAATAAATTTCATTTGACAAAAATGGTCTTAGTTGATAATTTGCGTTAAAAATTCCAAAACCATTAAATAAATAGCGATTTAGGTAGAAGTAATTAAAAAGGGAAGTTTCAAGGATTAGGAATTAGTAAAACATTTTTTTTGTTTTCAACCACCGCACAGGTAGCGATTTTTTTTTATTTCGTTCAAGCGAACTAATTTCAAAAATAAAGATTCAGTTAAGACTCGGAACTCAGCCGAAGCTGATGTCTTTTAATTTTCGCTCGGTCGTGATAAAATTCGCTATTAATTTTTTTGGAACTTATTTCATTTTGTGAGTGATTTAAGTTAAGTGCTTTAAGTTAAGTGTTAATAAAAATAACAAAGAAAACATTGTATAATATATATTGTATTAAAAATGTCGGAAACAAAATGTAAAATGGACCATTTTTGTAATGTTTGTGGACGTTTAATAGCAAGCGATGAAAAATGTGGCAATGCGAGTGATTTTTTTTTTTTTTTTGGAAGCCTATAAGTAATATTTCACGCAAGAGTTTATCACTGACGTAAACTATGCCCCTAAAAAAGTTTGCTTTAATTGCGATTCAACTCTTATGCAGTGGAAAAGTGAAAAAAAAGAATGCTATGCCTTTTGGTATACCAATGATGTGGTTAGACAACAGCCCGCATCAAGAAGAAAATTGCTATGGATGTATCAACTACCATACAACTTTGAATAGAAGGAAAGCAAAGAATAAAACTTATGTAGCAGTGCCAAGTGCCCAATTACCATTACCGCACTCAGAATTCGTTCCAGTACCAACATACCGAAGTATTGATCTTCAAACAGATGTCAGTACTACAACCGCCGCTGCTATATCCATGGATTTCTTCTCAGAATACGACCCTGTTGAAGGTACATCCTATGAAACATCAAAGGACCCAATCCTAGTCACACAAAACCAATTGAATGGAATTGTTGCAAATTTGTGTTTGACTTAGAAAAAATCAGAACTAATGGCTTCATTTTTGAAAGGAAATAATTTGCTGGCGAAAGGTACCAAAGTAACAGCATATCGAAAACGCCAAAAAGAGTTAGAAAAGTTCTTCAATGTGAATGATACAAAAAATTTCGCTTATTGCAACGATATTGAAAAGTTAATGGAGAAAGTTTATAGGGTTAACCTATAAAAAATATGATTGGCATTTATTCATGGATAGTTCACTAATCAGCTTAAAAGTTATGCTTTTGCACAAGACAAATAGAATGACTTCTGTTCCGATTGCGTATACCACTGACACTAGTGAAAATTTCGACTAGTTAAAACTAGTCGACTAGTGAATGACACTAGTGAAAATTTCGATAATTTGAAACACATTCTGGAAGTAGTCAAATATAACGAACACCACTGGCGCATTGCTGCCTCAAAATAGTTTCATTGATTACAGGCTTAACAGCATCTGGCCGTCCAAAATATCCGTGTTTTTTATGTGATTGGGATTCACGATACGGAGAAGGTATTAAAGGAAAAAACCAGTACAAACAGCATAACTGGAATAGTCGCATTGGACGGAAATGGCCTAAAGAAAATAGGCTACACGAAAGTCTTGTTCCTGAAATGAAAATTTTGTTGCCGTTGCTCCACATTAAACTTGGCATTGCTAAAAATTTTTTGAAATGTATTGCAAAAAGACCAGCAATATTCAACCGCTTAAAAGACATTTTCCCAAGACTAAGTAACGCCAAAATTCAGGAAGGGGTTGTTAATGGTCCCGACATACGGAAACTAATGAGTCGTCAAGATTTTGACCAAGTTCTGACAGACCGAGAATTAAATTCATGGCTCGCATTGAAAGCAGTCATTAAAGGACTTTTGGTTAAAGAACGCAAAGACAACTACAGGCAAACATGTTGGCAGCTTTCGATGAAATTGGGGTTAATATGTCGAACAAAATTCATCTCCTGCATCAGCATCTTAATCAACTCGCTCAACAGTTGCCAACTGAATCTGATGAGCAAGGCGAACGTTATCACCAAACTGCGCTTCCATTTGAAATAAGGTAACTATAGAGTGTGCATATTTTGAATTCCTAGATTTTTCTAATATCTTTGTCAGAGTGCACAATTTAAACATGTTAACGATTGAAAACTATTTTCGTTTCAGGTACAGAGGAAAGAAATGTCCAGATTCAATACTCGCTGAAATTTGTTGGTGGTATAAAAACACCTTTGAAGAAGAGGAAGACGAGGAGAAAGAGGAAGAAGGGGCAGACAAAGATGAAATTCCAGAATATCTGTTGGACAAAATTATCCACCTTTCTGATGATGATGACGATGACCAAGATATTAGAGAGAGCAGTGATGTTGATCCACAGCCGCCTGCTAAACGGCAACTGGCCAAATCATTAATTTAATTTATTTAATTTTTTTACTAAAAACTTTTCATAACTAACATTTCAAAATTATATTTTTTCCCATATTTTTATAATTTATTTTTCAATGTTTCTTCAAAACCAACACTGAACAAAATTGGTACGATACCATAGAACGAGAAGCGCAAGTTTTGTATTATGATTGGTTTCTTTTCAAATGAATCTAAGGTGATTTATTTTAAATTTTTGGATTATCTTCTGAAATTCTCGCGATGCAAACTGAATTTCGGGTACTCCGAATTTATAAAATACTTCATGAGTAAGAAAATCAACAACTTTTACCGAGGTCGCTTCTCGCATTGCTTTCAACATGGTAAATTTTGAAAAATGTTCCACTACTATGAAAATGTAGCTATTTCCTTATTTAGACCGAGGATATTTGCTTAAGAAGTCGATATATGTTTTCTGAAATGGACGTTCAGTGACTACCTCTTGCCCTGTTCCGTAAGGTCGTAATTCTATATTAATAGATTTGTTTTCCTTACACGTAATACAATCGCTAATATTATTTCGAACTTGTTTGGTCATTCCAGGCCAAAAATAAAATTGCCGTAATCGGTACAATGTTTTTGCTATTCCGCCATGTGAAATTAGATGAGGCTCATGTGCTTTCGAAATTAATGTTGATGTAAGCGTTTCAGGTACCCATAGTTTCCATACAATTTTTTCCAACTCGTTGTTGTTTCTATCAAATCCTGTACACTTAAAAATCATTCCATTGTCGATCTTTATGTCTGGTAGCCTTTCATTGTTTTGCTTGATATTTTCTATCAACTCCAGATATTCAGGTGATGAAAATTCGAGGGTTTCGATATTCAATAGTTGTCGCCGCTTAATTCTGCTTCTTCCATAGAACGAGAGAGCATGTCAGCTACTACGTTTTCGGCACATTTCCGATGTTCAATTTGGAAATAGAACGCTTGCAGCTTAAGAGACCACCTAACTGGCCTACCGCTCAAGTCTTTAAGTGACGTTAACCACTTTAGGCTTGCGTCGTCTGTGACGACAGTGAAGGGCATCATTTCGACGTAAGGTCTAAATCTCTTCACTGCAAGTACCGCCACTAAACATTCTCTTTCCATCACCCTGTAGTTGCGTTGGTGACCGTTAAGTTTTTGCGAAAAAAATGCGATTGGATTTTCATTTTTGTTTTCATTGACTTGGTACGGCACCGCACCTACGCCAATGTCAGACGCATCGCTTTGTGTCCAGAAACGCTTGCTGAAATCTGCATGCGTTAGTACAGGGGCTGACGTCAGCTCATTGCAGGCGTCAATCGCAGCGGGCGTAATTGTGAATTTCACACTTTTTTCAACGTATCGCTGAGTGCTGTTGAGATAGCCGCAAAATTCTGTATGAATCGTCGATACCATCCGGCAGTGCCCAAGAAGCTTCACCCTTCTCTCGGCGACTTCGGAGTCGGGATTCGCTTAATGGCTGACACCTTCTCAAAATCCGTCTTTCATGTACCACATTCTACGATGAAACCTAAAGAACGTAATTTTATAAAACAAAACTTAGACTTTTTTAGACCAATGGTCTACTAGAACAACTTCACCTAGAACTTTCAAATGAGTACCAAAATCGGCTGCTATTCCACCTTTGTGGAATTGCTTTTTTCTTCTAGATCTATCTGCCAAAACGCGAATTTCAAGTCGACACTACTTATAAAATAAGTTTCGTTGATACGACTCAGGATCCCATCGATGTTTTTCAAAGGATAGGCACACAAAACCAGTTTTTCTCCGGCTTACGCACTATTGTGGTACAATTGCTCCATTCACTTTGACTTTCCTCTATCACGCCCAGTTCTAACATCTGATCAATTTCTTGATAGACAATCACTTGAACTGTCATGTTTCCGGGTATTTGTACTATGCATGCCGTCAGTCCCAAATGAATGACAACAATGCGAAAAAAACTTTATAATTGAAAATCATACGCTTTAAGTTAGATCACGCTCAGTTCTAACATCTGATCAATTTCTTGATAGACAATCACTTGAACTGTCATGTTTCCGGGTATTTGTACTATGCATGCCGTCAGTCTCAAATGAATGACAACAATGCGAAAAAAACTTTATATTTGAAAAATATACGCTTTAAGTTAGATAAAACAGCTAAACACTTGCAGCCTTATTCATAATCTCATTTTAGAAGCTGCGTACCTTTAGCCCAGCTTTAAACAACACATAAAGGGTTTTTCGGCTTGTTTAAGATCTGCATATCTTAAACGCCGAAATTTGCGTTTAAAAGCTGCGTAAATTAAACCTAAAAGTTTTTGTCGTCTTTTCTATAAAGGTTGACCATTATGGTAAACTATCATAAACATGCTCCATATCTGGCCTTTGAAGTGCTTTTTTCAGTAACAGATTAGCAAATGCACAAGAATTCTTTATTTTTGTAAAAGATTTTCGATTGCTTAGACACAAACCTTACAAAATTAAGCAATGAATAAAAAAATGTTTATGAATAACAATTTATGCAAGGTTGCGTAGAGGATGTGTAAAGCCTTAAACATTGAGTAACTTAACAATCGTTGAACGATTGTTTAAGAAAATATATTGAATAAGGCTGTTGGTTTATAATAACCTTAAAAGTAAACTATTAACATTTGGTCTGATCTACTTGAAAGTGCTTTCATTTTAAGTTTTATAAGATTAGACAAAGACAATTCCTTTAATACTAGGGATAGTTGTTTTAGTAATAATAATAGTAGATGTAATAAGTGGGAGAAACTTTATTATAAAGATAAGGTAAGTAATAATCTTAAAAATTAGATCTCTAAAATCCCGTTTCAGCAAAAATAAAATCAAATACCGATGGTAAAGCAAAAGAAGTTATATGAATTTTCGAAAGCATAATGTTTCCCTTACAAAAGGCTTTGGAAACTTTTTGAAAATCAGGCCTGTCAAAATTTTTCAATTTTTATTATTTTTTATCTATAAAATCCATTTTAAATAGTTTAAAAAGTGGTCTTCTTAAAGTAGAGACACCAAAAAATATGTCCATGTACTAATACTATACTTAATGTACATATACGCCTACATGTACATGACACCTACAACACCACAGTACGAACTAGCTTTTAAGTAACTAGTATTGGTTTGAAATAATTGCATTCTTTGCTTAAAGGTTAAGAGCAAGTGAAAAAATGTAATTCTCTAGGCTTGATCATTATTGACCTTTTAAATATTCCGATAATTAGATTTAAGGTTAAAATACCGTGCACTAATTGAGCATAATTAAAAAAATAATTAATTATCTTAGCTGATATGTTGGAAAATAAATTTTGTTCCATTTAAGTGCATTTAAAATGAAACATTCAAATCTTATATGTTTTCTTCGGTAGCGTAGGACGATACGGTTTTTGATGTTTTAATTTATTTTTTGTAGCGTAGAGTGACATCGAAATTTTTAATTGTATACCTCTATTGTTTTTTTGTACTGTAGTATGATCATTTCTAATTCTTAAATGTCAAGGAGTTCGTTTACCTTGGCACCGCCATTAATACCAACAACGAAATCAGCCTGGAGATAAAGCGAAGAACAATAATTGCTAATAGGTGCTACTACGGTCTCAGTAAGCAACTAAGTTCCAGAGCCCTCTCTCGATCGACAAAACTAACACTCTACAAGACGCTCGTTCTACCTGTGCTGCTTTATGGCGCTGATTCATGGGTAGTTTCGCAAATTGACGCAGCCGCTCTGGGGGTGTTCGAGAGAAAAGTTCTTCGCAAAATCTTCGGTCCTGTTCGAGTCGCCGATGACTATCGCATCCGAATGAACCACGAGCTGTATGAGCTTTACGAAGACATTGACGTAGTTCGGCGTATAACTGTGCAGCGACTACGCTGGCTGGGTCATGTCCATCGAATGGACGACGAAGCTCTAACGAAAAAGGTGCTCGAGGCGAGGGTCGTTGGTCAACGGCAACGAAGGAGACCATGCCTCCTATGGATGGACCAGGCTGAGGAAGTCCTAACCGCACTTGGTGTATCTGATTAGGGAAGGCGCGCGCAAAGAGGCGCCTGGCGAGAGCTGATGAGGTCGGCCGAAACCCGGACACGGGCTGTTACGGGCACTTAAGTAAGTAAGACGTTTATTCAAAATTTTAATTGTTATATATTTTTTTGTAGTGTGGTATGATCAATTCTAATTCTTAAATGTTAGTTTTTTTTGTAGTTAGTTAATTTAAATTTTTATGTATTTTTTTTCTAGTGTAGAATGATAAATTCTAATTCTTAAATGTTATAATTTTTTTTTGTAGTGTAGTTTGAACAATTCTAATTCTTAAATGTTATATTTTTTGTAATGTAGTTTATTCAAAATTTTATATGTTATGTTTTTTTTTTGTTATAGTTTCTTCCAGATCTTAAATGTTATGTTTTTTTGTTTTGTTTTTGTAATGTAGTTTATTTAAAACCTTAAATGTTTTTTTTGTGTAATTTTTTCAAACTTTTCAATGTTATATTTTTTTTCCTTTGTCACAATTTGAACGTTATTTTTCGCGTATGGTATAACCACATTCAACTTTAAGGTTCTGTAAGGTAGTGTATTAATTCAAATTGTAAATTTTATTTCCGAGTGTTTTAGTTTGTCTAGTTTGTGTGGATTTTTGTTGCAGTATCTAGGTTTTTTTTTGGTTTAATTTATCTTATTTAAATGGTTAGTTGATCTTGGTGAAGGCTATCTGCGTTTGGGTTCCGCTTAAGGGAGTATTCCTGGTTGGAAGGGTGTTTTTGGACCCTTTTTGAAAAACTTCTCATTTGAAAAAACCAATAGTTATTTAAGTTCTGTTTTTTTATTGTATTAAAAACATATTAAATTTAATAAAATTTTTTTTTCTTTGTACGAGGGCTGTTCAAAAAGTTGTCGGCCTTCAAAGTTGGGCGTCGAAAAAAAAAAGTATGCTGCTTGCGGCCCGGATAACTCGACTTTGGATCATCTGAAATGGAAAAAATAAACAGCGTTAAATTCAGTTCAGGTTCAGATATAGATGTTGTTCTCGTCCCTACCTCAGTTATAATTTTTCGACTATTTTTTACAAAATGGCGGTCATTGAAAAATGAAAAACTGATTTTGGGTCTTTTTTTTGTAGTTTAGTATAAAAAAATTGTAAAAAATTGTTTAAAATTGTGATTGAAATAGGAACGAGAATGGTAACAATTCTACATCGATTGCACTTTGTTTCATTAAGTCGGTTCAGAACTACGGGCGCAATCTGGGCCGCAAGCTCGAAAAACGTGTTTTCGAGATAAACGCGTTTAAGTTTGAAGTTATTTTTTTGCATCAAAAAAACTTTGTATTGTTTGTAAAAATGCAATTCTACGTTTTGTTGTCAATGTTTATGTCTTCGTTTTCATTATTGTTAAATTTTTTTGCCGATGAAACTGGCGTTTCATGGGACGAGATTTTCGATTGCTACCAGTGTTCCTTTTATTTTTATTTCTTTTTTTCTTTTTCTATTCATTGTCTTTAGCACAAACAAAAATTTTTATCAAAACTGTACTTTTCAAAACTGTATTCGCGCGCGAATTTTATATTCGTCCCGGCAAGAGGCGTTTTTAAAAAAAACTAACACGACTTAATAGAGGAGAAGAAGAACTTTATTTCGTTGCTGGTTAACTTAAAACTGAACTTAACAATTTTTGATTTTAATACACTTAGTGGCTACTTACAAAAATATCGCTGATAATGCATTTGAGTTTTATGTTTCTTGCGAAACCAGGTTCAACGATTCTTGTTGTGAACTGCAATTTAATTCAGTTCACACATTTTTAGCTGACTAGGTTTTTCCTGTTCTCATTATTTAATTTTATTTATTAATTTGTTCGATAAATTCGTCGAATTTATCAAGTGCATTAACCGCATTGATGTAACTATTGTTATATGTAACTACCCCTCCTTTTGAATTCGAATTCTCCTGAATTCTTTTATTCAATTTAATTTTTATATATTTGTGTTTAAAGATTATGATAAATACTAAAACACAAATTACCAATATCGTCAACCCGTTAAACCCATATGAAATTTTGCTGTGTAATTTAAGTGCTCTAATATTTTTCACATTGCGCTGGTTGTTTTCAATTATTTCATCAAATGATAGTTTTCTTGTAAAATTCTTAACATTTATTTCAAACATATTCAGTGTTTTTTCTTCCATATTTTCAAGATGGTTAGCAAAATACAAGTCATTTATTTTTATAGTACAATTGTTAAAATTCAGTATAATGTTTTCATTTAGGTTTATTTGATTTCTATTACATGTTTGATTTATTAACAGATCATTGGCATTCTTAATAAGAATTGTGTCTATGTCTATTTCTAATATTTCTGTAAAATTATTTCTTATATAAATACAATTGGATTTCAAAATACAATGATTGCTAAATTTTAGATCTTTCAGATGTTTGTCTTTTACATATGAATATGTTTTATTTTCATACTCGAATACTTCTTCGAGCTTATAATCTATTTCATTTTTATCGTTATTTGGAATTGGAATTATTGCTCTTATATTAACACTGATAAGATTCTTAGGAATTTTTATACCAAATATTACAAGTGTTTTATTCATTAATGCTGTACCTAATTGTAATTGCATAAGCTTACTAAAAATTATTTGGTATTTATTTATTTCCTTATCGGTTAAAATATTCGGATGAATTATGCCATATTTGGCAGATACTACATTGTCTTGTATGTGATCTAATTTATTTTTTAATAATTGAATTATATTTAATTGTTCCAAATAAGTGATATAGGTTTGTTCTTCATTTACAAATTTACTTATTGCATTTACTTCATTTAGAATACTTTCTCTATCTTTTTTAACAATATCTTTTAAATATGCAATTGTGACATTAAAATAATCATTGATTTGAACTTGTTGATTTACATTTTCTAGAATATCATTTGTTTTCATTAAATGTTTCTGAATAAGTTGTCTGTCCTCGTCGTCCATGGTCCCAAATAACCATTTTGTCATAGTACCAACAGCGTTCACTAAACCTCGTTTCTGTCTTGTTTCGCTTGGCATTAGAGTTAAAAGTTTACTTCTAGCTTCCAACAGTTCTAATTGTAGCATTTCTTTATTTTTTATATTCATCAGATTTACATTGTCCGTCATTTCGTTTAAAATATTCTCTAATTCTTTCAAGTCAATTACGTGTAGCACTATATCGGTGTCTTTTACTATTTCTTGTGTTCGTACTTTTAAATCAATAAATCCTGATTGGTCGGTAAGTTCCCTCATAGTCAGCTCTCCTTTAGTCATCGATGTCCATACCGTTATTAGAAGTAGTATTCTCATTATCTGTAAATTTACGTTGTTTTTTAATGTTACATGGGTGAATGTTGTTTAAAGGTCCTTTTTTGTATTTTGGCTGTTCTTTATGCCTAACTGCTTTATAGTTCTTTATAAATCCCTCCTCTCTTGTTTCCCTATAATCTTCTCTTTTTAAATTAAGTTTATCGATTTTTCTTCTTTTACATTCTTCTAAATTTTGTTTAATCTTTTCTTCCTTCTTGCACTTCCTTTGGTGCACATTTTATGCTTGAATGATATCTTTCGTTGAAGATTTCGTCGGAAGGGAAGGCATCTTTGGCCCCACTGTCGGTCAGTTCAGTCTTCACGAGACCTCTACGAACAACGGTCTAAGACTGATCGACTTCGCCGCGGCACGAAACATGGTAGTTAGTAGCACCAGATTTAAGCACCTCGACATCCACAAGGCCACCTGGCTGTCCCCTGATCAAAAAACGCGAAACCAAATTGATCATATTGTAATCGACGGAAGGTATGTCTCTAGTGTTCTAGATGTGCGTACATTTCGGGGGGTCAACATTGACTCCGACCATTATCTTGTTGCAGCCAAGATCCGCATGCGATTATGCAATGCAAAGAACATACGCACAGGAATGCAACGAAAGCTAGATGTCGCTAAGTTGCAATTACAACGGACTGCCGAAGCCTACTCCGCTCAACTCTCGGTTAAGCTCAACCAACCAACCTCTGGACTCGACGACGCCGGTGGACTTTGGGCGCATATATCCCACTCCATGCGCGCTGTCGCTGAAGAAGTCATTGGTTTCCGGCGCCCGCAACCTCGGAACCAATGGTACGATCAGGAGTGTCGCATCGTGACTGCAGTAAAAAACGCCGCATACAGAAAAACGCTGCAGTCAGCTGCAACGCGAGCCGTGCGAGAAAACTACCGCGAAAAGAGGAAGGAAGAGAGGCGCCTTTTCAGACGCAAGAAAAGAGAGCAGGAAAAGCGTGAGATTGTGATTGTAGATTGTGGAGACAGCACTTCTCCAATTTACTTACTGGCGACGATTTCACCAATGCCGCCCATGGAGAGCGCAGTTCAGAGCCACCAATCAACGATGACGGAGTGGAAGTATCACCACCTAGCCATGAAGAGGTTCGAGTTGCTATCCAACGACTCAAAAACAATAAAGCAGCGGATGCTGACGGCCTGTCAGCTGAATTGTTTAAAACCGGCGGCGATGAATTGATAAGGCGCATGCATCAGCTCATCAGCAAAATATGGCTAGCAGAAAGCATGCCCGACGATTGGAACCTCAGTGTACTGTGCCCTATACTTAAGAAAGGAGACCCTACAATCTGCGCTAGTTATAGAGGTATTAGTCTTATTTCCATCGCATATAAGGTTCTCTCAAGCGTACTGTGTGAAAGATTAAAGCCGATTACAAAAACACTGATTGGACCTTATCAGTGTGGCTTTTGACCTGGTAAGTCCACCATAGACCAGATTTTCACGCTACGACAAATCCTGGAGAAAACCCACGAAAATCAAATTGACACACACCATCTCTTTGTCGATTTTAAAGCTACGTTCGATAGCCCGAGAAGGGATTGCCTATACGCAACAATGTCTGAGTTCGGTATACCTGCAAAGTTGATTAGACTTTGCAGAATGACGTTGAGCAACACACGCAGCTCCGTCAAGGTAGGAAATGACCTCTCCGAAACCTTCAATACCGAAAGAGGTTTCAGGCAAGGCGATCCACTGTCTTGCGATCTCTTCAACATCATCATGGAGGGCATCGTACGAAAGGCCGGTGTGCATCGTAATGGCACCATTTTCTATAAAGGTTTCCAGCTCCTTGCGTACGCTGATGATATTGATATTGTTGGCAGAACCAAGAGAGATGTTACCGCTGCTTTCACCGCTATCGAAAAGGAATCAGCCAAAGTGGGTTTGACGATAAATGAGGGTAAAACAAAGCATATGCTGTCTACAAACAAGGGAGCGCGGAGTTTAGACTCCCACGTTTCATCCGGCAGCTATAACTTTGAAGTAGTCAAGGAGTTCGTTTACCTTGGCACCGCCATTAACACTAACAACGAAATCAGCCTGGAGATAAAGCGAAGAACAATAATTGGTAATAGGTGCTACTACGGGCTCAGTAAGCAACTAAGTTCCAGAGCCCTCTCTCGATCGACAAAACTAACACTCTACAAGACGCTCGTTCTACCTGTGCTGCTTTATGGCGCTGAGGCATGGGTAGTTTCGCAAACTGACGCAGCCGCTCTGGGGGTGTTCGAGAGAAAAGTTCTTCGCAAAATCTTCGGTCCTGTTCGAGTCGGCGATGACTATCGCATCCGAATGAACCACGAGCTGTATGAGCTCTACGGAGACATTGACGTAGTTCG
The DNA here is from genome assembly GCA_914767935.1 of Coremacera marginata. Taxonomy (NCBI): domain Eukaryota; kingdom Metazoa; phylum Arthropoda; class Insecta; order Diptera; family Sciomyzidae; genus Coremacera; species Coremacera marginata. Next base: position 99,189,366 of record OU612044.1, read on the forward strand.
GCGTATAACTGTGCAGCGACTACGCTGGCTGGGTCATGTCCATCGTATGGACGACGAAGCTCCAGCGAAAAAGGTACTCGAGGCGAGGGTCGCTGGTCAACGACGACGAGGGAGACCATGCCTCTGATGGATGGACCAGGCTGAGGAAGCCCTAACCGCGCTTGGTGTATCCGATTGGAGAAGGCGCGCGCAAAGCAGAGGCGCCTGGCGAGAGCTGATGAGGTCAGTCGAAATCCGGCCACGGGTTGTCACGGCCATCTAAGTAAGTAAGTAAGATATCTTTCGTTATAATTCCTTATTGCCCGTTGAATCAATTGCTGTATGGATAAATTTTATTAGTTTGATATAAAATCCTAAATTTTTCTTCCAGTGTATTGTGAAACCTTTCTATATCTGCGTTTCCAGTATGGCTGTTGGGTTTGGTTAAATGTAATTCAATCTCTTGCTCTGTTAGAAACTCTTTAATCCTTAATGTTTTAAACTCATTGTCCGCTATAATTTTAACTGGTTTTCCAATTCTAGCTATATGTTCTTCTAATTTTTCTATTATAGTTATGTGGTTTCTATCATTCAGTGGATACGCAGTTCCAAACTTTGAAAACTTGTCTATTGCTGTCAAAAAGTGAACTCCTTTAATTACGTATGTGTCGATATGTATAATTTGGTTTTTGTCGGATGGAGTTTCTGTGTGATAAAATTTATTTTTAATTGGGTGTCTTTCGTATTTTACTTGTTGGCAAATGCCACATTTGTTTATTACTACTTGGATTAATTCCATCAGTTTTGGGAAATATATTTTATATTTTATTTTATTGTATGTTTCAGTGATTCCTGAATGTAGACTTTCTCTCACATGGTAGAATGCTATTTGTTTTACTGCCTCAACCTCTGTCTCCATATCCTGTGCCCACATGGTACATTTAGTGAATTTAATTTGTTTGTCATTTGAATACATACTTATTAATTTTTCCTGTACTATGTTATAGCTATGTTCAGATAATTCCGAAAAAATCCCTATTTTCCCTCTTGAAATATATCTTCTAAAAATGTCTCCCATTTGGTCACAATCTCTTTCTGCTATGAACATTATTCTTTTTCCATGTATTTGCTTAAATTCCTCTGTTTTGTTATTTGTCAAGATTATTTGGGTTTTATATTTGTTCACAATTTCTTCTTTTATAAAAAAATGATCATCTAAATCTTCTTCAGCTGAGTGAACCGTTGCCATTGTTTGGTCGTCTTCCATATTATTGACTGATAAAAAATCTAACATATCTATGTCTTTATCCCCCTCGTTTTCTAAAATGGTGTCCTCACTATTTTCTAACCTGCTTAGGAAATCCGCTACCTTATTCTCTCTTCCTTTCAAATATTCAATCTCAAATTGGTACTCGCCTAATTTTAGTAACCACCTTTGATGTCTTGGTGACATGTCTTTCCCTCTGTATTTCGAGTGTAAATATTTAATCGGCTGATGATCGGTGAGAATTTTGAATTTTCTACCGTAAATGTAGGGCCTAAAGTAATTGACGCTCCACATTATCGCCAAAAATTCTTTATCCGTCGCAGAGTAGTTTTTTTCGTGGTTGTTTAGTGTTCTCGAGGCATAGCACACTGGGTGCCCTTCTTGAGATAATACTGCACCAACCGCGTAGTTAGATGCATCTGTCGTTAATGTGAATTGTTTTTCAAAATCGGGGTAGCGTAAAATAGGATATGTGCTGATTAATATTTTTAATTTTTCGAATGCTTCAACATAAGTAGGATCCTTTATGTTGATTTTTGTACCTTTTTTTAAATATTTCGTAATTGGTTGGGCAATTTTCGCATAATCTTTTACGAATTTGCGATAATACCCTGTTAGACCCAGAAAGCTCTTTATTTGTTTTTCAGTTTTCGGTAACTCGAAATTTTGAATAATTTTGATTTTGTTTGGGTTGGGCTTCATTCCATCTTTTGTCAGTATATGACCTAAAAATTCCGTTTCCTTCTTTAAAAAATTGCATTTGTCAATTTGTATTTTGAGATTTTTACTTTCAAGAACTTTAAAGATATCCCCTATTGCTTTTACGTGTTCAGATAGTGACGTGCTAAATATCAGAATTTCGTCTAGATAGACGACACAGGTCTTGTTTATAAATTCTCTCAAGATCTCGTTCATCAGCCGTTGGAATGTGGCTGGCGCATTTTTAAGGCCAAACGGCATTCTTACGAATTCGTATAGGCCGTGAGGGGTCACGAATGCTGTTTTCCCTATCTTCTTTTTTAACTAGAATTTGGTGATAGCCCTTTGCCAAATCTAACGTGGTAAAATATTGGGCTCTTCCTAGTTTGTCTAGAATAGAGTCGATGTTTGGTAGTGGAAACTTATCATCTATTGTTACCTCGTTTAGTTTTCTGTAATCTATGACTATTCTATATTTTTTTTCGCCTGAGTTATCTATCTTTTTGGGTACTACTATTAATGGGCTTGAATACCTAGAGTAGCTTTTTTGGATGATCCCTTGCTCTTCCATTTCTTTGATTTGTTTTCTAACTTCTATTTCGTGTTGTGGTGGGTATCTGTATAATTTTGAATTAATTTGTTGTTGGGTCGTTGTTTTTATTTCGTGCTGTATTTCTGTGGTATTGGTCAATACATCACCTTCTTTAAATAATAGTTTTTTATATTGTTTCAATAATTTAATAATTTTTTCATGCTCTTCTTCGTTTAAATGATCTAATGTAAGTCTTTTAAAATCTACCTCACTAGTCTCAAGAGTACAGATTTGGTTAAAATTATATGGGTTATTCAAAAAATTACATTTTTTCTCGTTTAGTATTATTTCTTTGTTCTCAATATTTATTTGGGCATTCAAAAAATTTAATATATCCATGCCTATTATAAGGTCATACATCCTACCTCTGAATGATGTTACTTTCCAACGCACCCTTGCATTGTCAGGTAAATTAAATTCGTCCGGTCCTGTTGTATGTACTTCATAATCTATTGTGTCTTTGTTCGTTAATGTTCTAAATGTTATTGGTTGTTTTAATTTAATTTTGTTAAAATCCTTTATTTCCTTACTTATTAAGCTAAAACTTGCTCCTGTGTCTATTAATGCAATGTATTTTTTATTTTCAATATTCAATTTTATTTTCGGTAGGCACTCCGAGGCTGCTTCGTAAAAAAAATTGTATTATTAATTTCATTCTCATAACTCATTTCAGGTCCTTCTGGGCTTTGCCTATCAGAGTTTAAGCGATTTTGGCTAAACCTATGATTAGGGTGTCCTGCCATTCGAGGATTACTGTAACTTCTTTCAATATTATCAACCTCCATGGGTTCCGATCGGTTTTGTCTAGGTGGATTCAAGCGATTTTGGCTCGAACCTTGTCTAGGGTTTCCTGGCATTTGATCTCTACCATTATTGAAATAATTTCCGTTATTGCTATTATTGTTATGGTACCTAAATTGCCCTGAATTAAATGGTCTTCTGAATTGACCCGAATTATTTCCATTTGTATTGTTTTGATAATTGTTATTTTGATAATTATTCCATTGTCCTCCCGGTGGTGGGTTATTGAACCTTTGACCTATGTCCTGATACTTGTTATTCAATTGCTTTGCTACTGGCTTTTCTTCTCTTAGTTTAAATTTTCTGTACTCTGTCTTAATACAACTATCCTCAAATCTTCTGCTAGTCATTGCTTTTAAAATATCATTTAAATTACTCTCGTTATAAATTTTGTCCAACAGCGTGCCCTGTGTCATTTCTTTTATAGTATTTACTAATAGGCTGTCTATATTGCTTAAGTCAATGTAATGATCACCTCTGTAATATACTATCAATTCGTCAGACTTATATTTAATGTTTTGTATTTCAATCAACAATTCACTTACATTATTTACTCGAAGGTTAGCTATTTTTTTATATAGTTGATATGGTTCTACATCAGGTCGGTAGCGTAATTTTAGTGATTCCTTTATTAGCTGCCAATTATCTGGTGCTGGTATATTAATGATGGCATCCTTTGCTTGTCCCTGTATTGTCCTGTAAAAAATTGTCCGCACTGCTTCCCTCTGGAGTAACTCGTCATTTGTTGTGGAGAGCAAATATTCTATGTTGCTAAAAAATGAGTTTATTTTAACATCTCCCGTTCCGGTAAATGTTGGTAGGTGGTTTATGGTATTTAGTAAACTTCCTTGATTATTTGTTTGCGCTGTCCTGTCTCGCAACTCTATATACGCTGTCCTCAGTTGTTCTAATTGTTGCTCTCTTCTTGCTAACTGCTTTACTATGTCAACGGGGGCCATTTCTTGTTCCATTCTCCTCTCGTCAAATGTTATTTGCCTTGCTTGCCGAATCTTACTGTTTGCTGGTGGCTTGTATGCCAGTTTTGTTTTGCACACTTGCTACACCTTTTATTTAATTTAGTCGTTCGTACACCAATTTTTTTCTTTTCTTGTGTGTATTCACTGCACTGTCATTTAGTTCTAGTGGTTCGTACACCAAATTTTTTTTTTTTTTTTTCTTGTGTGTATTCACTGCACTATTTTATTTAGTTTATATTCTGGAGGATGTTATAATTTTCCAGTTTTCGTATCACGCTCCTTTTAAGTTCACAAAAAGGAGTACCGACTGCGCCAATTTTATATTCGTCCCGGCAAGAGGCGTTTTTAAAAAAAACTAACACGACTTAATAGAGGAGAAGAAGAACTTTATTTCGTTGCTGGTTAACTTAAAACTGAACTTAACAGTTTTAGATTTTAATACACTTAGTGGCTACTTACAAAAATATCGCTGATAATGCATTTGAGTTTTATGTTTCTTGCGAAACCAGGTTCAACGATTCTTGTTGTGAACTGCAATTTAATTCAGTTCACACATTTTTAGCTGACTAGGTTTTTCCTGTTCTCGTTATTTAATTTTATTTATTAATTTGTTCGATAAATTCGTCGAATTTATCAAGTGCATTAACCGCATTGATGTAACTATTGTTATATGTAACTCGCGCGTCCGGTTTATAACTCAATTCAAAGTGAACTAAACGCTGCCAACATTCGAATACCTAAGCTCTAAAATGTGTATTAATTTATTTTTAAAATGCGTATACAAACAAGTTATTACCTACTAAAGAACGCGTTGGACGAAATTCGGTGATTGCTTCAAACCGTTGCATTCAAAAAGTAGCCAAATTAAGCAAATCGCATTTTGGCGAAAACATTGCTGGACAAAAGGCCATATCTCCTAAAGAATTTCGAATTTCGAAAAACCCTTTTAGGACGATATTCTCAAATATCCAAGCTTTAACAATATGCAAAATATGCAAATTGAACAAAAATTTTTGCCAACCAGGAATACCTCCCTAAATTGATTACAATGAGGTTGTCAAATCTGTATAATACAAACTTAATAATGGCGGTTAAATTAAGATTGTGGATTAGCTTAGGTTTTCCACCTAGTTCCTACAATTAAATATTTTCTATTAAATAAAAAAATCAGTCATTTATAGCTCGAGATACGTGCTCGAAGAAATTTTTTTTCAAGTAAAGTTCGGATAATTGAGAGTGATCTTTTGATGGTTCTTCTTCTCTGTAGTGCTAAAAAAAAATGTATCAAGACCGCCTTCGAGTATTTCCAAGTTACTTGAAGTGAGCACGGAAATAGAACAAATATGTCCATACAAAAACTTAAATATATACAATCAATACAAAAAAAAAACCTGGATCCTCTTGTTTGGGTAGTTATTGTGGTTGTTATTGTTGCTGTTGTGCTTCTTATTATTGCGGTGGTTGTTGTTGTTGCTAGTTTTAGCTGGTTTTGTAGTTGTTACTGTTGCGGCCGCTTGTTGTTGGCCACTCTTAGGGCTGCGGTATCCTGTGTTGCGGTGACTGAGGCTGAACAGAAACTAAATAACGTTGTTTTCATTATAAAACAAAAACTTACTTTTAGTCCGCTCCTGTGTCTGTTGCTATTTTTGTTGCTGTTGTAGTTGGTGCAACTATGCTGTGGATTGTTATAATCTCGTTGGGTTCGTCGTCGTCGTTGATTGCTACCACTCCTTTTTCAACTGCAAGCACAAATTCACCACCTTTTTCCGTCGTTTTTTTTTCTTTTTTTTTTTTCTGTTACTACTGTAGTCGTTCCAGCAGCTGTTGTCGCCGCTGCTATTGTGATGTGTTTGTTTATGGTGATGGGTGGCGGTGGTTGTGTTGTTGCTGTTGTTGAATGCCGGTTGCCCAAAATTGGCCAGTAGTTCTTCTTCACGATTCGTCATTGATTTGCCGAAATGTAGCAACCATGTAGCGTGATCTAATACCACGGAACCACCTAGGTGAATGGGCAAAGCTTTGCGTATAACGTGTAAGCTACGTGTGGACAAAGACACCGTACAGACACGCTCACGCAGCTTTTCACGCACAAAAAAATCGTAGAATTTAATATGAGTTATGAGTTATTAAGTTAATATGAGTACCTTTTTAAGTCGTGCTGTATAGCCAGCCTTCAGCAGTGTTGAAATTTTCTGTGACAACTCATAGTTGAAATTTAAATACTTTAATCCACTCCTGCCGTAGATGAACACCAGTCCAGCATTTTGTGTTTATGTATCCTGTAGAGCACAATCTAATTGATGGACGATGCCCTGCAGTGTTGTAGTGTGCATTACATATAAGAGGCTATGTTTGCTGGCGGGGTTTATATTGTAGAGACATTCCTTGAGACGTATCTCTTCGTGTTGTTTATAGAGGGAAACTGCACGTGCAACATCAAATTTTCGAGCATAGAGTAATTTTACTGCTGTTGTGTGCGAAATGTTGCGCTGAACTTGCGGTGACAATTGTTATCCTTGTCCTCAATCGTGATTAGTGTTCTGGCCGTTATGACGTGGCCAAGGCAAATTTTATGCAAATGTTTTTTTATAGGTATTATTAACACAATTTTAATTTAGAGTTGTTTTTTGTCCTTCTTTCGTTATATTACAACCTTCTTTTAGATTGCTTTAACAATGTTGTACACAAAACACTCGAAGGTACACAAAAGTCTTTTGTTCAGATTTTCTGCAAACTATTGTGCGGAAGCAACATCACGAATTAAAGAAGATTCCTTTCTTCCGCAACTTAAGTCGTTCGCTTGTTTTTACACATACCAAACTAAACCATCAAAACCTATCTTCGCTGCTTGCGCAACTTCTACCCACTATCATGATACAATAATTTACAATGTAGCCTTGACAACTGCCTTTTTCTCATGAGCGGCGATCGGGAGTTGTCAAATCAATACAAAGCTTAACTTTTCATTTGTTTTCCTGACAACTCCAAATCGCCAACTGAACTGTCATTCCTACATTGTAAATCATTATACCATGCCCACGGTTGTATTTATACAAAAAAAGCGCTGTGCCCATCTCGCTAAGTTTATACCCGATGGCAAGCTTTTACACGGTCAATTGTCGGTGTTTCGCCCATACAAACTTACAGTCACCGACAAAGCTTTGAGCACCGCTTGACTCACGTCATGGCCATAAACTTATGACAGTTTAGAAGCTTGGCCGTGATTGTCTGAGAAAAACATGTTTCGTTTTAGAATTTAAGCCAAGATTTGCTCAAAGGCGAAACGGTGAAAAATAATCGCCGAAGATTTTCGAAGACATAAAATCTCATTTGCGCCCTAACCCGTGCTCTTCAAAAGATGAAAATCGTTTGATGACATTGTTGAGATGTTCTTGCTGGCCCGGTGTTAGCTTGTGAACCGTGTACACTGCGAATGGGTCAAACTGATTAGCCACGTTCTCTTTGTTCCTCCTCTACTCCAATAACACCATTCGCCAGCTCAAAAGCTCTCCTAAAATCAATACCCAGAGAGACTTGTTGCTATGGATATGGACATGTATAAAACAAAATCACCACTTCTTTATTTTTAAATTTTACAAGAAGCTGTACTTTAACTGTGTACCTGTGCTGCCGTCCTCCCGCTGTTTTTACGATTGAGAAATACCGATCCACGTCTACTTCCAAATCTTCAACTTATTCTCGACAGCGACGTCCAAGAGTGCTTACTGAATGAAGCACCAGTATCTAAGATTACGCGCACTATCTTGCCGCCCAATTCGATGTCGGCATAGGCTCGTGGGTCCTTTCCATCCGCTTTGTAGACTGCTTCAACCCCTTGTTTGCGTATAAGTTTGTGCTGCGCAAAACTTTTTCTCGAGCGCTAAATCTTTCTGAATACTTTTCGCTTACCATCCAGCTGGCTGTTGATGAAGATTCGATGTCTTGTTTCATAGTATTCCTGAATACGTTCTTCAATTGGTTTAACTGATTAAATTTGCTTTATACTTTTGTTAAATTCTGAAACACGTTTCAAAATATTAATTTTTGTTTTTCTTGCAGGCTGAATGGTAATGTCATCGCCTGCTGTTTTCACATTTTCTATTTGCTGGATTACTTCCGATTCACCTCCACGGGACTGGATATCGGCTTTTGAACCGTCCGCATCTCGGGCCCTGAGGAAACGTTCGCTCCACTTCGTTGCACTTATCTCGAAGATGCTCAACCGAGTGCACGGTAATTAGGTAAACGATTCGACCAATATGCTCTTTTATATTTCTTTTCATGATTTTTATCGGATCTGAAGTATTTTCGATATCTGTACAGAAGGAAGTCCAGGAGGTTCTTTTTGCCTTCCTGACTGCCGTTTTGTAAATTCCTAGTTTGGATCTGTATATTTTCCATGAGTCCTCACTATTGCTACGCCTTGCGTAGTTGAAGTTTCTACGACAGTCCTTTCTGAGAATTTCAATCTCCCGAGACCACCACACTGGTTTACGGGATTTTTTAAGAACTTTTTGCGGACATGCTTTGTTGAGCGCTTCCGAGCATTTTTTGGTAAGGTCTATTATCAGACGGTCTAAGTCTTCTTTACTTATTACGGGGGAGAGAATAACTGGATTAAGCGATAACCTGATGAGCTTGTTATACCATCTCCAATTTGTTGATATCCAGAACTTTCTCCCTCTTAATTATAAAATTAGGCTCATTTCCCTTGTTTAAAATATTTGAGCTAGTACTAAGTAGGTAGTTAAAGAGTGACTCACCTCTATCATTGTTGTTACTACTGCCCCATTGCAAGTGGTGCGCATTAGTGTCTCCACCCAGAATGATGTTTGTGGCTGGATTGGTTCTTTCTAGGAGTTCCTTAAGTGACTGCGTGGGTACAGGCTCATCATATGGGAAGTAAAAGGATGCTATCCTAAGTTTTTTGGGGTCCATCTGCAGACTGGTCACCGTGAGGTCCCCGTGACTAAACTGAGGGAGAATAAAGCAGTTTATTCTTTATTTATAAAGAATAGCCAGCTTGATGAAATCAATAAAACAATTCAATTCATGTCATCTCAGTATGACTCAATCCTAAACGGTGTGGCTTCTAATAAAAAAAAAATAGAAACGATACAAAAAGAAAATCGTGAGTTGCGTGAAGAAGTAGAGGAATTAAAAGTTTCTTTAAAATTTTTAAATGATGAGAGAGTTCAAAATGACTGCGTTATACGGGGTGTCAATGTTATAGATGATCAAACAACAGCTGCAGAAATGGTGAATGACATTTCAAAAAAAATCGGTGCGAATATCGAATCCCATAACATTAACCAAGCATTTTTCTTGAAAAATAAAAACTCTCCAAACAAAAAGTCAATTGTTGTTAAGTTTGCAGACAAAAATAGTAAAATGAAACTTATGTCCGTTAAAGCCGATCTAAAGAAATTAGAAGAAATGAAGAACATGTACATCAATGATTATTTAAGTAAAGAGACAATGCGTTTATTTGTTCATGCAAAATCACTTAAAACGATTGGATACAATTTTGTTTTTGTAAGAGCGAACAAAGTTGTTGTGAAAAAGAGCGAACAATCAACACCGAGAATAATAAGAATTATGGACGATGTTGACAAATTGTTGGTTGCTTCTTCAAGTTCATCAACGGGTCGATTTAGAACTTCGCTCTCTGCCTCTGCTGCTCTGGATGCTGGTGAATTTGGTGACGGAGAATGCGATGACGAAGAAGAATAACAATATCAATGATGCCAGTTTATTATTATTGCTATTTTTGTAGACTTTCAATTTTGTTTAACTTTTATACCTTTTTAAATGAATAATAATCAATACTTTAAAAACTTAAAATGTTATGGAGAATATTTGAAAAATATACCTTATAGTTTTCTCAATATTGTTTCCCTTAACATAAGATTGTTTCCCTTCATTAAACAAATTTAGAACTTGGCTAAGTAAACTTCCTGTGCTTCCTGATGTTATAGCTGTTCAAGAAACATGGTTTTCTTGTGCAAATTCAGATATTTATACCATTCCTGGTTTTAATAGTGTGCATTGCTGTAGAGAGGACAGTTATGGCGGAACATCAGTTTACATAAGTAAGAAACTTAGGTATTCAATAAATGACATTTTTAATGGAAACTTTATAAACACAATCGCAGTTACTATTCATAACATTAAAATTGGTGGGAAGCCACTGCAAATCATTTCAATATATAGATCTCAGAAATGCAATGTTTTCAATTTTTTAAATATATTAGATAATGAGCTTTCTAGGGTCGCCCAGAATCCATCTATTTATGTGGGTGATACCAACATCGATGTTGCTAAAAAATATTATTCCTCGGAAAGTCTTCTTAACCTGCTTAGCACATATTATTTCTCAAATTGCCATTCTTTAGTCACGCGGCCAGAAAGTGGAACGTCAATCGATAATATTTTTACCAATATACCGGACATACAACATTTCTGTAGATTCGGTTGAATGTCCATTGTCGGAACACAATCTCTTGTGCTGTAAACTTAAATTTGAGTATAGACAAGACGAATTTTTGGAAAAAATATCTTATCATATTAACTACGACAATTTCAGGAGGGAACTTGATGTGGGTCTGGGCAGTTGTGACTCTACAGATCCTTCTTTGTTGACTTGAAGCTCAAGTCAGTATAGTAATAGAACATTATTAAGATATGAAATGACACCCTGGGTTAATAAGAACTTGCAGTCACTTATAGAATATAAGAATATAAGTATTATCGAATCTGTTTTGCAGCTACGAAATAGTGTAGAGGTACAAGATGGTGACAATTTTAATCTATTGAGAACATTATCACTTTCTGATAAGAGTTTTGTTTTGCGTAAAGTTAGCATGTCTGACATAGATGCAATTATATCAGAACTTGATATAAGAAAAAGTGCAGGAAATGATGGTATTACGCCTAGGATGTTGCATGAATGTAAAGATTTAATATTGCCTCACTTAACTACAATTTTTGACAAAATAATTGATTGTTCAACGGATCCTGACGTGTTAAAAACTCATAAAATCGTTCCTATTCCGAAAGTAGGTCGTGCATGTAAAGTTGATGATTTTAGACCTGTAGCTCTCTTGCCCATAATTGATAAAATTTTTGAAAAATTAATATGTGAGCAGTTTTCAAGCTATTTAGATGCTGAGCATGTTTTCTATTCTCATCAGTTTGGGTTTAAAAAGGGCTCCAGTTCAGAAGAGGCTACAGTTAATGTAATCAACTTTGTATGCGATGGTTTGGATAAGGGATACTCTGGCGTAGCTGGTATGTTCTATGATGTTAACAAAGCGTTTGAATTGGTGGACCATGAAATTTTATCACAAAAGCTTCACCTCATTGGTGTCAGAAATCAAGAATTAAAATTTTTTAGAAGTTTTCTCTCAAACAGGATGCAGTATGTTCAAGTTGGCAGTGCCAAAAGTGATTTGAATAACATAAATTGTGGAGTGCCTCAGGGTAGTGTTCTTGGGCCCTTACTATTCAAGATTTATATAAATGATATGAAAAATTTAAATCTAAATGGAAAACTTTTTAACTGCAACTGGAATTCTTTTTAAATTTAAAAACAAACTTACCAAAGATGTACAACTTTTAATATACCAATCACTTATACATAGCCATTTATCTTATCTTCCAATTATATATGCACATAAACAGAGTAAAGAATTAAAATCCTTACAATCTGCTCAAAATCGTGCATTGAAGGTTGTGTTTAATCTCTCAAATAGACACTCTACGTTAAGTTTATATACGGAATACTCTCATACAGTTCTTCCAATATTTGGACTATATAAGAAAGAGCTTTTAATCTACGTATTTAAAACACTGCATGGGCTGGGCTATCGCGTCTTGCATTTCGATACAAATCAAACTAATTTTAATACGCGGAACAGTATAAATCTTAGAACTGCTAGATGTCGACTAGAGATTTCAAAACAGAGAATAGAGTATGCAGGACCTTCTGAATTTAATAAATTGCCAAATGCTATTAAGACTATGGAACGAATTTCAATTTTTAAAACAAATTTAAAAACGTTTTTACATGCTAATATAGAATCGCTTCTTATGTATGGTGCTAATTAAGTTGTTTAGTTGCATAAAATTTTATTTTGTAATTATATTATTTTAAAATGAACTATTTTATTATAAAATATTATAACATATAATTTTAAAATTATTACTATGTATGCTTAGATACAAATCTATGTATATAATAGTTGCCAGTTAGCCTCTATAAAGCCATTTTGGTGCTGAGGCATTCTTTAACTTTATGATCATATGCCAAGGTATGCAATTTAATAAATAAAAAAAAAAAAAAAAAAAAAAAACTAATTTAAAAATAAATTAGTTATTTTCAGCTAAAATGCATGTGCGAGTTTTACCTTTGTTGGAAACATAATATATGTTATAGTATGGAGTGTTCAGGCCGAGGATTTTGTTGTTGTTCAACCACGGTTCCTGAATCAGCACCAAGTCGACATCTCTCTTCGCTAGAAGCGAAGAAGCTGGAGAGCAGCGGATGCTGCTTTGCAGTGATGCAGGCTAATTTGGAGTACTGGAACATCCGCAGGTACTCCAATCACCGTGGTGTCAGCCTCTTCGTCGCACAGTGCGCTTTTTTCGATTTTAGGATGACATTGCTATTATTTCAGAAACTATAAGAGCTAGAGTCATGAAATTTTGTACCAATTATCTTTAAGGCAATATTAGTAATGTGACAAAAAATCAGAATTCTAGGTCAACTGCCACGCCTACCTCTAGCTATGCGGGTATTACGCCTCCTTTTTAAAGAGAAAAAACTCCATAACTTTGCTAGAACTAAACGAAAGTAGCTGAAATAAAGAAGTAAAGTTTATTTAACTACATTAAAGCGCCCCGCCAAAAATTATTAAGATCGGTGAACTTTTAGGTATACCTTCCATACAACTAGACTGTACCAAAGAACTACTGATATTATTTATCATATTCTCATATCATATGCATGTTTTATATAAAACATATTTAAAACAAATATATAAATTTTTTGTTAAATTTTCCTTTTATTCTGAATCAGAACTATCATTTTGAGGTTCTGAGGAGCTTAAAAGACTTAGAACTTCTGAAGTAATTTTAGACTTTTTGTATTTAGGTGGTTGCCTTAGAGAATTTATTACTGGGTCAGATGTTATCAGCAATCTATGTATTAGATCTGTATTTGTGTCTTTTCTTGACGTTTTTCTGGTAAAGAGTTCTCTAAAACGTCTGTTATCTTTATTTCTGGCTTCTTGAGCTTCTTCGGAGAGTTGGCCAATGGGTAATATGCACAAAGATATTATTTTTTCACCATGGCAGAGAACCTTAAAATTATTAATTTAATAACTATGAAAATATTTGAATAAGCAGCAAATACTACCTTATGAACTGTAACTGGCATGTAGTACCATGCGTAGTGAGCTAAATACAGGTTTCTGGTTTCAGTGGCATATATTCCAAAAGCCCTGGAATCAATTGCTAAACCGCATCCCAAGCACTCCAAAATTACATGAAAACGTTTAATTATTTCTAAGTTTATGCCTGTTATTTCTGAAGTCTTTTCAGGATTCCTAAAAAACTTTCTGGCAGTATTACCATCATTTGTGTTTCCGCTTTTTTGCTTTGGCATATCGATAAGCAGCCCCAATTCACTTCTAAATTTTTGCTGTATGCTAACTTTTCTAGCATGCACCTTAGCTGCGAGATCAGCACCTTTAGCTTGCCATTTTTTTATCTCAAGTTTATAAGATATATGAAGCAAGCATTCCATGAATCTTATCCATGCATGTAATGGTGAAAGACCAAAGGACAGCATTGACTCATCCTCTATTTCTTCAAAATGTTCACTTGCTTTATTCATAGTTTTCGGCGTAGCGTGACAAATGTAGCACGTTTGTGATGAATTATTTGATGAAAGCGCGTTGCATACTTTTCCGTCTATCATACACAAAATAAAGGTGGCCCGTACAGTTATATTTAAATCATCAATTAAAACAGTTGTTGGAGCTAAGAGTAAAATTTGTTCTTTAATATCGTTCACTTCGCTGACTGTTTTTTCTGGTGTTTCTTTTGTAAAAATAAACTTTATTGGACGACAGTATCTAACTGATGACGGTGACGGATTTTGCCAAACTATTATATTTTTTTTTGATGAACTAAACAGTTTGATTGGAACCATTGAAAAACTAAAAAGGCTTTCATAAAAACCGTTTTCATCAGAAAATTTTTGCTTGTAGCGACTCTGATCTGCGCCATCACATCCCCATTTAAAAACAAGCTCAAGATCATTTTGGCAAATATCATTCCTGGCTGAAAAAACTTCCTTCTGCGCAATACAAAGCCTTTTAACAGTGTGGTCTACAAGCGACTGCAATTTTATTTCAGCGAAACTTTCCGAAACTTTTATGTCATCGGAGTAACATAATTCCTTCGCTTGATTGACAAGAGCCTTAGATGGATAAAGTTTTGGACTTATATGCTTTGAATATTTTTTCAATGAACTATATTTGTGTTCAGTAAGATCAAGATCTATAATCATTGCCAAAGCTTGATCAGGTGAAAGACTTTTTGGAAACTCAATTGATGCTCTCATTTTCTTAATTACAGAACCTCTTTTTGGAGAGGCAGAGCAAAGTACACCTACTATTGCAGCCGAGTTTCTATTACCTGATGCTCGTAATGACATCTCCGTAGCCATGTATAAATGTTTTTCATCTGTGGGCTCTATTAAGTTTTTCGATTTGCGCATTTTTGTTCTCATGCATGAATCCTGAAAAGCTTTTTCAGCAGCTTTCGATGTTGATGGCTGCTCGGTATAAACATGGTGGGATAAATTAATCTCCCCTGCAAGCCACACTGAATTTTCTGCAGTAAATCTAGCTCTGTGTCGCGAACCTTTCTGCCATCTCATTACAATACGTTGCAAAACACCTCTTAAAGAAATTTTAAGCTTTTCCATATCCACAACTTCTAGGTGTTCCGATCTTATTTTTTCCATCACCAAATTTAAAATAGCATGAAGTTTCTCGGATGCTTCTGCCTCCACCCAAGCACTAAAAAAATCACTACGAGTAAATTTTAAACTCATTTTACTTCAAAGATTTAAGTTTATCCAAACGTATTAAAACAAACTTCACTTGATGAGTATAAAACTCTTTTTATTTTGTTTACTCTAAGCTACTGTTTGTAAACCCTAACATAACAATAAATAAATAACAGTTTACACCCTACAGCTTAATAATTGAATATTAAGTATAATTCTTTGCTTAGAATACTGAAAAACCGATGCATTAAAATGGCTAGTGAAACTTTTTTCTAACAAAATTCAAAATAAAACCACAATGGGGAAAAAAACAATTATAAAAAGAGATTTAAGAAGTAAACTAAAATATTATTTATCATTAAATATTGTTTTATTGTTTTATATAAAAATGTTTCATCAGAAAAACGGTGATTAAACTGATTTAAAATAAAATTATGGATGAAAAGTCATTTTTTAAATACTGATTTGTCAATAACTTGTATGAAAAAAATAATTAATAATTATAATAACATAGCTTCTTATTGTTAAAAAAACCAGCTGTAGCTTTTTTTCAATGCATTTTGCGTATGATTCTTTGCAACAATAATGTTAAAAAACAAACCAATATCTAAAAATAGAATATGCTGCAAAATAGAAGATGTTATGTTATAACAATCAAAGCGAATTATTTATATGCAATAATGAGAGCAATAATTAAATTTAAGTCTAAATACTTTTTTAGTTGGTTTTTGGTTTTAATTTAAAAAAATTAATCAATTCAAATTAATTAAATCAAAAAAAATATATAAAAAAAATTTTGTTGGCCTATGAGTTGAATCGAACACAGGTCTCGGAAATCTCTGCATTTGCAAAAATATTGTTCAACGCATTAACGCTCTCAGCCAAAGGCATCGTCGAATCCAAAGTTAAAAATTGTTCACATAAGCTTAATTTATTTTTCTTAGCATTCTATTTATAAATCAATTTGATATTAAAGGCAATAGTATATAGCTATTTTTGAGATGTGATGCTTTAAAGTTTAGTAAGACTGTTTAGCTAAGAAGCGAAAACTTAAAACTCCAATTTAGTGTTTTCCGTAGCTCAAACGCAAGGAAAAACGTAATAATTTCAAACGATTTTTAATTTAGATATATTTATTTTAAAATCAAGACAATATACAAAACAATTTAAAACCTCCATAGCACTATGGTTTTTCTTTAACATACATTCTTCGTGACTGCAAATTTTTGCCCAAAATTAACAAAATTTTAAAAAAAAAATATTGACGAAAATTTTTTTTTCAAATAAAAATATGAATTTAATAAGCAACAACGCCAAGTTAATCAAAAATGACTAATTTTAATTTTAAAGCAAATTATAAATAGACATAAAACAAATTGTCTTGCAAATCCATGCGTTTTAGTGCAAATATTGCATTTTTTAAGGGTTTTTTGATTTAAAGTGTTTTTTCTTATGCGCAGCTAGCCGCAGCAGGTTTTTCAAGAAACATAGAGTAGAAGTACTATATTTAATGGAAGTATAAGTGACCCCCCAATATAAGGTGATATAAGACTTTTTTTTTCACTTTATTTTTGTTAAATTAATATTCCTTGAAAAATTAAAACATAAATTTCTGCGATTTTTCTATTTTATGTTTATAATTATATTCTTATTATTTTATAATAAGCTTAATTATTGTTAAAGCTTTAATAAACATAAAAAACCCGAATTGAAATATGTTCTTTTCGCAAGAAGTTATAAATGTTTGAAATTGCCCTTCTTTTATTTGTTTTGAATGCACTTATTTTTGTTATCAAAAAGTTTCAACTTTGGCGAATTATGTAAAAATATTCAAAAACAGCATCAAGTTTCTATTATCATTTTCATTTTAGTCATTTAATTTTCTGTTGCAAAAATAATTTTTTTTATGAAAAATCAAAATCAAAAAATTTACTGATGTCATCCTAATTTTGAAAAAAGCGCACTGTGCGGCGCTACGTGCCACACAGCCGAAGCTACACTCGATGTTTTGCGCCCTGTTTTTGAATATCGCATTATCAGCCGCAGAGCTGATGTCGTTTGGCCACCTTGGAGCTGCGATTTGACACCGTTGGACTATTATTTGTGGGGTGCCCTCAAAGATAAGTGTTACGCCGACAAGCCAGAGACAATTGAAGCTTTAAAGGACAATATTCGTGAAGCCATTGGTGAAATACAGTTGCACACAATCGATAATGTGCTTAAAAATTGGACC
Organism: Coremacera marginata; assembly: GCA_914767935.1. Lineage (NCBI taxonomy): Eukaryota > Metazoa > Arthropoda > Insecta > Diptera > Sciomyzidae > Coremacera > Coremacera marginata. The sequence goes on from OU612044.1 coordinate 99,206,994, forward strand.
GATCGTGTAGGCTACTGCATGGCCAGCCGAGGCAGCCATTTGAATGAAATTATTTTCCATTATTAACCGGAAGGATTGTACATTCAAATAAAAAAAGAAATTTGAGAAAATATTCAGTTGTTTTTTTTTTTGCATTTTCAAATTCAAAAGTATTCTAAATGTACTCCTAAGTATTTGAAAGACATTACATTTTCGATAACAAAACAGTCTACAGAACAGTGTGCGTTATGATTAAAGGTTATCAAGTCTTTAGATGTGTCGCAGATATTACTATATATCTTCAATTTTTGACAGTTCCTTCAATGATAAACTAACTTATCACATTTAACCATCCTTCCTAAGATATAAAAAACAATAATTTAGTTTTGTCACTCAAAACCACTGGTGCATTGCGAACCAATGCCTCAGAACATTAATATCGTGGTTAATGCTTACTGTGAGGTCCAGAATTGAATCGCCTTCATATGTGCATGCCATATCGTCAGCAAAAGCAAAGGCTTTACTAACAAATTTTTGATTGAAGATTGAATTAAAATAGATAAGAAAGAGCACAGGCCCTAATACCGAACCTTGTAGCACGCCAGTAGATATTTTAACAAAAGAACTAAAACTATCCGCAATTTTAACTCCGTGTTCTGTTTTGTAAATAAGACGAGAACCATTCATGGGCTGATCCACTAATTCAACACCTATATAATTTATCAAGAATTTGGTGGTTAACGATGTCAAAAGCTTTAGTTATATCAATAAATAGTGCTGCAGGCATTTTTTTTCAATTAGGTTGCTGTATATATTATTACAAAAAGCTAAAAGAGCATCATTGGTGGGCAATCCTGATCTAAAGCCAAACAATCTTAGAATTCAACAATGCGTGTTTTCATTGCTTTTTCAAAAACTTTCGAGAAAACAGGAAAGTTCGATATCGATATTTGTAAGCATTTGCTTATTACCTTTCTTAAAAAGGGGAATAACTTCTGCTTTTTTAAGTTCCTCAGGAAATATACCTTTCTCCATACTAGTATTTAAAATATGGCAAAACACATCAACTATATTGCGCACAATCCTTTTTATAAAATTATTTGAAGAGTTAGCTTCTGTACTTGCATTTGATGCTTTAAGCGACATTATGATTTTGTTCACTTCAGATGGAAGTAATGGTTTAACAAATATACTAGCGTTTTGAGTTTTTTCTTTTTTAATATAATTACACTTTTCAGCATTTTGAGTGTTATTTGCTGCAGAATTTTTCACTAAGTTTCCAAAGAAGTTATTCATTGCATATGCTTTTTCTTCATTATCGCTTAATATTTCCTCATCAACAATTAAATGCATAATTTCCTCTTTTGCGCTCGTTCTGTTTAATAAATTATTAACTATCTTCCACTCTTTCCTTACGTTTCCCTTGTTCAACCTGAATTCATTAATATAAAAATTGTTTTTGGCCTGAGTGGTTTTCTTTTGAATTTCTTTGCACAAAACTTTGTACATATTTTTAATTTCAACATTATTTGGCCTTTTAGTTCCTTTTTTATGAAGTTTGTTTTGTTTTTTATATTTTGAAGTAGGTCAAATGTCTTATATATATCTATACACCCGTTGTCAAAATTCAAATCTCAATCTATTATTTAGGCTGTGTGCTATTCGGAAACTTTTCACTCGGATGATGCAATTTTGACAGTCTGAATGTGAATATTTGGCACTTGCGAGGTGAATATGACTGTCAAAAATTCATGAAGCCCCAGCGGCTAGTATACATTTTGACAATCGGCAAGAGATTTTTTGACACAAGCAAAATTAGAAAAAAACACTTGTAAACTCGCGCTTAAAATAACTAATGTGGAATGCGTGAAGCTAAACTTTTTTGTTAATTACAAATTAAAAAAGCACCTAGATTAAAAAAAGAATGGAAAAACCAACAAAACAGCAAAGGAAGTCGTACGTAACATGTAAGTATTAAGATTTTGGTTTTTCTTTAAGGTATAATGTTCGTGTTCATGTTTTCATATATTAACAGGGAGCAATTCGGAGCGCTTCATGCTTATCGAGAAGCGAACATCCATGGATAAATATTTTAGTGGCAAAAATGCTAACAGCAACGAGGGTTGGAGGTAAGATTAATTTTATATGTATTTCATGTTTTTTAATTAGATATCCCTTGAAAAGAATTGTAGCAGAGTCCTTGAGGGAGTATTGAGAGATCCATCCAAAGACTCAGTTAACTGCAAATATCAGTGGAATAGCCTGTTGAAGAAATATAAAGAATTAACGAAGTATCGATCAGGGGAAGGCGTTAGGGATGAGGCAACAACAGATGAGGCAAAAGATTGGCCTTTTTTCCAGGCCATACAATCATATGCAGCATTAAAAGATTACTTCCATCCGCCTTTCTTGCTGGATGCAACACATGGTGCATTTAGTATGCGCAGAGAGGAATGCACCACTACTTCTGCCCTACCAATCGGTATATCGTCGCTACCACTGTCTTCATCACCAACTCCAGAGATCGCTGCATCGTATTGCTCAATTTTAACATCAACACCACCAAACACAGTACCAGATTTCTAATATTTTTTTTTAGGATATTCCAACTCCTTCCCTGCCCACAGAAACAGAATATGTGCAGACAAATAATAAACAAAACAATTTTTAATTTATATTTAGCATAAGTTTAAAAAAAAATCCTTTATTGAGTGAAAAATTGTCCATTCTTCTGCCGTTGCACAGCGCACTGGGTATGGGGGCGACGTTAAACATGGTCTACAGAAGAAAACGTGATGTCAAAGGCTTGTTTGCTGGTTTTGTGCCACTTGCCCTGTGAATAACAATTGGAGGCGCATTCTTCTTTGGGCTCTACGATCTGACAACACGTATTTTGGGTTCAAACGTAGCAGCAGAGAATATTTATAATATTTAGCATTACTTTTACTCTCGTTTCTATATTTTAAGAATAAGACTATTGTTATTTATTTGTTAATTAAACCAAGAAGCAAAACACCATCAACAATAGTTTCTCATAAACATCCGTATCAACAACAACAATAAACCGAAGATTAACGCACCTATTCTTAAAAATGTACAATAGTAAACCAGTTTTTTTCATATTACTGTGTGTTTGTTGTAATTTTTAGGTTTCAAAACAAAATTAGAAGCTCAAAATAATAAATTTTGATAAAAATTGTCACCTGCTTTTCATATATTGACAGTTTCATTGACAAATTTTGTTTTTTGAGTTTCAAATTTTGTTTTGAAATCGAAAACTTACAATAAACACATAGAAATATGAAAAATATTGCTTTACTAATTTTCAAGAATAGGTCCGTAAACCAAACATATTAAAAATGAATTTAATCCAATATATTCTTAAATTCAATAAAAAAAGTTTAATCAGAAAAAACTAAAGTACATTTAAATCACTTGTATAAATGAAAAATGCTAAAGATAATATTTAAAAATTTACTTTCAGAGATTATAAAAAATAAATTACATTACTTTTTGATTTTACGCACAGCTATTTGTTATATAATAAAAATTATTCGGGGTTGTTATAGCAACCAAGAGCTCTTGGAATCAGAATTGAAACCGACAAATATTTCGCTTATGGGACATCGGATAACATAGGTTTCTGTGACATCTAAAAGAGACACCGAATCCGATTCGAATATAATACCGCCAAATCGGAATCCATAAGACTTAAGCGAAATATTTGTCGGTTTCAATTCAGATTGCAAGAGCTCTTGGTTTTTACAACAACCCCGATTACAAAGTTGAGTTAACTTTATTGGACATTTTCTGAACAAATAGTTATTAAATAGCTGATGTTTCTAAGAATTGATTAAACAATTGATTTCTCACTATTACGCCTTCTGCAGAGTCAGTAGCCACAGCTTCCCTTTGATATGGGTTTTCATCTTCCAATGGAACAGCATCGCTTAGGGGCTGGAAATCTTCCTGCAGAATACAAATATTGTGCAACACAAATGCAGCAAAAGCAGTTTTAATACAATTTTTGGTTCTAAGTTCCAAGTCTCTCTTAAAGATGTTTCTCCATCTTTGCTTCAACATGCCAAACGCGCATTCAACTGTTATTCTGGCCGTGCTATGAGCCGAATTGAATCGCTTTTGATTGGTGCTGCAAGGTTCTTTGAATGGCGTTATAACAGCCACTGGTTGAACCTGACAAGGATAACCACTATCACCAAACAGGTAGTAACCACTTGGCGGATAGGATCCAGCATTGAAAATTGGATTGTTTAAAAAAACACGCGTATCATGCACTGACCCAGGATACCCAATAAACACATTCGTAAATTTATAATCACTGCCAACCACGGCTTGCGCTTGTATTGAGTAGAATTTTTTATGATTGATATACTCATCGTGTTTGTTGACCGGACATTGAATGCGAATATGGGTACCATCAATTGCACCAATAAAATTTTAAAAACACTCGTTTTACTTTTTCTACAAAATTTTTCACCAATTCTTTGGTAATCTTCAGCATTTCCTTGGTTTATAACGTGTCGTAGCTTTATAAACTCATCGAGTAGTTTATGAACTATATTGCGGACAGTATAGCGGCTCAATCCCATAAAGCCACCTGCTACTCGATAGCTGCATCCACACTCCATCCCATAAAGGAAACAAACCACTTCATACTCTTTTGACTATCCATGATGCTTCGCTGGAATAAACTCCACAATTTTGCGAAAAGAGCTAGCAGACACTCTTAAATGCATTTTAGTTTGTGCATTGTCTCCATTCGAAATGGCATTTAATGTTTCGGAATAACCTCTTAGCCGAATATAGGTAATATACTTAAAGGAATAATGTTATAAGTAGTTGTCCGGAGCAGAAAAGCAAAAGTACTTCATCAAGCATCAAGTCATAAAGATGTTCAAAACTTTGTGCTTCCGACAGCAAAGCAACCAGAAGTGGAAAATATTTGCGTAAAATTCTGTTCATTTTCAGTTTAATCAACAATTTTGTAAAATAAATTAAATTCTTGCGCTAATACACTACCGAAATCTAAAACGTCAAAATTTCTAGTTGTCAAAATTTTATTGTTCTTTTGGCACAGCAAAAATGACAATTTTATTTCAACAGACAGAAATTGTATTCAACTCAGTAAGTTCTTTCCTACCACGAGTGAAAAGTTTCCGAATAGCACACAGCCTTAAAGCCACAAAATCTGTTCAAAATTTTCACGGTAGATAATTTTTTTTCACTTGGTACTTTTATATTTTAAAAGCTTAAACAAGTTAAACAATGGTCTGAGATTTGAAGGTTACAGCGCTACTCAAAAGTAATTTGTTTGATTTTTTTAGGCGTACAACAATATGGTCAATACATGTTGCAGAAAAGTTTGAAAAACGAGTTGGCTGATTTATACAGGACTCTAAGCCGTAAGACGACAGTAAAAATATATAATTATCCCTAAAATTGGAATCGTGCAAGATATTAAAATTAATATCACCCAAAACAACCAAATTTTCTGACTTATCCGAAACTATAATTCCATTTAAATCATTCAAAAACACATCATTCTCGTGATCATGAAATCTGTATATACATATAAAAGTTTATTTAACACTATTTATAGAACTATTTATAAAGTTATAACTTTAATTGCATCTGAACTTTCAAAACTTAACTCACAAGGAAAGGTCCCCAGGTGTCACTCGCCGATTTGAATGATTTTCGGATATGTGATAGAAGACAAAAATCTAAGGTTGACGTATATTTTTATACGTGCTCAAGCGATAGTTTAGGGTTTCAAAATGGTGTTTTAAAATCAGCGGATATTTCGTTTTTTCGCCATAACTTAGCTATTTTCCATAGAAAGATACACATATTTGGTATTAAGCGAAAGGGTTTGAGAAGGCGCACATGATGACATCTACTTTTTAGAAAGAAATTTTATTGTTATTTTGTTGTTGAAATTTTTAACAGTATTTAGCCGATAGCATGAAGAGCTCGTACTCGAAATTGTTTCATTTTCACTTAAGTATAATTTCAGCTAATTTTAAAAGTTACCTTTTTTTTACAGAGATTGCACCCACATTTAAGGGTGGTCATTATTTGGAAAGTTTTGCACAATTTGAAACGTACAAGTGGTGAATCAGGTATATAGCCAGGCACCCTTAAAATATGCTCCCATTTATAAGTACCTGCCAGTAAAATATTGAAAAATACGTAGTATTTATATGTGTGCATTGATCGATTTTTTGTCATTCAGCCAGTGCCGACGAACGCGAACACGCCGAACACTGTGTGCAAAATGTGTTATAATACCCTTGTAAATTGGATACATGGACGAGGTACAACGTTGTCTTTTATGAAGACAGTAATTTGGGTGGAAGACACAACTGGACATGATGAATCCAGATGCTACGCATGCATACATTTTCGTCATGGATTAAACAGACAACAATTGAAAACAAAAGTATACACTGCTGAATTTACTGTTAATTTACTGTCACACTTCCAGTTAACCGCCCTGCTGATATCGATGCACCTAAGCCTTCGAGTATGGATACTGTGTCCCTGCAAGCCGAAACCGTTTTCACCAATCCGACCAATGTGAATGATGCAGATTGGATACCCAATATTGAAAATAATGCACCACAACCGATAACAGAAATCGAAATGGATTACGTTGTGGCCAAGCTGGGACTATCACAACAAAACTCCGAATGGTTGACATAATTTTTGAAGAGCAGAAAACTCACACAGCAAAATGTCAGCGCAACATCATACAGACAACGCCAAGCTGATTTTCAGAAATTCTATTCCGTTGACGAAGCAAATACGTTCACGTACTGCCATGATATCCCAGGTTTAGTGAAAAAATTGGGAATGGATTATATCGCTGGCGACTGGCGTCTATTCATCGATGGTTCAGTTTCCAGTTTGAAGGATGTGCTGTTACACAAAACAAACAAAAAACCGTCCATTCCATTGGGATTCAGCACAAACAAGGAGGAAACGTATAAATCATTGGCCAACATTTTGAAGGAAATCAAATGCGATGAACACAAATGGAAGATTTGTTGCGATCTGAAGGTGGTCAACATACTACAAGGCATTATAGAAAAGGGCGGCTATCCAAAATACTTCTGCTTCCTTTGTAATTGGAATTCACGATACACAGGGAATCAATATCAACGTAAAGATTGGGAAGCAAGAACTCTCAAGCTCAACAAACAATTACAATTACGCAATGAACCTATGATTAAGGACCTGGATGATATTTTGTTGCCACCGCTCCACATAAAATTAGGAATAGCTGGCAAATTCGTTGCAGTGGTAGTCAAGGATATTGTCATATATAAATTTAATATTGTCATATATAAATTTTTTCATTTCGATATATTCGCATTACCAATAGTTTTTCTTTTTTTTTTAATAAAACAGGTATTCTCAATGGACCAGATATAAGGAAATTAATGAAAAGCGAATCTTTCACAAATTTGCTTTCGAACCATAGTAACCACCTACATGCATGGAACGCACTGAAAGATGTCATCGAAGGCGTTTTAGGAAAGAACCGAGCACAGCGGGATGACATACAGAAACGAGTGGACAAGTTGCTATATTATTTTGAAAAAATCAATGCTTCCATGACATTAAAATTACATTTCCTGCATTTTCACCTTGATACCTTTTTGGCACAATTACCTCAGGAATCAGACGAACAAGGAGAGAGGTTCCACCAGGTGACCATGACAATGGAAGATCGATTCAAAGGCAAAAAATTAGATGCGATGCTGGCGGAGGTTTGTTGGTGGAGTTCGAAAATTATGCAGTATGAAGATGAAAGCACCGAAGAAGAAGATGACACTGAAATTGGTGGACCCATGGGAAAAAACGAGCCCTTGAATATTATGGATTCCTCGGATGACGATGCAAACTCAGACCACGAATATCAACAACCTACGAAGAAAAGAAGATCATCAGAACCACAAGCGTCAACTTCAACGAGAATGGATATTGACAATAATTATAATTATAATTATAATTGAAAATGTTCTAAATTTTGTTTTTATGCATTTATTCCATAAATTCCATATTTTCTGTGTAAGAATAGCTGCAATACAAATCGGAATTTTTATTTTAAGTTTTGTGTACATTCATTCATAACATTATTGGAATTGAAATAAATTTATTCATCGATTTTCTCAAAAATTGTCTCACTTTACTCACAGGTTACGTGGCTTTATTTATACATTTACTTAATTGTGAATAAAATCGAAACGCGTGCATCGATTTTCATGATCTATGCCTTATTTTGCTCATAGGTTATGTGACTTTACGTGAAAGTAATTAGATTTGACACATTTTCCATTTTGGATTTTTTATGAATTTAAAAAAAAAAATTAAATTTTTAGGCAAAAAATACTTTTTCCCTTCATACATTCATTTTTAACTTCGAAAGTGTTGCACACATAGGAAAACGGTATAAGAACAGATTAGAGGAATTATAATTTTTAATTTTTCTAAATTTGTTTCAGCTAAATCGGACTAGGGATTCCCGAGTTATGTCAAACAAAAGAGCCTAAAACGTGAAAAATTCCCCTATACGATAGTTACTAACTTCAAATCGATATTAAAAATATTTTGGCAGGCAAGAAGACAAAACGAATGATGCACAAGTTCTACATTTTGGGTCTACTTTCACGTGCAACTGTCAGAATTGAGTCCTAAAATTATGTGTTGTACTGTGTAATCCCTGTATAAATTTTACTCTTTTTTATTGCGCTTTTTCAATTGCACGAAGAAAAGGATATGCATTTACAAGCAGCGATGTCAAATAATTCTGCCACAGAAGAGACAAAGCCGTCTCTTTTAGAGCGCAAACCAATTTGGTTCCTTAAAAACATATGTTTAAGTGTCAGAAATTTCTTATGGTATGTGGTCAGCATTTGTAGAACTATGGTGTGTGTGACTATCGGAATAAATGACTTTTTGAAAATATTTTCAACCTTTTTTGCAACTATTTCTAAAACCTCTTTACTCATATTTTCATAGTTGTCGCCTCGGAGTTGCCCTATACGAAATCTTTCAAACTGATAACACAAGGACATTTCTGTATAAATTTAAATTTAGATACAGACATCTTGATTTTTGTTGATGAAAGAATATTTGTGTGAAGACCTGTACGAGCATGTCGTATGGCGCAGATTCAAATACGCATTGAATACGCATTCAGGGAGAAGTGTGGCCGCAAGCCGATTTTCACCTTGCGAGGCGCGCCGCCTTTTCGCTCGTATCTCGGGAACGGTTCGTCCCTCGACCATGATCATAAATACCATTTCGGTAGCTATTGACGCGACGAACAACTTTTGTTCTATACATTTTGCCATGAGAAGCGTATTTCAGGCGCTAGGTAGGCAATTTCGCGATTTTAGGCAAATTTCCGAAACTTCAAGGCTGGAGTTGGGGATCTCAAAACGAAAAATTGCATTGGAATAAGGAAGTACTAAGGTAACTTTTCCGCACTATTAGAAATCTCGAATCGAAAAAAGTCCGGAATTGACCCACCCTATTGTACACTTGCACTACCCTAATATTGTTTTTAAAATCATGTCGATGACTTGCATCCATAAATAACCCACATATATAGAAAAATTTATTTCGTTTGTCACACATATTAATTGTAATTGCAAAAAAAAATCCTTAAAACTCGCGACTCAAACAACACCAACTACCGAAGAGAACCGAGAGACGTTTATCCTGCTGCGTGCCCACCCAACCTTAGTTATCATCAATATATTTAGATAGCCCCATAAAAGAACCACTGAAAAAATTCGCCTTTAAATGCCCATGTCACCTGGTAAGTACCACCTTAAGACCGCCCCTGTATTTTCTTTGGCCCCCTCCCCCCCCGCACAAATTAATTTAGCAAACCATATTTTTTTCCAATTTTAAGTTTACATTTTTATTTAAAAAACAAACTAACATTATTTTTCCTCTTTCTTTCAGACAATGGATATTATTCTACAGGATTGCTGACCATATTCATATATATGTATGAAAAAATATCTATATGTATCTATCTATATATTTTGAAAAAAAATTTTATGAAAAAAATAAAAATATGTATTATATAAAAAAAAAATCAGAAAAATTACATATTCACAATAAAGATATAATAATACAAATTACCATTCCCCTGTAAAAAAAAGACGTTATTAAATTAAGAACGCTATAAATGCTAAAAAACAATTGTATAAAAAAATTTAAAAATTTAAATAAAAAATAAAAAAAATTATATAAAAGATATTTATAAATAATATGGATATATCTTCAAATAAATATGTACTTAAAATTAGGTATTGAATTTGACAAATTGTACAAATGGCGAAATATGATTAGGTATATATATAACCAGGCATTATTTTTTTAAGATTTTCAAAATAGGCTAATGAAAAATTTATTATAAATAAAATTCTTAATAACTGGCAAATTTTGTGTTTCTCTTTTTTTTCTTTTTTTCAAATCCTGGAATTCGGAACAAAATAAAATGATGGCCTTTTTGTCAAACCAAGATTTTTAATACAGACGAGACTTTTCTTTCATGTTATTTTTTCTACCTAAAGGAGCTCTCTTAGGGGTATTTATTATATATAAAAAAATTAAAAGAAATTATCACAGAAAAAAAAATGTGCCGATTTTCGAAATTGTTTTTAAAATTCCAGCCAATTTTGAAACATTTTTTTTTGGTTAAAACAAAATTTAACAAAAATTGGTTAAGCAAAAGTGTTTCTTAAACCATTATTGGAAATTAACGCTAAATATAACAAGCAAGAAAGAACTAAAATAAATACATATATATCTCTAGCTATGCAAAAATTTTCAGACACATATATCTACATATGCCACCATTTTGCCTAATGCTCAGCAACCATTTTCGACGCCAATTATGTTTGATCTAGCGCGACCATTTTTTTTTTTTTTGCACAGCACCATTTTTATTTTAACTTTCGCATAAGTCGAATATTTTTTATGGCACTCGCAAATTTTCTGATTGGGAGCCCCTGTCCTGTTTAGCTAACTTGGTTTTGTGCTGAATCTCTTTGATTCGCTGCTTAAATTGAAAGTCGGTGCTTACTTTCAGGCCTTCATAAAAGGGTGTTACGTAGATCTTATCTACTACGGTTTGTTTCACTTTTAGTAGTGAATTCTTACAAATAAGAAAAATTAATATTGTGACCGACTTATCTGGTATGGACGGGTCCTCGATGACTGTCACAGACGGTCCACTATTTCCGGTCGGCCACACTGCGAAGAACAAATTTTAAATTGAAAAAACTGACACTTTAATTTTTGACGCATTTTCACTTACACAATTTTTCTTAATTGCACTCTTCTTCGAGTTCAAATTTGTGTCTTTTTGTGCGGGACACTTTCTTCCCTCCGACAGTTCTATTTAAAATATTCTAATTTTAACATACTTAAAAAATATATCTAATCCTACTTTCTCACCAATTTCCTCTTGCTGTTTTTTTTTCAAACTTCCTTGTATAATGATGACTTCATGTTGCTTGGGTCCTTTGGCAAGTGTTTGCTTCATTCCTACTTGACTTTAAAATTTCCACTTTATCTATATGTACACTCGTTTTTTTTTCTTTACATATATATATAAAATGTGTTAAATGTTCACAGACACAACTCTTTTCATCAAACTTTATCACTATATTGAAACTTTAAAATTTCTCTTTATCAAGCGAACCCTCTAGCCGAACTTCTACGGAACGGGAATTTTCCATCCTTCGCCTAATCTTTTCTGTCTCTCCAATCTACTCTTTCCTTCCTTAGGTTTTTCATTGGGCCTTTTGGCGCCTTTTTTAATCGTAATAATTTTAGCTGTTTTTCCTCTCCATTATTTTTTTTCTCAAACTCCCCCTGTCACTATACCTATCTCGTTCTGATTTTTTTTTTTCTCTAACCTATCTCATCTCCCACCCTTTTATGATCCCATAATAACATCCCTTCTAACTGATCCTTTTCCTCAACCTACCTTTCTACTCTCCCAAAAAAGTTTCTAATTTTTCCGCCCGCATCCAATTCCTGTCACTTTTTTTCATACCCTCAAGTTTTATGCCCCCTGTTTATGATATTTTTATTCTGTACAACACCCTTTCTTATTATCACCATTTATTCCCTCTGAACTTCCTATCTCCCCATACCCGACCTGCTTTATCGACGAGATCTGTCACTTTGATCAAATCATAAGAACAACAGACGGACTAGCGGGATACATGTAAGCATTTTATTTACTTGATTTTATTCAATTTACTTGTTTACTTGTTTACTTGTTACAGTTTTTTTGTAACTAACAATTAGGGTCTGGAGAGGAAAATGTTTGACGACCGCTGCTGTTAGAATTTTTGTTGATCTGTGATTTAGTAGAAACTGTACTTAGTAGAAAAAGTTGTTTTTCATGAAAAGTTCAACAAGTTGAGTCAGTGGCGTTTTTAAAAAATCTATTTTCATAAAAAGTTGAATTACTTTGTCAATTACTGACCGATTTTTAAAAATTAAATTGCGTTTAAATTGCTGATAAATGTTTTTTATGAATCCATGCAGGACTAGTGTCGTCTCTATACAAATTAGTTTATAGAAAAACCGTCAAAGTTGAAAAAAGTCGGAAAAATTGAAAAAAAGTTGTATTTGCAGAATAAATACACACAGTTCCCTCAAGTTATCCCAAACAGTATGTATATCGTTGGAAAGGTTCAAGTATCGGCTTTTAGAATCCGGATAAATTCGGAAAAATCGGTTGACAAGCAGGTAAGTTAATGGCCAATAAATGGGCAAAGGTAGGCAAAATCGGTTTTTTACCGTAAATCTAGATTTTGGGGGTGTCCGGAAAATTTCAAGTATAGAACATTCTTTAACTCCACAAAACCTACCTAAAAAAAATAGCATTATCTCCCAGGTATTTCAGCTTTGTCCCATTTTGTCGCACTGGTCAGTTTGTACATCAGGGACTCTTATTGGAGTTTTTGGAGAATCTAAAGATGGGGTTATGTTAACCAACGATTCAGTTGCTGTCTCAATAATTTACAGCTGATCAATTATTTGACAATCTGTCTCCTCGCATTGTGGACGACGACTTTCTGGTGTTTGTTCAGTAGAGTTAAGAATTGATTCTGCTGTGGAGACAGTCTGATTAGATGTTCCGCCAACTGCTCCATCTGTTTTCAAAGTCTCAGTTGCGACTTTTTGTGGTTGTGTTTGTGATTGTTGAGCGGCTTTGTCGCTTGTGCTTGATGTTGTTGATGCCGTGATGTTATTTGACGATGTTGTAGAACTGTATGAGCTCATAAATTGGCTGCTAGTTGGAATGGACACTGAGCGCCTCCACCATTAGCGTTTTCCATGGGATCCAGCATTTTGGCAAACATTTCACTAAAGTTGTTTAAGATTTGTACACCCACCCTCATGTATTGTAGATCAACATACTGTGACACATTTTCAAAGATTGGTGAATTAAGGACTGCTGTAGTTTGTGTAGTATCTGTAAGTTTTACTTTATCTTCGGGATTTTTCGGAGTTGCAGTGTCATTGGTTGTCTACTTAGTTTGTGTGAAATCGTGTTGATGTTAGGTGTTGGAGGTAGAGTCTTGGGTTTAGTGCCAATCTGAAATAATTAAAAATTATAAAATCCAACGTTTTTTTTAATTTGACTTAAATCTTACATTTTTGGTTGCTCAGGAGTAAAGCTAAATGCTGCAGATATACCTGCTGCAGTTGCAGAAGCAGCAGCAGAGGCGGCTTTAGTGACTACTTCTTCTGCAGCCACAGCTGAAACAGCTTTCTTGGCATCATTTTCTAAATCTTCCTCTAGTGCGGGGTCACCGCCTTCTGCCAAATTTGCATCATATTGTAGAGATGAGTAAAGATGCCATTCTGCATCTATCGACGATGCAGTCTGCAATTATTACGTAAGAAAATTGAAAATATAAAAGGAAAATTATATTCATCTAAATACAAAATTACTTTTTATTTTACTTGCACTTCTTTTGCCAACTTGAATGTAATTTTTTTTAACTTTGACAACTTTGACAACAACTGTCACTTTTCACGGCAAAATAAATGGTACGTTCAATTAAATTGCCGTGGAAATAATGTTACTGGATACATGTTGCGGAATATAGTACTAGATTTTCTGCGGCGAAACATAGCACTACTTTGACGAAAATGTTGTGAAATTTTCACGCTCTGCAGTAGCAGAGGTGGCTTTAGTGACCGCTTATTGTGCAGATGCATGGGCGGCAGCATGAGTTGCAGCTGTAGCTGCTGCATTTCCTGATTTTTATTTAACTTTTACAACTTTGACAACAACTGTCACTTTTCACGGCAAAATAAATGTTCGGTTCAATTAAATTGCCGTGAAAATAATGTTACTAGATACATGTTGCGGAATATAGTACAAAATTTTCCGCAGCGAAACATAGCACTACTTTGACGAAAATGTTGTGAAACTTTCACGATTGTTTCACGGCTGTCAAATTTTATATGGAGTTTTGCATGGAATTTCACGTGAAACCGAACAGAGTACTATGCTTTCACTAATCATGACCGTCCTGTTATATGCAGCACAAACCTGGACATCAAACTTAAGGATGTTAGACCAAGTTTTTAGCAAGTGAGCACAGCCTTTGCGAACAAGCGTTCGTGCCGTTTGTATATGATTGCTTCCTTAAGGCTGCTCACAGAGTAAACGCCTATATCGACTGGTAAGCAGACAGGTTGCTTGTTAGCACTAGTGTGACAGAACAATAATAAAACAAACAAATGGGAACAAGCGAGATAGAGATACGCCTGTCTGCTTACCTGTCCGTATCAGCGTTCACTCTGTGGGTAGCCTAAGGCTGTAACTCGCTCTACAAATAAGCATCACAGAGTGAATGCGAGAAGCAGAGCAGATCAGTGCGGCATAGTTTGTTGTTTTGTTTTGCATTTCTTGTTATGAATGCTTCTCTACGAAAAAAACGTTTACCAACAACTCAAAACACACACTTCCTCATGCGCACAACAAAATAACAGTCACTCCATGATCTAAGATAGGTAAATTGATATATTTTATTATTGCTTTCTTTTGTTATGTTTTTTCATATTTCGTTTTTCTTTTCTTTTCTATTTTATAAGATCCGCAATGTGTATTTTTAATTTTGCTTGGATTGAAATCATAGCTATACCAAACAACACAAAGCAAAGAACAAGTTGAGACTTTTGTTTATTTTTGGTTTCCCCGAAATTTGTGTTGAGCGCAGAAAAGCGGGCATAAATTTGCGTATCTTATGGGTAGCAATAAGTATTGTTGATGTTTTTTCACTTCGCTTGTTTTGTTTGGGAAAAAATGTATTTATTTTTATTACTTATTATTTTTTTATTTTGCTTTTACTGACTTTATGTCAATCGGTTTCGCTTAGAAGATTCTAAAAAGCTTCACACTTATACTCGCTCGAAAAGAAAACGCAACCCTCACTGTAACATGTGCGCCGACTCAGCCGCTGATGTTTTTTGTATGCGTGTTCCGAAGAATCTATTCTGTTGCTGCTGTTTTTTTGTTTTGATTCTTTTTGCACTCAAAAGATGATGAAAACAATATCAAAACAGTTCTTTTAGTTCGGTTTGCACAAAATTCAACAATACATTAAAGGATTATTTTTACCTACTTTAATTGCCCAACAATTGCTAATTTCATTAATACATATTTTCGCTGTTTCAGTAATGCAAACTTTAGCACCAACAATATAGATACACAAAAAAAACAATCTTCACTATCATATCAACTAGTTATGTTGTGTTTGGGGTTGTTTTTGTGTGTATCATTATATATATATGTGCGCTGATGCTTATTATGTTTGTGTGTGTGTTTCGTCCAACGAAAAAATAGATTTTATTACATTTCATATAGAAACTAGACAAGCACGCAAAATTAGCTGCGAGAAACCAGGACACGACAGATTTCTCGCTGTACTTGCTTTGACTGTCTACCATCACTATGTGGCAGATCGAGCAGATTTATATGAAACTGTATCAAGCCAATTTTGTCGCACTAGTGCCTGCCTGCCTGCCTTCGTTTACTATGCGGGCAGCCTAAAAGCGTGGTCTTCTGGGTCTTAAGCGCCGTAACGGCCTTGGGAGCCTTTAGGTGTCTTGCCGGGTGACACGGCGAAAGTTGCATTATATTCGGTATCTAAAGGTATAAATTATTAATATAACAAAAGCCACAACTCTCATGTATTTGCTAACAAACCTGCATTTCAGATTCCATGGTTACGCTTTCTTCAGCAATAACAATTCCCCCAATGTGCAAAATTTATTTGCAATTTGGCTTCAGCAATTAAAACTACGGCTCTCGATTTTTTTCGAGCTTTGTTCGGGTACCCGGCTGCTCGATACTTGAAAAAAGTCCGGTTAGCTCGAAAGCCCGGGTGTTCGGACATTTCGAGTTATTTGAGCTGTTCGAGCTATTTCGTGCTATTTATAAGATTAAGCCAAACACGTGTTCCAGCCTCTCCCTAAAAATGTGGAAAATGGGGGGCAGATAGGCCCCTTTATTTGTGTGTTTCAAAACTGCCTCTCCCTTTAGTTACCCCCAAAAAATGGTTAATTATTACCTATTTTGATTCCCTTCGAGATATAGAAGAACATAAAATCGAAAGATATCAAAAAATCCTCGAAAAAATAGAAAAAGTGTCATATCTCGAAGGGGAAACAAAATAGGTTAAAATTAACCATTTTTCGGAATATTCTAAGGGGAGAAGCATTTCTGAGACGCACAAATTGAGGGGCCTATCATCCTTCCATTTGCCACATTTTTATGGGGGAAGAAACGAAATACGTGCTTAACTGTCCACTGTAAGTCAAATTGTAAGTCAATCACGTGTTTCTGTCCCCTTAAAAATATGGAAAATGGGGGGAAGATAGACCCCTCTACTTGTGTTCGGATTCAGCGACCCATTTTTACCTAGTGTTGGCCCCAGCACCGAGTTCGTAAAAATAAAAAAATGTAGGTTTCAACTCTATACATCATCTTGAATTTTAGAATTCTGACATCAGATTCGAAGTCAGCGACCCCCTAACACTTGTAAATGATGTTTAAAACCCTTAAATATACATTTTACTAGGTGGCGATACTGTGGTTAAAATTTAGGTGGCAGCCTTTCCTCCATCTTAAAATTGAAACTTGACATAAAAAATAAAAAAAATGTGGCAACCCTACCCACCATTTTGAATTTTGACATCAATTTCGAAATCAGCTACCCCCTAAAACTGCCAACTACGGAGTTCACAGAACTTCACTTCCAAAAAAAAACTTAAAAAATTCTAAGCTACCTCGAAATAGCTCGAACTACCCGGGTAGCTTGAAAGCTCGAAACTCGAATCTATCCGGGTAGCTCGAAATACCCGAACTACCCGGGTAGCCCTGGTATTCGAAATACTCGAAAATCGAGAGCCCTAGTTAAAGCCCTCAAAAAAGTTAATAAAACAATAATGCATGAACACTATTCATAAATTGCATGTATTATATTTACCTTTATTTTATTGAATTATCTTCTTGTCGTTGCAAGCTCCAGCACAATAAACATTTTTTTATTTGAAGTGCTCAATTGAATTTTTAAATTCAAATAATTAACAATCGAATTGTCGAATTTAACAATAGAAAAAAACAACAATAAATTAACAATCCAACAATAAATATTGTAATTTTTTTACATGAAAATTAATACACAAAGAATATAGGAAATTTTAGCATGGCAATTGTTAAATTTTTCAACAATCACAATTGTTGAATTTTATCAATAATTTTGGGAGAGTGTACCATCCGGCAGTGCCCAAGAAGCTCCGTACTTCTCTCGATGACATTGGAATTGGGGTTCGCTTAAATCCAAATACCTTCTCAGGATCCGTCTTCAATGCACCACCTCCCATGATGAAACCTAAATAACATAGCTCTTTAAAGCAGAACTTAGGCTTCTTTAGACCAATGGCTAAATTCGTTTTTTAGGCATTCAGTGACTTCACCTAGAAACTTCAGATGCGTGTCAAAATAAGTCTCTATGATGAGAAATCGTCAAGATACGTAAACACATTTGACTGTAATCTTTGCGAAATAACTTTATCCATTGCAGAGGCCAAAAGGCAATAAGGCGAATTCGTACGGTTAAAGCAGTATTTTAATTCCAAAACGCGAATTTTCAATCGATGCTGCTTATAAAATAAATGCCATTGTTTTGCAAAGGATAGGCGTCCATTACCGTTCTTTCGTTTAGCTTTCTAGCATCCAAACAAAATTTCCTGTGTGTGCACTATTGCAGTATGACTGCTCCATGCGCTTTCTTTGCTACTCCATGCACTATTCTTAATCGACGATTGCTTGCATCGCTATACTGATTGGGTAGTGACGGTTGATAGTGTGTTGTTCGCACTGCGTGTGCCCTTACCTATGTTCTTCGAAACTGCTTTGTGACGCTCTTGAGACGTTCTTGCTGATTTGGAGTTAGCTCGTGAACCGTGTTTACTGTAACTGGGTCAAACTGGCTATCCAAGTTCTCTACGTTGAGCTCCTCTACTCCAATTACATCGTTCACCAAGTCGAAAGCTTTCCAAAAACTAATACCCACACTAAGGGAAATATGTGTTAAAATCAAATGAAATTGTGTTCATATTAAACGAATATGTTTTTGAAATAGAGCTTTAAACAATTTCATTTAAGCTTATCACAAATGTTTGTAAAGAAAAATGTAAAGCAAAATTTAGGAAAAATTTAAAGCAAAAGCTTTTGTTTTCAAAACAATGTTTTTAAATATACTTTTAATGTAAACATTTTCAGTTTAAAAACATTTATCATGTTGGCAACTAAGTAATTGCGGATTTTTTTTTTAGAATATAAGACAATTTTTTTCATGGAACGAAATAACTTTATTCTGTAATGTACTGCCCATTTTGAGCAATGACCTTTTGCAATCTTTCAGGCAGCATCATAATTCCACGTTCATAAAACTTCCGGTTTTTATCAGCAAAAAACTGAACCAGGTACGATTTGGCATCATCATTATTATAGAAATTTTTACCATTCAAGGAGTTTTGCAAAGATCGAAATAAAAAGTAATCAGATGGTGCAAGGTCAGAACAAGCTTCAATAGTTTTTGTCGTGTGACCAAAGATGTGTGGCCTTGCATTGTCATGGTGGAATACAACACCTTTTCGATTTGTCAGTTCGGGCCACTTTTCTTCAACTGCATTGTTCAATTTTGTTAGTTGTTCTATGTAGACATCTGAATTGATCGTTCGGTTGGGTGGTAAAAGTTCAAAGTAGACAATTCCTTTGTAATCCCACCAAACTGAAAACATAACTTTCTTTTGATGAATATGATGTTGTTTGATGTTGTTTGAGCTGGTTCACCTGGCTTGCTTCACGATCTTTTCCGATTGATATTGTTGTAAACAACCCATTTTTCATCACCAGTTATCAATCGTTTTAAAAATAGACCATTTTCGTCAGGAACCCATATATCGAGTTTTCGTACATAGCAAAGTTGTTTTAGGCGATTTTCAATGCATGTATGTTATACATCCGAATCGAATCGATTATTGCTTTGATTTGGTCGTCATCAACTTCTACTGGACGACCAGAGCGTTTTTCATCTTTGAGTGAAAAATCACCAGAACGAAATTTGGCAAACCAATTTTGACACTGCCGTTCTTTTAAAGCTTCGTCATCATAAACAGCACATAACTTTTTGTGAGCTTGCGATGCGTTTTTTCCTTTCCGAAAATAAAAAAGCAAAATATGACGAAAATGTTCGTTTCGATTTTCCATTTTCCAACAGACGCCAAAGAAATCTACAAAACCGATCACAAAAAATTTTTTTACTGATTGACATTCGAAGTACCAACTATCAAATAACAAAATGTGTTTGACATTTCGATTACGTCAGCAAACCTAAAAATCCAACTAAAGCCATCTATGAGTGAAATCCGCAATTACTTAGTTGCCAACCCAATATTTAAAAATAAAATGTAAAACAAAAATTTTTATATTGAAAACAAATATTTTAAGCCTCCATTTTTTCGATGCCATTTTTAAAATTTTTTTCGCGTTTTTGACGTCAGATTCGTGATCAGCGACCCCTGTAGCAGGTTTCCCAAACAGTTAACGATAATCATAGCTGTCGTTATCGGTCATTGTGCATGCACAGTTTCATAGTAAATTACACAGTTTCGCTAGTCAACTACAGCGACAATCATCGTTAAGGCATTTGGGACCCCTCGAATACTAAATCTAAACTCCATTCGAAGACGTTTGTTTTATTGCGGCTTGAAATAATGAAATATGTTAAAATAATAAATTAGTTTTCATTTCATCTTACCTTCAAATTTTATAAGTTCAATTAAAAAATATTTTCAAACAATCAAATGGTTTTTCTCAGCTTGGTCTCAATTGTCTGCTCAATGACTCTACTACACATAATTTTTTAATTCAATCTCAGATAGCGACGAATTTTTTGTTATAAAAAAGAATAAGAGAAAATTGTAAAAAAAGTGAGAATATGAAATGAGAATTATAAAAAAAAAATTAAACACGCTTGTTCTAAATTTTGTTCTATAGAAACACAAACGCGGTAAATTTATACTTAAAAATTTTTTGTTTAATTTTAAAGTATGTTTTTTCTTCTCAGTGTAGCTTAAGTTCTTGTTCTAGATATGGACAATAAAGTGTCCCAAAAAAGTTGTTTTTTTATGTGGTTCGCTCTTAATTTTTTTCATATTATGTTGAAATAAATGTAAAAAAAATATTTCGTGTACCTAGGACCACGGGAACCCGTGCTGACTTGCATCGGTACATGTCAGTACTCGGTGACATGGGGAAAAAGCCCTAGTTTTTTCAAAAAACCAAAATAGTTTTTGTATAAGTGTAAATCTTCAAAAGCTGGTTCATAGCTCGTTTTTTATACATATTTCTTTAAAATAAGCTACAAATATGAAAATTTGACGAAAACTACCAGAATTGTAATATTTTACTTTTCGAAAACTCTTTTTTTTTCTTGTATTAAAAAAAAATCGAAAATATCCAAATTTGAAAAAATTTTAATGAAATCTTGTCTGAAAGTATACCTAATCCAGATGCAAAAAATTGTGTAGTTATATTGAATAACCGGGTTGATATGATTTTTTTCGCTATAAGTGTACCTTTTTGAAAATTTTGAGTTTGAATATTTTTACGAAAAAAATCCACAAAAAATTTAAAAAACAATAGCATGGATAGTTTCAGCATAGTATTATCTATTTTCTGCAAAAGATTAAAAAAACCTTCTCTTATCTATTTTCTGCAAAAGATTAAAAAAAAACAAAATTTTTTTTTTTATTTGTATTTTCTTAGAATCGATTTGTTTCTTTTTTTTTATAAATCACTACAAGAATATGTTAAATTTTTTTTAAAAATTCCTCCTCTAACTTCCTGCTTTAAAGAGCTCCTACCCTGTTTTCTAAATAAAATACATTAAAATCAATGTATTGATGCAAATCTTCATTTGGAATGATACTACGGTTTCTACAACTCAAAGTTTAAAAATTATTTCTTTCAAATATCGCCCACGACTAACTTTCAAATGGTCCATTCTGTGGGTTCAATTTTCGACCCACAACTCTTTCGAGCATATCGGCCGGGATTCCTTGAATAACACGAGTTATGTTGGTTTCCAAATCGTCAATAGTTTCGGGTTTGTCGACATAAAGAAGTGTTTAACATATCCTCAAAGAGAGTAATCCAATCTCAAACAGGACCATTTCTTGAGATGATGTTTTCATCTAATGTTTTCCCTCCATAAAGTGACACTCTCTAACTGATTACTGATTTTGGTAGTAAATTTCCACAATTAATAAACGTTGTTCAGGAGTAAGTCTATTGATGATTGAGTCGTAATGAATACTGAACACAAACGTCATATGGACAAGCCATTTAACACATAACCGCAATCAAAACAACCCAGTTGAAAGAGACCTCGTATTGGATCACCCTTTATACTTTTTAGCCTGTTTAACGAGCGCCGTCAAGCATGTTTTTTTTTGTAAAATTGAAAAAATAGCATTATTCTCCCGCCCCTCTCTCAGCTCTTTGAAATAGTTTATATTGTATTTATTATGTATTGCATTATTGACTACTCATATAGTTTGTATACGAATGAACATCGCCAAACGTCGCAGTACTGAATTGAAAAAAAAAAATTGGACCAGCATAAAGAAAAGTCAGGAGCAAGCAAATTATGAGCAAGCAGAAGGCTAACTGTATGCACCCGTGATCGCAGATGACTGGTAAGTTAGAAAAAAAATAGTTTTTTATTTTAATAAGAAAAAATGTTAGTTGTTTTTTAAACCACGTTCTTACTCTTTTTATTTAACATATCTGCAAAAATACTAGACCGATTTTTATGTTTATGATATAGTTTTTTTGTTGAGTTGACTTTTAAAAACCGATTAATCATTAAAAGAACCGAAAAACTTATTTTGAAACTTTAAACGCGTTTTTCTCGAAGCAGGTTTTTTTAAAATCGGTGTGCAACATTGCGCAATAACTGTTATACCGATTTACACCAAAATTGCTGAGTAATTACAAAAATATATTTTTAATGAGCTGACTTAAAAAAATTTTTACAGGTACTTTTTCCCTAAATTTGTAGGCTTTTTTTGAATTTTAATTTTGCGCAGCCGTTATTTTGTTCTAATTAATATTTTTGAAAAACTCTTAGTCAGCCTCTCACATTAGGTCTAAACTCTTACAAAATTTTTTCAGTTAAGCCTGTGGCGGAACCTTCAGTTCTGATCCGCTCCCGTATAGTGCTCTTCAAGCAGTTGGCGACACTTTGTTGCAACTTTAAACGACATAGTAATAAATGTAATGTAAACATCCACTCTTTGATTCTAGCAACTTAGATTGTCACACGAGCGGCAAACTAAGCAAATTCCTTAAGTGATTAAACGATCACTTGAGACGTTTATTTGTGGCCACACATGTTGGCACGGTGACACACCGACGTTCCGTCCGTTTGACGCATACATGCGACTCGCGATCGTCACTCCGACTCTGCGCTATGCTATGACGAATAGTATAGCGTTGTCCAGGCTGTGTTTGTTGTACAACAACAAGCATTGGTTCTTATTTCTTTGCACTAGTTGCCTGTGTGTTGGCGTAGCTAACCAACACCCAGGCAAGTGCACAAGCGATGTCGACTGGAGTTGGCGGAGTCAGCATTTTTTATAGCATAACGTCTCTCGCTTTGTCACTAGCGCTGGTGACGAAGCGAGAGATTATAAATGTAAGGCTTGGCCTGCCATTGGGCCAATATGAAATAATGAACAAAGCGTGGATTGTGGTTATTTCTATGTGGTGCGCTGCAGCGCTTGGTGCGCTGCAGCGCTGTTTTTTCTGCTGCAGCGCTTGTTTAATATACTGTGGTGGCATGGACTATGGTCCATGTTACCATAAAAATTCAGTTGGTACCGCGATACCGAAACGATCGGTAGCTTTTTGTAAATAATTGTATTAAATTAAATTAGTCAAAATAAATTATTATAAACGCTATAGTTTTTTTATTATTATAAACGCTATAAGCCAATCTCGAGATATCCTGCGCACCGTTTTTCTATTTTTTTCCGAAAATAAATTTCCGATTTTCATTCGAAAAAGTTTTGAATTCCATGGTTTCGAACATACTTTGTTTTTCATTCCGGTTTTTCTTAGGTTGGATTTAGGTATTTCAACGAAAAACCCAAAAGTCGAAAAATGCTCTTACTTTTAACACTTAGGACCTAATTGGATTCATTGGACCCACTGAACTTTATTCAATTAGGTCCTAAAACACGAAAACTAAATTTCTGCTCATTTTTGCTCGTGGCTTTTACGTAACTTGTATGAACATGTTCCGATGAATGTCGGCACGGTCTGTCGTGCTCATAATGAGCAAAAATTTAGTTTTCGTATGTTATAAATGGCGAGAAATTAAAATAAAATAAATAAATGAAAATAAATAATCATCTGGCAACGCCATAATGTGCGAGTAAACGTGAAATTTTTGGTTGTAGAGAAGTTTTAACAAATATCATGCCTTTTTGCGCTTTTGTTCCAAATTTGCATTAATCCGCATAATTAAAATTACGGCAACTCGAATGCAGTTAATAAACAACTTGCCAACTTTATTACAAATCGCGATTACATATTTTTCCAATTGGCAAAAACTAACCTAGCTTTTCGTTTGCTGCCGCCGTTTTTGCGTTTTCTTTGTCTGTCTCTGCCTGCTGTTTACTGGTGTTGGTGTGACTCGCTGATTTTTGCTGCAAATTGATTGTCTTCGCTGTCTAATCATCTACTTCATCAAAGTTGACTTTAACGTGTTACTACTTAATCTTGGAATATTCTTCAAAACTATTATCTTGATTGCTGACTGCTGGTGTTGGTGGCACTTGTTGCTTCCGCTGTTGTTGTTGTCACTGCCGCTTTGAAATCTGCTTATCAATCACCTGTCGCATCTTGTGCAAAGTATCATGGCTCCACCACAGGATGTTTCCCAGTGCCCAGGATGCACCAAGAACATCACTAAATCTCAGGCCAGTGTCCGTTGTGGCCACTGTAGCAACTGGTTCCATGCCACATGCGCCGATGTAAGTGCTGAAGAGCTCAACCTCTTTAAAAAGAACCGGAAAATAATTTTTTCTTGCGAGCAATGCCCTTCTGGAACAAATCCAGATGTCAACGTTTCTAGCTTCAAGACTGAACTTCGTGAAGCAATGAATAACATCCAGACCAAATTTGATGCAATTCAAGCCAAATTTGATGCGTTCGCAGTTGAGATACGCTCTGAGTTTTCCGCCGATGTTAAGAACTTAAAAGCCGACATGGACCAGTGCAACAATCTTATTACTACCAATCAACTGGCAACCAACAATAGAATAGCTGAGCTTGAGGTAAAAAACAATTCACTGCAGCGCCGAGTTAATAGAGCCGATATAATCATATCAGGACTTCCGTCTGGCATTTCAAATTTGAGTGAGCCAATCATTAAGCTAGCTGCTTATTTTGATACTATCATAGCATCCAGGGAAATACAACACTGCTGCTACATAAACAACCGAAAAGCTATACTAGTCAAATTTAATTCAGTTGAAGTGCGCGACCACTTAATGAAGTGCTATCATAAGTCTCGGTCACTTAAACTAAGCGATGTAATTGGAGGGGATATTCAGTCAAGAGTTTATCTGAATGATCACCTGACTGACGCAACAAATAAAATTAATTACATTTGCCGTAAACTCAAAAAAAAACAAAAAAATTACCAAATTCAAAATTATAAACGCTGACTTGCCTAAAGCTAGAATCACAACTCTCGATGATGTTGAGCAGGATTGGAATTTGTTCCAGTGTAACGAGTTTCTGGATCGCAATTCAACTATCTCCACTGCCCACTCCGGCCGCAGCTTTAGCGACAAGTGATGCGGACATCGTATGTTTCAGTATTATTCCTGCTTTATTATATTCTATTAATAACATTATTTCTCAATATGATTTGGCCTTCTTACTTTCTTTTACTTAAAGGCATAAAGACTGCCACTATACATAAATTTGTTAAAACTGTTTTTCGACAACCTATTTTCAGTTTTAAATCTATCATTTATCAAGTTTTAAAATGTTTACAATTTTGATAAAATATTTTAATTCAATTTTGAAAATTTTATATTATTATTCTATTAATCGTATCTTCAATGAACTAATCACAATAATTTTCGACACTATCACTCAGCTTCTCACAACTCATGATGACACATAATATTAATGTAGGTCCCGTAGTAAGCAATAATAATTACCTTCGTCTTAATTTCGAACATCTCCACCATAACCTTAATATAGGACATATAAACTGTCAAAGCTTAAAGCCTTCCTCTCGTTCTTGCAAGCTAGATGAAATCAAGTGTATTTTGGAAGGATGTTTTCTTGATGTTGTCGGAATCTCTGAAACCTGGCTAAAGCCGCATATTTCACATGAAGCCATTAATATTCCTGGCTACAATTTTTGTGGCGTTGATCGCCCCAGCAATAGAGGAGGTGGAGTCGGATTCTACATATCCAAGAGTATAAAATACAAAGTCGTGTTTGAAAGCTCAAATTTTGGTGTGTGCGAGGCTTTATTTATTGAAGTAAAACATAATTCAGAAAAAATACTAATAGGCGTGGTATATCTCCCTTAAGGTGATACTACATCTATTGAAGAATCGTTGGGTGACTTTCTGATAAGGTACCCAAATTCCGTAATCGTGGGTGACTTTAATATGAATCTTTTTAACACCAATAAATGTAGTATTGTTCGTGACTTGTGCCATCGCCTCAACATTTCTTGCATGCATAATTCGCTTCCTACGCACTACGATGTTAATAATAAATCCACTTCTTTGATCGATTATTTTCTTTTGAGTGACCCAAGCCAGCTGTGTCTCTCAAGTCAAATGTCATGCCCGGGCATATCACATCACGCATTTATCTTCATCTCACTTAAAACAACCGTTTCGAAACATGACGAATTCGTAGAATTCCGCAACTACAATGCAATAAATTATGATAACTTGTTTTCAGAACTTGATAACTGTGATTTCAGTGGCATTTATTTGACGAGCAATACTGACGATCAGCTCAATATAATTAACGCTAATCTATACAGCCTGTTTTCTCACGTACCTACTGTTAGGCGTAAAGTGAATTACACTAATGAAAACTGGATTAAGTCAAGAGACGTTATCCATGCTAAATCTTTACGTGACTTAGCGTTTAAGGCCTACTCTCTTGATCATAGCGACAGCAATTGGAAAATTTTCTGTAAGTACAGGAATCGGACAAAATCAGTTATGAGAAAGGTTAAAAAAACTGCATATGCAAAAATTTTTCAAGGCACTAGTAGTAAGCAAATGTGGAACATTCTGCGAAACAATGGTTGTATGAATACTGATTCTCCAATTGATGAAGTTGATGTTAATGAGTTAAATCTTAGCTTCCTCTCAAACCAATCAGTATTCTCAACAAACACACCAAATCTTGATCAGCCCGTTCATGATGATAGCAATTTCCTCTCTTTTAGAAGTGTTAGCCTGGATGGATTATATCTTGCTTTGATTAAAATCAAGTCAAACGCAGTGGGCTTCGATAATATCCCCTTAAAGTTTATTAAAATTGTTTTTCCATACATACAGACATATCTTCTTCATTTTATTAATTGCATTTTTACGACTTCTAATTTTCCTCTTGAATGGAAAATATCCCGTGTTGTCACCATTAAGAAAAAGGGAAACTCAAGTTTGTTCGATAACCTCCGTCCCATCAGCATTCTTCCGGTGCTATCCAAGGTAGTTGAAAATCTTATAAAAGAGCAAATTATTGACCATACCAACCGGTATACTCTGGTTAACAGTTGCCAGTCTGGCTTTCGAAATGGACATAGTACCACTTCTTTGCTTTTGGGACTTACCGACGCCATTAGGAGCACTCTAAATGAACATAAATTATGTTCTTTTGTCACTCGACCTTTCAAAGGCCTTTGACTGCATTGACCACACCAACTTAATCAAAAAACTCTATATGAAATTTATGTTCTCTAGACCTGCTTGCAATCTAATAAATTCATACTTGCGCAATCGCAAACAATTTGTTTCCCTAAAGAATTCAAATTCAGACTTGCAAACTGTCTTGAGTGGTGTTCCTCAGGGCTCAGTCCTGGGTCCAATTCTATTTATGTTCTATGTTAATGACCTGGTTGAATGCCTCGATTCTAGTGCCTGTACTCCTTTTATTTTTGCTGATGATATACAGCTCTTATTTGATGGTGATAAGCAGTTTCTAGATGTATTTGAAGCTGTCATCAACTTTAATCTATCCAATGTTTGTAATTGGATGAATACAAACCATCTTACTATAAATCCGAATAAAACAAAAGCAATTCTCTTCGCCACTAGAACTAACCTTAATCTAAACCTTAACATCAAAATTGAGGACAGTACTATAACTTTTGTTGATAACCTGAAATGCCTAGGTGTATACTTAGACAATCGTCTGTCATTTGATGTGCATATAAATAGTCTGAGCTCAAGGGTTAATTTTACGCTCATGAAGCTATACAGTCTAAATTTGCACCTGCCACATAATGTTAAACTTAAACTAGTTCATGCCTTATTGCTTTCCAACTTATCCTACTGTATTGAAGTTTTTTCTGGTACGACTGGTTACAATCTTAAAAAAATTACGCTTCTTTTTAACAGAATTATTCGTTTCCTCTATCATCTACACCCTCGTGATCATGTCTCTGCTTATACACTGCTTGTTCTTTCCCCAGATTTATTCAATACAGATGCATGGTGTTTTTCTTTAAAATAATGAAAAATCAATTTCCCACTTATCTTGTGAATAATTTTATTTTTTCTCGCTCGACAAGAAATCCTCAAATTCTGTATCCGAAAATCTCGATCTCTTTGTATGAGCGGTCGTTTCATATTCGAATAGCCAGAGTTTGGAATTGCTTGCCATCCCACTTGAAAACGTTTTTCTTGCCTCTAAATACATATAAAAGAAATCTTTTGGCACATTTACGAGAGCTGACATAATCGGAGTTGTGTTTTTGCTTCGAAATTGCTTCGATATTACGGGTCCTGTTGTTTTTTAATTCTGGTACTCAATAATTGGTTGTACTTATACTAATTTTTCTATATCTTATTTGTTGAGGGAAGTGGTGAGTGTCGAAATTTAAGTAAAATATCTAATATCTTTATTAGATACTCATTTAATAATGTATTTTGTAATATATTTTTCATTTTAGTTTTATAATTAAATACCTGTTTAGCCTTAATCATAAACTCGCATTATATACTAGTAATTTGTATATTTGGCCCTGGTGGCTTTTGAATTACACATGAACAAATAAAAATAAAATAAATAAATAAATTAGGGCATTTACATTATGGGAACTTTTTCTTAAAATACCTACCTTAAACCGATCACATAAATACCAAAATATAAGTGATCGGAAAGCTTGAAAAGGGCGCTTAAGTATTTTTGAAAAAAGTTAAGTTTGAACAGTTATATAGTATTTATATTATATTATATTTATTATAATCAGTTTATTAAAATTTGTTTTTTTGGGGATTTTTTCGTAAAAATATTCCAGCACGAAATTTAAAAATGGATACACTTCTATCATGCATTAGGTTTGTTTAAAAAAGTTTGTTTACATATTTTTCAAATTTGAATTTTTCGATTTTTTCCAATACAAGTACGAAATGGAGTTTTTTGGTGAGCCAGCTTTTACAATTTACACTTAAAAAAGTTATTTGGGTTTTTTGAAGGTCCAAGGTACACAAAATGTACTTTACATTTATTTGAACATCTTCCGTAAATATGAAGAGGTTACTACATAAAAAAAAACAACTTACATTTTTTTGGGGCACCCTAATACATATGCACTATAATAATCTTAACAATAGCAACCACAACGTTAACATTAACCGTACGCATAATTTTGCATAGCCCTTCACTAGAATGAATTTAAGTACTTTTAACTTTTAAAAAATCTGAAAAAGAGATTTTCTAAGAAGGCACTTCTCAAAATAGCAAAAAAGCTTTTAAGCCAAAAACTATCAAGTTTGATGGTGTTAAAATTTTTATTAAGAAATATTATGAAGTTTTCTTTTCTGCATTTTTTTTTATGCAATCAAAAAAAAAACGAAATGGCCACTTCAGCCCTTCAAAGGGCTTTGTCCGAGTTTCTTATGGTTAATAGTGTTGTGTATGTTATGAAATGTTTGAACACAAATGATCGAAAACTGGACATACATGTTTTATGCCGACTCCGAACTGCTTATGTCCTCAAGACAAACTACCTTTTCATGGCAGTTTCTACTCTCTGAGGTTTGCAATTGTCTGCAGAGAGGTGACGGCCGAACAGAAAAATTAATTTAATTGAAAAAATTTCCTGTATCAGGTGGGATTCGAACCAGTGTTCTCTGGCGTATGGGTCACACACTCTACCCACTGTTCCACTGCCGCCACCTGCAATCAGTGTTTGATAAAATTGACTTTGGCTGCCTAATTTTTGAATTCAATAAGATTTTGTGAAGCAAATTTCGATACATAGGTTTTATTATCCAATGTACTACAGTTTATATGTTTATTTCCAATTTTGTCACATTTTAGGTATTTATATTATAATAAAGATATATTTAATCGATCTTCTTAAACTTCAAAGAGGGTTAGAATCTGGGTCTCCACGGTTTTGTAAGGAAGTAACACTTTGCTGTAAGGCATTCGGAGTAAGCCATTCTCTGAAAAAATATAAAAGGTAAATTTTTTAATTAAACTCGCATATATTTACGATTAAAATACTGGGTGGTATGAATAAAAATAAATTCTTAAGTAGTTGCTTGAAAAAATTGCTTCATTTCATATGCCAAAAAAATATACAAAGAAATTCCTTTTTTGTGAAAATGGCTTTTACTCGGTTTGATATGAATAAATACTTTTACTGCTTTATAAATCCTTATCAACATAAATCCTTACACAGTACAACACATAATTTTAGGACTCAATTCTAACAATTGCACGTGAAAGTAGGCCCAAAATGAAGAACTTGCGCATTATTCGTTTTGTCTTCTTGCCTGCCAAAATATTTTTAATTTCGATTTGAAGTTAGTAACTATCGTAAGGGGAATTTTTCACGTTTTAGGCTCTTTTGTTTGACATAACTCGAGAACCACTCGTCCGAAGTTAAAATGGAATGAAAATGAATGTATGAAGGGGAAAAAGTATTTTTTTCCTAAAAATTAAAATTTTTTTTTTTAAATTCATAAAAAATTCAAAATGGAAAAAAGTGTCAAATCTTATTACTTTCACGTAAAGTCACATAACCTATGAGCAAAATAAGGCATAGATCATGAAAATCGATGCACGCGTTTCTCATTTATTCACAATTAAGTAAATGTATGAATTTCAAAAATTTGCTCGAGATATGCACAACATTATTTTCAGAAAACATTGACACATTTTTTATGATTCTGAGAATTAAAAAAAAAAGGAATAAACAAAAGGTTTATTATTTTTTGATTTTTATGATTGCGAAGCAATAAACGTTAATGGTTCTGAGAATTAAAAAAAAAGGAATAAACAAAAGGTTATTTGATTTTTATGATTGCGAAGCAATAAACGCTAATGATTCTCAGAATAAAAAAAAAAGGAATAAACAAAAGGTAATTTGATTTTTATGATTGCGAAGCAATAAAAGCTAATAAATGTATGATAACTACCTGTATGATTTTTTTACAGAAATTGCACCCACATTTAAGGGTGGTCATTATTTGGAAAGTTACAAGTGGTGAATCAGGTATATAGCCAGGCACCCTTAAAATATGCTCCCATTTATAAGTACCTGCTAGTAAAATATTGAAAAATACGTAGTATTTATATGTGTGCATTGGTCGATTTTTTGTCATTCCGACGAACTCGAACAGTAAGTGATTTTTCTCCAGTTTTTTAAAAGTGAATAACAACAAAACATAAAATATATAAATATGGAAAATAACAAGTGCCCAAAATTGGATAATTTTTGTTACGTTTGTGATCATATCGTCCTAAAAAAAAACAAACACTATCGAAGAAATTTGTTTACTGAGGAACTCAAAAAAGCGTATTGTCATTATTATGATGAAGCAGATTTAAGTGGTGCAAATTTTACGCCGAACACAGTGTGCAAAAAATGTCATAATAACCTTATAATCTGGATAAATGGAAGAGGTGCAACGTTGTCTTTTATGAAGACAGTAATTTGGGTGGAAGACACAACTGGACATGATGAATCCAGGTGCTACGCATGCATAAATTTTCGTCCTGGATTAAACACAACAATTGAAAACAAAAGTATACACTGCTGCATTTACTGCCACACTTCCAGTTAACCGCCCTGCTGATATCGATGCACCTAAGCCTCCGAGTATGGATACTGTGTCCCTGCAAGCCGAAACCGTTTTCACCAATCCGACCAATGTGAATGATGCAGATTGGACACCCAATATTGAAAATAGTGCACCACAACCGATAACAGAAATCAAAATGGATTACGTTGTGGCCAAGCTGGGACTATCACAACAAAACTCCGAATGGTTGACATCATTTTTGAAGAGCAGAAAGCTCACACAGCAAATGAACCTATGATGAAGGACCTGGATGATGTTTTGTTGCCACCGCTCCACATAAAATTAGGAATAGCTGGCAAATTCGTTGCAGTGGTAGTCAAGGATATTGTGGACGCCTATGACTGTTTAAAATCCATCTTTCCAAAACTCAGTGACGCTAAAATTAAAAAAGGTAAGTATCTTTGTCTGCAATTTAATATTGTCATATATAAATTTTTTCATTTCGATATATTCGCATTACCAATAATTTTATTTTTTTTTTTTTAATAAAACAGGTATTCTCAATGGACCAGATATAAGGAAATTAATGAAAAGCGAATCTTTCACAAATTTGCTTTCGAACCATAGTAACCACCTACATGCATGGAACGCACTGAAAGATGTCATCGAAGGCGTTTTAGGAAAGAACCGAGCACAGCGGGATGACATACAGAAACGAGTGGACAAGTTGCTATATTATTTTGAAAAAATCAATGCTTCCATGACATTAAAATTACATTTCCTGCATTTTCACCTTGATACCTTTTTGGCACAATTACCTCAGGAATCAGACGAACAAGGAGAGAGGTTCCACCAGGTGACCATGCCAATGGAAAAGCGATTCAAATGCAAAAAATTAGATGCGATGCTGGCGGAGGTTTGTTGGTGGAGTTCGAAAATTATGCAGTATGAAGATGAAAGCACCGAAGAAGAAGATGACACTGAAATTGGTGGACCAATGGGAAAAAACGAGTCCTTGAATATTATGGATTCCTCGGATGACGGCGCAAACTCAGACCACGAATATCAACAACCTACGAAGAAAAGAAGATCATCAGAACCACAAGCGTCAACTTCAACGAGAATGGATATTGACAATAATTATAATTGAAAATGTTCTAAATTTTGTTTTTATGCATAGATTCCATAAATTCCATATTTTCTGTGTAAGAATAGCTGCAATACAAATCGGAATTTTTAGTTTAAGTTTTGTGTATACTCATTCATAACATTATTGGAATTGAAATAAATTTATTCATCGATTTTCTCAAAAAATGTCTCACTTTACTCACAGGTTACGTGGCTTTATTTATACATTTACTTAATTGTGAATAAAATCGAAACACGTGCATCGATTTTCATGATCTATGCCTTATTTTGCTCATAGGTTATGTGACTTTACGTGAAAGTAATTAGATTTGACACTTTTTTCCATTTTGGATTTTTTATGAATTTAAAAAAAAAAAATTTTAATTTTTAGGAAAAAAATACTTTTTTCCCTTCATACATTCATTTTTAACTTCGAAAGTGTTGCACACATAGTAAAACGGTATAAAAACAGATTAGAGGAATTGTAATTCTTAATTTTTCTAAATTTGTTTCAGCTAAATCGGACTAGTTGTTCTCGAGTTATGTCAAACAAAAGAGCCTAAAACGTGGAAAATTCCCTTATACGATAGTTACTAACTTCAAATCGATATTAAAAATATTTTGGCAGGCAAGAAGACAAAACGAATGATGCACAAGTTCTTCATTTTGGGCCTACTTTCACGTGCAATTGTCAGAATTGAGTCATAAAATTATGTGTTCAAAAATGTTGGACTGTGTTATTTAAGACCTTCATGTTTACACTATGTATTCGTACCAATACGCTGTTTACAAATTGAATATCTTTATTTTAAAATGCAAAGTTCTAAATAATAACTTTACATTCTTGAATTTTCATTAAGCTGTTTTCTTTAACAATTACATCACTAGCTACGCAATTTTGTGTTATCTGTGTCACGGGTAAATTTTTCAAAGCAAGTATTTGTTCCTCAATTTGTTTAATTGAACTTTTATTATTATTGAATTTAAATTCGCAAATATTTTTATTTTTAAATAAATTTCTTGTGCATAAATTTTCATGCCATCTCAAGTTCTTTTTGCGTGATTTTCCTTCAATAGAATCATAAACAGTATTATTTTGAATCTAATTCCTCAAAATCCTTATTTGGAATGGGAACAAGTGCTTGTGGTCAACTTCTACACAAAATTTAGGTAGAAAAAGAACGAATACCAACAATTCTTCTGAAAATATAACGTTAGTTTTGATATATGGCATTGTTTTTATTGTCACATTGAATTTAACAATTTCTTCTGCAGTTAATATATCATGAGCTAAAACGTTAAGTTTGCTCATTAAGATAATGTCCTTAAATTTTTCGATCTGTTTGTTTAATGTCTGTATGTCTGCAAACAATTGCAAAGTTTGTCTTGTCTCATATTCAAAGTATTCGAAACCGTTCATCTTGAGTTGAATCTGTTGTAAGAATTGCTGTGTCTTTTTGTTGCTTATTAATGTGTTCCCCTATGTTGGTAATGTTATCTATAAGATTTTTATTAATTATTACTTGTTTATTTAGTTCATCTACCACGTTTTTTGTGTTTTTGTCTAAATTTTCCATATGATCAAAAATTTATTTCGCATCATCATCGTCCATTGTCCCATAAAGAAATTTTATTCCATTTCCGACGATGTTGAGAAGGCCACGTTTGCGTCTATTGTTTTTAAAAATTTGTGGTTTTAATAACTTATCATTTTGAATTAATGTATCAAGTTCGTGTCTTAGAAAAATAAAGTTATAATTTCTTTCGCTGAGGTTTAGGGAATTTGTTTTCTCTGTTATCTCGTTGATTATAATGTTATATTCCGTTAAATTTACGATGTGCAGTATTTTCGTAAACGATTCAATTACCGGTTTTTCCTCCATTCTAACTGCGGTGTATCTGTTATTTGTATTAATTGTCGTTACCTCTAAAGAAGGTTGTGCGATCACCGAAGCCGCCAGTGTTAACAAAAGTAGTGTGATCATCCTGAAATTATTAATTAATTTGGTGTTTATATTTTCGTTTTAATTGAGTTTGGTAATAAAGGGTGGTTAAATTTTAAGGGCCGAAGTTGATTTTGAATAAAACACAAATTCTTTAGGAAATTATTGTAATTTCTTTTTATTATGATAATATTGGTATGGTTCAATTATGTATGGAACAAAATATCGGCCAAATGGCCGCCGCAACCTCGGCGGCACATCTCCATCCAATGGTCCAAATTTTCGATGACGCTGAGGCATGAGTGAGGTTCTATGCCGTTAATGTGCCGAATTATCTCATCCCTTAGCTCCTGAATTGTTGCTGGCTTATCGACGTACACCTTTTCTTTCAAATAACCCCAAAGTAAGAAGTCCAACGGTGTCAAATCACATGATTTTGGCGGCCAATTGACATCGCCGCCACGTGAGAAAACACGGCCATTGAATTTGTCGCACAAAAGAGCCATTGTTTCGTTAGCTGTGTGGCAAGTGGCACCGTCCTGTTGAAACCCCATATCGTCCACATTAGGGCGGTTCGATTTAAAAATCGCTCAATGCTCTGTGAAAATCATATTCTAGGGATCAAAATAAGAAACTTTGCCGAAGGAACCATACCTCTAAAACGAATTCTGATGTCCCCCAATTTGGATCGAACTTTTGGGTAGGGGCAACTTTTGAAAAATCCCACTTTGACCCATTTAGAGTGCTCCAATCGAGTCTAAATGTATGACCGACCCCCACTAACTTTGGAGGCTTGACCCACCCATGCCAGTGGCACACCCCCTGGAACCCCCCTGTGGGGTTCCCCATACAAACATTTCAAAAAATCACCAGTTTTGGCACTTTACATGAAAAAATCAGTGAAATGGCTATGTTTTTTCTTTATTTTTAGTTATTTATTTATAATAATATTTATTATTTATTTATAATAATATCTATTTTTTCTCTTTTGAAATTTATTTAGTCAGAACATATGTAAATGAAAAAATTAATTTAAGTTAGTTATAGAAAAGAAACTAAAAAAATTATTGTTTGAAGTCTTTTTTACTTTCAAGTCTGGGCAATTTCACACGGCTCTCTAATGTCGTCGCCATAACAGCCTCTACATTTTCCGGTATAACCCGTTTGGAAACGCTAGCTAGCAATTGAACATGTCGTTCCGTTCCTTGTATGTGTGATGCAATTTTTGGATCATTAAACGGTGGATCATCTTGATTTTGCCGTACACGACAGAGCTGTAATACTTGATATTGAAGTACATTGGCACATAACATTTAATTATAAATTCAAACAGAATTCTTAAATTTGCATCTGGATTTTCCGTTGTCACATATAATCGTAATAATCTAGCGGTCTTGGTGAGCCACCGAGAATGTACAATTTTCCCTGGTTTGATGTTAGCCAGATCCACCGAAACCACGCCGCTAGAAATTGCATGGGCCATGTCGTATAAGTACTTCGAATCGGTGGAAAATTAAATTTTTTTCTGGAGCGGGGGCATATTTTGCAACTCAATTTTCTGGAAGCCGTCCACCACCTGAAAATATATAATAATAAAATAGTTAAAAATGGTTGACAATTATAATAAATGAGTGATAGCAATAACTTACCGGAAGAGTTTCACAAGTTTCGATTTGACGGCTCAGTTTTCCGGTTGCCGATCTTGGTCCAGTGCTGGTTGATTTATCCAAAGCTTCAAACAAATGCCGAAACGGAAGTTCGTTGAAGTGTAGAAGGCAAACGAACCAATGCAATGGTCTTTTTAACATAATTCGAATCGTCGTATAATTCCACCGTGTGGGCCAGTGTTTGTTGGCTCACCGTCAGTGCATATTCCAATTAATGCATCCAGTGATATATTTTTATCGTTGAAAAAATCATTTAATTTGGTTGTTTTGTATTCAGCGGTTTCATGTTCCAGTCTTACGTAACCAATCAATTCAGAATAGGGTTGTCTCAAAATAACAAGATGAGGTTCTTTTACCATCCTAGTATGATACTTCTCATCAACTTTAGCTGTTGTTAAAGTATCATCTTTTCTGCCATCGAATGAAAACGCTAACAAATTGGTATGATCTAACTGTTTGCGAACCACTTCTTGTCTGCATTTCTCTTTTTCTCTGCGAACTTTCGATTTATCCATGATAAGAGGTTTGCCATGCTTATCTTTCATTTTAAAATCTTGGAAAAGAGCGGTTCCCAATGCCGATGCTACTCTATCAGGCACACAAATCTGTCACATACCAAGGCAAAGTTAAAACAATCGTATCTCTCTGTGTATTGTGAACTTGTGCTTCTATCCATATCTTCTTGAACTGGTGGCGGTGCGTATGTTGAATCATCGGGATCTTGGTATGTTGGCATTGATGACATAGACGTTGCTCTTTGCTCTTCAGTTTCCATCACAACTGCATCCATTGTTAGTCTTCTCTGATTATGTTGATCGTGCATGAACTCTTTGAGGCGTTCGGGAACCCAGCCGCATGCACATGGAGCTGCCTTCAAATCGCATTTACATGTTCCAATGTAAAAAATTGTTTCCAGAGATTTTACATACTCTGTAAATTGTTGGGTTTTGTTTCTTCTCTTGATTTGCTCTTGATACTTGTCAAGCAATTTATTCAAATTATTAAATACACTTTTTTTCAGCATTATTTCCATACCAAGTTTTTCCCAAATTCCATTCAACTTATCTTGTACTTGAATAGTGAATGATTTATGGGAAAACTTTTTTTGTTTTGTTTTAGCACGTTCGCTTAAGTAAAAATAATATCTCAAGATATCCAGATGGGTTGGCAAATTAAGATCAGTCAAATCAGTAGACACACCAAAAACAGTAACATCGTGCTTGGGTATATGACTCATTGGGTTTTCGATAGTTGTTGATGTTGTTGTTGCTTCATCTTGCGGTGTAGAGGATGGTGGATTCATTGTAAACTTTTTGATTTGGAATGGTCAACTTCACTTATTATTTTTTTTTAAAATATTTTTTTATCTGAAATTAGCACTTCACACTTTGAGTTCTTCACAACGACTGTTGCGTTATATATGGTATACGAGACGAGGTAATAAGAATGAAATGGTAATTTCAATTCTACCTGCTGTGTCTTGTGGTGGCTAAAAAACGCACACAAGCAATTTTAGGATCTGCAATTGTGTCACAGTGATACCTTAATTTTTTAAAAGGGTTGCGGTGCATTCCAGTGATACCTTAATTGTTAAAATGGTAGCATAAAACGCGCATTTCTTAAGAAGGTGCCATAAAATACCCACAAAAAGGGTTATAAAAACAACCTTCATTTCTTAAGTAGGTGCTATAAAAAAACTACACAAGTAAGTTTACGACATGCAGCTGTGTCTTGTGGTGCCTTAAAAAACGCACACAAGCAATTTTCCGATTTGCAATTGTGTCACAGTGATACCTTCATTTTTTAAAAGGGTTGAATAAATTTCTAAAGAGAAAAAAAACTCCAAAAAGAAAAAAACAGGCATTTCGCTGATTTTTTCATGTAAAGTGCCAAAACTGGCGATTTTTTTAAATGTTTGTATGGGGAACCCCCAGGGGTTCCAGGGGGTGTGCCACTAGCATGGGTGGGTCGGGCCTCCAAAGTTAGTGGGGGTCGGTCATACATTTGGACTCGATTGGAGCACTCTAAATGGGTCAAAGTGGGATTTTTCAAAATTTGCCCCTACCCAAAAGTTCGACCCAAATTGGGGGACATCAGAATTCGTTTTAGAGGTATGGTTCCTTCGGCAAAGTTTCTTATTTTGATCCCTAGAATACGATTTTCACAGAGCAATGGGCGATTTTTTTACCTCTCCACAAATCGACCCGGCCTAATATACATGCTTACAAGGTGCAATTGACTCAAGAACTAAAGCCTCTTGACCATTTCAAGCGTCGTGAATGGTCAGAATGGTGGAAAAATTATCAATTTTCGAAGAAAATCATCTTCAGTGATGAGGCACATTTTCACCTCAGTGGATTCGTCAATAAGCAGAATTGCCGCATTTGGGTGAATTATAATCCAAGAGTGATTTTCGAAAAAACAATGCACCCACAAAGAGTGACTGTTATGCAAGGTTTATGCATAATGTTCATCAACGACGAGCGTGAGAGGTGCGATTGTTGGGCACGACGACGAGTTGAGGTGGACGGCTCTTCAGCCACACTATCGCGAACAGCAGCAATATTTTCTGCAGTACGAGCTGTACGAGCATGCACTGGTGTTTTCACATTTCCTACAGACCCGGTTTGCTCAAATTTTTGCATGATTTTTCCGATTGTACGCACATTTGGACGATTAAATTGACCGAAAAAATCACGAAGTGCACGTATGCATTTTAATTTGAACGCCCATTTTTATAATAAGCCTGAATAACTTTAACGCGTTGCTCGATTGTGTATCTTTACATGGTTCAAATTGAGTTAGTCTGAAATTGAGAAATGTCAAATGAAATGCAGAAAAAAAACTTGACGTTTAGGTGTGGTTCACATTCAACATCGGCCCTTAAAATTTAACCACCCTTTATTTAGTTCTTCTCTTATTTGCTAGTGTCAATAGTATAGTTTTTATCTCTTGCATAACTAGGAAGATGTTTATATTTCGGTTTGTTCTTAGCGATTTGTCTATTTATAACTATGTCGTCATGTACTTCGAATTTCTGTGTTGTTTTTGTTAAGCTTCTCAATTCTTTTAACTTTTTCCTGTTTATATTTTTCACACAAGCACGAAATATAGTTCCTGTCATAGTTTTTCATTAAAAAATCAATTGGTCATTTACTTGTTGTTGAGTGTATTGTGTTGTTATAAATAGTAAATATCTGACAAAGTTTTTCATCAATACCCTCATTTTCATGCGAATTTTTTATTTCTAGTGTTCTTAGATGTTCGTTCAAAGTCCCATGTACTATTTCGATATAGGCGTTTCCTGTTTTCTGATAAGCTGCCGTTTTGTGTACTTCAATTTCGTTTTCTTTTAAAAATAATTCTACAGCATTATGCAATATGCATCTTTCATTATCAAATATTAATTTTCTCATTTTCCCCAAAAACTGTATTCTTTCCTTAAGTGCTTTTAAAATTGAAATCCATGTTCTATCATTAAGTTTGTGGAATGTAGCATATTTTGTGAATTTATCAATTGTAGTGAGATACATAACATTTCTATAAGGGAACCAAATATCTATGTGTACAATGTCGTTAAACTGAGTTGGAGTCTCGCTTACATGATACGGGATTTTTATTGGTTGCCTATCATGTTTTGCTAATTTGCAAACATCGCAATTGTTAATAAATTTCGTAATAGCTTTAAATAAATTTGGGTAAAAATATTTTTCTTTTAGCTCTAAGTATACTTCGTTGATTCCTCTGTGATTGTTTCTCAAGTGTTCGCTTTTAATAATTGTAAAAATCTAATTTTTATCTGATATATCTTTTAGCTTAATGTTTGCCCGATACATTCGTAAATTCTTATTTTGAAACTGTTTCACATAAATGTCTTGAAATATTAAAAACAAATCGTCATTCTCACAATAGATGCACATTAACCCTTTTTCAATTTTCAAAGCAGTAGAGATCCTTCCTTAAAGGTTATAAAGTTTTGACATTTTTTGTTCACAATTTTAGTGAAAAATTTTTATTTGTCTCCTATTTGTAAATAAATTTGATTTTTAAAAATATTTATGCATTTCTCGGTTATTTGGATGTAACCAATGCTGTCATTGGGTGCACTATGTATCGTAGCGTTTGTAGATACAACCTCTACGTCCATACTACAATTATCATCATCGTCATTATTTCCAACATTTAAAATGTCTGTTCGTTCAATGCTGAAATTTCATCTCGTTTGTTTATTGTCATTTTGAGCAATTAGCCTACTTAACCCATCTGCAATACAGGCTTGCTTGCCTTTAATATAAGAAATATCAAAGTCATATTCGTTTAGATGGGTTTTCCATCTTTGAAGTTTCATGTTGGGTTCTTTAATTCCATTAAGCCACACTAATGGATTGTGATCATTGCTTATTGTAAATTCCCGTCCGTATAAGTAAACTCTAAGATGTTTGACTGACCAAACTATTGCAAGTAGCTCTTTTTCGATCGGAGCATAACGTCGTTCATGGTCGTTTAAAGTACGCGATATATAACAAATAGGGTGACCATTTTGGCTAAATACCGCCCCGATTGCGTAACTCTAGATGCGTCCGTTTTAAGTGTGAAAGGCTTAGTAAAATCCGGACTTTTAAGAATGGGGTCACTAGTTAACAATGTTTTTAATTTATTGAATGCAGAAATGTCCTCTTTGTCATTCAAATCAATTTTCGAATTTTTCTTCAAGTATTTTATAATTGGATACGGACCTTGGCGTAATCCTTCACGAGCTTTCGGTAAAATCCAGTTATACCAAGAAATTGCTTTATTTCTTTAGTATTTTTAGGTGGTAACATTCTTTTAATGGCTTTTAATTTAGGCTTTTAATTTAGACCATCTCTTGTTGAAAAGGCCGTTTTTGCTCTATCCTGAGGGTCGACCTCGATCTGGTGAAAACCCTTCGCCAAATCTAAGGTGGTAAAATAATTACATTTCCCTAATTTATCGAATAAGTCCTCGATATTCGGCATAGGAAAACGGTCTTCAGTCGTTTGTTCGTTAAGCTTGCGGTAGTCTATCACTATCCGTCACTTTTGAAGAGCAATTTTCGTTGCTCTTTTTTTTCACTACCCACAATGGGGAATTGTATGGGCTATTACTTTTAACGATAAGTTTTTGTTGCAACATTTCCTTTATTTGCCTATCAACTCCGTCACGGTGCACTTCAGGGTATCGGTAAAGTTTGCTATAAATTGGAGTATCGCTTTTAATGACTATTTTATGTTTAATGTCATTTGTACATGTCAAATTGTCCCCATCTTTATAAATTACATCCTCGTAAGCTGACAAAACTTCTTTAAGTTCTGCTAGATCTTTTCCTACTAACTGATTTGAAATAGTATTTGAAATATCATTAGTGCTTTCTTCGTTACACGATATTTCCAAAATTTCATCAGTATGCAATCTTTCTTCATAATATTCATGTTCATTTAAATAAATGGGTATTATTGCATTATTTGTTTTTAAGCATGTTTTTGTAATCAATAATGGCATTAAGTTCTAATAAAATATTATTACCTATCAATCCATCGAATTTGTAATGGAAATCATATTCCAAGATATTAACGAAAAGATCCTGTTTATTGAACTCTGTGAATAATAGAATCTTATATTGAATATTAGTATTATTCCGTTAAGTACTTCTTAAACTTCTCGTGGTTGAGAAAACACGCCATTTCGGGTTACATAATCGTGGTTTTATTATACTGTACTCTGCTCCAGTATCCAAAATAAATTTTAATATTTCC
Organism: Coremacera marginata; assembly: GCA_914767935.1. Lineage (NCBI taxonomy): Eukaryota > Metazoa > Arthropoda > Insecta > Diptera > Sciomyzidae > Coremacera > Coremacera marginata. The sequence continues at coordinate 99,249,456 of OU612044.1, forward strand.
GAATGTGTTTTTATAACTATATAGGGTAATCGTTTCGTTGGGGAACCGAAAATTTTGTTCGTTGGTGGAAATGTCCATTTCTTCAAATGCTCGACCATTGTCATAAGTACTAAAGTCGTTGTTTCTATTTTTTGTGTGATTTCTAAACTGACCACTGTTATTGTTTTGATTTCAGAACGGACCGCTGTTATTGTTTCTTAACTGACCGCTGCTGCTATTTCTAAACTGTCCGCTATAATTACTTTGATTTTGCCTTAATTGAGCACTGTTATAGTTATTGTTTCTAAACTGACTGCTGTCATTAATTTGGTTTTGTTTTAATTGTCCACTACCATTGATGGGGTTGTTTTTAAATTGAACAGTACTGTTGTGATTATTATTGTTATTATTATAGTTTGATTGTTGATTATTAGGTGTGTTTTTCCCGAAAATTTTATTATTTACCCCTCTATTTGTAAAGAATTGATGCCTTGCCTCTAAAATGATTCTAAAGGCATTATCTTATGATTTGGGATCTCTTGCGAAGATCACTGCCTTTGTTGGCTCTGGTAAATTTTGCCGGAAGATAATATACAGAGCAATTCTATTTATTTCTTAAATTGTATATGCCGTGTCTTCGTGTATCAGTATCCGATTTATGAGTCTGTTTATCACATTATTTATTCTTTGAAAATAATTTGGTGCATGCAAGAATGCGCCAAATCAGCGCCTTTGCTTCTATGAGCGGATTTCGATTAGAGTCATGAGTGGGCGTTTTATTAGGAATGATGAGAAGATAATGACTGGGTGTGAGTTTGGTTACGCTGGAAACGTTTGGTACGTTTGGAACGTAACTATATATATATAAAAGTAAAATAAACTTACACTTACATTTTCCCGCAATGCATCGGGCTTGCTGCAATCGATATATTGAGGATTTTAAGTTTGGTTTGGTTTTTTTTTTATTTTGCTTATTTTTTAATACATACATGAGCTTAGAATAATTAATGCAACTATTTCAAAATATTAAAGAAAAGAAGTAATTTTATCTGTAAACTATAGCAATTATTCTTATTTCTACACTTTTATATTGTAACTAAGTTTGATTTATAGTTGTATCTTCTTTTAATGCACGTTAGATTACTATGGCAATTATTTTTTCCTTAATGCAGATTTTAATGTAAGATTTAAACTTAAGATTTTATCACTAATTTTAAATAGCGAGATTCGGCTTACTGCACCTCGATTTAAACACGTGTATTCAGAGATAGGTTTGTTTGAAGACTAGTTCATAAACGGTAATTAAATTTCTTCGACTTCTTGGCGATCGGGTTTCTTTCGGGAGTTTTTTCCTTAGTTACCACCATGGCAGAATTATAAGGTAGGGCCGATTCGCTTAGTGCCCTCACGCGTCAACGAAGAGTGGATAATAAAAAGGTTGGTTAGTTGTCAAAACGACGAAATTCGTAGAAATTGCAAATGAAGAAAATATTTTATGTTTCCAAGTTGCAAACAGTGCGGTCGCGTGTGTAAAATTTGTGAATATTTGAGTGAAAATATTATTAAAACAGTGTAATAACAACTATAAAATGTGAAAGATGTCTTAAATTGGCAGAAAAAACCTGTAAAAATGTTAACCTAAAATCGACTGCGAAACATGAACATAAAGAAACTCGAGATGAACAGCTGATTTTGACATCTAGCCCGCTTTATTCTGCTTTCTACTTCATTCCTCTCCGAGTCGGCCCTACCTTATAATTCTGCCATGGGTTACCATGAGCAGGGTAGCAATGGTAATAAAATTATGTTCGTCATGAAGGCGAATACGTAGTCCCTCTTTTACGATTAAAGCCTTTTCTAAGAATCTTTTTCGGCTTATTTTCTTTATGTATTTCAATTTCAGCGAATTTTCTCTCTTTGTTACATAGGTTAACTAACTATGTAAGATTAACGTTAATAATTTATGAAAAATTGTAATATAACTATGCCATTTATTAAAATTAAACCAAGATTTAGCAAATTGAAATCTGAGAAAATTTTAATGGCGTTCCTTAGACAACCGTCTGCATATATGTTTCAAGAGGAAAAGAAAGATGAAATATTCTGTGATTTTTGTTAATGAATTCTCTTAAAATAAATAAACAATTAATTTTATTCATTCGTTAACAAATCAAACGGATAATTATTTTAGTTCGCTAACAATTTCAGAAGTGGTATTAGCAGTGTGAGTGTGAGCAGTAAAAACGCTGTAAAATGAGCGATTTTCGAAATTTACGGTTGGAAGTTCTTTGGAAAAAGTGTAAAAATGCTGGCCTCGCAACAACGGGTAAGAAAATTGTGTTTATTGAAAGGCTTGAAGCACATTACGATGAATCTAACAACGGAAACGGAATACCGCTGCAAGAGTCTTTGCTAGAACGTCTAAATATCATCGAAAATGCAGTTGCGCGTATTTAGCTAATCTGTAAAAAGAAAATATATCATATTATATATATATAATATATTATATTCAACTTAAAATTTGCCTTAAAAAGCGCTGCAACAGCTTTAAGTCACACGTCGCTGAATTAACCGAAAACTTTTCCAACTTAAAAGCAGCACCAACTATATCTTAATTTCAGACGATTTAATTTAATGTTTCCAAGAAAACATCATTGATTTCAAAGGTAGCATGAAAATCATCACTGTCTGAAATTAAGATCTTAACAGTCTTAAAATTATCTACGTGTCTTGAAATGATACAAAATTTCCATTTGAAAAATTAATGTTTTATTAATTTAAAGCTTATTATTAATTAATTCAAAAATCAATAAGTCAAACCAAAAATCTTAACAAAAAATAATTTTTGTGTAGTTTATGTTGTAATGCATTTGTTTTTTGTTTTTTTTTTAATATCTGTTTTTAATAATAAAATACTTTTTCAGGTTTGTTATCAATAAAATCTCACAAAATTTTTGTACTTTAGACAAATAAAAATTATTTGGTTACTGAGCGAAACAGAATACAATTTTACTTAACCAATTATTTGACTGTTTTTTTAAAAAAATAATGTAATTACTAATGATAATGATAGGTAATCATTATTTAAGAGCTGCACAGAAAAAAAAATCGGTATGTTTTACAATCGAACACAATTTTATCATTTTCAAAGTGTATTTTTTCATATACAATTTTTGAATTTTTTAAATTAATTAAAAACTTAAATTAATTTAAATTATCCAATGCAATATTTACCATGCAGGTCCACTTAAAAGATCAAACGGTTGTGTCGAAATTTTAGTAGCAATAGATTCTGTTCCAAAATGTAGCATTTTTGCAGTTTGCCACTTTGAAAAACCCAAACTCCTCAAAAATTTTTCAAATTTAAATAAAATTCCTCAAAACAATTTTTGTAATGTTATTTTAATTAAATAAAATTTAAAGATACGTATTCGTTTTTAAAATTTAGTTGTAGGCATAAACGCTGCAGTATGTAATCAACCAAACAAGCAACCTAAGTTGGTTTGAACTGGAGAAAGGGGCCGAGGTGGACCCTGGTATTTAACAGCTAGCATTCAGCCCGTGGGGAGGTTCTTGCCCCCTTTTCAACCAGAACACCGATTGGTACTCTTTTACAGAGTCCTCGAGTGGCAGTTAAACAAAACTAACAAAACTATAAGAATGGACCAATAAAAAAAAAAATACTACCAAAACTCACTCATAAAACTCTTCAATTGGCTAAACAACCTGGACACTATCATGCGGTGTACTTATACCCTCCCTCCATGATTCGCAGGGTGATTATTTACGAATCCCATCTCACATATTATCTTTCACCCTATCCTACCACCATAAAATTTAGAGGTTTACCAATGCATAATTAGAAGTGTATATAGATTTTTAATTATTTTAATATTCCATCTTTTATTAAAAATATTCGGGTATTATATTATAAAAACAAAATTATTAGGAATAATAATTAGTATTAAAAGATAAAATTCAGTTTCATTTATATTCAATAATTTCTATTCTAAATTTATAGACATAAGTAATTATTATTTACTCTGAAATTAACTCAACTTTTACTTAAACAAGATATAAGAAACTAAAATTATCAAATCTTATCGGACATTACTGGCTGCCATTTAACAACTATCAAGATATGGCCCACTGTGCCTCTTTATTACTTCAGTAATAATAAAAACAAACTAAAGAATGGAAAACATGATAGTAACCGCAAGAATATAGTGTCAGAGAAGAAAAAAAAAAAATACAACAATGAATGAAAAAAAAATTTTCTGTTACAAGCTACGCTTAGCGTAACTTCATTGAGTATTAAATGAAAGTCTCCACTTTCTCGCTACTCTTACAACAAGTGCGAAAAAGAGCGAAGAAGAGCGCGACACGACGATTACCGTGCGTAAAACTACTCGTTGATATTAAAGAATGTTTTTTTTTTTTTTTTTGTATGTTAATTTAATTCATTGATATCTAATTTTTAGAGAAAGAAAAAAAATAAATAATAAAATTATCTTACATTTTTTTTTTTCACAGAAATTTTTAACCCGATAAAGGAACTTGGGTATAAGTATAGAGAAAAAAATAGCAATAAATATAATATTAGGTGGAGCACTTACTTGTGATACAGGAACATGATGCAAGGCCTTACACGATGTTGCTGCTGCAGTTAGCTGGAGAAAAAGTTTAGTAAATTAGCTCCGTAAGTTTTACTGCTAATTCGTTTGTCGAGTTTTATAAACAAATATTTTCTTGTTAGTTAATTCGTTGGTTTTTTTTCTCTCTTTCTTCGGCACTAAAATTCTAGCATAGCTACCGTGTTTTTTTTTTTTTTCTTAAGTACAAGTTTACCGAACTTGACAAATGGAATTTAACACGATAGCTGTAGTTTAAGACAGAATTTACCCACTTATTACGATAGCGTTTTCTTTTAACTTTTATCAAGCAATTATCGAAATTTAAATTATTTTCAGGCTTTTAACAGTAACACTCTTAGGCAACTAGCAACATTTTTCGATCGCGATCCCTACACACGCGGTTGACAACAACTAACTGATCGACCGGTTTTTATGTTTTTTAAGTTGTGGAACGAAGTCGTGAAGTGCACTTTGAAGGGTTTGTTGGCTGCGTCAAACTGATGTCGTGAGCGGCGATCTTTTTATATGCCTTGCAATAGGTAGATTACAAATCGGGCAGCAACAAAACTTGAAGAAGGCTCTCACTTCGGAAATACTACGCTTGGGTGGGATTTGCTTGAGCAACTTTCGTTGACAGAAATTCTATTAATAGAAACTGTCATCTTTATTTTAATGACCACATGTCAAATTGGCAATAAGAATAACTTACTTGGTGATAAGTTCACGGGGCAAACTTTTGCATAAACTTCTTTTTTGAAGTTTTAAAGGGAACAATTTCCTCTGGTGAGTAGGTTTCGCCTTTATGTTGCGGATGAAGACTTTAGGATAATTTTAGATTAAATTTAGATTTTGTTTTAAGACAAGAATTACCTTGATGTCTATCCTGGACAAAGTTTAGATGGAAAAGGAAGTGCTTGTATAAAAAAATGCCAGAAGTAGAACTTTTACGAAGTTGGCAAGATTGTTTTGTTCGAAAAGCGGTATTTGGTAAACTTCGAACAAACATTATACAAACAGACTTACTATCAAAGTTAAAGACATTGCCAGGTTGCACGACATTGTAAACGGTCGACCAGCCGAATTTTTGATAGGGAATACGTTAGGCTTTATGTAGATATAAGCAAAACCAACAACAATACTCATTAAAATTACTTCAAATCAGGTCTTGAAATTGTTTTCATTTCTAAAACAAAAAACTATTGTTATCCTATATAATTCGATTAAACCGCAGTAAAAAAGACTTCAATATATAATTTGCCCAGATACCGCACGTTACAAGTATTGCATTTTTTTCAATCGTTTTTTTATTTAAGCCGTTAACGCCTACAAGGACACAGTTTTCGGTTGAAATTTTCAGCAGAAATATTTAAACGCAAAGAACGAAAATATTTTAGAAAATAACTATTCTTACTATTTTCGTATGTGCTCAACAGGATGCAATAGTTAAATAATCTCGAAAATTTTGTTTTCCAATTGTTGATTGACAATTAAAAAAGAAAAATACAGCTTGTTTGGCGATTTTTTTTTTCAATAAAATTTTACAGTGGGAAAGAATTTGGTTTTTACAGTTGGAAACATAATAAAAGATGGACGGCATTTAAATTTTCCAAAAGTCGATTTTTTTTTACTACGATTTGTCTCTCAAAATAGTGGCTCAAAAAGTAAGACTTAACATTTTTTTTCATGGTGACCTTAGAAAAATTTAAAAAATGTAGAGACATTTTTCTCATGAGATAAAAAATTTTATTATGGAGTGATTAAGTAAATTATGAAAGAAAAATAGTAGTATAAAAATAGTATAAATAGCATAATAGTATAAAAATTCAGGGTTGCAGTGGAAAAAAATTAGAACTTGCAAGTGTTCCTTTTTGGGCCTTCATTATGAGAGAAAAAAATCGACGTCAAAATATTAGAAAAATTAAAACACTCCCACCACATTGAATTGTGTTTCCGATACTAAGAAAAAATGTTGAAAACTGTTCATCACCGAAAAACTTGAAATTTTTTCGATTTTCGAAATCAAATTTTCTATTCAACTATTGCATCGTGTAAAACACCTTCAAAAAGAGTAAGAATAAGTATTTTCTAAAATAGTTTCAGGACTTGTTATTTTTCTGCTCAAAGTTTCAAACAAAAAGTTTGAGTTTGTCGTTTTGGGCGTTAACGAGTAAAATAAATGAAATAGCTACTGACAATTGTCCTCAAAATTTCCTCAATATAAAATTTCTCAAAAATTACTCACAGCCACTGTAAATTCCACACGTTTTGAGGAATTCCTCACAAAGTGCATTTTTGTTCCTATTCAAAGCAAAACGCCTGAGGATTTAATTATGGCATTGCAAAATCTATTCAAAAAAGCCAGCAAAAATTTAAGCGGATAGAGCAAGAGCATTCACATCACCAATATTTCAAAACTTTTTGGATATGGAAGGTATAAAAATGCATCTTATTGCAACAGGCATGCCTAGAGGTAACGGGCAAGTAAAAAGAGTGATGCGAACTCTTTTCAATCTTATGAGAAGTGTTTTAACAAGTGAAAAAGAAAGCAAATGGACTTCGGTACTTCCTAAAATTGAAGCTGTTTTAAATAAAACTAACTCACTTATGTTTGGATTTAAAAGCCGTCTTCCATCAGAGGAAAATTTGTTAAATAAGCTGCCTGCTAGCTACACAATCAAAAGTTTGTGGAATTATGATATCGAATACTAATGAAAATCTTAAAAAAAAAAAACAGAAAAACAACGAGAACTTTTTGATAGAAAAAGATAAGTTTCTATACAATATAAAGATGGAAACATTGTTGTTGATCAAGATAGACAAAAAGCTGGATCATGAAAGTTAAGGACCAAACTTTTGAGACCTTATAAAACTTTGAAACGTTTACCTAATAACCGGTATATGATAACCGGTATCATAGAACAAATAAAAGAGCAAAAGTAACCAAAATAGCAGTGCATTTTTGCACTGCTTTGCAACATGAGCAATTGAGATTGAGATTTACCCGGAAAATGGTAAATTTAAATTTAAAGACCTTAAATGGTCGGGACCTTAAGTGGTCGTGACCTTATATGGTCAGGACCTTAAACGGTCGGGAGCTTAAACGGTCGGGTCCTTAAATGGTCGGGACCTTAAATGGTTGGGTCCTTTAATAAAAATGACCTTTAATGGTCGGGACTCTTAATAGTAATTATTTTAAATATTCTGGACTTTAGTACAGTTGTTAATGTGTGACTCTTTTTATTTTCTTTTCTTTTTTTTTTTAATTTCAGAGAAGTGCTTCTGCATCTCCGAATATTTTAACACCAACTGCGATTCTGCATTAGTAACAGGATTACAGTGCTATGATGTGATTGGATTGAAACCCTTAACTCTTTAACTTGCTTTAATATTATGAAGTTTTCATTTTTAAATTTTATTTTCGTGTTAATACTTTGATATTAAAATATTTTTATTAAAAATTCATTTTAATTGTTAAAAATTTAACAATTTAACAATAACACTATCTATGAAAAATTAATTGTGGCATTTTTTAATTTCTATTTAGTTTTTAGCAATTCTTAAAAAAATTAATTTTTAAGAATTACATTTGAGAGCTTTATGCCAAGTAATTCATAAAGCAACAGGTTGCCACAACAACAATGTTTTTTTACAGAACAACCACCAGCAGATTAGACAGCTGTTTCGTTGGTCGCTACACCAACTCATCATTAATCTTCTGTGGCTCATGCAGTCCATTAACTTTGAAAATCTTATAAGCACATCTTCTGCTAAAACCAAAGCGGAATTGCAGTTCTGTGCTTTCCAATTTAAAAATCAATGTTTTCTACTTAGCACAAAGCAAAGGTTCGAAAAAATTGACTACATTAATTCTGCAAAGGCTTGTTGTAGCGCTCTTTGTTTACTTCTTTTCACGATTCCATTCTTTGGCACCAACAAATCGTTGGCATTAAACCATAGAAGGCGTGAGAATTTGTCCACCATCTGTTGCCCACATTTCCGCATTTGCCGGTTTTTATATCTCTTTTGGTTAAGAAATGATTAAAAACAACTATGCTTTCAGTACTAAAAATACTCTGAAAAAAACAGCTATACGCCAACTTACTTATAACTGTTTTTGATCGCAGGCGAAACAGTTGCGTGTACTTTGATTTTTATGAAAAAAATTGTAAAACAATTACATATGAGTACATACCACAGGTAATATACTACATAGTTGCTACTTTTCCATTTATTCACGTGCAATTGGAATTTGATCATTAACAAAGGTAAAGTGTTCAGATAAAAAATACCCCTATATGAAAAGATATTTCTGTTTTGTTGTCTTATTACACAGTGCTACCGCTAAAATTTTTCTAAAATAATTCCAAAAAATTATGATTGAATCAGATGGTCGGACCTCTGGATTGCGTGGGTGTTCCGAGATCCAGCCTTTTTTAAATTTGAAAGTTGCGATCACCTTTTTACCTATTACAATGTCAATTGGAAAAGATCGGGGAGCAAGCAAGGTGAACCAGCTCAAACAACATCAAAAGCTGATATTCATCCAAAGAAAGTTATGTTATCAGTTTTGTGGGATTACAAAGGAATTGTCCACTTTGAACTTTTACCATCTAACCGAACGACCAATTCAGATGTCTACATTGAACAACTAACAAAATTGAACAATGCAGTTGAAGAAAAGCGGCCCGAATTGACAAATCGAAAAGGTGTTGTATTCCACCATGACAATGTAAGGCAATCGTATGGCTTGGTTGGGATGTTTTGCCATATCCACCACATAGTCCTGACCTTGCACCATCTGATTACTTTTTATTTCGATCTTTGCAAAACTCCTTGAATGGTAAAAATTTCAATAATAATGATGATGTCAAATCGTACCTGGTTAAGTTTTTTGCTGATAAAAACCAGAAGTTTTATAAACGTGGAATTATGATGCTGCCTGAAAGATTGCAAAAGGTCATTGCTCAAAATGGGCAGTACATTACAGAATAAAGTTATTTCGTTCCATGAAAAAATTGTCTTTTATTTTCTAAAAAAACCCACAATTACTTAGTTGCCAACCAATATTTATGTAAATTTTTTCATATATAAATGCTCTCTTTTGACCTCGTGTCGTAATGTTACTGTAGCTTCTAATGTGTTCAAGCTACTAAACTTGTGGACAGTTCAAGTGTTATTATTGTTGAAGTAACCTTTGTATGTTGTTTTTAAAGCGACATTTATTTTTCAAAGATATTTTCTTAATGAAATGAATATATTTTAGGGCGGAGTAATTTGTTCGGAGCAAAATTTTCGAAGAAAAAGTATGGCAGATTTGATTTCTACGCTAAATTCTAAGCAAAAATGCTCAAAAACCATATCTCAAAAATTACGTTTGTTCCCCCAATTTATAAAAAAAGGCAGTATATTACGATTTTTTTGATCGAAGCCAATTCTTCATTTACAAAATTTTGTGTATTTATTATGAGTATAAAGGGTTTCAGCGTAAAAAAAGCACTTTGTTGTTTTTTTTTTTTTAAAAGTAAATTTATTCAAACCTTTTGTACAGTATTGAGTATACCTTTAACAATATTCTGTAATTTTTTCATGCGGAAATATTAAAAAACAAAAGATATAGTGAGGTGTTCACTATATCTCAGTCGGAAATTATCTTAAATCAAAAACCATTAAAATTTAGTCAAAGTACCATCAAATTAACCTCCCCCGCCCCCCCCCCCCCCCCTAAGGTTGATTATTATTTTATAAGATTAAATAATAATTTAATCATAGATTAAATAATAATCTATGATTATTATTTTTTCATACCCAAATTTTTGGTGGCCATCTAAACTGTTATTTTCCACGAAAAATCCAGCCATTTTGTGGGTGGGGAACCTCCTAATGTAAAAAAAAAATGTTTTAATTAAACGTTGGGTCGAGGTATTTTATGTACAGAAAATGTGTACCAAGTTTGAAATTAATCGATCAAGTTCTTTTTAAATGGCAGTGAACACGGACTTTGAAAAGTAGTTTTGAGAAAAACGCGTTTAAAAGTTTATGAGCTCATGAATCCACGTTCGAGGTACATTTTCTTAAAAATTCATATCTCCGCTAGTTTTACTCGAATCAACATAAAATTTGGACACAATATTCTTGAGATGTGCATTCATATAAAAAAATAAAAATAAATGGTAAACAGAACAGTTAAAACACCTTACCCCCTCCTTAAATGAAGATTCTTCAATCATTCGTACACAGCACTGTAAGCAACATTGCAGAAAAAAGAGTTGAGAAGCTTAACTTTGGATGACCATACAGACCAATCCTTGAGATCATATTACATGCAAAGGGTGTTTTTCACATGTTGGATATATCCAGATAACAAAACCTAGCAAAAATAAGTAAGACCGTACACTTCGGAATATCCCTGAATACGATGGTTATGTCAAAATTCTCCCAAAGTGCGACGTGTTGTTGAAAAGAACAGAGAAGGCATTATGCCTGTGACGGCTGAAAGTAGGGAAATAATCCCTCGTCTGCACCGCATACATGATTTTTTATTTTCTTAATTTTTGAAAAGTTTTTTCTGAGATCTATATAAGGTCCGTGTCATATTTATAAGGTCACAAGATATTTTTAAAAATATGAAGTGCTTGAATATTATTTTGCACTACTGTTTTACTAAAATGTTCTCTGCGAGTGTTCAAATAAAACAGAGTACAAATGTATATTTTTTAGCTAACGGTATTCCTGTTATCTTAATAAACAATAAAGGTACTTGTTTTATACTTATAAGGTCAAAATTAACTTTTTATTTCTACATAATTTTTTTAAACATAAACGAAAACAAAAATATCATAAAATCAACCAATGAAGTTGCCGTCCTTCAACAAAACATCATTCATCCTTTTTTCCATGCTGCCAATAAGATTAGTAATAATTCCAGGCTCGATTTTACGCCATTCCGCTTGTATTGCACGAATTAGCTCTGGAATCGTCATAAATTGGCGGTTATTTGCGTAAACCCTTTGCGATAAGATGCCCCATAAATTTTCAATAGGATTCAAGTCTGGTGAGCAGGCAGGCCATTCCAAAACTTGAACTCCTTTTGCGGTAAACCAACTTTTTGTCTCACGGCTAACATGAATTCTTGCGTTATCCTGCTGAAATATCCAGTCTTCTGAATCCTGTTCGTTTAAGAATGGCACTAAAGACTTCTCTAAAACTTCAATATAATTTGAACTCTTCATTCGTGAAGAAACGATCTGCATTTCCAAACATCCTTCAGCAGAGAACGCGGCCCATGTCATCACATTACCACCACCAAAGTTCCTTTTTGTGAACATTAAAGGCTGTTGTCGGATATCATGATAATATCCTCGAGAGCCATCAGGGCCATCTAAGTTCCACTTTTTCTCGTCTGAGAACACGACCTTAAGATAAAAGATTTCAAATTCATTTCAGTTTTTAAAATTGATGCTTTTACTTACCCGATTCCAATTTGTATTGAAATTATTCCTAGCAAATTTTACCCTAGCCTCTTTATGTTTGGCAGTCAATTTCGTCGTTATCTTTTTAGTGGTGTATTGAATGTAACCCGTGCGTTTTAAGGTTCTCCAAACTGTAGAACGCGATATTTTATTGTCTACCATAGCCCTAAGCTGATTAAGAGAGATAGATTCATTGGAAGATGCTCGGGCAATTCTTCTTTGTGCGGCTTGGTCTAGCTTCCTTTTTCTTCCAGATCGTTTTTGTGTGCCGTAAGAATCTGGAGATTTCAAATAATTTTGGACAACACACAAACTTCTCTTAATTTTACGCGATATCTCTCTTAACCCATAGTTTTCTGCATGAAGTGCATTGATGTAACCTTTTTCTTGCTCGCTCAGTGTTTTTCCACGTGGCATTGTGCCGAATTTTATTCAATTTAAAAAAGAAAAATTCAAAATTAAATCTAAACTATCACGTTGTTATCAATATCGCGTATTTATTGCAACTGATCTTATATATATGAAACAAGTGCGTTTATTGTTTATTAAGATAACGGGAATACCGTTAGCTTATAAATACATAAGTGTACTTTGTTTTATTTGAACACTCTCAGAGAACATTTTAGTAAAACAGTAGTGCAAAAAAATATTCAAACACTTCATATTTTTAAAAATATCATGTGACCTTATAAATATGACACGGACCTTATTAACGATGGAAGGTATTTTAGAGTAGACGTGCACAAATAATTTTTATTTGAATATATTGCCATTAAGATAGGTAAAACTAAGCAAATGTAAAAACCCTTTTTCCCAATGGGACAATGAAAAAGCAACAACAAAATACATAGCGGCACAGCTCTATTAAACATCGATGTTGTAGCATACATAAGCAAGAATAGAATGCGAGAGTCGCAGATTCTTCAAAAATGTTGTGCATAGTGCTGTCATATTTACAGTTAAAACTGTAAAATATATTTTTTTAGACAAGGGCCCAGGTTTTAAAATTACTTCCTAGTGCAAAATAAAGTTTTTAAAAATTTCAGATTTGAAAGAATGCATTAATTAAAATTATTCAAATTGCATTAATTTAAAGTTCTGAATCAGTGTTGAAAAAAATTACGAAAATTAATTAATTTTAATTTTAATTTTATTACAAGCTTATGTGATATAAATGTTCCATATTCAATACTATGTTTTCTGCTTAGTAAAATATTACCAGGTCATTTAATAAGTCCTTGATTACTTAGGATAAGGAAAAATGGAATAGGATAAGTAAAAAAAAACAAAACTTTGATAAAACTCGATTATATTATTCACCATAGTTGCCTTCGAGAGCGATACAACGAGTATAGCGATTTTCCGACTTTTCGATACCACTTTTTTAGTACGATTTCTCTTTCTCGTCAAGATAGGCCTCAGTTTCAGCGATTACTTCATCATTGGACTTGAATTTCTTTCCAGCAAGCATTCTCTTGAGATCTGAAAACAGGAAAAAGTCGCTGGGGGCTAAATCTGGAGAATACGGTGGATGGGTAAGGAATTCGAAGCCCAATTCATTCAATTTTCCCATCGTTTTCATCAATTTGTGACACGGTGCATTGTCTTGGTGAAACAACACTTTTTTTCTTTTGCAAATGTGGCCGTTTCTTGACGATTTCAGCCTTTAATCGATCGAAAAATTCACAGTAATAGTCTCTGTTGATGAGAAAGCCAATGAATATTATTCCTTTCGCATCCCAAAATATAGACGCCATCACCTTACAAGCCGACTGTTGGGTCTTTGCTCGCTTTGGATTCGGTTCGTCGACTACTGTCCACTCAGCTGACTGTCTTTTGGATTCTGGTGTATAACAGTGAAGCCATGTTTCATCCATTGTCACATATCGACGATAAAATTCGATTTTATTGCGGTTTAATAGCGCCAAACACTCCTCTAAAGCATCAATTCGTTGTTGTTTTTGATCGACTGTAAGCTCACGCGGCACCCACTTTGCACAGAGCTTTCGCATACCCAAATGTTCGTGTAAAATGGTAAAAACACTACCATCTGATATCTTTACAATGTCAGCTAGCTCGTGTTCCTTCAATTCACGATTGTTCATAATCAATTTGTGGATTTTTTTTTATTTTTTGTGGAATAACAGTCTGATTTGGGCGGCCCCTGCGCTCTGCATCATTTGTGCTGATACGACCACGTTTAAATTCAGCAATTCACTTTTCTACCATTTGTCTCGATGGAGCAGAGTCCTGATAATGTTTATCAACCCATTGTTTGGTTTCCACTGTATTTTTTTTTTTAACAAAAGCAATGCTTTATCAAAACTCGAAATTCACTTATATCCATTATTTTTTTTAATAGCAATAGTTGCACACAAAATGCTATAACTCACGCTATAATCAATTGTCAGATTGTTGGCAAATTTTTATACGTATCATTTGAAGGTTGGCACTAAATAAAAATCATATGGAAAAAATCTAGTAACGCCATCTATGTGTCACCCTATGGACTTTTTGAACGTACAGTTATTTAAACTGTGTATTCTATTTCATTTTAATTTAAATAAAATGTTTTTGTTACGTATTTATGAGTAATAAAACTGTTTAAACCCGCGTTTGGATTTATTTTAGTTTGGTTATAGACCCAAGCACATAAACTTGGACTATGGTTTTAAGTTTGTTGTCACAAACAGCACTTGAACTGTTTGTGGAGCTGGAAAGTTTTGATTATAAGAAACACTCGGTTTGATTGTAAAACACGTACTCTCCCTTTATTAAAGTCTTTTCGCCCTTTTATAGGCGAAAATCAATACAATATACAGTAAATATTAACAAATAAAATCGATGAAATATGTAAAAATACATAAACAAAATTGACTTAAAATATAAGTGCATATTTCTGTATGCACAAAAAACAACCTTGGCCATGAGTTGAGTCGTCAGCATATTTGACGAGCATACGAAAATAAGCAAAACAAAAGAGTCATATTTCTATGCTCTGGTTGAACTGTTTTTTGTTCTTGCTTTATTACGTTGAGTTTACTCGCGTTCAAGACCAAGGTAGTTTTTTCGATGGAAATGTACTGATTCAAAACCTTGAAATGCACGATTCTCTGACCATGAAAATTGACTCTTCATAGCCAGGAAAACGTGCGAGTTCAGTGGCCCTGAACCCGTACATTCTCCCCCTGGTGAGATCTAAAGTTATAAAGATCTCACTTAGTTGAATTATGTCACGGTGACCACAAACTCTGATGTTGTTGATCTCTGGCGTGGTAATGGTTGCGGACATCGTGTTTCTGTCAACTGGAGTTGGTGGTTTTTTGATTTCTCCTTCCAAATAATATAATTTGTGATTATAATGGACAAAACCAATGCTGTATATCCAATTGCTGAATAATGGTAGTTGAATTTCTGAAATTGTGCTGGTAGATCAAGATATTTTTGGTGCGCTAATAAGCTCTGGAGTTCGGTTAGGTTTTGCAGCTGCGTATAGTATTGCTCAGTTTTCTTGCTAAGAGCATTAGGTTCCTTGGGTTTTATGACATCTATCAAATTACCTAGGCTGGTGTACGATACTTGTCGACTGCTGAAATATGTTTTTTGACCTTGTATTGTGATAGAGTTTTGCTTAATAACACACTGGGGCTTCAGAGATAGTATGCCGGATCCCTTCAAAGTGAGTTGTTCACTTTGGCCTTCACATACAGAAGTTATTCGTGTGGGAGCGCTTACCGCATACATCCATTGGTTGTTGTTTGTCATTTGAATCCATGTTGAATTTGTCTTTAAGAGTTCTACGTTGCACTCTGGTTGGGTGTCGTTGTTGAACAGCTGTATTTCACAGGAACATATTTCAGAACCCTTGTTGTATTTTGCCTGTATATTGGTACATACGTATGATTCTGATTTTACGAGAATACAGGTATTCAGCTGGGATTTACTAATGGGGAGATATTGATCTCTATGTGCGTTAACGGCAATAATGTCATCGCAGGGCTTGATTGCAGTTAAGCTGTTGTTGACCATAGTGGGCACTGGAAACATTTTGTAGAGTTCGAATGTTTCTTGATCGCACAGAGGTATTGAAATTTTAAAAATGACGTGGCTTTCTGTTAATTGTCCTTCCACAGTCATGAGTTTATAGAGTTGTATGCGCTCCTCATGATCGACAGGTAGTCGCAGTGTTGGTGTCAAATAGTTCCGAATTGTTACCAATTCCTCTTGTAATTGGTTTGGTGTAAGTAACATTGGACTGATTTTTCCGTGGTGGGTATCTGTTAGAACGTCTATGATGGATGTCTGGATCCGTTGCAGATTTGCTGCTGTGACTGTAAGTTGTAAGGCTAACGAAATGAAGATATGGAACATTTTGAATTGATAGCCCATGTCTTCAAGATCGTGCACTTGTGACTAAATCTCGTTAACCCTTGTGTCGATGTTGTCGAATTTCTTTTTAATCTCCGATTGATCTTGTTTGATGATGTTAATGGTTGCATCAAGAATCGAGGTTTGATTTTTGAGTAAGATTTGAAGATGTCCTTCATTTTCTTTGACCTTTCCGATAGTATTGACCATTTCCTCAGCATATTCGGAATCTAAAACTCCAAATAATGAATTAGCGATATTTCCTACGATGTTTAAAGCACCTCTTTTATTTCTGTTGACTTTGAATCCATTGGTGTCTGCAGTGTTAAGTGCACTTCTTATAGATCGGTTTATGGTAAGAAGATTATTGTCCTGTTTGAGTACGTTTTCAAGATTGTCAAAAGTTTGTACAATGGATGTGCATACACTTTTTTGAGAGTGTACGAGTTTCGGTTCTTGATAAAGGTGCCGCAAGGCTGCTGTTCCATTCGGGAAAACTCAGTTTCTTTCCAATAAGGGTTTAAATCATAATACACAATAAGTTGCCATTGTGTTCTAGAGGTTTTCATTGATGCAATTCCCTCGAAGTGGATGCCTAGGTTGGAGTCAAATTCATAGTTCTTGACTTCGGTTGCCAATATAAGAGGTAGCATGATTACCGCAATTAATAATACCTATGCTAAGGTGGGTGATGATGATCTTCGTCTCTTACGTGCTACTTCAGTGTCGTTGTCGTCGTGATGACTAGGTGCCTTGTGATAGGTAGACCCAGTAGTAACAGGAACCTCTGCTTGGTTGTCTTCTATTGGTAGGGGAGCTAATCGATGGATTGGCCGTCTAAATATTCCTGAAGCTGTTTTGATATCCACTACACGTACAATGTCATCTTCCCTTATAAGTTTTCGTGATCCGTCCAAGTGGCCATTGAAGAACCGGGGAGTTGTCTTCCTTGATGATTACCACGGTACCTTCCCTAATGTTATTAGCCTGTTCCCTCCATTTGTGTCTATATTGAAGTTCGTTAAGATAGTCACGAGACCATCTTTGCCAAAAGTCGTGTTTGATTTGTGACACGGCTTTCCATCTGGTTCCTAAGGATGACTTCGTCTCCACTGCTCTTGCATCGACTTGTGCTGTAAGTGGTTCGCCGATCAAAAAATGTCCAGGAGTAAGTGCACTTAAATCATTAGGATCGTTTGACATGGGGCTGATTGGTCTCGAGTTTAGTATTGCCTCGATCTCCACTACAATGGTTTCGAGTTCTTCGTATGTGAGAGATGCCGATGCGACACTTTTTTTGCTGATTTTACGGCTGCTTCCCACAGTCCTCCAAAGTGAGGAGCCCTGGGAGGAATGAAGTGAAAATGTATTCCTTTTCTATTGCACGTGTTCATTATCTTTTCTTGCGCGTTGGCTGAATGAATTGCTGGTGATAATTCAGCAAGTTGGTTTTTTGCTGCAACAAAGTTGGTTGCGTTGTCACTGTAGAGGTTTTGACAGTGCCCCCTTCGAGCGATGAACCTTTTAAGGGCTCCGATAAATGCGTCAGTTGACAGGTCGCTTACAATTTCCAAATGAACTGCTTTTGTGGCGAAGCAGCAGAATATAGCCAAATATGCTTTTGTTGGTCTCTTCCCGCGTAGTTTGTAGTGCACCCAAAGTGGTCCACAATAATCTACACCAGCGTTGATAAATGGCCGTGCTGGCGTAACTCTCGTTGCTGGTAAGTTTCCCATGATTTGCTGTACCAGTTGTGGCCGCGTCCTGTAACATCGGACACAGTGGTGAACTATTGATCTTGCCATACTTGCTGCTTTCACAGGCCAAAACCGTTGTTTAGTATGCGCCACTAATGCGGTTGGACCACAATGCATGTGATCTTCGTGTATAGATTGCATTATTAACTTTGTTATCGGATCATTATACGGTAGAAACATTTGGTGTTTAGTTTCGTATGGTAATGTGGATGCATTTAGTCGGCCGCCGACTCTCAAAATGCCGTCGTCGTCTAAAAACGGCTTAAGGCTGTGTATTGCACTGTTTTTGTTCACACCATATTTCTTTAAAGCTAGCATTTCTGTACTAAAATCGGCCGTTTGCACAGTTCGAATAATCGCCTTCAGTGACTTATCCAATTCTAAAGGTGTTAGTACCCATGAGGCTTGGTGGGATGGCATTGTGCCTCGTGCACGCTCTCCAAAGCGAATCAAGTAGCCTACAACTTGCTGAAGTTTCTTAAATGAGTTACCATGATTGATTAAATAGATCATGTTTTCTGCGTCATTTCTGGCTGTAATTAAAGCCTTTGGTGTTTTTCTTTTGCCTTCTTCTGTTATTTTTGGACTATTATTGCAGAATGGTTGTGGCCAAATTGATTCGTTTCCATGTAGTAAAAATAGCCCATAAAACCATAGGTTGCATTGCATAAAGTTTCTTGGATGACAACCCCTTGACAACACATCTGCTGGATTTTGTTTCGAAGTTATGTGCCGCCATTGTTGTGCTATGGAACAGTCCTGAATTTTTGCTACACGATTTGCTACGAAAACTTCGTATGATGAGGCTTCCGCATTTATCCAAGATAATACAACCTCAGAATCAGTCCAAAAATATGTGGATTCGCTACAATCTTTAATGTCTAGTTGAATTCTTGTTGCAAGTTGCGCACCCAGTAGGGCTGCGCATAATTCCAATCGAGCAATTGTCTGATGCTGCTGATTTATGGGTGCGACTCTGGATTTGGCACACAGCAGTCTTGCAGCTACCCTACCGTCCTTATTGACTGAACGTAGGTATGCCACAGCCCCGTAAGCCTTCTCCGAAGCATCGGTAAAAATGTGCAACTGACTTGATTCTGGAAACTGATGATTAAATACGTGACGAGGAATTTGTTTTTCATTTAAATCTTGGAGCTGATCTCGAAATGATATCCATTTGCTGTGTAGTTCCACAGGCAGCGCCTCATCCCACGAAAGTTTTAGTTTCCATAGTTCTTGCATGAATATGTTAGCGTTGATGATAACTGGAGCCATTATTCCCAATGGATCAAATATTCTTGCCAACTCTGAACTCACACTTCTTTTTGTGACTCTTGTGTTGCTGCTAAAGATGGTTTTCGTCTTGATGCAAAATGTATCATCCTTCGGCAGCCATGTTAATCCTAGGGTCTTAACACTGTCACGTGATTCTTCGTCGAAATCGAGATTTATTTCTTGATGATCTGCTGGAATCCCTTGCAGCAATTGCGGATGGTTAGCACACCATTTTCGCAACTCAAATCCTGCGGTACTTAAAATTGTTGTCAGTTCCCTTTGAGCCGTGATGGCGGTGTTTAGACTATCACTTCCGAGTAAGCCATCGTCCACATAAAAATTGTTCTGCAACGCCGAGGCTCCCAGGGGGTATTTTGTGCGATTTTCTTTGGATAACTCTAACAAACATTTGATGGCAAGATATGGTGCTGCTTTGGTCCCGTAAGTCACTGTGTTTAGCTGATAATATTTAATCTCTTCTTCGGGATTTTTCCTCCATATGATAACTTGATGCATCCGATCATGGGGGTTGATTAAGATCTGCCTATACATTTTCTGAATATCTGTAGTGAAAACGTATCTTGGAATTCGAAAACGTAGTAAGACGGTAAACAAATCATTTTGGATGATCGGCCCTGTGTGCATTATGTCATTTAATGATAATCCTGATGATGTCTTCGCGGAAGCGTCAAAAACTACCCGTAACTTGGTACTGCTACTATCAGGTTTGCTAATACAATGGTGTGGAATAACGTAATGTGGTCTGCGCCAAATGCCTGTGCTTGATACTTCAGTCATGTGTCCCAAACTCTTATATTCTTCCATAAAGTTAGTGTAAGAAATCTTCAGTTCAGGGTTTTTTCCTAGCCGCCTTTCTATTGCCAAGAAACGATTAAAAGCCATTTGTTTTGAATCTCCTAATGCTGCTGGATTATCCGTGAAGGGAATTTTTACCACAAATCGTCCATCGGAGTTTCTTCGAGTGTTATGAGAAAAATGCAATTCACATCGTTTTTCTGTAGCTGTGAATTGGGATTTGTGGTTTTCAACTTTTTCCAATTTCCAGAACCTTTCGATTAGTGCACTTGTATCTTCATCAGCTTCACTAAAAATGCCACATGTACCAGAAGTAACTTTGGTTTCTTCTACCTTGCCAGACACTACCCATCCAAATATAGTATTTTGTAAACTTGGGAGATTGTTGCTTAATTTGATTTGACCAGTTGATAGTACTTGTAAGAAAAATTCTGCACCGAGCAGCACATCTATGTTGCTAGGCTGAAAGAATGTTGGATCAGCGAGTGGTATATTGAGTGGAATATTCCATGGCGACACATCTATAAATTTTGACGGCTGAGCGCTTACAATTTTTGGCAACACAAGCGCTTCCAGCCGTGCTTCGAATCCATTTATTGTGGACCGCATTGTTACGCTTATTCGTGATTTACAATCCTTCTTGTTGGCTCCAATCCCTTCTATACTGAATGAAGCGTGTTTTTGTTGGAGTCACAGCTTCTTAACAAGTCTCTCTGTAACAAGATTTACTTGAGAGCCAGAATCCAACACTGCTATGCATTTAAGCTCTCGACCACTGTTTGTTATTAGTTGTATACAAACAGTGCTGAGCATAACGTATTTGTTGCAGCTAGCCTCATCTGCTGCGGATAAGCTGACTGGAATGGATCCCGTCTTGTTAGATGACGATGTGGGCGCATTTTCTGTCTTTAATAACATTGATCCTTGATTGTTGGATGTTGATAGTGATGAACTGGTTGGCTTTGTTGACATAGCCTTTTGCTGCTTGCATGATGATGATGAACGGACTGGCCTTGTTGACATAGGTTGTAGGATGTTTGATGAATACGACGGAGTCCTCATGTCATCTTGGTTGTCGAGATGAAGTAACGTGTTGTGTGTTTTGTTACATCTTGTGCATTTTCTCGATTCGCAGTTGTTTGCAAAATGTCCCTCTTTTAAACAATTTACGCATCGCTTGTTGGTTTTTACTATCTGAAGCCGCTCTGCTGGCTTCATGAGTAAAAAGGTCTTGCAGACAAATAATGGATGAGTTCCAGACTTGCATACATTGCACTCATATTGAGAGTATTGATTTGTCGAAATTGCTGACACACATGATCTTGCTGAACCTTGTCTGTCCTTGTGATTTACTGCTTCTAGTGATTGGAATTGGGCTTCCAAAAAGGTCAAAAAATCCTTAATTGTTGGCAACTCCTTTGGATTTTTTAGGAATTGCTCATACCTGATGTGTGTTGATCTATCAAGCTTCTTTACAAGTAAGTGGAGAAGCAGTAGATCCCAGGACGAAGTTGTTATTCCGAGGCCTTCCAGTGACATCAGGCACTCCTGCGTAGTGTCATGTAAATTTTTTATAGAAACAACCGATGAGGCGTTGAATTCTTGCCCCAACATCCTTTGTATTAGCGTGGAGCACAGTACTCTTTTGTTGTTATATCTTTCTCGTAACATACCCCAAGCCAAGTCGTAATTATCTTGGGTGAGTGACAGATGCCTGATTAATTTTTCAGCTTCCCCTGATAGGTTTGTTTTGAGATACCACATTTTGTGGATTTTCGGCAATGCTTGTTGGTCCACTATTTGAGAAAAAAGTTCGTAAAATTGTTGCCACTTGAGGATATCCCCATCAAATTGTGGAATGGTGACTCTTGGTAGTCTTAGTGGCTCTTCATTTGCAACGTTTTCTGGTCGTGGTACGTCAGCTGGGCGTGCAAATTGTATCCGACTGCATATACTCGAGTTTCGCATGCCACATATTGTTCATAATTGTAGCCAATTTCGCTTGGTTGGTCAGTTTTCACACAAGCTGTAATTTAAAGTTTCTATTTCCAACCAAAGTCTGTTTATTTGTTGAAGATTCGCCTCATGACATCTTGACTGGTCATCTGGATACTTCGCCAAGCCATCCAATAAACGGTTGAGTGAATTCAGCAAGGCTTGTTGTCGCCTGATCATCTTGGTAAGGTTTGTTGCTGCCGATGAATCGAATGATGGACGACTGTGAGGAGCAGCGGCTGAATCAGATCGTTGCTCTGTTGCTGAGGTGGAAAAGCCTACTTCTTTCAGTGTAGAATCCTTGCTTAATGTTTCTAAGCGATGGACTTCTTCTTGAAAAATATTGATATAGCTGGTTGCTAAATTGTTGATTTTCTCATAGTATCCTGTGGTGAAATAGTCATGCTCCATGGGCTGATTAGTAAGTGTTCGAAGCTCACTGTCGTGTTCTTCAAACTCTTCCCAATATTTTGTGAGACGCTGCAGTCGCTCATTGAAATAACTTGTGGTCGTTTTCCTTTGTGGTGAATCCTTCTTGAAGTTTTTGATCAGATTTTGTATTTCTTCTCCAACTCCCTTTTGCACTTCCAAGGTCTGTTGGAAAGTAGCCATTTTTGAAGAAACCCAGAAGGAGTTTGTTTATTTGTTGAATAGAAGACAGGAGATTGATTACAGTTGATTTGGTGGCGTGTGAGTCCACCCGGGGGCGCCAATGTTTAAACCCGCGTTTGGATTTATTTTAGTTTGGTTATAGACCCAAGCACATAAACTTGGACTATGGTTTTAAGTTTGTTGTCACAAACAGCACTTGAACTGTTTGTGGAGCTGGAAAGTTTTGATTATAAGAAACACTCGGTTTGATTGTAAAACACGTACTCTCCCTTTATTAAAGTCTTTTCGCCCTTTTATAGGCGAAAATCAATACAATATACAGTAAATATTAACAAATAAAATCGATGAAATATGTAAAAATACATAAACAAAATTGACTTAAAATATAAGTGCATATTTCTGTATGCACAAAAAACAACCTTGGCCATGAGTTGAGTCGTCAGCATATTTGACGAGCATACGAAAATAAGCAAAACAAAAGAGTCATATTTCTATGCTCTGGTTGAACTGTTTTTTGTTCTTGCTTTATTACGTTGAGTTTACTCGCGTTCAAGACCAAGGTAGTTTTTTCGATGGAAATGTACTGATTCAAAACCTTGAAATGCACGATTCTCTGACCATGAAAATTGACTCTTCATAGCCAGGAAAACGTGCGAGTTCAGTGGCCCTGAACCCGTACATTCTCCCCCTGGTGAGATCTAAAGTTATAAAGATCTCACTTAGTTGAATTATGTCACGGTGACCACAAACTCTGATGTTGTTGATCTCTGGCGTGGTAATGGTTGCGGACATCGTGTTTCTGTCAACTGGAGTTGGTGGTTTTTTGATTTCTCCTTCCAAATAATATAATTTGTGATTATAATGGACAAAACCAATGCTGTATATCCAATTGCTGAATAATGGTAGTTGAATTTCTGAAATTGTGCTGGTAGATCAAGATATTTTTGGTGCGCTAATAAGCTCTGGAGTTCGGTTAGGTTTTGCAGCTGCGTATAGTATTGCTCAGTTTTCTTGCTAAGAGCATTAGGTTCCTTGGGTTTTATGACATCTATCAAATTACCTAGGCTGGTGTACGATACTTGTCGACTGCTGAAATATGTTTTTTGACCTTGTATTGTGATAGAGTTTTGCTTAATAACACACTGGGGCTTCAGAGATAGTATGCCGGATCCCTTCAAAGTGAGTTGTTCACTTTGGCCTTCACATACAGAAGTTATTCGTGTGGGAGCGCTTACCGCATACATCCATTGGTTGTTGTTTGTCATTTGAATCCATGTTGAATTTGTCTTTAAGAGTTCTACGTTGCACTCTGGTTGGGTGTCGTTGTTGAACAGCTGTATTTCACAGGAACATATTTCAGAACCCTTGTTGTATTTTGCCTGTATATTGGTACATACGTATGATTCTGATTTTACGAGAATACAGGTATTCAGCTGGGATTTACTAATGGGGAGATATTGATCTCTATGTGCGTTAACGGCAATAATGTCATCGCAGGGCTTGATTGCAGTTAAGCTGTTGTTGACCATAGTGGGCACTGGAAACATTTTGTAGAGTTCGAATGTTTCTTGATCGCACAGAGGTATTGAAATTTTAAAAATGACGTGGCTTTCTGTTAATTGTCCTTCCACAGTCATGAGTTTATAGAGTTGTATGCGCTCCTCATGATCGACAGGTAGTCGCAGTGTTGGTGTCAAATAGTTCCGAATTGTTACCAATTCCTCTTGTAATTGGTTTGGTGTAAGTAACATTGGACTGATTTTTCCGTGGTGGGTATCTGTTAGAACGTCTATGATGGATGTCTGGATCCGTTGCAGATTTGCTGCTGTGACTGTAAGTTGTAAGGCTAACGAAATGAAGATATGGAACATTTTGAATTGATAGCCCATGTCTTCAAGATCGTGCACTTGTGACTAAATCTCGTTAACCCTTGTGTCGATGTTGTCGAATTTCTTTTTAATCTCCGATTGATCTTGTTTGATGATGTTAATGGTTGCATCAAGAATCGAGGTTTGATTTTTGAGTAAGATTTGAAGATGTCCTTCATTTTCTTTGACCTTTCCGATAGTATTGACCATTTCCTCAGCATATTCGGAATCTAAAACTCCAAATAATGAATTAGCGATATTTCCTACGATGTTTAAAGCACCTCTTTTATTTCTGTTGACTTTGAATCCATTGGTGTCTGCAGTGTTAAGTGCACTTCTTATAGATCGGTTTATGGTAAGAAGATTATTGTCCTGTTTGAGTACGTTTTCAAGATTGTCAAAAGTTTGTACAATGGATGTGCATACACTTTTTTGAGAGTGTACGAGTTTCGGTTCTTGATAAAGGTGCCGCAAGGCTGCTGTTCCATTCGTGAAAAACTCAGTTTCTTTCCAATAAGGGTTTAAATCATAATACACAATAAGTTGCCATTGTGTTCTAGAGGTTTTCATTGATGCAATTCCCTCGAAGTGGATGCCTAGGTTGGAGTCAAATTCATAGTTCTTGACTTCGGTTGCCAATATAAGAGGTAGCATGATTACCGCAATTAATAATACCTATGCTAAGGTGGGTGATGATGATCTTCGTCTCTTACGTGCTACTTCAGTGTCGTTGTCGTCGTGATGACTAGGTGCCTTGTGATAGGTAGACCCAGTAGTAACAGGAACCTCTGCTTGGTTGTCTTCTATTGGTAGGGGAGCTAATCGATGGATTGGCCGTCTAAATATTCCTGAAGCTGTTTTGATATCCACTACACGTACAATGTCATCTTCCCTTATAAGTTTTCGTGATCCGTCCAAGTGGCCATTGAAGAACCGGGGAGTTGTCTTCCTTGATGATTACCACGGTACCTTCCCTAATGTTATTAGCCTGTTCCCTCCATTTGTGTCTATATTGAAGTTCGTTAAGATAGTCACGAGACCATCTTTGCCAAAAGTCGTGTTTGATTTGTGACACGGCTTTCCATCTGGTTCCTAAGGATGACTTCGTCTCCACTGCTCTTGCATCGACTTGTGCTGTAAGTGGTTCGCCGATCAAAAAATGTCCAGGAGTAAGTGCACTTAAATCATTAGGATCGTTTGACATGGGGCTGATTGGTCTCGAGTTTAGTATTGCCTCGATCTCCACTACAATGGTTTCGAGTTCTTCGTATGTGAGAGATGCCGATGCGACACTTTTTTTGCTGATTTTACGGCTGCTTCCCACAGTCCTCCAAAGTGAGGAGCCCTGGGAGGAATGAAGTGAAAATGTATTCCTTTTCTATTGCACGTGTTCATTATCTTTTCTTGCGCGTTGGCTGAATGAATTGCTGGTGATAATTCAGCAAGTTGGTTTTTTGCTGCAACAAAGTTGGTTGCGTTGTCACTGTAGAGGTTTTGACAGTGCCCCCTTCGAGCGATGAACCTTTTAAGGGCTCCGATAAATGCGTCAGTTGACAGGTCGCTTACAATTTCCAAATGAACTGCTTTTGTGGCGAAGCAGCAGAATATAGCCAAATATGCTTTTGTTGGTCTCTTCCCGCGTAGTTTGTAGTGCACCCAAAGTGGTCCACAATAATCTACACCAGCGTTGATAAATGGCCGTGCTGGCGTAACTCTCGTTGCTGGTAAGTTTCCCATGATTTGCTGTACCAGTTGTGGCCGCGTCCTGTAACATCGGACACAGTGGTGAACTATTGATCTTGCCATACTTGCTGCTTTCACAGGCCAAAACCGTTGTTTAGTATGCGCCACTAATGCGGTTGGACCACAATGCATGTGATCTTCGTGTATAGATTGCATTATTAACTTTGTTATCGGATCATTATACGGTAGAAACATTTGGTGTTTAGTTTCGTATGGTAATGTGGATGCATTTAGTCGGCCGCCGACTCTCAAAATGCCGTCGTCGTCTAAAAACGGCTTAAGGCTGTGTATTGCACTGTTTTTGTTCACACCATATTTCTTTAAAGCTAGCATTTCTGTACTAAAATCGGCCGTTTGCACAGTTCGAATAATCGCCTTCAGTGACTTATCCAATTCTAAAGGTGTTAGTACCCATGAGGCTTGGTGGGATGGCATTGTGCCTCGTGCACGCTCTCCAAAGCGAATCAAGTAGCCTACAACTTGCTGAAGTTTCTTAAATGAGTTACCATGATTGATTAAATAGATCATGTTTTCTGCGTCATTTCTGGCTGTAATTAAAGCCTTTGGTGCTTTTCTTTTGCCTTCTTCTGTTATTTTTGGACTATTATTGCAGAATGGTTGTGGCCAAATTGATTCGTTTCCATGTAGTAAAAATAGCCCATAAAACCATAGGTTGCATTGCATAAAGTTTCTTGGATGACAACCCCTTGACAACACATCTGCTGGATTTTGTTTCGAAGTTATGTGCCGCCATTGTTGTGCTATGGAACAGTCCTGAATTTTTGCTACACGATTTGCTACGAAAACTTCGTATGATGAGGCTTCCGCATTTATCCAAGATAATACAACCTCAGAATCAGTCCAAAAATATGTGGATTCGCTACAATCTTTAATGTCTAGTTGAATTCTTGTTGCAAGTTGCGCACCCAGTAGGGCTGCGCATAATTCCAATCGAGCAATTGTCTGATGCTGCTGATTTATGGGTGCGACTCTGGATTTGGCACACAGCAGTCTTGCAGCTACCCTACCGTCCTTATTGACTGAACGTAGGTAT
The DNA here is from genome assembly GCA_914767935.1 of Coremacera marginata. Lineage (NCBI taxonomy): Eukaryota > Metazoa > Arthropoda > Insecta > Diptera > Sciomyzidae > Coremacera > Coremacera marginata. The sequence goes on from OU612044.1 coordinate 99,277,026, forward strand.
GCCACAGCCCCGTAAGCCTTCTCCGAAGCATCGGTAAAAATGTGCAACTGACTTGATTCTGGAAACTGATGATTAAATACGTGACGAGGAATTTGTTTTTCATTTAAATCTTGGAGCTGATCTCGAAATGATATCCATTTGCTGTGTAGTTCCACAGGCAGCGCCTCATCCCACGAAAGTTTTAGTTTCCATAGTTCTTGCATGAATATGTTAGCGTTGATGATAACTGGAGCCATTATTCCCAATGGATCAAATATTCTTGCCAACTCTGAACTCACACTTCTTTTTGTGACTCTTGTGTTGCTGCTAAAGATGGTTTTCGTCTTGATGCAAAATGTATCATCCTTCGGCAGCCATGTTAATCCTAGGGTCTTAACACTGTCACGTGATTCTTCGTCGAAATCGAGATTTATTTCTTGATGATCTGCTGGAATCCCTTGCAGCAATTGCGGATGGTTAGCACACCATTTTCGCAACTCAAATCCTGCGGTACTTAAAATTGTTGTCAGTTCCCTTTGAGCCGTGATGGCGGTGTTTAGACTATCACTTCCGAGTAAGCCATCGTCCACATAAAAATTGTTCTGCAACGCCGAGGCTCCCAGGGGGTATTTTGTGCGATTTTCTTTGGATAACTCTAACAAACATTTGATGGCAAGATATGGTGCTGCTTTGGTCCCGTAAGTCACTGTGTTTAGCTGATAATATTTAATCTCTTCTTCGGGATTTTTCCTCCATATGATAACTTGATGCATCCGATCATGGGGGTTGATTAAGATCTGCCTATACATTTTCTGAATATCTGTAGTGAAAACGTATCTTGGAATTCGAAAACGTAGTAAGACGGTAAACAAATCATTTTGGATGATCGGCCCCGTGTGCATTATGTCATTTAATGATAATCCTGATGATGTCTTCGCGGAAGCGTCAAAAACTACCCGTAACTTGGTACTGCTACTATCAGGTTTGCTAATACAATGGTGTGGAATAACGTAATGTGGTCTGCGCCAAATGCCTGTGCTTGATACTTCAGTCATGTGTCCCAAACTCTTATATTCTTCCATAAAGTTAGTGTAAGAAATCTTCAGTTCAGGGTTTTTTCCTAGCCGCCTTTCTATTGCCAAGAAACGATTAAAAGCCATTTGTTTTGAATCTCCTAATGCTGCTGGATTATCCGTGAAGGGAATTTTTACCACAAATCGTCCATCGGAGTTTCTTCGAGTGTTATGAGAAAAATGCAATTCACATCGTTTTTCTGTAGCTGTGAATTGGGATTTGTGGTTTTCAACTTTTTCCAATTTCCAGAACCTTTCGATTAGTGCACTTGTATCTTCATCAGCTTCACTAAAAATGCCACATGTACCAGAAGTAACTTTGGTTTCTTCTACCTTGCCAGACACTACCCATCCAAATATAGTATTTTGTAAACTTGGGAGATTGTTGCTTAATTTGATTTGACCAGTTGATAGTACTTGTAAGAAAAATTCTGCACCGAGCAGCACATCTATGTTGCTAGGCTGAAAGAATGTTGGATCAGCGAGTGGTATATTGAGTGGAATATTCCATGGCGACACATCTATAAATTTTGACGGCTGAGCGCTTACAATTTTTGGCAACACAAGCGCTTCCAGCCGTGCTTCGAATCCATTTATTGTGGACCGCATTGTTACGCTTATTCGTGATTTACAATCCTTCTTGTTGGCTCCAATCCCTTCTATACTGAATGAAGCGTGTTTTTGTTGGAGTCACAGCTTCTTAACAAGTCTCTCTGTAACAAGATTTACTTGAGAGCCAGAATCCAACACTGCTATGCATTTAAGCTCTCGACCACTGTTTGTTATTAGTTGTATACAAACAGTGCTGAGCATAACGTATTTGTTGCAGCTAGCCTCATCTGCTGCGGATAAGCTGACTGGAATGGATCCCGTCTTGTTAGATGACGATGTGGGCGCATTTTCTGTCTTTAATAACATTGATCCTTGATTGTTGGATGTTGATAGTGATGAACTGGTTGGCTTTGTTGACATAGCCTTTTGCTGCTTGCATGATGATGATGAACGGACTGGCCTTGTTGACATAGGTTGTAGGATGTTTGATGAATACGACGGAGTCCTCATGTCATCTTGGTTGTCGAGATGAAGTAACGTGTTGTGTGTTTTGTTACATCTTGTGCATTTTCTCGATTCGCAGTTGTTTGCAAAATGTCCCTCTTTTAAACAATTTACGCATCGCTTGTTGGTTTTTACTATCTGAAGCCGCTCTGCTGGCTTCATGAGTAAAAAGGTCTTGCAGACAAATAATGGATGAGTTCCAGACTTGCATACATTGCACTCATATTGAGAGTATTGATTTGTCGAAATTGCTGACACACATGATCTTGCTGAACCTTGTCTGTCCTTGTGATTTACTGCTTCTAGTGATTGGAATTGGGCTTCCAAAAAGGTCAAAAAATCCTTAATTGTTGGCAACTCCTTTGGATTTTTTAGGAATTGCTCATACCTGATGTGTGTTGATCTATCAAGCTTCTTTACAAGTAAGTGGAGAAGCAGTAGATCCCAGGACGAAGTTGTTATTCCGAGGCCTTCCAGTGACATCAGGCACTCCTGCGTAGTGTCATGTAAATTTTTTATAGAAACAACCGATGAGGCGTTGAATTCTTGCCCCAACATCCTTTGTATTAGCGTGGAGCACAGTACTCTTTTGTTGTTATATCTTTCTCGTAACATACCCCAAGCCAAGTCGTAATTATCTTGGGTGAGTGACAGATGCCTGATTAATTTTTCAGCTTCCCCTGATAGGTTTGTTTTGAGATACCACATTTTGTGGATTTTCGGCAATGCTTGTTGGTCCACTATTTGAGAAAAAAGTTCGTAAAATTGTTGCCACTTGAGGATATCCCCATCAAATTGTGGAATGGTGACTCTTGGTAGTCTTAGTGGCTCTTCATTTGCAACGTTTTCTGGTCGTGGTACGTCAGCTGGGCGTGCAAATTGTATCCGACTAGCATATACTCGAGTTTCGCATGCCACATATTGTTCATAATTGTAGCCAATTTCGCTTGGTTGGTCAGTTTTCACACAAGCTGTAATTTAAAGTTTCTATTTCCAACCAAAGTCTGTTTATTTGTTGAAGATTCGCCTCATGACATCTTGACTGGTCATCTGGATACTTCGCCAAGCCATCCAATAAACGGTTGAGTGAATTCAGCAAGGCTTGTTGTCGCCTGATCATCTTGGTAAGGTTTGTTGCTGCCGATGAATCGAATGATGGACGACTGTGAGGAGCAGCGGCTGAATCAGATCGTTGCTCTGTTGCTGAGGTGGAAAAGCCTACTTCTTTCAGTGTAGAATCCTTGCTTAATGTTTCTAAGCGATGGACTTCTTCTTGAAAAATATTGATATAGCTGGTTGCTAAATTGTTGATTTTCTCATAGTATCCTGTGGTGAAATAGTCATGCTCCATGGGCTGATTAGTAAGTGTTCGAAGCTCACTGTCGTGTTCTTCAAACTCTTCCCAATATTTTGTGAGACGCTGCAGTCGCTCATTGAAATAACTTGTGGTCGTTTTCCTTTGTGGTGAATCCTTCTTGAAGTTTTTGATCAGATTTTGTATTTCTTCTCCAACTCCCTTTTGCACTTCCAAGGTCTGTTGGAAAGTAGCCATTTTTGAAGAAACCCAGAAGGAGTTTGTTTATTTGTTGAATAGAAGACAGGAGATTGATTACAGTTGATTTGGTGGCGTGTGAGTCCACCCGGGGGCGCCAATGTTTAAACCCGCGTTTGGATTTATTTTAGTTTGGTTATAGACCCAAGCACATAAACTTGGACTATGGTTTTAAGTTTGTTGTCACAAACAGCACTTGAACTGTTTGTGGAGCTGGAAAGTTTTGATTATAAGAAACACTCGGTTTGATTGTAAAACACGTACTCTCCCTTTATTAAAGTCTTTTCGCCCTTTTATAGGCGAAAATCAATACAATATACAGTAAATATTAACAAATAAAATCGATGAAATATGTAAAAATACATAAACAAAATTGACTTAAAATATAAGTGCATATTTCTGTATGCACAAAAAACAACCTTGGCCATGAGTTGAGTCGTCAGCATATTTGACGAGCATACGAAAATAAGCAAAACAAAAGAGTCATATTTCTATGCTCTGGTTGAACTGTTTTTTGTTCTTGCTTTATTACGTTGAGTTTACTCGCGTTCAAGACCAAGGTAGTTTTTTCGATGGAAATGTACTGATTCAAAACCTTGAAATGCACGATTCTCTGACCATGAAAATTGACTCTTCATAGCCAGGAAAACGTGCGAGTTCAGTGGCCCTGAACCCGTACATTCTCCCCCTGGTGAGATCTAAAGTTATAAAGATCTCACTTAGTTGAATTATGTCACGGTGACCACAAACTCTGATGTTGTTGATCTCTGGCGTGGTAATGGTTGCGGACATCGTGTTTCTGTCAACTGGAGTTGGTGGTTTTTTGATTTCTCCTTCCAAATAATATAATTTGTGATTATAATGGACAAAACCAATGCTGTATATCCAATTGCTGAATAATGGTAGTTGAATTTCTGAAATTGTGCTGGTAGATCAAGATATTTTTGGTGCGCTAATAAGCTCTGGAGTTCGGTTAGGTTTTGCAGCTGCGTATAGTATTGCTCAGTTTTCTTGCTAAGAGCATTAGGTTCCTTGGGTTTTATGACATCTATCAAATTACCTAGGCTGGTGTACGATACTTGTCGACTGCTGAAATATGTTTTTTGACCTTGTATTGTGATAGAGTTTTGCTTAATAACACACTGGGGCTTCAGAGATAGTATGCCGGATCCCTTCAAAGTGAGTTGTTCACTTTGGCCTTCACATACAGAAGTTATTCGTGTGGGAGCGCTTACCGCATACATCCATTGGTTGTTGTTTGTCATTTGAATCCATGTTGAATTTGTCTTTAAGAGTTCTACGTTGCACTCTGGTTGGGTGTCGTTGTTGAACAGCTGTATTTCACAGGAACATATTTCAGAACCCTTGTTGTATTTTGCCTGTATATTGGTACATACGTATGATTCTGATTTTACGAGAATACAGGTATTCAGCTGGGATTTACTAATGGGGAGATATTGATCTCTATGTGCGTTAACGGCAATAATGTCATCGCAGGGCTTGATTGCAGTTAAGCTGTTGTTGACCATAGTGGGCACTGGAAACATTTTGTAGAGTTCGAATGTTTCTTGATCGCACAGAGGTATTGAAATTTTAAAAATGACGTGGCTTTCTGTTAATTGTCCTTCCACAGTCATGAGTTTATAGAGTTGTATGCGCTCCTCATGATCGACAGGTAGTCGCAGTGTTGGTGTCAAATAGTTCCGAATTGTTACCAATTCCTCTTGTAATTGGTTTGGTGTAAGTAACATTGGACTGATTTTTCCGTGGTGGGTATCTGTTAGAACGTCTATGATGGATGTCTGGATCCGTTGCAGATTTGCTGCTGTGACTGTAAGTTGTAAGGCTAACGAAATGAAGATATGGAACATTTTGAATTGATAGCCCATGTCTTCAAGATCGTGCCCTTGTGACTAAATCTCGTTAACCCTTGTGTCGATGTTGTCGAATTTCTTTTTAATCTCCGATTGATCTTGTTTGATGATGTTAATGGTTGCATCAAGAATCGAGGTTTGATTTTTGAGTAAGATTTGAAGATGTCCTTCATTTTCTTTGACCTTTCCGATAGTATTGACCATTTCCTCAGCATATTCGGAATCTAAAACTCCAAATAATGAATTAGCGATATTTCCTACGATGTTTAAAGCACCTCTTTTATTTCTGTTGACTTTGAATCCATTGGTGTCTGCAGTGTTAAGTGCACTTCTTATAGATCGGTTTATGGTAAGAAGATTATTGTCCTGTTTGAGTACGTTTTCAAGATTGTCAAAAGTTTGTACAATGGATGTGCATACACTTTTTTGAGAGTGTACGAGTTTCGGTTCTTGATAAAGGTGCCGCAAGGCTGCTGTTCCATTCGTGAAAAACTCAGTTTCTTTCCAATAAGGGTTTAAATCATAATACACAATAAGTTGCCATTGTGTTCTAGAGGTTTTCATTGATGCAATTCCCTCGAAGTGGATGCCTAGGTTGGAGTCAAATTCATAGTTCTTGACTTCGGTTGCCAATATAAGAGGTAGCATGATTACCGCAATTAATAATACCTATGCTAAGGTGGGTGATGATGATCTTCGTCTCTTACGTGCTACTTCAGTGTCGTTGTCGTCGTGATGACTAGGTGCCTTGTGATAGGTAGACCCAGTAGTAACAGGAACCTCTGCTTGGTTGTCTTCTATTGGTAGGGGAGCTAATCGATGGATTGGCCGTCTAAATATTCCTGAAGCTGTTTTGATATCCACTACACGTACAATGTCATCTTCCCTTATAAGTTTTCGTGATCCGTCCAAGTGGCCATTGAAGAACCGGGGAGTTGTCTTCCTTGATGATTACCACGGTACCTTCCCTAATGTTATTAGCCTGTTCCCTCCATTTGTGTCTATATTGAAGTTCGTTAAGATAGTCACGAGACCATCTTTGCCAAAAGTCGTGTTTGATTTGTGACACGGCTTTCCATCTGGTTCCTAAGGATGACTTCGTCTCCACTGCTCTTGCATCGACTTGTGCTGTAAGTGGTTCGCCGATCAAAAAATGTCCAGGAGTAAGTGCACTTAAATCATTAGGATCGTTTGACATGGGGCTGATTGGTCTCGAGTTTAGTATTGCCTCGATCTCCACTACAATGGTTTCGAGTTCTTCGTATGTGAGAGATGCCGATGCGACACTTTTTTTGCTGATTTTACGGCTGCTTCCCACAGTCCTCCAAAGTGAGGAGCCCTGGGAGGAATGAAGTGAAAATGTATTCCTTTTCTATTGCACGTGTTCATTATCTTTTCTTGCGCGTTGGCTGAATGAATTGCTGGTGATAATTCAGCAAGTTGGTTTTTTGCTGCAACAAAGTTGGTTGCGTTGTCACTGTAGAGGTTTTGACAGTGCCCCCTTCGAGCGATGAACCTTTTAAGGGCTCCGATAAATGCGTCAGTTGACAGGTCGCTTACAATTTCCAAATGAACTGCTTTTGTGGCGAAGCAGCAGAATATAGCCAAATATGCTTTTGTTGGTCTCTTCCCGCGTAGTTTGTAGTGCACCCAAAGTGGTCCACAATAATCTACACCAGCGTTGATAAATGGCCGTGCTGGCGTAACTCTCGTTGCTGGTAAGTTTCCCATGATTTGCTGTACCAGTTGTGGCCGCGTCCTGTAACATCGGACACAGTGGTGAACTATTGATCTTGCCATACTTGCTGCTTTCACAGGCCAAAACCGTTGTTTAGTATGCGCCACTAATGCGGTTGGACCACAATGCATGTGATCTTCGTGTATAGATTGCATTATTAACTTTGTTATCGGATCATTATACGGTAGAAACATTTGGTGTTTAGTTTCGTATGGTAATGTGGATGCATTTAGTCGGCCGCCGACTCTCAAAATGCCGTCGTCGTCTAAAAACGGCTTAAGGCTGTGTATTGCACTGTTTTTGTTCACACCATATTTCTTTAAAGCTAGCATTTCTGTACTAAAATCGGCCGTTTGCACAGTTCGAATAATCGCCTTCAGTGACTTATCCAATTCTAAAGGTGTTAGTACCCATGAGGCTTGGTGGGATGGCATTGTGCCTCGTGCACGCTCTCCAAAGCGAATCAAGTAGCCTACAACTTGCTGAAGTTTCTTAAATGAGTTACCATGATTGATTAAATAGATCATGTTTTCTGCGTCATTTCTGGCTGTAATTAAAGCCTTTGGTGCTTTTCTTTTGCCTTCTTCTGTTATTTTTGGACTATTATTGCAGAATGGTTGTGGCCAAATTGATTCGTTTCCATGTAGTAAAAATAGCCCATAAAACCATAGGTTGCATTGCATAAAGTTTCTTGGATGACAACCCCTTGACAACACATCTGCTGGATTTTGTTTCGAAGTTATGTGCCGCCATTGTTGTGCTATGGAACAGTCCTGAATTTTTGCTACACGATTTGCTACGAAAACTTCGTATGATGAGGCTTCCGCATTTATCCAAGATAATACAACCTCAGAATCAGTCCAAAAATATGTGGATTCGCTACAATCTTTAATGTCTAGTTGAATTCTTGTTGCAAGTTGCGCACCCAGTAGGGCTGCGCATAATTCCAATCGAGCAATTGTCTGATGCTGCTGATTTATGGGTGCGACTCTGGATTTGGCACACAGCAGTCTTGCAGCTACCCTACCGTCCTTATTGACTGAACGTAGGTATGCCACAGCCCCGTAAGCCTTCTCCGAAGCATCGGTAAAAATGTGCAACTGACTTGATTCTGGAAACTGATGATTAAATACGTGACGAGGAATTTGTTTTTCATTTAAATCTTGGAGCTGATCTCGAAATGATATCCATTTGCTGTGTAGTTCCACAGGCAGCGCCTCATCCCACGAAAGTTTTAGTTTCCATAGTTCTTGCATGAATATGTTAGCGTTGATGATAACTGGAGCCATTATTCCCAATGGATCAAATATTCTTGCCAACTCTGAACTCACACTTCTTTTTGTGACTCTTGTGTTGCTGCTAAAGATGGTTTTCGTCTTGATGCAAAATGTATCATCCTTCGGCAGCCATGTTAATCCTAGGGTCTTAACACTGTCACGTGATTCTTCGTCGAAATCGAGATTTATTTCTTGATGATCTGCTGGAATCCCTTGCAGCAATTGCGGATGGTTAGCACACCATTTTCGCAACTCAAATCCTGCGGTACTTAAAATTGTTGTCAGTTCCCTTTGAGCCGTGATGGCGGTGTTTAGACTATCACTTCCGAGTAAGCCATCGTCCACATAAAAATTGTTCTGCAACGCCGAGGCTCCCAGGGGGTATTTTGTGCGATTTTCTTTGGATAACTCTAACAAACATTTGATGGCAAGATATGGTGCTGCTTTGGTCCCGTAAGTCACTGTGTTTAGCTGATAATATTTAATCTCTTCTTCGGGATTTTTCCTCCATATGATAACTTGATGCATCCGATCATGGGGGTTGATTAAGATCTGCCTATACATTTTCTGAATATCTGTAGTGAAAACGTATCTTGGAATTCGAAAACGTAGTAAGACGGTAAACAAATCATTTTGGATGATCGGCCCTGTGTGCATTATGTCATTTAATGATAATCCTGATGATGTCTTCGCGGAAGCGTCAAAAACTACCCGTAACTTGGTACTGCTACTATCAGGTTTGCTAATACAATGGTGTGGAATAACGTAATGTGGTCTGCGCCAAATGCCTGTGCTTGATACTTCAGTCATGTGTCCCAAACTCTTATATTCTTCCATAAAGTTAGTGTAAGAAATCTTCAGTTCAGGGTTTTTTCCTAGCCGCCTTTCTATTGCCAAGAAACGATTAAAAGCCATTTGTTTTGAATCTCCTAATGCTGCTGGATTATCCGTGAAGGGAATTTTTACCACAAATCGTCCATCGGAGTTTCTTCGAGTGTTATGAGAAAAATGCAATTCACATCGTTTTTCTGTAGCTGTGAATTGGGATTTGTGGTTTTCAACTTTTTCCAATTTCCAGAACCTTTCGATTAGTGCACTTGTATCTTCATCAGCTTCACTAAAAATGCCACATGTACCAGAAGTAACTTTGGTTTCTTCTACCTTGCCAGACACTACCCATCCAAATATAGTATTTTGTAAACTTGGGAGATTGTTGCTTAATTTGATTTGACCAGTTGATAGTACTTGTAAGAAAAATTCTGCACCGAGCAGCACATCTATGTTGCTAGGCTGAAAGAATGTTGGATCAGCGAGTGGTATATTGAGTGGAATATTCCATGGCGACACATCTATAAATTTTGACGGCTGAGCGCTTACAATTTTTGGCAACACAAGCGCTTCCAGCCGTGCTTCGAATCCATTTATTGTGGACCGCATTGTTACGCTTATTCGTGATTTACAATCCTTCTTGTTGGCTCCAATCCCTTCTATACTGAATGAAGCGTGTTTTTGTTGGAGTCACAGCTTCTTAACAAGTCTCTCTGTAACAAGATTTACTTGAGAGCCAGAATCCAACACTGCTATGCATTTAAGCTCTCGACCACTGTTTGTTATTAGTTGTATACAAACAGTGCTGAGCATAACGTATTTGTTGCAGCTAGCCTCATCTGCTGCGGATAAGCTGACTGGAATGGATCCCGTCTTGTTAGATGACGATGTGGGCGCATTTTCTGTCTTTAATAACATTGATCCTTGATTGTTGGATGTTGATAGTGATGAACTGGTTGGCTTTGTTGACATAGCCTTTTGCTGCTTGCATGATGATGATGAACGGACTGGCCTTGTTGACATAGGTTGTAGGATGTTTGATGAATACGACGGAGTCCTCATGTCATCTTGGTTGTCGAGATGAAGTAACGTGTTGTGTGTTTTGTTACATCTTGTGCATTTTCTCGATTCGCAGTTGTTTGCAAAATGTCCCTCTTTTAAACAATTTACGCATCGCTTGTTGGTTTTTACTATCTGAAGCCGCTCTGCTGGCTTCATGAGTAAAAAGGTCTTGCAGACAAATAATGGATGAGTTCCAGACTTGCATACATTGCACTCATATTGAGAGTATTGATTTGTCGAAATTGCTGACACACATGATCTTGCTGAACCTTGTCTGTCCTTGTGATTTACTGCTTCTAGTGATTGGAATTGGGCTTCCAAAAAGGTCAAAAAATCCTTAATTGTTGGCAACTCCTTTGGATTTTTTAGGAATTGCTCATACCTGATGTGTGTTGATCTATCAAGCTTCTTTACAAGTAAGTGGAGAAGCAGTAGATCCCAGGACGAAGTTGTTATTCCGAGGCCTTCCAGTGACATCAGGCACTCCTGCGTAGTGTCATGTAAATTTTTTATAGAAACAACCGATGAGGCGTTGAATTCTTGCCCCAACATCCTTTGTATTAGCGTGGAGCACAGTACTCTTTTGTTGTTATATCTTTCTCGTAACATACCCCAAGCCAAGTCGTAATTATCTTGGGTGAGTGACAGATGCCTGATTAATTTTTCAGCTTCCCCTGATAGGTTTGTTTTGAGATACCACATTTTGTGGATTTTCGGCAATGCTTGTTGGTCCACTATTTGAGAAAAAAGTTCGTAAAATTGTTGCCACTTGAGGATATCCCCATCAAATTGTGGAATGGTGACTCTTGGTAGTCTTAGTGGCTCTTCATTTGCAACGTTTTCTGGTCGTGGTACGTCAGCTGGGCGTGCAAATTGTATCCGACTAGCATATACTCGAGTTTCGCATGCCACATATTGTTCATAATTGTAGCCAATTTCGCTTGGTTGGTCAGTTTTCACACAAGCTGTAATTTAAAGTTTCTATTTCCAACCAAAGTCTGTTTATTTGTTGAAGATTCGCCTCATGACATCTTGACTGGTCATCTGGATACTTCGCCAAGCCATCCAATAAACGGTTGAGTGAATTCAGCAAGGCTTGTTGTCGCCTGATCATCTTGGTAAGGTTTGTTGCTGCCGATGAATCGAATGATGGACGACTGTGAGGAGCAGCGGCTGAATCAGATCGTTGCTCTGTTGCTGAGGTGGAAAAGCCTACTTCTTTCAGTGTAGAATCCTTGCTTAATGTTTCTAAGCGATGGACTTCTTCTTGAAAAATATTGATATAGCTGGTTGCTAAATTGTTGATTTTCTCATAGTATCCTGTGGTGAAATAGTCATGCTCCATGGGCTGATTAGTAAGTGTTCGAAGCTCACTGTCGTGTTCTTCAAACTCTTCCCAATATTTTGTGAGACGCTGCAGTCGCTCATTGAAATAACTTGTGGTCGTTTTCCTTTGTGGTGAATCCTTCTTGAAGTTTTTGATCAGATTTTGTATTTCTTCTCCAACTCCCTTTTGCACTTCCAAGGTCTGTTGGAAAGTAGCCATTTTTGAAGAAACCCAGAAGGAGTTTGTTTATTTGTTGAATAGAAGACAGGAGATTGATTACAGTTGATTTGGTGGCGTGTGAGTCCACCCGGGGGCGCCAATGTTTAAACCCGCGTTTGGATTTATTTTAGTTTGGTTATAGACCCAAGCACATAAACTTGGACTATGGTTTTAAGTTTGTTGTCACAAACAGCACTTGAACTGTTTGTGGAGCTGGAAAGTTTTGATTATAAGAAACACTCGGTTTGATTGTAAAACACGTACTCTCCCTTTATTAAAGTCTTTTCGCCCTTTTATAGGCGAAAATCAATACAATATACAGTAAATATTAACAAATAAAATCGATGAAATATGTAAAAATACATAAACAAAATTGACTTAAAATATAAGTGCATATTTCTGTATGCACAAAAAACAACCTTGGCCATGAGTTGAGTCGTCAGCATATTTGACGAGCATACGAAAATAAGCAAAACAAAAGAGTCATATTTCTATGCTCTGGTTGAACTGTTTTTTGTTCTTACTTTATTACGTTGAGTTTACTCGCGTTCAAGACCAAGGTAGTTTTTTCGATGGAAATGTACTGATTCAAAACCTTGAAATGCACGATGCTCTGACCATGAAAATTGACTCTTCATAGCCAGGAAAACGTGCGAGTTCAGTGGCCCTGAACCCGTACAAAAACTAAAAAACCTTTATATATAAAGTTTTTGAAATTACAGTTTTTGAAATTTGCCACCGCGTCAGAGTCAAAAAAAAATGTTAAACTGTTACTTGCTTCATATAACGCATGCAAAGACATTTATAATTGTTTATTTTGTTCAATACTTTTGTTCGGGCAATGGGTTGGTGCGTTCAGCAAAAAAACAAAAGAAAACCCGATTTTGATATAGCCGGTATACAGGTGACACTAGTATAAATAAATACAAAAAATTTTGTAAATGAAAAACTAGCTTCGATCCAAAAATGTTCAATATATTGATTTTTCTTTTAAGCATTGGGGGGTCAAACGTCATTTTTGACATATAGTTTGTTCAGCATTTTAGCTTAGAATTTAGCATATAGGCACATATGCTAATATAGGCACATATCAAAAATAAGAAATAGTATTTCTTAAGAATAAATCAAAACTTGTTTAAACCAAAAAAATAGTTAAGATAGTATGGACACAAAGATTTGCACAATAGGTAGGAGAGGGTAGGCGGCTGCTTGTATAGGGAATTTTAAAAGAAAATTTGTTTTATTAATGTAAATAGTATGGAAACAATTAATTTTTTTTCTTATGCTGAGGTATGCTCAGCCGCTCCAAGGGATCTTGCAACCCCTGGGCAATAGTTTTGTGAATCGCAGAATTTGTCACGGTTGGACTCGGAGGACAACTCTATCACTAAACCCGAAGGTCTCACAAAATCTATTTATTTTTTACATTTCTCAGTATTTTTTATTTTTTTTTTTTTTCTTCAATTAATTATTACAAATATTAGCGTAACAATAAGTTCCTACGGTTAACCATATACATTTACAGGCGGGTGTAGTGGCAAAGTGCACACGGCGGCTGAGGACCGATTTAATCAGGCGGCAGAGTGCCGATGGCAGAAGGCCTTACAATACGGGTACTTAAGATACGGTTGGAAGAAGCCGAAAAGTCGAAGCTTGAGTTTGGCCGAAGCCGAAAAGCCGGAGCTTGAGTTTAGCCGGAGCCGAAAAGCCGAAACTTAAATTTTCTTTGTTGGTGATTAAGTGGCTAGGTCTTGACACCAAGACTGCCTGTTTTATATTTTTCTCAAAATGATTTATATTTTTGGAATCACCAGAAAGCTGTTTACCTTCTAAACTTAGCTTTTGGTCAAAACAACTTCTTGACTGCCTTATGGTGACATTTTGCTTACTATTTGTTCATATTTACATATGAACAACATGCTAAGTACACGCATTCGCTGGTGGCGCAATGCAACGAGTGATCACACTCTTTGCTGCCATTGCTGGCTTTAAGCGCTAACGTCGCTTCTTGCGATCATTTGCCTTAAGCGTCATGCAACAGTCCTAGTGCCCAAATTGGGGACTGCATCGAATCCCCGCCGGGGCAAAAAAAAATATTTTTTTTTCTTCTTTTTCAATATTTCAAGCAATTTGATATATTTCGTTTTAATTTTTTTTATAAAAATTTATATTTTCATATCTTAGAGGCTTGTAACGAGTAACGATATGATCGTTACATGTTCAATATAGAACAGAGTAGATAAGTCATAAAACTCACCGTATCCGAAAACCTCTATATACAAATTTTCATGCAAATCGGATGGTTTCGAAAATAAATTATAAAAACAAAATGCCTGGAACCCAATTGCATCGCCACCTGCCTGGTTCAATTGCGTATCTGAACCATCTAGGGATCCACTTAAACACACACAAAAAATTTCATCAAAATCAGTGTAGCCGTAAAGGAACAGTTAAATAACATACACACGTACAAATTGTGAAACAACGCCCTCTAGTTTTCAATTCAGAGCAAAAGAGATAGCGCCAGAACCCTTGCCGTATACAAAAATCCGTTTACAAAAATGTTCATCTAAATCGGATGAGCGGTTTTGGAGTTTTTTACAAATTCTTAACACATTTGTACAACAGCACCTTCTGGTGTTCAAGATAGCGCAAAAAAATAAGTCCAAAACACTAACGTTATTACAAAATCTCTATATACCAATTTTTGTAAAAATCGGATAAACAGATTAGAAGTTTTTCGATGTTTTTTAAAATATTTGTACACAGCGCTCTCTGGTGCTCAAGATAGAAACATGGTAGATTAGTCATAAAACTCACTGTATCCGAAAACCTCTATATACAAATTTTCATGCAAATCGGTTGAATGGCTTAAGAGTTTTTCGAGGTTTTTAAAATATTTGTACTATAGCGCCCTCTGTTGCTCAAGACAGAACAGAGTAGATTAGTCATAAAAGCTCATCGTAACCGCAAACCTCTACATACAAAGTTTCATGTAAATCGGATGAGCGGACTTGGAGATAAACTATAAAATAAATGCCTGGAACCCGATCGCAGCGCCCCCAACCGGGTCCCACCTTCTTTATTGGATAAAAAGTAGCCTATAGTTGACCGGGGATATAAGGAACCTATGTCAAGTTTCATTTAAATCCATCCAGTGGTTTTCACGTGATGCTTTAGCAGACAGACAAAAAAAAATTTAAAAATGCGATTTTCGGACTCCTTTTAAAATGTCTTTTAAAATGTCCAACGCAAAAAGAATTCCCAAAAAATATTTCATGTAGATTTTTTTTTAAAAATTTATATATATATAGCTAAAAGACGCAAGCGCTTCTTTAGCGGTAAGCATTCGTTGCCCTTCTTTTTTCTCTACATATGCCATCATTTTTTTAACCAACTTCAGAGGACTCGGAGAGCACCGTTTTTCTTAAATTTGCCTTTACCCTATTACCATCTGCCCATTGAGACAAGTTGGCAGCAAGACTTAGTTGATCAGACGAATATAAATCAAGCAACTCTTGCACCTTCAAACGTTTTGAACGCTCAGTACAGCTCTCAAATGGTTTTTCGGGTCTTCCTCTTTTAGAACATGATGGAAGATGCTCCTCTGGAATAGCATCTTAATCTTCCTCTTCATCGACAATATCATCACCATTAAAATCAATAACAAAATCGACTATTCCGAACCAATTTCGACAAATTTCTCTAAATCTTAAAAAAACAAACATTAATTTTGACCTATGTTAACTTAAGGATCACCTTTATTTACCTATTCTTGCAATTACCGGCTTTATGAAACTTACTATGAAAATATGATAGACGCGGTTGAAAAAATAATTTTTTATGATGTTGATTTTTTCTACATCACCTTTACAAATTCCAGCTTTATATAATAAACAAATGCTTAATTAAATTGTTAATTCGTTCGCCTTTTGGAACAGCGCTACACATTTCGAAAAACTCTTCACTAGATAAAATCACTTTATTTTCCATTTTACGCAAAAATTCAAAAAACAATTTAACTCTTTGACCCAAAAAAATTAATAAGAAATATTAAATTGTGTCAAAAAACAAAACATATTTGTTTCAACAAGAACAACAATAAAGTAAACAGTTAATTTGCGAAAATAGTAAACAAGCTCATTCTTATTCACATTTTTCTCAATATTAATGTTTGTTTGTTTATAAGTTATGATTTGAATTGCAAATTGAAACTTTTTACAGTGGTTTGCTAGCTTTTACGTTTATATTTACATACATAAGTCTTCGAAAACCATGGGTTGAGACTCGAAAACCTTATAAATTAAAATTGCCAACATTTGCCTGGGTTAAGACTATCAAAATTTCAATGTCAATTTAATACAGTTTTTGAAAATGTGGAAGCAAATGTCTGCGAGGAGTTGAAACCTGGTGAAACTTTACCTGGAAAATAGGAAAAATTGCTGATTTTGGACATTCGATCTTTTTCTCACGCAAACAAATATAAGTAACGGTTTAACGGTTTAATATGGTACTTACAAGTATTATAGAACATAACGTACTATTGCGCTTACAAAAAAAAGTCAACAATTTCTGTGCGTCAAACCATTTAAGAGATATGTTATTTTGAAAAATCTGCAAAATCGTGATGGAGGGAGGTAAAAAGGCCAATTTTCCCATACAAATTTTAGTTACTTTGGTCCCAAAGGGTCCACCGTGTTGTCCTATATATGTATATATATATTGAGGATATGACCCTCAATTGCCTAAATTCCAAATTTCATCTCATTCCGTCTTTCCAAACACGAGTTACAGATTTTTTTTCCGGCTAGACATGCCAAACGCAGCTCTGTGCGTCATTTGGGTGAGTGTGCGTTTACTCATCGAATATTTCTGATTCGCATTTTTGAGAAAACTACTATTGGTGTTAAATTTGGACTACCGACTACCATAACTGTCAAAAAAAACGAAAAACGACACTGAACCGGGGGTCATAGATACAACTATTCGTGATTTTATGGAAACAAATCGACAGTATGGAGATGTCAGCAGTTAAAAATAGAAACATTTATGCCACACAGGCTGTCACTTTTTGAAGAGCTTTTGAATAAAACAATTATTTAAGTTTTTTAAATAATAGAACAGGTTGTTTTATTCTCTGTAAGAAATAATTAGTTTTATAAAAGTATACAAATGTAATGTTTAAACAAATATAATCAATATAATATCTATATAAATCTTACTTCTTATCCGCTCTGGCTTAAATTCGAAAAGGCTTTTAAAATTCAAATTGACTCTTACTTATAGTTATGCCAAAGCGGGAATAATGACTAATACAAATTAGTGTAAATATTAAATTACAATAAGATTGATTTTCTTCGGATCTTCGTCGTGGAGTGATTGTCTTCGATGTTCTACCTTCTCATTTAACAGCTAACATTGCCACCTCGATCATCAGTGGGAGGATTCACCACTATTTGTTGACGGCACGAGATCAAGGATAGCTAGCTTTGAGACAGGCCTCTTAAATACTCCATTACTGGTCTACACATCAGCTGATCGGTTGACACCAACTTTTCCAGGATAAGTATTTATTATACGGCCACGCTTCCATTGCGATGGTGGAGCGCTTTCATCGCATATGAGGACTAAACAACCAATGGCAATTGGCTTCGACGGCAGGAACCATTTGGACCTCTTAGTTAGCTTAGGTAAGTATTCACGTATCCATTGTTTGCACATACCGTTCTTTAAGTTTTTTATTATACGCCACTGTTTCCGTAGACACATAAGTTTTGGTTCGTAATCGGCTGGGGTCTGCGTCGAATTAGCACAACCCAAGAGGGAATGATTCGGAGTAAGTGGATCAGGCTCTTCTGGAGTCACTGGTATGTGCGTCAGAGGTCTAGCGTTAACTATGTTTTCTGCTTCTATCAGAAAACTCTGCAATGTTTCCAAACGCGGCGCATGCTCCTTTAGCATTATGTGCAGAGCTTTTTTCACGGATTGGACGAGCTGCTCCCAAGCTCCTCCTTCGGATGGATTCGCAGGGGTATTAAATATCCATTTGATACCCAATGGAGAAACTCTTCGTTTGATGACATCATGGTCCAGAAAATCCCGTACACCTTGGAGCTCTTTAGCAATTCCAACGAAGTTAGTCCCATTGTCGCTTCGTATGTGTACAGGCACACCACGTCTGTTTATAAAATTGCGGATACATATCAGGTAGGCGTCACTTGACAGATTAGTGGCAATCTCCAAATGAACAGCGTGAATGGTCAGACAGGTTAACAATGCCACCCATCGTTTTTCTCGCTGACGACGAATCGTGACGTTGACAGGTCCAAAAAAATCCAATCCAGTATATGAGAAGGCGCGGACGTAGGGAGTGACTCGGTCTATCGGCAATATACCCATTATTGGCGCTTTCGGTTTAGCATTACGGATTCTGCATGTCGGACACTGGGTCTGAACGCTATTCACTAGACGCCGTAATGACGGAATCCAAAACCGTTGACAAATTTCGCTCATTACTGTGGATGTGTTTATGTGATGAAGTTTTCGATGGTAGAAGTCAACCAGTAAACGTGTCACGTAGTGGTCCTTTGGGAGGATGATTGGTCGTCTTGCCTCGATCGAAATGCAACTGGCTCGTTCTATACGCGAGTTGACTGTTAGCAGGCCATCCTGTCCAATGCAGGGGTTTAAATTCCTCAGCTCGCTATCTTTTGAAACATATTGATGTTCCGCCAAACTTGAAAAATATTCAGCGAACTTCTACAACTGCACCCATTTTACCAGATGTGCTTCAGCATTGGCCTCTTCTTGAGCAGAAAGCTCTTCGGTAGTCAGCTTCTCCTTGCCAGATTTCTTCTTTAAATTTTGGACATAGCGCAGTAACCAGGCTGTAGTTCGCTTGAGTCTGCAATATTTTGAGAATCTATTAATATTTAGTACTACAAGATATACGTGTTGCGCCAACAAAACGAAATGTTTTGCTCGAAGTTCGCTGCTGCTGTCTGTTACTAAGTTCATATTGGTCTCAGCCGGCCATCTGCTTTCACATTGCTGCAGGAAAGTTGAACCATTTTTCCATCTGCCGTCTATTTCATATCGCGGCGGAAATTTTGCTCTCGTTGCTTTATTAGCTGGGCTGAGTTCACCAGGACACCAATGCCATTCTTCTATATCACTGCTTTCTAAAATTTCTGCAACTCCATTCGCAAAGTACTGTTTGTAGGTTCGGTGGTCGGAACGAATCCATCTGATCACTGTATGCGAATCGCTCCAATAAAAACACCGATTTACTTGGATTATGTGACATTTTAAAATAGATTCCTTTAACGGCACGCCCATTACTGCAGCCTGCAGTTCAAGCTTGGGCGTCGTGTGAAAATGTGATGGTGCACAACTACTTTTACCTGCTATAAAAATTATATTTACCTTACCTTCACTTACCAATCTCCAGTACGTCACAACCGCCATCGCCTCCTCGCTTGCATCAACGAACACATGCATGTCTACCTTCATTTTCTGGAATTTAGCTGAATAGCAGCGTGGAACTCTAAATTGCTCGACGATATAAAGTTTCAGGCAACGGCTTGTGTCACTATATTGGCTTTCCACACAGCCTGCATTAACACTTTTGCGGAAAGCATGAAATTGGCTAGGATACCGAAGGGACCAAACATCGACATGTTTGCACTAAGCACTTCTCTTTTTGTCGAAATTCTTTTCAACTCTAAAATATCTCCTGGCACTTTATTTAGTTTTAAAACATAAACAAACACATCTGATTTTGACAGCCAATGTGTTTTTAGAATTTATCCACCTTTCCAACGACATTAAATTCACCATCATCACTAGCCGCGTTGCCAACTGCCTTTTATATCAACTCTGAGTTTAATGAGATATATCGTAGCTGAAAACCACCTTTTTCGTGTATTTTGATCACATTGCTTACAACATCCATGGCTTCTTCTTCGGTTTCAAAACAGTCCACGTAGTCATCCACATAATGTCTTGAGACAATGCCTTCAACTGCACGAGGATGAGACTCTAAGTACTGCAGTGCGATAAAATTATTCCCGTACTGCGCTATGGTCGGCGAACGAGTAGCTCCGAAGATATGTCTCTGCATTACATAGGTGTTCAATGTTGCTGTTGGATCACTTCCTCTCCACAAGAATCAAAGGCTATCTTGGTCTTCCTCTCGGACTTGCATCTGGTGGAACATTTCCTTTATATCACCACATACGGCAATCGGTGCTTGTCTAAATTTAAACAAAATAGAAATTAGTGATAGGTTCATGTCTGGACCTGCAAGCAAAGCTTTATTCAAAGACATTTTATTAACTTCTGCTGCGGCGTCGAAAACTAAACGTCAGCCTTTTTTGTTTGGATTTTTTACACCAAAATGTGGCAAATAAAATGTTTTTTGAGAGCGCTGATTTGCTTCCGTTGGACTTAATACTCTCGCATACCCTTTATCGTAATAATCTTCTATTTTCTTGCGGTATTCTTCAGCGTAACAGTAATCTCTGGCCACTTTCTTTTCCACACTCTGGAGTTTATGGAACGCCATTTTGTAACTATCAGGAAACTAAGAAAATCCTTCCAAAGTAGTCCACACTCAAATAGTTTTTCAAACCCGTTTGGTCGATGATTTTAATATCTGCATTGCTCTCTCGTCTTTATTAATGACTGGTTTGACGTCTGCTTTAATTCCAAAAGTCTATGCATCAATGTAGCACTTCATCATATTATTTATCTCTTCCAGGACAAAGGCGTTCACTTCGTCCCGTTTTCTCACGTGTAGAACATGCTCTGGCTTGGAAATTTGCTCTTCTAACGTCGGGCCGTAAACTATCCCTCCGAGACGTGTATTTATTGCGATAGGCCCTGAATTTGATGACATACGTGGCGTTTCCATTGGCACCGTCAGATAAACACGCGCCAAACTTATTATCATTTTTGGCTGAAGACGTTCGTGCTCTTGCAGTGGCAGCCGTGCTAAATGGTCCAGATTAAACTCACCACATTTCAATGATTGGATTGGCAACGCTAGGCTAGATGAAGTGTGCACATCTGACATCTCGTATATTTCCGCATTCTGGCTTGTTCCGCTGATTTTTATTTTGACAATTTCTGTCTACTGCCTCGTGGTCTGCTCATTTAGCCATTGTAGCTCCAACATTCTTTGTTCTCCTTGCAGTCCTAGTTGAGTAGTGAGCTCCTTATCGATCATGGCAATGTTGGCTCCGTCGTCTATAAACGCGTAAGTGTTCACTACACAATTGTTACCATAAATCCTAACTGGCACTATTTGAAACAGGACAGCCTTGCTTCGATTGCAGTCTGCATGACTATTCCGGAGGTTGTTAGGTGGACCTGCTTGTGATGAGGACGCTGGGACTTGGTACTTGATTGGCGCATTAAAATCCGCTGACGGATGCCTGGAATGTTGGTTCACATTTGCCGCATTTGCTCTTTCCAATTGGCTATCATGGTGGTGAATCTTTGAGCACCCATCATTTCCACATTCCTTTCGGGCGAAGCACTGGCTTACTTGGTGCCTCTTTTTTAGTCTCGAAAAGCACAGCTTAAAGGCTTTAATTTTTGCCCAACGATCATCACCTGGAAGCTGCAAGAAGGTTTTGTATTCGCTTAATTTTTTACACTCACCTTCAATATCTGACATTTAGGCTGCTTTACGCTGACATGTGCGATCCGGCGACTGCTGGTTGGAACGTTTTTTTTTTTTTTTTAAATGGTATAAATTTTATTTAAATTCATTATACTAACTATTTACAAATTTAAATTTTCAAGTATCATAATTAAATATAATTTATGTGCTCCATGGCCTTGGAGGCTTCTTAAGGAGCTAACTCATCTGGCAATAGCCACTTATAAGCAGTTATATAATGCAAAATGATAATTAACAATTAATAATTAGATTATAGATTTGTACGTATGTCGTTTGAAACTTTTTAAACTATTAGGCCTCGTTAGCTAGTAGATGATTTTTCAGCCCGGATTTGAACAGTCCAAGAGATGTAAGGTTCCTTAGTTCCAGAGATAGTTTGTTGTATTCTGTCGGTCCCGCGTAGAGGTATCGCTGCTTAGTAAGCTCTAGTCTGCATCTCGCCACGACAAGGTTACTTGCAATCCTAGTATTAAAACCATGCGTTGTTATAGGTAGTTAAGTGGTGTTATAATTCAGCTGCCTAATATTCTTGAATACATGCAGCAATAGATGATATTTGTAGAGCTTGATTAGAGGGAGAACATCCCTGAACTCCCTTGAGTATAAGAGATGACTGGGGTATCGTGGTTGCAGCCCAAATATCGCCTTGATGCACTTATTTTGCATAAAATTTTACTTCATTAGACAGTTTCTTTTTAAATTTATACAGTATGCCCAAGCCATGTGAAATTTTGTTTTGGAGCTGTCTTATATGTTGATTCCACGATAGGTTGTTGCTTATAGTCACTCCTAGAAATTTAATATGGTCCTGCTCCACCACTTTCGTATCGTTGACCAAGAATTTAAATTTTTCCTGTTCGTACCGTTGGGGTGAGATAATAGTGAATTTGGTTTTTGAGTCATTTATTGCCAGTTTATTAAAACGAAAAAATTCTTTAAGCAATGATATATAAAATTCTAAATGAGCTCTTAAAGCCGTTCTAGAAATGATGGAGTAAAAAACCGCTATATCATCCGCAAATAAGAAGAGTTTTCCATATAGTGTAATGTTTTGCAGATCATTGACGAAGATAAGAAAGAGAAGCGGTCCTAAAACAGACCCTTGCGGTACTCCCCATATAACTCTACGTGGACTGCTTTTAGCTGCTCCGTTTGATACAATTTGCCATCTGTCGTTCAAGTAGCTGCGCATGAGTAGTGTCTCTGTTACGTCAAATCCAGCATATTCGAGTTTTTTTAAAAAGGAGCTCATGATTAACGCACTCAAAAGCTTTTTGCAGGTCGATGAATAGGCCTCCCACTTCTTTATGCCCTCTGTCCAAGTTAGCACAGATGTCATCCAGCGCCTGTATTACCGCCGATTGTGTATTTGATCCTTTCCGAAACCCATATTGGCGAACATAGAAGAAATCAATTTCCTCAAGGTGATTTACTATCTGCTCTTTTAACAATTTCTCAAAATTGTTGTTAATAATCGGTAAAACAGCTATTGGTCGGTAGTTTTGGGCTTGTAGTCTATCGCCTCCTTTGAAAATGGGTACAACTTTCTGTATCTTCAGCTTATTTGGATAAATGCCGGTAGATATAATTCTGGCAAAAAGATGCTTAAGGACACTAGCCACTGCCATCGCTGAATTCTTGACTATGATGGGTGGTATAACATCCACGCCAATAGCTTTATGAGCTTTTAAATCCTCAATCAAGAATAAAATCTTATCAACTGCAATGTCTTTCAAAGAAAGTTTCTTCCGCGATGGTTGAAGTGTTCTGAATGAGTTGACATCATCATCCTCATACGTTTCAATATTGGCAGCTATATCATCAGCACGTGAGACAAATATTTTGTTGAGACAGTTAGCCACGTCCACGTCCGACGAGACTAAGGTTCCGTTATCATCCTCAATATTGGTTATCTTAGAATCTCGAATGTTGCGGTTGAGTAGGCCGTTTAAAAATTGCCATGTAGCCCTAGAATCGCCCTTGACATTGTTTAACTTTGTTTTGTAGTACTCGTCCTGCAGGGCTATTTTCGCCGCCTTAATGACCTTATTAATTGATGCTAGCCGAGCCATGAGAACTGATCTTAAAGGTTGTTTTTTTTAGTTTTTTATATAAACTGTTTTTTATTTTCACTAGTTGTTGAAAGTTTGCATTTGCCCAGGGTGATAAAGCGTGTTTTAAAAGAATCCTGAAGGTATCTTCTCTTTTGTTAGACACTATGGCCGTTGAAATTACATTTTCAATTTGATCGTAGATATCGTTTGGATCGGTTAGATTAAAAATGGTCTCATCCTGGAGGGTATTGTCAATTGCATCCTTAATTTGTTCATAATGAAAGACTGTTTTTTTATTGATTTTAAATTTGGGAGATTCTGAACTCAAATGAATTACGCAGCTTATCATGTTGTGGTCGCTAAGAGAGTTTTCTATTGAAAAAATCTCATAAACCTCTGAGGGTAGATTGGTGAAAGCGTTGTCTATGGATGTATAAGAAGAAGGCCTAGTAACCAGCCTGTGGCATAGATTGAAACAATAAGAGTTAAACAGAGTTATTAGAGACTGAGAATCCGTAGAGGTATTCAGAACGTCTACGTTAGAGTCACCTACAGCAATACAGCACTTTGTACTTATTTTGGCGAGCTCCGTTTCCAGAAGATTTAAAAAAGTGTTGGTAGGACATTTCGGTGAGCGGTAAAAGCCAAGTATCACAAGTTGATTATTATTTATTCTAAGTGATGGGAACGAAATTCTGATAAATTGGCAATATGAATTATCGATTAATTCCTCTAGCGTGAAAGAAATGTTTTCTAAGACGTAGAATGAACGTTGCTTGATGTATTCGGTTGGTGGTAACTCCGGCGGCTAGAATTGGCTCCTGTTGTTGGTGGCACCAAATATGATGGCAGTGAATCAGCCACCATGTTGGCTAGTCTCAGGCTGTTTAGCCACTGTCTGAAATCAGCAACTGTTGGTGCAATGTGTGCACTGACGTGCAATAGGTAGCTTAGCGACAAGTTCGCTCAGCAGTGCAGGGTTTGCCAAGTGATGCTCGCCCCGAGCACTTTTTAAAAATGTCGTCATATTGGACATCTTATTGGCAAAACCTACCAACGATTCCAAGTGGCCTTCAGCAATTTGTGGTATCAAGCGAACCTTCTCAAGCTGACTTTTTATTAGCTGCTCTGGTCTTCCAAATGTTTCCTCCAATATTTCCAAAATCTCCAAAACGTTGCTGGAGTTGGCGAGTAACGATTCCACAGTATCTCGAGCACGCCCTTTTAATGCATCACTCAATGTGTTGATTTGAGTACTCGAATTCCAGAGTGGTGCTTTCGAATGCTTCTGCAAATGTCTGCCATTTTTCGGGAAGACCTGAAAATATAGGAAGAGGGTACATTTTTTTATGACGATGAGGAACAGTTTGCTGGCTACCGGTGAAGGACACAGGCGTTTTGCGGTCGACTGTCTGCATAAATCGCTGAAAAAGTGGTTGATATGCTGTCTGCTGTTGCTGCATCTGGTGTGTTGGCGCTTGCTGCTGAGTTGGATGCGATGGCTGCTGCATTGGCTGTAATGGCTGCTGCATCGGCTGTAATGGTTGCTGTATCAGCTGTAATGGCTGCTGTATCGGCTGCTGAGCTGGATGCGATGGCTGTAATGATTGCTATTGCATCGGCTGTAACGGCTTCTGAGCCGGATGCGATGGCTGTAATGATTGCTGTTGCATCGGCTGTAATGGCTGCTGAGCTGGATGCGATGGCTGTTGCATTGGCTGTAGTGGCTGCTGCTTATTGGACACAATTAACGCTTGCATTGCGTGCATTTGGCGGCTGAATTCGTTTCGCATTTCGTCCATTTTTTTATTAAATTCGCGTGTTAATGTGTCCAGTTCTTTTTTTATCTTTTCAGATTCGACACTCGGTTTACTTACAGTTTTGTGCGGATTGCTGGATGGCTGTAAAGGTTGATGCGGTGGAAGGGTTGAAGTCTGACGCGACGACGTTGTGGCTTCTGGATTTGATTCGGCTGATAGTGGCGGCGGTGACGTAGGTGGCGTGAAGGTAGGTAATAAAGCAGCAGGTGGCGAGTTTTCTACTGGCATCTTAGGTGAATCTTCGAAGCGTGGTGGCGGAACTCCTTTGTTGCTTCGTTGGCTTGTTCTTTTGGCTGGATCTTGGGTATGTGACATCAAAAAATCCTTACGGTGGCAGTAAATATTTTCGCGAAAGAATAAAAATGTGTAGCTTTTTGAAGAGCTTTTTAATAAAACAATTATTTAATTTTTTTAAATAATAGAACAGGTTGTTTTATTCTCTGTACGAAATAATTAGTTTTATAAAAGTAAGTATACAAATGTAATATTTAAACAAATATAATCAATATAATATCTATATAAATCTTACTTCTTATCCGCTCTGGCTTAAATTCAAAAAGACTTTTAAAATTCAAATTGACTCTTACTTATAGTTGTGCCAAAGCGGGAATAATGACTAATACAAATTAGTGTAAATATTAAATTACAATAAGATACATAACAATGCAACATAATTTGAACAGTAAATATAAATATAAACAAACATAGCATACAACAGCGAATACATTTGTGTTGAACTTCCGTTGATTTTCTTGGGATCTTCGTCGTGGAGCGATTTTCTTCGATGTTCTTCCTTCTCATTTAACAGCCAACGTTGCCACCTCGATCATTGACGCAGGCTAACTCGTTACCCCAACGACAAAACACCGCTCTCAAAACTTGAGATTGCATTTTCTGACTTAAAATATATTAGGTCTGTTTCCGTACTAATTTGAAGTAAGGTTCGAGTAAAGTTGAAGCTGTGAGAGTAATTAGATTATCTGTCAAAATGAGAGAATTTACAAAAAAGAACGGAAACAACTTCAAGCAAGTTTCGAGCAGAACAGCTGCTGTTGACAGCTACATGGCAATAATAACCTCATTTAAATAGTTCGAAATGCAGTTTCGTTTGGTCCTTGAGCTCTGGGCCAACTCCGCCGCAACCAATTTCTCGTCACTGTCAGAATCTTTAAATAGCTTTTGAATTATTTCATCGTCACTTCTTTCAGATGAGCACGAAGTATCTGGTAGCAATATATTTAAAGCACCAAAACTTATATTTAATCTCATTTTGCTTATTTTAATAAAAACGCAGACAACACGTATATTTATTTTTATTTTCACATCACAATTTTTCTTTCAAATTTAAATCCGTCAATTTGACAAGAAGCAATTGGAAGAAGAAGATTCGTGCTCGAAGAAATTTTTCAAGTAAAGTTGAAGCTAGTTTCGAGCTCGAGAGAGTGAAATTTTGCTTGTTCTTCTTCTATCTCGAGCTAGAAAAATGTGTAAAGACATTTGTTAATAAGTAAGAGTCGAGTAACTTCAAGTTACTTGAATTAAGTACGGAAACAGACCTATTAACTTTGTTTGATATATGCTTCAAAGTTCTGATAGTCCATTAATCTTACCCCTAAATATTTATTAAAAAAAAATGAAGGCTAAGAAATAAAAAAATTTCATTTATAAAAAGGCAAGCGAACTACTTAATGTTGCATTAAATGTTAAATTTAATTAAGGGTATGATATTTTTGCAGATCTATATATATAAAACAAAATGTAAAGAAGCGTTTGTTTCCCTCTGCTGCCCGTAATTTTCAACTTATTTAGGTGATTTTTTTAAAAATGTAGATAATTATGGTGCGAAGGTTATAGGCTAAGAAGAATCAAGGTTGACACCTAGATTTTTTTATTTTTACGAATTCGGTGGGCGAACACTGGGTAAAAAATGGCCACAGTCCGAATCCATTGTCAGAATTCCAAAAATTATGTAATTTTTTACCATAGGATTGCCACCTAAATTTTTGAATTTTAACGAATTCAAAATTTGCATAGGGCTGCCATGTATTTTTTCCATAGGGCTTCCACCTAAATTTTTTATTGTTACGAATTCAGTGCTAGGACGAACACTAGCTAAAAATGGGTTACTTTGTCCGAATTCGTTATCAGAATTTCAAAACTATGCAATTGTTTTACCCTAGGATTGTCACCTACATTTTTTAATTTTTACTAATTTGGTGCTGGCATATGGTTCCCTCCATATGACAAAATTAAAATAATATATGTTATGTTAAAAATAGTAAAATTCAATGATGCAAACTTGATCTTCTGATTTCAAATTATTGTCCGCTAGCTTTTATTTTTATTTTAGTAACAGTTATTCTTAAATAAAGGGCCCAATCACGATAGCCGGCGGAATCGAATCGGCGGAAAGTGGAATCGAGGTATCCGACGGATAGAATTTATTTGTCAAATTTACTCACAAAAATTTTTGTCGTGAGATTGAAAAAGTTTCAAAGAAATTGAAAGTTTTTTATAACAAATAAAGAAATGAATTAATTAATATAAATAAATTAAATTAACAGAAGGTTAATTAAAAAGGAATGAAATAGACATATTGAGTAAATTAAAAAATATGAAAGAAACATGTTTAATAATGCACAGTGCTACTTAAATTGCTCCAGCTTGGCTTCTAAAAGTTTATCAAGCTCGAACTTTGAGTGCTTCAACTTCACGGTTATAGCGTTTTTTTCTTCTATATTTTTCTCAAGCATTTTTAACAATCGTCGTGAATAGCATTCCAGTTCAGCAAGGCAACTGTTTTGTTCGTTTTGGAGAATTCTCATGTCCGTCCATGTAGGTATTTTTTTTTTATAAATTTGTAGCAAAAATACATAAAATCATTGACTTAAAAACGTTATATAACGTGAAAATACCATTTAAATAAATTTTGCAAAGTTCCCTTTCTACTATGTTTAAGAAACTGCAGCCGTTATTACACTTTAACTTTCTTCGAAATTCTGACATAAATATCGAAAATGAGAAATTCCGTCGGATACCTCGATTACATTTTCGTTTACGTCAGAAACCATGATTTCCGTCGAGCGGAAAATTTAACAGTTCAGCGATTGGGCCCAAAAGCATTGTAAGCGATCGTACTTATCAGCATTATTAGTGCATCGTCATAAGCCAGTTCGATAACAACATTCGGTGAAGAAGTGCGAATAAACTGAAAATAAAAAACAACTTTAACAGAATGGATATAGAAAAGCAGGGTATAAACTTCATTTAAAGTGTTGTAAAATTATAAAAAAAAAAATTTCTTATAAAATTTTTGTGTGGTAAACGTGCGGCCTCTTAAGTGTCTTGTGTTTGTTTTCTTTAATTTCACATAAAGTTATAGTGATGTTTCCCCCTTCGCCCTCAGACGTTTTTTTTTTTAATAAAAGGTGAACGTCTTAACTTTATGTTGGTATTCTCCGATGCTCCCCGGTTTCTCCCTTTTTGAGTAAATCGCTAAAGAGTTTCACCATGCCATATCTCTTGTTAATTTGGCATATTAAGAGATTACCTTTGTGTTTGATTCCTGTTATGCACTGTGACCGAAAATTGTTTTTGTATGTATTAATACAATATTTTTAATGTCCCCAAGGTCAATGTATTGGCTTTATATTGGTGATCTCCGATACTCTATTTACCCCAGCCCCCCTTTTTTTAGTAAATCTCTAAAGAATTGCACCATGTCACAATTTTTGCTAGTTTGAAATATTAAGAGATCATCTTTGTGTTTGATTCGTGTTGTGTACTGTGACCGAAAATTTTTAATGCCAATATGCATTTATGTATATATATAAATATATTTTGTTTCAGACACGTTCTATCGCTGTAATTTTACCCGATTGCACGTAAATGGAATTTGGTGCACAAAACATGGCAAAAGCGCTACAAAAATGTCTTATGGTTTAAATGTCTCAATGGTTTATGAAGCTGTGGTGAAAGTAATTAATATTCACGAGAAGAACTTATCAAATGATTTACCAAAGTTATTCATTGAATATGTTTGTTAAAGCATAAATATGTTTGTAAAAATTAAGGAATTATTAAGAAAAAAAAATAATTATATGAAAAACAGATTTCTGGAAAACAATGTTGATTGGCTAAGTACTCATGAAACAATTGATTTTAAAATAAAAATACAAGTCCAAGCTTCAACCCAAAGACGTGGTCACAGTCCGAATCTCTCGAGCTCGAAACTAGCTTCAACTTTACTTGAAAAATTTCAACGAGCACGAATCTTCTTCTTCCAATTGCTTCTTGTCAAATTGACGGATTTAAATTTGACGGATTTAAAGATGAATCAAAACGGACAAAGCGACGAAGATTGGCTGAAGAAACGAACGAAATTGCTGCATCTGCTGTACGCAATACATTTTCATCTGTTCCAAGCACAAATGTACCCTTAAATGTAACTGAAGTTTTATCTCTTATAATTGAAACAAACCTTACAAAGCACAACTATTTGGTTATTACAGATTTTATAAACACTAAGGTTTTTGCTAATAAGTTTCCAAGAGTCAAGAGAATATTAAAGGCAAAATCATATTGTTATCCAGATATCGCAACGACAACACTAAGTGAATCCCATGCAGAAGTAGAATTACAAGATTTGTTAGACCATATAGCATCGCAACTATTAGATCTCCAAAACGAAGTTATTCAAGATATTCCTGACGAGTCAATAATTAATCTCATATTGGTAGATAAATGGGAGTTTAATGGAAGTACTGGACACAGTGAATATAAGCAGAAATTTTAAAACTTTTATTCAAAATCAATTTCGGGAGTTTTGATATTTTTTTAATGTTAACTGTTAAGTAAATTTATGTCTTTTTTCAGAATAAATATATATTAATTTTTTCCCATAATTTCAATCGTTTTTATATTTTGGGTCACGTTGGCGTTTAAGTGGTTCGACCACGCCCATTTTGTAAAAAAATTATATTTACCTCCCAAGGATCTTAAAACCAAACTTTTAACTTAATATCTTTACTATTACTGTTTTTGTCACTCTCTCCCATACAAGTGGAACCACTGTGCATAGGGATGCCAGCTAAATTCTTTTACCTTACGAATTCAGTGCTGGGTCGAACACTAGGTAAAAATGGGTCACTGAAATCGCACCCGGGATAAGGGGGCGAACCTTCACCTGGAAATGTGCCTGACCGCCTCAACCTGGTGAGGCCAGCATTATCCATGTCGAAATCGTCTCAAGTCGACTCAAACCTCCTCGTGGTGTTCCCTGGTCAACGGCAAACTGGAATCCGTTAGGTTGACGGCTAATTTGAGCGGCGGGTCGATCCGTGGATTTCAAACATGAAATGTGCGCAGGGTTGCTAGCCCAATGAAAGCTAAACCAGCCTCGGATAAGAACCCCAATTACATTGACGACCACCGCAAACGAAAAACGGACAATGATTTACGGATATGCACCTGGAATGTCCGGACCCTTTATAGGGAAGGTGCCACTATCCAACTGGTGGAAGCCCTCAAAACAATAAAAACTGACATCACCGTCATCCAGGAAATGCGATGGAAAGGGCAAGGCTGCTCTAAACAAGCAAACTGCGATATCTACTACAGCTGCCATGCGGAGAGGCGCGAATTCAGATGAGGATTCGTCGTTTGCCGGAAACTACGCCACCTTGTTTCCCGGTTCACACCTGTGAACGAAATATTGGCCACAATCTTCATCAAGGCACAATTTTTCTTCATCAGCCTTATTTGCGCGCAATCCCCGACGGAGGAAAAAGACGAAGGCGTCATGGACGCTTTCTACGCCAGTCTTGAGGACGTATATAACACCTTCCGGTCCATGACGTGAATATAGTCCTCGGCGATTTTAATGCGAAAGTCGGAAGGGAAGGCATCTTTGGCCCCACTGTCGGTCAGTTCAGTCTTCAAGAGACCTCCACGAACAACGGTCTAAGACTGATCGACTTCGCCGTGGCGCGAAACACAGTAGTTAGTAGCACTAGATTTAAGCACCTCGACATCCACAAGGCCACCTGTCTGTCCCCGGATCAAACAACGCGAAACCAAATTGATCATGTTGTAATCGACGGAAGGCATGCCTCTAAAGATCTAGATGTGCGTACATTTCGGGGGATCAACATTGACTCCGACCCCTATCTTGTTGCAGCCAAGATCCGCATGCGTTTATGCAATGCGAAGAACATACGCACAGGAATGCAACGAAAGCTAGATGTCGCTAAGCTGCAATTACAACGGACTGCCGAAGCCTACTCCGCTCAACTCTCGGTTAAGCTCAACCAACCAACCTCTGGACTCGACGACGCCGGCGGACTTATCCGCATGTATCCGCGCATATATCCCACTCCATGCGCGCTGCCGCTGAAGAAGTCATTGGTTTCCGGTGCCCGCAACCTCGGAACCAATGGTACGATCAGGAGTGTCGCATCGCGACAGCAGTAAAAAACGCCGCATACAGAAAAACGTTGCAGTCAGCTGCAACGCGAGCCGTGCGAGAAAGCTACCGCGAAAAGAGGAAGGAGCCTTTTCAGACGCAAGAAAAGAGAGCAGGAAAAGCGTGAGCGTGAGGAACTAGAGGTATACCAGGGCAAGAAGGATGCACGAAAATTCTATCAACAGGTTAAGCGTCTAACCCAAGGTTTCAAGCCCGGAGCATCCACTTGTAGAGACGAAAATGGAGATCTGAATACGGATACACAGTGTGTGCTGAGATTGTGGAGACGGCACTTCTCCAATTTACTTACTGGCGACAATTCCACCAATGCCGCCCATGGAGAGCGCAGTTCAGAGCCACCAATCAACAATGACGGAGTGGAAGTACCACCACCTAGCCATGAAGAGGTTCGAGTTGCTATCCAACGACTCAAAAACAATAAAGCAGCGGGTGCTGACGGCCTGTCAGCTGAATTGTTTAAAACCGGAGGCGATGAATTGATAAGGCGCATGCATCAGCTCATCAGCAAAATATGGCTAGAAGAAAGCATGCCCGACGATTGGAACCTTAGCGTACTGTGCCCTATACTTAAGAAAGGAGACCCTACAATCTGCGCAAGTTATAGAGGTATCAGTCTTATTTCCATCGCATATAAGGTTCTCTCAAGCGTACTGTCTGAAAGATTAAAGCCGATTACAAAAACACTGATTGACCTTATCAGTTTGGCTTTCGACCTGGTAAGTCCACCATAGACCAGATTTTCACGCTACGACAAATCCTGGAGAAAACCCTCGAAAATCAAATTGACACACACCATCTCTTTGTCGATTTTAAAGCTGCGTTCGATAGCCCGAGAAGGGATTGCCTATACGCAACAATGTCTGAGTTCGGTATACCTGCAAAGTTGATTAGACTTTGCAGAATGACGTTGAGCAACACACGCAGCTCCGTCAAGGTAGGAAATGACCTCTCCGAAACCTTCAATACCGAAAGAGGTTTCAGGCAAGGCGATCCACTGTCTTGCGATCTCTTCAACATCATCATGGAGGGGATCGTACGAAAGGCCGGCGTGCATCGTAATGGCACCATTTTCTATAAAGGTGTCCAGCTCCTTGCGTACGCTGGTGATATTGATATTGTTGGCAGAACCAAGAGAGATGTTACCGCTGCTTTCGCCGCTATCGAAAAGGAATCAGCCAAAGTGGGTTTGACGATAAATGAGGGTGAAACAAAGTATATGCTGTCTACAAACAAGGGAGCGCGGCGCTTAGACTCCCACGTTTCATCCGGCAGCTATAACTTGTGAAGTAGTCAAAGAGTTCGTTTACCTTGGCACCGCCATTAATACCAAAAACGAAATCAGCCTGGAGATAAAGAGAAGAACAATAATTGCTAATAGGTGCTAATACGGGCTCAGTAAGCAACTAAGTTCCAGAGCCCTCTCTCGATCGACAAAACTAACACTCTACAAGACGCTCGTTCTACCTGTGCTGCTTTATGGCGCTGAGGCATGGGTAGTTTCGCAAACTGACGCAGCCGCTCTGGGGGTGTTCGAGAGAAAAGTTCTTCGCAAAATCTTCGGTCCTGTTCGAGTCGGCGATGACTATCGCATCCGAATGAACCACGACCTGTATGAGCTCTACGATGACATTGACGTAGTTCGGCGTATAACTGTGCAGCGACTACGCTGGCTGGGTCATGTCCATCGTATGAACGACGAAGCTCCAGTGAAAAAGATGCTCGAGGCGAGGGTTGCTGGTCAACGACGACGAGGGAGACCATGCTTCCGATGGATGGACCAGGCTGAGGAAGTCCTAACCGCACTTGGTGCATCCGATTGGAGAAGGCGCGCGCAAAGCAGAGGCGCCTGGCGAGAGCTGATGAGGTCGGCTGAAACTCGGACACGGGTTGTTACGACCATCTAAGTAAGTAATTAAGGAATAGAACTTCTAAGGATCACACGGATCAATAAAATGAAAGCATCCAGTTAAAGGTGATAGTCTCCTCTTTCACCCCATATACACTTTTATACCCCCACAATCCCCCCGTAGAAGCTTTTTTCGTTTTACTGAAACTATTCACACATGAAACGTTAGGAACAGTAGAAAGAAACCATAGAGTTTTAAACGATTTTCTAATGACAATGGACGGGATGAACTGTTATTATACATATTCATATAATACAACTCCACATATCATAACGCAATACACACCATTTGAATAAGTATATGGAAAATTATGTACCGTACCATGTGAAATTGCAAATAATAAAGAAAAAATAATTTAGAAAACTATATTAATGAATTTAAAATTAAATTAAAATATGCACATATGAAAGCAAAAGAAAATTTATTAGAAAATAAGCAAAATACGACAAAGAAACAAATATATATTAATACAGCTAATTTTAAAATAGGAGATTATGTATATTTAAAAGTAGAGAATAAGAAAAAATTAGATAAACCTTTAAAGGCCCTTTTGAAATCATATCTCAAAATTGTAGGTCCACAGTACCATAAAAATAGATAATAGAGAAAAAGAAGTACATAATAACAACTTAATAAAAGCAAGAAATATGTAGAATATTAATATATATATACAATCAATCATAAAATAATTTTGTCATTTAATAAAAAAAATAATTTTTTTTAAAAGGGTAAGGGTGTTGTGTGTACACAACCCAATTAAACAAATAAACAAATCAAAACAAAATAAAATAAAACAAATTTAAACCACCTAGTCACAAACTATGTCAGAACCTTGAAATGCTGAGCACATTTAGTAGCGACAAAAATATTGATAAAAAAAAAACAATTAAAGAAAAATGATTCATAAATTGTAAATTGGGTTTAGCGCGAGAGGCCACTTATGTTTGGAAATAAATAGACAAGATCATATTGCAGTGTGCACATGTGGGCCAGCATGTGAGGAAATGTGTAGAAGTGCCTATTCATGAGAAACATGTTAAAGTAGCGCATCTGATGAATCGATTGATTTCTTAATTCTGAGAATCCAACATAGAATCAATCAGAGTAAAAAGGAAGCATTGACATTTTAAATATGTGACTTGAGACAATACAAGTCTTAACATTTTTTGTAGCCAAAATGTTTATGATTGGTTACAAAAATATATTTGGAAGAATAACTGGAAATGGGGTGTGTCTTAGACATATCTTATATCTAAGTGTATATGTGTACATATATATATATTTACAGATATATATTGTAAATTAAGTATTTAAGCAAGTGAATTTAGAAAAATAAAGAAGAAACAAGTTATTGAGTTAAGCTGTCGTTTTAATTTCTTTTTGAAATCTAACAGAGCGGCCTTGAGGCCTTAATTACCAGCGTGGCTCGCTTAAAAGTCAACATTAGGGAAGAATATTAAATTTACATTAAAAGCTAAAACATGACACACTGCAAGTAAATTCTTCTCTGCAAATGGGGATGTGATAGTTCTTCCGGAAAAAAACAATACAAACAATTGTTATGCGAAAATACCTTGGACGCGGATATGTTCATGGTGTCATTTGTGCCATTGCGATTAAAAAAGTTTTTGGAAGGCTTAGAGCCATCGACCAGCACAACGCACACCAGAGATATTTGGAAAAATCGCACACCATCTTCTACGAAATACTGCAGGCCCATCAAATTTGAGTTCAAAAAGGAAACCCAGAATACCAGTAAGAAAGAAGTAAGCGATATCAGAGCCCAAATAGCACAGCTTCATCCATTAGAAATAGATTACAATGATTGATGGAAAAGTAGGCCAGGCTTTGACTGAAACAAAGGGGTCATCCAGCTGCATCATATGCCAGCCAAACAACATCAAGCCAATTAAACCAAGTCCCAGACAAATAAATAGATAATACTGATGCATATTAATTCGGATTATCACCACTACATGCAAGAATACGATTTATGAAACATATACTGAAAATCAGTTACGATTTGGAATTCGGACTTACAGGATCAGTAAGAAACGACACCAACAAGGAGTTACGAAGTTTAAAAAAGAAACATGTCCAAGATGGATATCGAATATATGGATTAGTTACAGATCAGCCAAAACAAGGTTCAGGCAATACAAATGATGGAAACACAGCTAGAAAATTCTCCTCAGATCTCAGATTCTTATCGGAAAGAGCATCTGAAATAACAGGAGTTGACTTAAACCTTATTAAAATAATCCAGGCTTAAAATAATCATCGAAGTACATGCATGCAATGAACAAATTGACGCGAAAAAATTTGGTGATTACGTTAAGGAAATTGCAAAAATATATTTACAACGAAATACCCATGGAGAAATATGTCAGGAAAAACCCAGGAAATACCCAGGAAAAAAGAAATAAGGATTACAGATTTTATAGAGAACAGAAAAATGTCAGGCAATTGCACAAACGAAGATCTAGCATGCAGCATCAATGGAAAGTCGAACACCTGAACTTAGATAAAGAAGCGAAAGAACTACTACCAGACGAAAATAATTCAGAACTGAGAACGGAATATTTGCAAGCAATATTCCAACCAAATAAATAATAATAAAAATATGATTTTTCTTGTTTAAGTAAGATATTCATAATACTAGAAAAAAAAAAATTAAAAAACGAAAAAGGTCCCAATGTAAAAAAATCAAATTAATACTTAATAATAAAATGTTTTAGTTATCAACCTATGACTTTTTTTCAATAGATAGAGAAGATTAAAAAATTAAAAAAGCATAATTTTATACTAAGAGTTAAAAATTTTAAAAATTCAACTTTGACCTTGAATTTCTCAATAAGTACTCAATCGATTTATACAAAATTTTAAACAACAAATTTAAGGAATTATTTGTCAGTTAAAAATTACTCAAATATCTCAATTGGTTCAAAAGTTATACAATTTTGGCCAATGGAAAACTATTCTGAGCCACTGTGCGGTGCCCGCAAAATTGGAACCAATGGTATGATCAGGAGTGTCGCATCGCGATAGCAGTAAAAAACGACGCTTATAGAAAAACGCTGCAGTTAGCTGCAACGCGAGCCGTGCGAGAAAAGTACCACGAAAAGAGGAAGGAGGAGAGGCGCTTTTTCACACGCAAGAAAAAAGAGCAGGAAAAGCGTGAGCGTGAGGAACTAGAGATGTACCAGGGCAAGGAGGATGCACGAAAATTCTATCAACAGGTTAAGCGTCTAACCCAAGGTTTCAAGCCCGAAGTATCCACTTGTAGAGGCGAAAATGGAGATCTAATTACAGATACACAGTGTGTGCTGAGATTGTGGAGACAGCACTTCTCCAATTTACTTACTGGCGACGATTAAACCAATGCCGCCCATGGAGAGCGCAGTTCAGTGCCACCAATCAACGATGACGGAGTGGAAGTACCACCACTTAGCCATGAAGAGGTTCGAGTTGCTATCCAACAACTCGAAAACAATAAAGCAGCGGGTGCTGACGGCCTGCCAGCTGAATTGTTTAAAACTGGCGGCGATGAATTGATAAAGCGCATGCACCAGCTCATCAGCAAAATATGGCTAGCGGAAAGCATGCCCGACGATTGGAACCTGAGCGTACTGTGCCCTTTACTTAAGAAAGGATACCCAACAATCTGCGCCAACTATCGAGGTATCAGTCTTATTTCCATCGCATATAAGATTCTCTCAAGCGTACTGTGTGAAAGATTAAAGCCGATTACAAAAACACTGATTGGACCTTATCAGTGTGGCTTTCGATCTGGTAAGTCCACCACAGACCAGATTTTCACGCTACGATAAATCCTGGAGAAAACCCTCGAAAATCAAATTGACACACACCATCTCTTTGTCGATTTTAAAGCT
Organism: Coremacera marginata; assembly: GCA_914767935.1. NCBI lineage: Eukaryota > Metazoa > Arthropoda > Insecta > Diptera > Sciomyzidae > Coremacera > Coremacera marginata. The sequence goes on from OU612044.1 coordinate 99,314,857, forward strand.
GCGTTCGATAGCCCGAGAAGGGATTGCCTATACGCAACAATGTCTGAGTTCGGTATACCTGCAAAGTTGATTAGACTTTGCAGAATGACGTTGAGCAGCACACGAAACTCCGTCAAAGTAGGAAATGACCTCTCCGAAACCTCTAATACCGAAAGAGATTTCAGACAAGACGATCTTCAGACTGTCTTGCGATCTCTTCATAATTTTTTTTTTTTTAGACTAGACCAACACTCAGGGGATGCCCCCTATAAATGCGAAAGCATTGTGTTGATTCGGAAGACGGGTTAGTTGGAGGGTGGAAAGATGGAGTAGTGTCGGTGAAGATTTGATTTAAATTTGCACAGATTGAAACTGCCGGGAAACACGCTCGCAGAGAGATTGTTTCACAATTTTACTGAGCGACTAAAGAACGAAAAAGAGGCAATGGCAAAAGGATGGGCTTGAAGAGCTGCCCAGAGAGTGGACCTAGGAAGCACACTGGTGGGGCAGGTGGCATCAGGCCATGTATCTCCCTTGAACACTTACCGTGGAAGTACCTGTACAGAAGGCTTAGGCAACCAACATTGCGACGATGCCCAAGAGAGTTGAGAGAAGATGAAATATTTTCCTCCCCTATCAAATATATCGCACGTCGTTGAATCCGGTCCAGAAGCTCCAAATATGATCTTGAAGCCCGTGCCCAAATGTGCGAATTGTGCTCCATTTTCGGCCTTATATATGAGGTATAGATCACGCGAAGATCAGATGAAGTGAAGTATTGCTTGCACTGTTTTAAAAAACCTAGGCACTTTGCCGCTTCTTTCGACACATCGAAAATGTGATCATTCGATATGCCCAGAACGTCAAGAGCATCTGACTCCACAAGATCTACACCGTTCACATTCACGGGTGCTAAGGAACAGTTCATTCGTTTGTGGGTTAACAGGCAACACTAGGTCTTGCTATCATTAAATTCTACTCTATTAGCAAGACCCCACTCGGAGATTTTTTTTAAAGTCATTATTAAGTGTGTCATTCATAATTTGCCTTTTTCTCTCAATCTCCAAAGAGTCAGGGCGTTTTTTGAAGAAATATGAATGACAAATGCTGCTCCGCAAAAGAATGAATTGGGTCAAGGTTCATTAATATAGGTTAAGTCACTTGAGAGAAGCTCGGTCGAACTGTCAGAATCGATAAAAGGAAATCAAGAAAAAAAACCTGAATCTGTGCAATTTTTAGCTAACAGCTACTTTGACAGTTCGAGCAAAGGCGGAAAAAGAGTGCTTGTAGGGTGCTTGTAGGGGAATTGGGTTGTAGGTCAACGACAGACCAGAGAGTTGATAAAAACCAAGAACAAAGTTGGAGATAGGACTGACGAAATTCCGTCGACAACAACACGGATACTTCGGTCCTTAAGAAAACATGTGATCCACCGAGCAAAGTTACCACCGACACCATACGCAATTAGTTTCGACACGAGCGCTTTATGCCACACTCGGTTAAACGCCTTTGAAATATTCAGAGCAACAACCCTGCTCTCACCGAATAAGTTGACGCATTGATTCCATTTTTCGGTAAGGAATGCCAAAAGGTCGCCAGTAGAGCGGGCCCTACGAAAACCATTCAACGAAATGCAGTGGCTGATCGCTTGCTGCACCATAACTGCAGAGGCATTTACATTTCGCAATTGAACTTGCGATAAAAATTACTTAACGCAGTACAATTTACCTTATCATAAAACCATGGAGTCCTCTTCGGGGCTTTATGCGTAGAGATGCAAAGGTTAGAATATGAAAAAGCAGCGAAGATGGTGCGCAATGGTTCGAATTTCCAAGAGGTGCGTTGGCACTCACATCATATTTTTCATGATGCGAAGTCAGAAAAAGGTCTAGGCTGTTATGGCTAAGCAAATCACTTCGTGGAAAAAAAATTGGTTCCTTCATTGGTTGCATCAATTGGTTCGATTCAGCAAAAAGCTCAACATATTGACCCTCATGTGTTGTGTGGCTAGAGTGACATAACCAAGCCGAATTGTGGACATTGAAATCGCCGGCAACAACGATTTCGCTATCAGGGAACAACACCAAAATGTGCGTTAACGAATCAGAGAGAGAGTCCAGTTTGTTAAAAGTGGGCTCCCTCCCTAAATTCGGGCTTCTATACACGAAACAAAAGTGTAGCAAATGCGAACGGACCTTGAACCTAACCCACATAGAGCTAAACTCTGGATCAGTTATATCCAGGCTCCGCAGACACTGATATGCTACATCCGAACGTACAAAAAGAGCGATGCCCCTATGCGAAGAAAACAATGGCTGTAAGTGATACCCAGGAATATGAAAATCCAGTGGACCTGCATCCTCGCCTACCTGGGTCTCACTTAGTGCCATTATTTGAGGCCTATTAAGAGGCAAAAATTAAACAAATAGGGTAAAAAGGTAATTATTTACAACTGATTATTGAGATTAAGCTCTGCGGACATAAATATGTGCAAAGGCCAGTGTTATGCCTGCACCTTAGCACAAACAATTCTGCCCACAGTGCAACCTAAACACAATCACAAATAATTGGAGAGGATGGAGGAGTTAACGGACACGAATAAACAACAATAACTTACGCTGCGAAGAGCATAGAAAAGCCCTTCGCGTAGTCAGCTAAAAAAAAAATCATGATCCACACCTTATCGATGATGTTGTTGCTGCTGATGGCCGCACTCAGCAAAGAAAAGCTTGGAATCCACCGATGTTGTTGTTGCTGCTGGCTACTCTCAGCAAATCTATTTCTGCTTTGTTGGTTATTGTTTTGCTACTGTTTGTGTTGATTTATTTAATATTTATTTTTTTATTATTCTTTTTAAGCACTTGAAATGGAACTATTATTGTTATATTAATATTCATTTTTTTACGATTTTTGTTGATCATATTTATTATATATATTTATTTGCTTCATATTTTCTTAAATTTTTTATTATATAAAAAGTAGCTTCCATACACAAAACACCAGACAATTGACGGACACTTTTTTAACGACGGACATTTTTTAGTGGAACGAAACGAAAGCACGGATTTTTTTTCTTATTTATGCACTTTGCAGTTAAAATTCTTGTATCGTTTAGTTTATTCGGCTATAGTTAAGCTATAGTACTTTATTTATTTGAAGTAACACTTCAAGTGTTACTTATTTGAAGTAACACTTAGAACGCAACGCACACGACAGAGATAAAAAAGAAGATTGAACATGTACAAACCATATTTGGAAATTAATTAAGCGGACACGGTCGGGCGGCACGTCCATGCCCTTTGAATTCAGGAACACCAATCATAACATATATATATATATATATATAGCGTGTGTGCTATTTTAATTTTATTTTACAAAGAAAACTATTTTATATTCTTTTTAATTTTATTTTGTATAATGGTTTTGTTTGAATATATATTTTTTATTTCGTGACGTTTTTATTTTAACATATTTTTTAACTTTTTTATTGAACAAATATTTTCACAACTAATAAATATTTGAAAAATTTTTGAATAATACAATTTTCAATTCAAAGAAAACTTGATCATAATAATAATAATAAACAAAGTAGAATTCGTTAGAGTATAAATTTGAGACGATACAGTTTGTGAATTTATCGTGTTATTTTGTGGTGGTATTGCGTCACCACAAATATGTATAAGTTATATACGTTATGATATTTATGAAGCTATATATAACTATATATAGAATAACCAAATCACGGAGGGGATCGTACGAAAGGCCAATGTGCATCGTAATGGAACCATTTTCTACAAAGATGTCTAGCTCCTTGCGAAGAACAATAATTGCTAATAGGTGCTACTACGGGCTCAGTAAGCAACTAAGTTCCAGAGCCCTCTCTCGATCGACAAAACTAACACTTTACAAGACGCTCGTTCTACCTGTGCTGCTTTATGGCGCTGAGGCATAGATAGTTTCGCAAACTGACGCAGCCGCTCCGGGGGTGTTCGAGGAAAAAGTTATTCGCAAAACCTTTGGTCCTGTTCGAGTCGGCGATGACTATCGCATCCGAATGAACCACGAGCTGTATTCGGCGTAGTTCGGCGTATAACTGTGGAATAGCCAATACAAAATCCTCTATTAAGAGATTATAGTAATCTGCTGCAACATAGCTGCAGCAATACTTAATATTGAATCAAAGGCTGTGCTTAACAGAGGTTTTTGGATCAGTGGATAGATAGTGTGTTAAACTCCCAATCGCCTCGGTACGAGTTCGATTTCTTACGGAGGATCGAAGAAATATTTTTAATACATTGAAATTACATTTTCTTGTTATAATAGACACAAGGAAGGAGATTTCACTCAAGCAAATCACAGAACGAGGCGTAAATAGATTTGCTTAAAAAAAAATCATAACTGTATTTATAGCGAATAACACACACACAAACATAACTACAGCCTGTGTAGTAGACAGGGACAGACAAGGAAAAGAGCTATGAAAATGATTGAGAGCTATTTTTAATTTTTGTTGTGTTGAAAATTTGATGCAATACTTTATGAAAGCGTTCATAACACAGTACAACATTTTTCAGCTCATTAATTTGGAACTCAATTCTGAGAACTGCACGTGAAAGTAGTCCCAAAAAGAAGAAGTTTTGCATCATTCGTTTTGTCAAGTTACATGCCATAATAATTTAATATCGATTTCAAAATGATAATTATCGTATAGGAGAATTAGTCACGTTTTAGGCTCTTTTGTTTGTCATAACTCGAGAACCACTAGTCCGATTTAGCTGAAACAAATTTAAAAAAATTAAGAATTACAATTCCTTTATTCTGTTCATATAACGTTTCCCTACATAATACACCACCACAACAGTTTCGCAATTATAAATAAATGTATGAAGAAAAAAAATATTTTTTGCCTGAAAATTAAAATTTTTTTTTTAAATTCTAAAAAATCCAAAACGGAAAAAAGTGTCAAGTCCTATTACTTTCACGTAAAGTCACATAACCTATGAACAAAATGAGACGTAGATCATGAAAATCGATATACGCGTTTCGATTTTATTCACAATTAAGTAAAGGTATGAATTACAAAAATTTGCTCGAGATATGTACAAAATTCTTTGGAAAAAACGTTGATGACTTCTTTATGATTCTTAGAATTAAAAAAGAAATAAGTAATAAACAAAAGGTTATTTAATTTTTATGATTGCGTTAATAACTAATACTATAAACTAATAAACGATTATAAATGTGCGTTGACGCTGAATTCCTGTTCTTGTTTTTTATGGTAGGTACCAGAGACCTGCATCAAGTACTTGAAAAATCAAGCTTTTTCAAGCAGTTGAAAATTCACTTCGTTTGAACATGAAAAACTAAACAAAGCAAGCTTCGTATCAAATTAATCAATTGCAAGCTTTACTGCTCTGCTGCGCACAAAAACTTGCAGCGCTTGAAATTTTCGGGAAAATACTTGATATGTTGAAGATTGATATGTTCGGCAAAACCTTATAAACTTGCAAGTATCCAAATAGTTCAAAAAGTTCACATTGGGACAGCTTGTTGTCTTGGGGGTCGCTGATTACGATTTTAGTGTCAGAATATAAAAAGTTGTTTGGACACTAGGGTGGACCGTAACAATACTTTTTTGTGATTTTGACAGATTTTGCTCTTTTTTGCAATCTAAGTCGGATCAATTATTTGGATTCTGATGTTACGAAGATGATGTTCTGAGATTATAAAGTTCCATATCTCGAAGGGGAAGCAAAACAGGTACAATCTTACCATTTTTTGGGGGTTACTATAGGAGGAAGCATTTTTGAGACACACAATTAGGGGATCTATCACTCCCCCATTTTGCACATTTTTAGGGGAGACGTTGAAACACGTGTTTAACTCTCCACTGTAAGTCAAATTGTAAGTCATACACGTGATTCGGTCCCTCCCTAAAAATATGTCGAATGGGGGGCTAATAGACTCAATATTTGTGTGTCTCAAAAATGCTACCTCAAAGAGGAACCCCCAAAAATTGGTTAGATTTTACCTATTTTGCTTCCCCTTCCTCTTCCCCTAAAATGGAAAGATATAGAAAAATCCTCGAAAAATTCTCAAAAAATTTTCGAAAAAATAGAAAAAGTTCCATTTCTCGAAGGGGAATCGAAATTTTTATTTTCATGCAAAATAAAGTTTATAAAGAAAAAAAACATATATGTGGATTATTGAGCAAAAAATGAAGCAACATGAATGGGCGCATATTTTAAGGGTGGCTATATACCTGATTCAGGTGTGCTTTATAAATTTTTCGAAACGTTCGAAACTCATGGGTGGTGGGTGGGATTTTTTTATATCTGAGAATCATATTTATTAGAGTTTATTACTTTGGTACCGCAATCATAAAAATGAAATACTTACTTACTTACTTAGGTGGTCGTAACAACCCGTGTCCGGGTTTCAGCCGACCTCATCAGCTCTCGCCAGGCGCCACTGCTTTGCGCGCGCCTTCTCCAATCGGATACACCAAGTGCGGTTATGGCTTCCTCAGCCTGGACCATCCATCGGAGGCATGGTCTCCCTCGTCGTCGTTGACCAGCGACCCTCGCCTCGAGCACCTTTTTCACTGGAGCTTCGTCGTTCATACGATGGACATGACCCAGCCAGCGTAGTCGCTGCACAGTTATACGCCGAACTACGTCAATGTCATCGTAGAGCTCATACAGCTCGTGGTTCATTCGGATGCGATAGTCATCGCCGACTCGAACAGGACCGAAGATTTTGCGAAGAACTTTTCTCTCGAACACCCCCAGAGCGGCTGTGTCAGTTTGCGAGACTACCCATGCCTCAGCGCCATAAAGCAGCACAGGTAGAACGAGCGTCTTGTAGTGTTAGTTTTGTCGATCGAGAGAGGGCTCTGGAACTTAGTTGCTTACTGAGCCCGTAGTAGCACCTATTAGCAATTATTGTTCTTCGCTTTATCTCCAGGCTGATTTCGTTGTTAGTATTAATGGCAGTGCCAAGGTATACAAACTCCTTGACTACTTCAAAGTTATAGCTGCCGGATGAAACGTGGGAGTCTAAACGCCGAGCTCCCTTGTTTGTAGACAGCATATACTTTGTTTTACCCTCATTTATCGTCAAACCCACTTTGGCTGATTCCTTTTCGATAGCGGCGAAAGCAGCGGTAACATCTCTCTTGGTTCTGCCGACAATATCAATATCATCAGCGTACTCAAGGAGCTGGACACTTTTATAGAAAATGGTTCCATTACGATGCACACCGGCCTTTCGTACGATTCCCTCCATGATGATGTTAAAGAGATCGCAAGACAGTGGATCGCCTTGCCTGAAACCTCTTTCGGTATTGAAGGTTTCGGAGAGGTCATTTCCTACCTTGACGGAGCTGCGTGTGTTGCTCAACGTCATTCTGCAAAGTCTAATCAACTTTGCAGGTATACCGAACTCAGACATTGTTGCGTATAGGCAATCCCTTCTCGGGCTATCGAACGCAGCTTTAAAATCGACAAAGAGATGGTGTGTGTCAATTTGCTTTTCGAGGGTTTTCTCCAGGATTTATCGTAGCGTGAAAATCTGGTCTATGGTGGACTTACCAGATCGAAAGCCACACTGATAAGGTCCAATCAGTGTTTTTGTAATCGGCTTTAATCTTTCAGACAGTACGCTTGAGAGAACCTTATATGCGATGGAAATAAGACTGATACCTCTATACCTGGCGCAGATTGTAGGGTCTCCTTTCTTAAGTATAGGACACAGTACACTGAGGTTCCAATCGTCGGGCATGCTTTCCGCTAGCCATATTTTGCTGATGAGCTGATGCATGCGCCTTATCAATTCATCGCCGCCGGTTTTAAACAATTCAGCTGACAGGCCGTCAGCACCCGCTGCTTTATTGTTTTTGAGTCGTTGGATAGCAACTCGAACCTCTTCATGGCTAGGTGGTGATACTTCCACTCCGTCATCGTTGATTGGTGGCACTGAACTGCGCTCTCGATGGGCGGTATTGGTGGAATCGTCGCCAGTAAGTAAATTGGAGAAGTGCTGTCTCCACAATCTAAGCACACACGGTGTATCCGTATTCAGATCTCCATTTTCGTCGCTACAAGTGGATGCTCCGGGCTTGAAACCTTGGGTTAGACGCTTAACCTGTTGATAGAATTTTCGTGCATCCTTCTTGCCCTGGTATACTTCTAGTTCCTCACGCTCACGCTTTTCCTGCTCTCTTTTCTTGCGTCTGGAAAGGCTCCTCTCTTCCTTCCTCTTTTCGCGGTAGTTTTCTCGCACGGCTCGCGTTGCAGCTGACTGCAGCGTTTTTCTGTATGCGGCGTTTTTTAATGCTGTTGCGATGCGACACTCCTGATCGTTCCATTGGTTCCGAGGTTGGGGGCGCCGGAAACCAATGACTTCTTCAGCGGCAGCGCGCATGGAGTGGGATATATGCGCCCAAAGTCCGCCGGCGTCGTCGAGTCCAGACGTTGGTTGGTTGAGCTTAACCGAGAGTTGAGCGGAGTAGGCTTCGGCAGTCTGTTGTAATTGCAGCTTAGCGACATCTAGCTTTCGTTGCATTCCTGTTCGTATGTTCTTCGCATTGCATAATCGCATGCGGATCTTGGCTGCAACAAGATAATGGTCGGAGTCAATGTTGACCCCCCGAAATGTACGCACATCTAGAACACTAGAGGCATGCCTTCCGTCGATTACAACATGATCAATTTGGTTTCGCGTTTTTTGATCCGGGGACAGCCAGGTGGCCTTGTGGATGTCGAGGTGCTTAAATCTGGTGCTACTAACTACCATGTAGACCGTTGTTCGTGGAGGTCTCGTGAAGACTGAACTGACCGACAGTGGGGCCAAAGATGCCTTCCCTTCCGACTTTCGCATTAAAATCGCCGAGGACTATTTTCACGTCATGGACCGGAAGGTGGTCATATACGTCCTCAAGACTAGAGTAGAAAGCGTCCTTGACGGCTTCGTCATTTTCCTCATCGTGGCCAATCTTTCGTTCACAGGTGTGAACCGGCAAACAAGGTGGCGTAGTTTCCGGCTAACGACGAATCCACATCCGAATTCGCGCTTCTCCGAATGGCAGCTGTAGTAGATATCGCAGTGTGCTTGTTTAGAGCAGCCTTGCTCTATGCCATCGCATTTCCTGGATGGTTGTGATGTCAGATTTTATTGTTTTGAGGGCTTCCGCCAGTTGGATAATGGCACCTTCCCAATGAAGTGTCCGGACATTCCAGGTGCATATCAGTAAATCATTGTCTGTTTTTCGTTTGCGGTGGTCGTCAATGTAATTGGGGTTCTTATCCGAGGCTGGTTTAGGTTTCATTGGGCAGTAGTAATGTGGCGGGACCCAAACCCTGCGCACATTCCATGTTTAAGGTCTATGGATCGACCCGCCACTCAAATTAGCCGTCAAACTGACGGATGCCAGTTTGCCGTTGCCCAGTGAACACCACTTGGAAGTTTGAGTCGACTTGAGACGATTTCAACATGGATAATGCTGGCCTCGCCAGGTTGAGGCGGTCAGAAACGTTGCCATGTGAAGGTTCGCCCCCTGTTCCCCAATGACAATTACTGTATATTTTTATACCCCAACGCGTACTGCGTAAGGGGTATATTAACTTTGTCATTCCGTTTGTAACGCCAAGAAGGAGGCGTGGCAGGTATAGAAAAATATATATGATCAGCACCACCTCCTGAGTCGATTTCCGTGTGTCCGTCTGTCTGTCGACACGATTACAGCCGCAATTTTAAAGCTATCGCGATGAAATTCAAAACATAAGTTTATTTTAAAAGAAGGAAGATCAAGATCGAAAATGGGCCAAATCGGATGAAAACCACACCTACCTCCCATACAAAGTGACTTTATATTAACCGTAAAATGTCTTTAAAATCCACAAAAATGAAAGAAATGCCTTGAAATTTGGCAGGTGAGCTTTGCTCTTCAGTCTTAATCCTGGCTATGAAATCGGATGAAAACCACGCCCGCCTCCCATACAAATTGGCTTTATTTTAAACGTTAAATCTGTTAAAAATCCACAAAAATTAATGAAATGTCTTGAAATTTTGCACTTTAGCTTGGATATATAATATGAACAATCTCTATGATATATGGCAAAATCGGATCAAAACCACGCCTACTTCCCATGCAAAGTGACGTCATCAAAATAGGAAAACTTTTGTTAATATATAAAACTGAATGTCATCGTGTATGTCGTGGCTAAATACTTCGAATATACTTCAATATGGCCGCGGGGGGGTATTTTAGCTTCGGTACCCTGCCGAAGCTCCACCCTTACTAGTTTTTAATAAAATTTTTTGAGTAGAGGAATCGACTCCGTTAAGTCATATTTAAATCTTACATTATTTTTCAAAATCGTAATTCGAAAACTGGTTTTTTCACAGCACCAATATTTTATACACAATATATTATTTAAGTTATCACATCAAAATAAGACTTTCTTTGAAAGCCCATACTCTGCTGGATACATTTTTATAAAAAGAATTAAACAGTAACTGTTTTTTGGATATTTAAGAATTTAATCATTCGTGGATTTAAATTAAAATTATTGGCAAATTAGAAAATTAAAAAAATTAAAATGAAATTTTTTGAACTTCCAATAATAAAAAACAATTTTAAAAATGCCGATGTTTAAGAAAATGTAACTGTTCATATCTCTTATAAAAATTTGGTAATATGATTAAAAAATCATCAAATCCCCATAGAATTGTATTGTTTAAAATGTTTTTTATTAAGAATTTTTTTTCGTAAAAAAGCATATTTAGATTGTGGGTGATTTTCCGAAACCTGTTATTTGGAAAAGACTTTGCACAGGGCTAAATTCTTGAGCCAATTTGGAGGTTTTAGATGCATTATATACCATATAATATATTTTTGGTATATAAGATATTCTTAAGTGTTAAATTTCGTGGTTCATGTATTTATTGCATTATACAGCTTTTAAGAATTAAAAAAAAAAAAATGTTGGGTCCAATAAGCTTAGATGTTGCATGAAAAATGTCAATATAATTTTCAACAATTTATAAAATTGTATTCGTTCTATGTATATTTTCAAATATAACACTATGTTTGTTTGAAGAGACCTGTGAAATTATCTACTTCTGTCAGAAGCTTTGATAATTATCATTATAAGGCATAGTACATATATGTGGTGACCCCACACAAATACAACACCTCAAATCCTCATACACCTTTATCTAAAAATACTTGTTCATTTATATTTAAATTCAATTATAATTATTTGTTTGTTCAAAAAAATTATTGTCAAAAATTTTCAATTTAATTTTTAGTTGTTGAAAATATTTCGAGTGAGCAAACATGCTCTCTAAAATTAATAAATAAAATAAAATACAAACGCTTGTTTTTTTTCTCCGGGTCTTCATCATCATCAATCTCACCCACATTGGCGATCCTGCCCTTCGATCCTACCCTTCGATCCTGCCAGCCCTCAAAACACGATTCAACACAACAACTTATGAATTTGCAACACGATTAGCTCTACGTCGTACCAACGATTTTACAACGAAGCGAAAAGTAAATACAAGTGATTCAAAAAGGCAGTGTTTATATTACCCTCTGTGCCATCCAACAAAAATTTGCAATTGCTGAATATTAACGGAGTGCTATGCAAATCAACTCGAAACAAGTTGCAACGTAAAGAGTCAATCATCGGTAGTTCTGCAACCAACTTGACAGAACCATCATCACATCACACGGCCAAAAAATACCGTTCAACCTCCACCAGTTTCGACATGAACTCCATCCACAAATCCTGTGCCACCAATTCCTATTTGGTAACTATTATTTGGTAACGAAACCGCAAAGCCCAGACAGCCTCACATATGCAACACTATAAGTGCTGGCACCAACCAACAATCCTGACACCGCTCGAATATATTAAAAAAACCACCAACAACACATCTCATGCCACATCGCGTTGAATCCAGCTCACGCCCAACAATCAACCACTAAAAAACTCACCAGTACATCTACTACTATAACATCAGCGTTGAATCCAGCTCACGCCCAGCAATTAACCACTAAAAACTAGCCAGTGCATCTACTACTATAGCATCAGCGTTGAATCAAGCTCACGCTACACCAACGTCGCCAACTGCGCTGTCCACGCCTCAGCCAACATCACCAAACAATCAACGTCGCAGTCAACGTCATTTTTTTTTTAAATTCAGAAAATTGTTAAATTTTTATATTTACAAATTTTATTGTTCAATTTTTTTTTTTTTGTAAAACTTTATTGTTAGTTTTAAGTTTTCCTTTTCTTTTACCTTTATAAATTCTTTTTACAGGTTGCTTTATTATTTCTTAGCTTAACACGAGGCACACACTTAGTTTTTAGAGTTCATATAACAATAAAAACGTAAGAAGTTTATCGTTATCTGGCTCAGGCACTTCACTACACTAGGGTTGATTAGGTACACAATTCTATTCTTTCCAATATGCAACGTACACCTCCGCGTATTTCTATCACTGGCGGTGGAGATGAATCCAACGAACCCATCACCAACTTGGATACTACGAATCCATTTAATGTTTCGCATGAAATTCATGCTACAGCTATTAAACTTCCTTCGAAAAAGCGAAAAATATATCAGTTGACAGAACTAAGTTCGAATACTTAGTTACTGCACTACCACAAGAGGTCATAGTAACAGTACTAGACTTCATTCAGCATCCTCCATCTGCAAATTTATACAATGGACTTAAACAAGTATTGATCGACAGACTTTCACTCAGTGAAAATAAGCGTTTAGACAAAATCCTTTCGGACTCTGAGATGGGTGACCAAAAGCCATCTCAGTTCTATCGTGCACTACTTCTTCTTGCCGGTTCCTCAGTTAATAATGACCTAATTTATAAATTATGGTTACGAAAACTTCCCAAAAGTCTCAATATCGCTTTGACCGGTTCAGGTCACAAAGAGCTAGATGACTAACTTAAACTAGCTGATAACATTTGGGAAGTTATGGCTAATGGTGAAGTCTCAGCCATAAACAAAAATTCATCCCAAATGACGAAAGCTGTTGATTTAACGACAATCGCACGAAGTTTCTCAGAAACAACTAACAAAGTTCTTAAATGTTTTAATAAACTGTCACTGGAAGTTCAAGAACTCAAAACCGAACGTCACAATTCTTTACGATCAAACTCCAGAGACAACAGTTTCCGAGATTTTTCGAGACACCGGTCTCCCTCTCGAAATAAGTCACGTCAGAAACCAACCAATTGGTTATGTAGATATCACTATAAATTTGGTAGGTCGGCAAGACGATGTGAACAACCATGTGCATTCAAACACAACGACTCACATAACACACAGAATTCGTCAAACTAAAAACCTCCATCATGACAACGGCGAATAATGGAGGAACATCTACACGCCGTTTATTCGTTTACGACAATGACAACCATTTAAACTTTTTAATCGACAGTGGTGCAGAAGTATCAGTTCTTCCTGCCTCCAAATTCAAAAATAACAAAAAGAATTCAGACTTAATTTTGACAGCAGCTAATGGTAGCACAATTTCGACCTACGGAAAAAAATTACTTAACGTAAACATCAAACTCAGACGAGAATTCTCTTTTATTTTTATTTTAGCAGACATAGCTAGACCCATTATTGGAGCATATTTCCTAACGAAATATGGACTACTTATTGACTTGAAACACAAAAAGTTAATTGATCCACTCACTAAATTATCTGTTAACGCTATTTCCGCATTTTCTAAAACTCCACTACCCAAATTATTTTCACTTGACAACAAATACACGCAACTTCTAAAACAATTTCCATCACTTCTCACCGAACCAGACTACACTATTCCCGTCAAACATAAAACTGAACATTACATCACCACCGAAGGACAACTTCCATTTTCAAGACCAAGACGTTCACATATCTTTCCTAAACATTAAAATTTGGTGCGAACAAACAGATTCGGTTACACGACCATATATACCACAAACACTACGCAAACAAATTTTTGAACAACTACACAATATTTCACATCCAGGAACACGCGCATCACGACGACTTCTGACACAAAGATATTTCTGGCCAAAAATGAATACACAAATAAACAAATGGTCACAGGAATGTATCAGATGTCAACGTTCAAAAGTACACAGACACACCAAAACCTCTCCACAAACAATTAAAATTCCCCATGGCCGTTTTGAACACGTTCACATTGACTTAGTAGGACCTTTACCGACATCACATGGATACAGATATTTACTAACTGCAATTGACCGAAACACACGCTGGCCTGAAGTGTATCCGTTGAAAGACACGAGCACTGAAACAATAGTTGACTTATTTCAGAGAGAGTTCATTTCACGTTTCGGAGTTCCGTTAAAAATCACTTCTGATCGAGGAGCACAATTTACTTCATTGACATTCAGGAACTTTATCAAGACTCTCGGTTGTCAACATATTACCACTTCAGCTTATCATCCTCAAGCAAATGGAATGGTAGAGCGTTTTCACCGTCAGCTTAAAGCTTCTCTTATAGCTAGTAACAATCAGGTCAATTGGTATACTCAGTTACCACTAGTTCTTTTGGGTCTTAGATCTTCGGTCAAAGAAGATATTAAAGCATCACCAGCTAAGATGGTTTTTGGTCATACCCTCAGATTTCCGAAACAGTTAGTTGCGCATGTTGATCAAACTATTAGTCCTTCTGATACACTTTACAAAATTAAACAAGTCATTTCGGACAAACAGTCGAACATAGTACATCACAATACAAAATTTCAAAATTTCATACCTAAATTACTAAGAACATGTAAATTCGTTTTCGTCAGGAATGACACCATTCATAAAAAGCTTCAGGAACCATACGATGGTCCTTTTGAAGTAGTCGAAAAGACTCCCACGTATTTCAAAATTCGTAAACACAATTCAGTAATTACAGTAAACATTAACAGAGTAAAACCAGAAATATTAGACACAGACAGTACACAATCACTTTCTTTACCAAAAACAAACACAAAAAAAGTACATTTTAATTTACTTAATAACACAGTCAAATTGTTTTCATGAGGGGGGAATAGTGTGGTGACCCCACACAAATACAACACCTCAAATCCTCATACACCTTTATCTAAAAATACTTGTTCATTTATATTTAAATTCAATTATAATTATTCGTTTGTTCAAAAAAATTGTCAAGAATTTTCAATTTAATTTTTAGTTGTTGAAAATATTTCGAGTGAGCAAACATGCTCTCTAAAATTAACAAATAAAATAAAATACAAACGCTTGTTTTTTTCTCCGGGTCTTCATCATCATCAATCTCACCCACATATATATATTATGCTATAACCTATTCAACGAGCCCTCAGCACTCAGAACATTTGAGGTTTTCATATGAAAAATCCCCCAAAAATAAAAAATAAATTTCACCCAACAATAATACAAAATCGCCCAATTCATTTTTCATATGAAAAATCTCCCAAATTTGTATGAAAAATTATTGGGTGATTTTTAATTTTTTTTTTTTGTGATTTTTCTTTTGGGCAATTTTTTATAGCGCCCCCTAAAACCAGAGACTAGTATTTTGGCAACCCTGGAATTAAATTATTAAAGCTATTCTGAGCGAGAAAGTTATGTTTTCCGTTGTTTTATGAATTTTTTGTGTTCGATGGTCCAGAAAAGGGCACTTTAAAAAATATTAAAAAAAAAGTCAAGTTTGAACATCCATAACTTTGGCTGTAGAGTTTTGATTTTTTCAATTTCTTGTACAAAATAGCTCAAAACTATTTTAAAACTATTCGTGAAGTTTTTTTTCAAATTTTCTATTTTTTTGAATTTTTTCGTAAAAATACTCACTCGATATTTTCGAAAAATTGCACTTCAAGCTAAAAATAGCATATCGGCTAGGTTCTTGAACATAATCGCTCAAATTATTTTTAATAGATTAGTCTTAGTGCGAGGCAAATATCCCTTAACCCCTTAAGTCCTGACTGGACGCATATTTTAAACTTTGTTCAATCCCAGTACTTTTCACAAAAACAGGGTCAGAAAAATTACGGACCAATTATATTCGACGTAAAATTGACTGATCTTTCTGGTTCTTACATTGGTGTTTTCGAAAAATTCGATGCAAAAAGGTTATGTTCATTTTTTTTAAGAAAAAACGTGATTTTTTTCATCGATCCGGATTTGCTGAATTCCAAAAAAAATCGCGTCCATGAACTCTAAAGTTAAACTTCTATGCATTTGCAGTTCGAAATAAAAATGGCTGTGTTCCATATGGCGTCCCAAATGAAAAATTTCCGCTATGTAAAACTGGATTTGGTGGTCATAAAAAAATCGTTTCAGAAACGTAACCAGCGACTATTGCAGATTCGTAATCAGCGACTCAAAAAAACTTTAACCAAAGATATAGGTTCAGCGAGCCAAAATATCCCCATATATGAATTTTCACAAAAATTCATATTTTTTCATAATTTTGGCCACCATCTTCAATCGGCCATTTTGAATTTTAAATCTATCTTATGTCGAAAAAAAAACGAAATGGCCATTTCAGCCCTTGAAAGGACTTTGACCGAGCTTCTTATGATCAATTGTGTTGTGAAATGCTCGAACACAAATTATCGAGAATTGGACCTACCAGCTTTATGCTGACTTCAAACAGCTTATGTTCTTAAGAAGCTTTTCATGGCAGTTTTTTACTCTCTGAGGTTTGCCATTGTCTGCAGAGAGGTGACAGCCGAACAGAAAAAATTAATTCGATTGAAAAAACTTTCTGTGTCAGATGGGGGACACACACTCTACCCACTACGCCACGGCCGCCACAATCTATGACGTCTACCTTATGACGATTCTCAAAATATTTTGGCTGTCACGTTTACCGCCATTTAGCTAAAACATTTTTAAATAATAACCTCCAAAAATCATGTTTTTCGTAAAAATTTCGGCTGGTGTGGTTGTTAAAATAAAACGAACGGTCGGAAATAATAGTCCTGAAAAATAGTTTGCAAACTGTGTCAAAAAATTTCAAATCTTTGCCGTTTAACTACAGATAATGCTGATTTTCATGCATTTTTTAATGTTATTTACACTGAAATTTAAATAACTTCATTATTTTTTATGCTATCCTCTGTTTTGACTGCTTCTATTTATCCCTGGACATAAACAAAAAAATTAAAACAAAACATCTTTTCAACAAACACAAAAAGGATAAGCCTTCTTAATATTGCATATAAAGCGATATTCCAGATCTTTGCACTATGATAAATTTTTAAGAAGTCCCTAAAGAAGCAAATTGACACTCACCATCTTCTTGTCTATGACAAACTCGCTTTCGAAACTCTAATAAGGAATCCACCATGTCTCATGCGTCAATTTGCGTCAATGGCAAATACCGAATACGATGTAACCACGAACTGTACGCCGACAGCGTGTTAAAATCCAGCGGCTAAGCTGGATAGATCATGCTGACTCGTCCATCCGCTCCTACGACGCTGCAACAAATTATTCAACGTAAAAGAGGAAAGTTACACATTTCATTGGAAACATCAAGTATTCAACAACCTTATAATACTTGGAATATTCAACTAGCGCCAGAAAGCTCACAACAAAAGAAAAGCAACGGATTGGCCGTTTCAGCGTTTCAAAGGACTGTGATTGAGCTTCTTCAAAAGGCAACGGCAAAAGGCAAATGAGGCTGGCGAAAATTCGTAGATGACGCCAAAACCGACTTACGGTTGTAAACTTCAACTTAAAAAGTAAGTTAATTTTGTTTTGCTACCTTTGTACTTGAATAGCTTTTCATTCGTGTACCATTCGGATGAAGAGCCAAAAAAGTTTTGAAATACTTTGATTTTCCAAGAACTGTGTTGCCTTCAATTGATTTTGATGAGTGTATATAAATTCACAGATCTCTTTAAATAATTGTCGGTTTTAGCGCAAAATAAATAAATTTCAATGCGACCAAATAAAACAATTTTCATTTAATCACTTTAAAACTTGAAATGATTGGTTACGTATAACAAAAAAAAAAAAACGAAATGGCCATTTTAGCCCTTGAAAGAACTTTGACCGATCTTTTTATAATCAATTGTGTTGTTCATGTTGTGAAATGTTTGAACATAAAATGCCATTCTGCAGAAAGGTGACGGCAGAAAAGAAAAATTAATTCAATTGAAAAAACTGTCTGTCAGGTGGGATTTGAACCAGGGATCTCTGGCGTATGGGCCACGCACGCTACCCATTGCGCTATTTGATTTTTATCAAAAAATTTAAATTTTAGTTTGAATTAAGTTTTTGATTTGTTCTTTACGATTTGTTCTTTTTGATTTAAAAAACTAGATCCGAATCACTTATCTTGGTGCTTTTATAGCTATTTTTATTAACCTCTATTTAAAAAAAAAACTAAATTCAACCAAATTTTATGCTAACCATATCATAAAGAAAACAATGTTTTTAAATTAAAACCATCAACATATTAATTTTAAACAGAAAAAATTTATTATTTGTATTTGTATTTATTTAAATGAAAAGATTAGTACAGTGAGATACTTAACGAAATCTTGACGTACAACGGCCATAATACAATTGTCAACAAAGTCATTAAAAATTGAAAGCTAACAATTATAAAGCAATTCAAAGCTCATAATTTAAAAAATAAGTTTTTAATTTAACATTACTGAACTTAAAAGAATTATCTTGATTAAAGAACTTGAATGGAGAACAGAGAGAGAAGTATAGTAAAAAAAAAGAAAAATAAAAAATAGTAAAAATACAGAAGCAACTAAAGCGAAAAAAAAACAAACAAATTATGGATAAGAAAATTTTTAGTTAGAGAAAAAGAACATGACTAAAAACTTAAATTTGTTCGTGCCGACTAACGTCTTAATATTTAAAGGAAGTGAATTCCAGAGCTTAAAGGTGTTGATGAAAAAGAGTCGTTTAGAATGTAGACATGAATATTTAGGTATTATTAAATTATACGTTCTACTAGAGTTACTGAAACCTAGTTTTTCAAAAAGGTATAATGGTGTCCTGTTATTTATTAACTAAATTTATTATTAAATAAAAAAAGATATAAAAATAAAATAAGTTTCACTTTAGTTTGCCCATAATACCTGTCTTAGTGGGAAATTAGGAAATTATTTTCTATGCTTTTCAACTATTCGTGTACCATTCGGATGAATTTTTTTTTTTTGAGGAATTCTGTTGATATTTGTTTCGAAACAAGATTTCATTTATTGGTATTACATTTGAATTTACTTACATTTCTTTAATAGTTTATTTTATAATTTTATTACAGGAAAAGAACTCGCTGATATTCAAGAATCTATATTATTATTACGCAAGCCAGGCCCGTAGCCAGGATTAACCCTAGGGGGGGTTTTCATAAAAAATATATTGATATTTTTTGATATAGATGAATCAAAGGAATTTAGTGTAAAACTTTAATGAATTTTTAATAAAACTTACTTTTATTTATTTTTATATGTTTGTATTAATACATTGTATTAATACAATCATTTAAGCTGTACTCGCCCATAGAACTTCTAGAAATATATTTTAAATATCAATTGCACTCCTTCACCTCTCACCGCACTTTCCTAATATTTGCACCAGCATCCGCTGCTGAATTCTGATTTATTTTATTCCTTTGGTTGTATTACCAGAGCAAGTTAAACATCTTGCATATTGTTTAATTAAAATTTTGATCGTTTCTCGTTTTCGTATGTCATCGAAATCAAGTTGAGCCTCCGTTTCTCAATTAAGCTAACTTATGCCAACGGTTCAACCAAGACTGCTTAAATCGTAGATAACGCGAACCACTGACAGGAAAATTAAAATTGGGGGGGAGGGGGGATGGGGGCCTGCGCAGGGGTGTATTTTAAATGCTTTAAAAACTTGAAATGAAATTAAATTGCAAATATCGTTGCTTGCACCTTTATGTACTGCCGAAGCCAAAGGCAGATCCGATGTATCAAATGAAATTTCTGTTTCTGGAACAACTTCTACAATCATACACACAAAACGCACAAATTTAGAACTTACTTACTTACTTAGGTGGCCGTAACAACCTGTGTCCGGATTTCGACCGACCTCATCAGCTCTCGCCAGGCGCCTCTGCTTTGCGCGCGCTTTCTCCAATCGGATACACCAAGTGCGGTTAGGGCTTCCTCAGCCTGGTTCATCCATCCATATAGTTTTGTCGATCGAGAGAGGGCTCTGAAACTTAGTTGCTTACTGAGCCCGTAGTAGCACCTATTAGCAATTATTGTTCTTCGCTTTATCCCGCTAATGGCGGTGCCAAGGTATACAAACTCCTTGACTACTTCAAAGTTAAAACTGCCGGATGAAACGTGGGAGTCTAAACGCCGCGCTCCCTTGTTTGTAGACAGCATATACTTTGTTTTACCCTCATTTATCGTCAAACCCACTTTGGCTGATTCCTTTTCTATAGCGGCGAAAGCAGCGGTAACATCTCTCTTGGTTCTGGCGACAATATCAATTTAATCAGCGTACGTAAGGAGCTGGACACTTTTATAGAAAATGGTTCCATTACGATGCACACCGGCCTTTCGTACGATCCCCTCCATGATGATATTGAAGAGATCGCAAGTCAGTGGATCGCCTTTTCTGAAACCTCTTTCGGTACTAAAGGTTTCGGAAAGGCTATTTCCTACTTTGACGGAGCTGCGTGTGTTGCTCAACTTGCAAAGTTGATAAGACTTTGCAGGTATACCGAACTCAGACATTGTTGCGTATAGGCAATCCCTTCTCGGGCTATCGAATGCAGCTTTAAAATCGACAAAGAGATGGTGTGTGTTTGATTTTCGTGGGTTTTCTCCAGGATTTGTCGTAGCGTGAAAATCTGGTCTATGGTGGACTTTCCAGGTCGAAAGCCACACTGATAAGGTCCAATCAGTGTTTTTGTAATCGGCTTTAATCTTTCACACAGTACGCTTGAGAGAACCTTATATGCGATGGAAATAAGACTGATACCTCTATACCTGGCGCAGATTTTAGGGTCTCCTTTCTTAAGTATAGGACACAGTACACTGAGGTTCCAATCGTCAGGCATGCTTTCTGCTAGCCATATTTTGCTGATGAGCTGATGCATGCGCCTTATCAATTCATCGCCGCCAGTTTTAAACAATTCAGCTGACAGGCCGTCAGCACCCGCTGCTTTATTGTTTTTGAGTCGTTGGATAGCAACTCGAACCTCTTCATGGCTAGGTGGTGATACTTCTACTCCGTCATCGTCGATTGGTGGCACTGAACTGCGCTCTCCATGGGCGGCATTGGTGGAACCGTCGCCAGTAAGTAAATTGGAGAAGTGCTGTCTCCACAATTTAAGCACACACTGTGTATCCTTATTCAGATCTCCATTTTCGTCTCTACAAGTGGATGCTCCGAGTTTGAAACCTTGGGTTAGACGCTTAACCTGTTGATAGAATTTTCGTGCATCCTTCTTGCCCTGGTATACTTCTAGTTCCTCACGCTCACGCTTTTCCTGCTCTTTTCTTGCGTCTGAAAAGGCGCCTCTCTTCCTTCGTCTTTTCGCGGTAATTTTCTCGCACGGCTCGCGTTGCAGCTGACTACAGCGTTTTTTTATGTGCGGCGTTTTTTACTGCTGTCGTGATGCGACACTCCTGATCGTACCATTGGCTCCGAGGTTGCGGGCGCAGGAAACCAATGACTTCTCCAGCGGCAGCGCGTATGGAGTGGGATATATGCGCCCAAAGACCGCCGGCGTCGTCGAGTCCAGAGGTTGGTTGGTTGAGAGTTGAGCGGAGTAGGCCTCGGCATTTCGTTGTAATTTCAGCTTAGCGACATCTAGCTTTCGTTGCATTCCTGTGCGTATGTTCTTCGCATTGCATAATCACATGCGGATCTTGGCTGCAACAAGATAATGGTCGGAGTCAATGTTGACACTCCGAAATGTACGCACATCTAGAACACTAGAGGCATGCCTTCCGTCGATTACAACATGATCAATTTGGTTTCGCGTGTTTTGATCCGGGGACAGACAGGTGGCCTTGCGGATGTCGAGGTGCTTAAATCTGGTGCTACTAACTACCATGTTTCGCGTCGCGGCGAAGTCGATCAGTCTTAGACCGTTGTTCGTGGAGGTCTCATGAAGACTGAACTGACCGACAGTGGGGCCAAAGATGCCTTCCCTTCCGACTTTCGCATTAAAATCGTCGAGGATTATTTTCACGTCATGGACCGGAAGGTGGTCATATACGTCCTCAAGACTAGCGTAGAAAGCGTCCTTGACGGCTTCGTCCTTTTCCTCCGTCGAGCGGGCGCGCAAATAAGGCTGATGAAGAAAAATTTTGCCTTGATGCGGATCGTGGCCAATCTTTCGCTCACAGGTGTGAACCGGCAAACAAGGTGGCGTAGTTCCCGACTAATGACGAATCCACATCCGAATTCGCGCTTCGCCGTATGGCAAATGTAGTAGATATCACAGTGTGCTTGTTTAGAGCAGCCTTGCTCTATGCCATCGCATTTCCTGGATGGCGGTGATGTCAGATTTTATTGTTTTGAGGGCTTCCACCAGTTGGATAGTGGCACCTTCCCTATAAAGGGTCCGGACATTCTAGGTGCATATCCGTAAATCATTGTCCGTTTTTCGTTTGCGGTGGTCGTCAACACAATTGGGGTTCTTATCCGAGGCTGGTCTAGTTATCATTGGGCAGTAGTAATGTGGCAGGACCCAAAGCCTGCGCACATTCCATGTTTAAGGTCTATGGAGCGATCCGCCGCTCAAATTAGCCGTCGAACTGACGGATGCCAGTTTGCCGTTGCCCAGGGAACACCATGTGGAGGTTTGAGTCGACTTGAGACGATTTCGACATGGATAATGCTGGCCTCGCCAGGTTGAGGCGGTCAGACACGTTGCCTCGTGAAGGTTCACTCCCCTTCTTACTCTTGAATTAAAAAAAAAATCATCAAAATTGTATCTTTGTTTTGTTTTTTGCTTCTCCAGAAAATTTAAAAATTTTGAGTTGTCTCTTTTTTAGATAGTGTGCGATATATGGCCCATACATAAGAAAGGAGACCCAACAATCTGCACCAACTATCGAGGTATCAGCCTTATTTCCATCGCATATAAGGTTCTCTCAAGCGTACTGTGTGATAGATTAAAGCCGATTACAAAAACACTGATTGGACCTTATCAGTGTGGCTTTCGACCTGGAAAGTCCACCATAGACCAGATTTTCACGCTACGACAAATCCTGGAGAAAACCCACGAAAATCAAATTAACACACACCATCTCTTTGTCGATTTTAAAGCTGCATTCGATAGCCCGAGAAGGGATTGCCTATACGCAACAATGTCTGAGTTCGGTATACCTGCAAAGTCTTATCAACTTTGCAAGTTGAGCAACACACGCAGCTCCGTCAAAGTAGGAAATAGCCTTTCCGAAACCTTTAGTACCGAAAGAGGTTTCAGAAAAGGCGATCCACTGACTTGCGATCTCTTCAATATCATCATGGAGGGGATCGTACGAAAGGCCGGTGTGCATCGTAATGGAACCATTTCTATAAAAGTGTCCAGCTCCTTACGTACGCTGATTAAATTGATATTGTCGCCAGAACCAAGAGAGATGTTACCGCTGCTTTCACCGCTATCGAAAAGGAATCAGCCAAAGTAGGTTTGACAATAAATGAGAGTAAAACAAAGTATATGATGTCTACAAACAAGGGAGCGGCTAGATTCCCAAGTTTCATCCGGCAGTTTTAACTTTGAAGTAGTCAAGGAGTTTGTATACCTTGGCACCGCCATTAATAAAAACAACGAAGTCAGCCTGGAGATAAAGCGAAGAACAATAATTGCTAATAGGTGCTACTACGGGCTCAGTAAGCAACTAAGTTCCAGAGCCCTCTCTCGATCGACAAAACTAACACTCTACAAGACACTCGTTTTACCTGTGCTGCTTTATGGCGCAGAGGCATGGGTAGGTTCGCAAACTGACGCAACCGCTCTGGGGGTGTTCGAGAGAAAAGTTCTTCGCAAAATCTTCGGTCCTGTTCGAGTCGGCGATGACTATCGCATCCGAATGAACCACGAGCTGTATGAGCTCTCCGAAGACAGTGACGTATTTCGGCGTATAACTGTACAGCGACTACGCTGGCTGGGTCATGCCCATCGTATGGACGACGAAGCTCCAGCGAAAAAGGTGCTCGAGGCGAGGATCGCTGGTCAACGACGACGAGGGAGACCATGCCTCCGATGGATGGTCCAGGCTGAGGAAGCCCTAACCGCACTTGGTGTATCCGAATGGAGAAGGCGCGCGCAAAGCAGAGGCGCCTGGCGAGAGCTGATGAGGTCGGCCGAAACCGGAACACGGGTTGTTACGGCCACCTAAGTAAGTGAAATATATGGATTACGACGTTCCGATCATGTATCAAGATTTTTTGTTCAAATATTATCAATGCCTTTTAATAATTTATCGGATTTTCGAACTCTATTGATGCTTTAACAAGTAATCTTTAATAAAAACCCATTTCAACTATACGGAAAACTTAAATTTACTCGATCTAATCGCAATAATACCTTAATTCCACTAAAGCACTCGATGCTTTTGTCAGAATGCCAATTCTTTCTCAATTCAATACGTCTTTAGAATCAATTTTCGCATAACTTACAGATTATAAGCAACGCACAGCAATTCAAAGCACAATTATTTAAACATTTATCAACCTAATTGTTCCTATGTGTCTTCTATATTCTTTTTTTCTTTTTCTTTTATTCTTCTTCGTTTCTTTCGTAAATTAATTTTAATTGATAATTCGTATTTGATATTAATAAGCTGTGTGTTATAAAGATTTTGGGATGTTGGGATATTCTGAAATAAATAAATAAAATAAATATTCATAAGGCATTATACATCAGTGTAGAAGCCCCAAATGAAAAAAATGTTAGCAATTTTTTGAATTGAAAAAAATGTTTACTCACGAAACAAAATATATCACAAGGTTAAAAAAAATATGTTTCAAAGTGTAAAAATTAAGTTTTCAATGCAATAAATTTTACTAATGGCTCCTTTTAATAAAAACATAATTCTCAAGCCAGCTTGCAGCCTAACTCAAACAATGTTCATTAAATTATTTCAAATATTTTAAATAGTAGAATTAATAACAAATTTCTGTAAATTTTTTTAGGTGAAATTTGGGATGTCAGTGGCAAAAATGTAAAAAAAGTGGCATCGATGTATTTTTTTGATTTTATGCATCGATATTTTTCGATGCACCGGAGGGCATACATCGATGTATCGATTTGCATTGAAATTTTTAGATATTACTTCACAACAAAATATATTATTATGTAGAGATTAAAAGGCTTTTTTAATGATCGATTTTTTTAAATTAAAACAATGATGGTTGTTTTTAATTTTTTTATTAATTTTTAAAAAGTTTAAAATTTAAAATAACTTAAATACAAAAACTTTTTAAAAATTAATAAGAAAATTAAAAATTAAAAACAATCAATTTTTTAATTTAAAAAATCGATCGCTAAAAAGCCTTTTTAATCTCTACATAATAAAAAAAGGGATCTGAAATTATTATTAAAAAATATATTATTAGCAAAATTGTACAAAATTTCTAATTATGTTTCTAACGGACTGTTGAATCAGGTCAAAAACCTTTCTGTTAAACCAAAAACCTTTTTCCATTTAACCTTTTTGTTAAATGGAAATCATAAAATTTTTCATTTTTATGTCAACAAATATTCTCTCTTAATATTTAGTTTCTTCGAAAAACTCTTGATTCTGTTTTCATTCTATTTTCCATTTCATTCTTATAGCATTGAAGCGAAGCTCTTTACTCCTCGTTCTGTGATTTGCTTGGAGTGAAATCTGAAAAATTTTCGACAGATTTTTTTTTTGGAAATTTGATTGTTTCTTTGTTGCTAGTGCTTATTACAACAAGAAAATTTAATACTTTAATATTAAAAATATTTTTTGGCCTGCCCGCATCGATCGAACCCACGTCCTCTTAAACGAGAGTCAAATGCACAATCCACTAGGTCACAAAGACTTGTTAGAAACAGTTGTTAATTCAATCCTAATTATAACAGAAGCTATGCTGCAGTAGATCGTCACCATCTATCAATAGATAGAGGATTGTGTATTTGCTATGCTACAACTATCAAAAATTTGCTTTTATTTGCCACAAGGTGTCTCCAGCATCGGTTTGTTTGTAATGTGAATGCGTTTGTGGTGCTGTTGGCATAGAGTATAAATTATTATCTAGAGATTGCATCAACTGTGCTAAAACTCTGGCATGTATTAACAGAGTTTAACAGAGTTTTTTTTCTTCATGTTTTTAAGTGAAATAACTCTGTTAACACATGCCAGAGATTTAGCAGAGTTGATGCAATCTCTAGATAATAATTTACACTCTATGAGTGCGTTTTTAAGTGTCAAAAAAATAGATATGAATAAATATGGAATTAACAAACGCATGCATGAGTCAGTGCAGCCAAGTTCACAACCATGTGTGGAGAGTTAAAATGGAGAGTCGCTGGCATTATATGCCCGTATATGTAATTGGCGTGGAAATTTGACATTCAACAATAAAAAATAAGCAGTAAATATGTTTTCTGTATATATGTAATTTATTTTAAAGTTTTGAATTTAAAAGTTAATTTATTAAAAAGAAAAAATTATTAAGCTATCAAATCTATGTAACTGCGAAAAAGCTTCGCTTCTCTCATGTGTCCAACGACGCACGTGTTTTTTTTTTTTTTTGAACAAATTACAATTCGCGTTATTTTCGCTGCGTTTCTCAAAAAAACTTCCAAACCACTTTTTGGAGCCATTTCTATTTTTTTCTATTTTTTGGATCCATAAATTCACTTCTTTATTTTTGCACAATTGAGAAACTTAAATGGCTGTTGAATATATTAGAGATGTCAGTTTAAAAAAAAACATCGATTACATCGATATATCGACTTTGTATACATCAAGTGAAAAATTGTCGATGCATCAAGCAAAACATCGAAATTTTCGATGCGTCGATGTTTTTCCGACATCCCTAGCTGAAAATTAAATCAAATAAATAAATATATTGATATATCTACACCTGCATAAGACCTTGGAAACTAAGCTTGAAAATGCCTTTTTTTCCGGTTGATTGCAAGTGGTTCTAAACACGGATTCTGGTTTTTGCTCACGAGCGGGAGCACAAAAACGGTACGGGCACGCGAGTACTTGCTGTTGAAATTAAAAAAGTGGATGCCGAAATTCAAAAATTGGCTCTGGTTCCCGATCGAGACCTTAAAAAATATGCTGGAGCTCTCGAGCCTAGAGCCGTGTTTAAAGCCGCTCACAAGCGAATATTTCCGTTTCCTGCTTAAAACGCATGTTTACTATTTGGACTATAAAAATAGGATTTTAAAAAAGTTCATACATAAGAAAGTTCAAAACTCCAAAAATGTATATATTGAGAAAAATTCAATTTGTAAAAACTATCACTTTTCTATAAATAAAATGCCTCAAAATGAATTTGGTAACAAAATTTATTTTTAAGTATAACAATTTTAACCCTTAAATGACTGGTGGTAGCGCTATTTTTGTCGCATCTTTTCTATTTAATTTTTGTTAATTTTGTTATTTTAGTACATTATAAATTTTCGGGACGTTTTTTCTTCTTTAAAATTTGGCGTTATCGCGATCGAAAATTTCTTTATTTTCCCAATAATGTATTTAATAAGCAACGTAAATATTGATTATATAAATTAAATACATTTTCGGCAAAAAATTACCAAAAAAAAGTTTGTTAAAAAATTGCATGACCAGGTAATTTGTATGTACAGGGAGTAAGACGCACCTGTACAAAAAGTCGTAGAACAAAAGTTGTTCAGAATTCAAAGTTACAAAGTTACAACATATATTTTCCCCCAATTAAAAAACTTGGGTATTCAAGGGTTAAAGTATTTGGGTATGGGCAATCGAATGGTCAAATAAAAATTGGGGATTTTTAAACAAAAAAGTTGACTTTTTCAATGATTTTTATCAAAACACAAAAAAAAATATAAATATAAGAAAATAAAAAATATAAATATATTTATGAAATTTTACTTTGAAGTAAGTTTTTAGATTTGTTCTCCGCCAAAAACTTAAAATTACTAGCCTATGTTCTGAAGAATTTATTACTTTTCAAACAAATTTAAAAAAATAGATCCGAATCAACCTTGGTGTTTCTACAACGATTTTTCCGAACCTCTATTTAAAAAAAAATACAGGTGCGTCGTTGCACATGAGAGAAGCGAAGCTTTTTCGCAGTTACATAGATTTAATAGCTTAATAATTTTTTTTCATTTTAATAAATTAACTTTTAAATTCAAAAATTAAAATAACAAAATAAATTACATATATACACAAAATATACTTACTGCTTATTTAAACATTAAGGTTAGTGTTTCGGATCTAGTTTTTTAATTTGTTTGAAAGGCAATACAATTTTTCAGAACATATGCTAGTAATTTTTAGTTTCCGGGGGAAAACAATTCTTTAAAAACCCCCCATTTTTATTTCACCATTCGTTTGACCACACCCAAATACCTTAAAAATGTTATACTTAAAAATAAATTTTTTATCAAATTCATTTTAACACAATTTATAAAAAGTAATAATTTTTCCAAATCAGATTTTCTCAAAATATACATTTTTGGTGACAGACGTCCCAGTTATTTACTTTCTTATGAACTTTTACTCAAGCATAACATTGCCAGATTTGTACCGATTACTTTCCTATTAACATTAAAATGATTTATATATTTGACGCGTTGACATTAAACTGCAGCATTCGTTGCAGCATGCAAAACGTTAAGAAAATTAACTTCGTTTTAGGTTTTCGTAATAACAATTAAATAAAACTTCACAACTATGAAATATTTTATATTTGCATATCGCCGTTGAACCTGAATAATTAGTTATTGTGATTTTTTTATTAAATTTTCTTTAATGCATAATTAATTGGCTGCCACTTGGCTTATGGCTGCAACATCCCGCTCCCGTATTATAGCCGCCCCACTTCGGTAACTCGTTACCCCAACGACAAAACATCGCTCTAAAAACGAGGGATAATGATATTTTGACTTACCAAATTATATGAAAAAAAGAAAACAGATCCTAAAAATCTCTGAAAGCTTTTAAAAAGAGTGTGGACTTTTCAAATTTCTTTTTATGAAGACAAACCCACTCTTATGTGCAGGGCATATTAAAAATATTTAATATCGTACTTTGGCAAACATCTTTGAAGAAATGGAACACAGGCGCTAAATTGTGCTAAACGATTCACCCAACTTGGAATTTCTTGGCCACAAAGGATCTGAAAGCAGGCATGCAATTTTTATATTAATATATGAAATTAAAACATAAATTCTGTATTGATCTTACAAACCTGAGTCAAGGAACTAGAAAAATGATTGCAATTATTATTCATTAAATGGTACCGGTCGCCACGAAACTGATTACCAAGTTCCTCTACAATTCGCCGCACCTCCTCATATGTGAAGTCTGTACAACCAATTTGAATACTCTGTCGGAACTGAAATTGTTCACCTAACTCATCATGATTTCGGGGAATGATTTCAAAAACACCTGTGAATGCAAACGGATGGCCTCCGTATGCAAACTCAGTTCCAAACATTTCTACACCAGAGTGAAATACTCCGAGACCAATCGATGTTGTGTATTCATTCATCCAATACTGCTATAAAAGTTAATTTGTACCATTTTTATTTTGGTTTTTGGAAATTCAATGTTTACCATGTCGTACACATTTAATATAACCGGCTCTTGATTTCCTCTGTTTGCTAACAGATCATCGCTGCCGCTTTCTTTCGGCGAACCGAGGCAACTGGGAAGTGGTAAGCTGCATGGAAGACCGTTTGAAAACATCGGCAATTAAACACAAAAGCAAATTCAAGATATCACAGATACAATATATTTTTTATGATGAACTGCAAATCCCTGGCATCCGTAGAAAATTCTGCAATAACGATAAACAAAATAAAAACACAAATAATTAAAATTGAAAGAAAATTTAAGCTAAGTAACAAATGAGGTATTGGTTTAAGGCAGTGGTCATCAAAGCAGAGTTCAAACAACAACAAAGAAAGTTGTCCGAGTGCACAGCTTTACACTGAAGCAAGTTGTTAAAAGCTCTCGCACAATTTGGTGCAAGGAAATATTGTCAAGTGTTGTATTTTTAATATAACATTTTCTTTTTTATTTTTTCGTTTGTTTTTCGGTATTTTGACATAGAAAATAAATTTTATAAATATTATAAATATAAATCTGTGGTGTTCGAGTAAATGGGTAAATGTCAAATTTTGGAAATATTCAAAATAGCAATTACAAAATTGAAGTCCTTCTCACAAATAGCAGGCTAATTAAAAACAGATTTTGTAGAAACTGATGGTTGCTAAAATATTTCTCGAGCATAGACGTGTGCATTTTTTGGAGATTTTGAAATTTAGTGGTATTGAAATTAAGAAATTGTGGACATGTACCCTTTTTATCAAACAAGATCTAACTTGTACCCTTTTGACCACATTTTGACATTGAGCCAGAACTAGACTATTACTTCACAAGAGTGGTTACCCTTGGTGCCTAGTTTTTGTGATGTACTTGTTATAGTTCCGTTTTGGCTACATCGCCAATGACATCAACTACAATACGTGTCAGAGCATGTGTTTCCAAAATCTTGATGCGAAAAGGGGTTGTGGTGGTTGCTTATATGCACAGCCAAGGCTTTTTCACGCATTTGAGAGCATAAGCCAGAATTAGGTTAATGTCGCTTACAATAAAGTTGTTCTTTGCAATCCTTAATATAAGGTATGTTTTATATATATAACGCCACTTCGAAATTTTAAATATTTTTGTAACGGCCAGCTTAAACAAAAGATAATGTTTTGCGAATTTGGTCATCTATGCACAACAATAATGAGCAAGACCAAAAACTATTCTAATATCGGTACATTGTTTATTGCTAAATATTACTTTTAATGCTGTTTCATATTTATAACGCCACTTGCAATTATTCCTTCTGCTGCGTTTGAAGTGTAGAGATTAATAAAATTGTGTAGTTAGTTTTCAAGACCTTAACAATAGAAAAAAGTTTAGACCGGAATACCTAGTGCAACCCAACATACTTGCGAAAAAATGAGAAAAATAAAAATTCTTAAAGAAGAAGGCTATGGAATTCAGGAAATCGGGCGTAGAATTAATCGCAGCCATAGAGTGATTCAACATTTTTTTAAAAAACCTCAAAATTACGGCAAAATAAAATGTTCGGGCAAAAAAAATCCTCTTACCGCAATCAGCGGAAAAAATCCGAGCTGCGAGCAACACTACACACAGTTTAAAAGAGTTGCGGAGTTTTGTTGCTGAAAAAGTTTCCCGAACACCGGTATGGAGAGTGCTACATCAGTATAAACATTTCGATAGTGAACTTATGAAGTGTGTTTCTGCTCTTGCTAGCAAACATAAGAGAACGAGCTTGGAATTTGCAAGCTTTTTTCAGCTTTTGAAATTAAATTTTGACATGTAATTTTTTCCGATGAGAAAAAATGGAATCTTGATGGCCAGGATGAATTTTAACATTATTAATACGACATACGCTACGAACCACTTACTTACTTACTTAGATGGCGCCTACAACCGTAAGTCGGTTTCCGCCTGTTGTAAGAAATTGCGCCAGCCATTTGTTTTGCGCTTGCTGGCGCCAGTTGGAAGCTCCGAGTTTCATCAGGTTGTCCTCCACTTGGTCCCTCCAACGGAGATGCGGTCGTCCTCTTCTGCGTTGTCCGCCGCTGGGTACCGAATCGAATATTTTCTTCGCTGGAGCGTCGTCTTCCATCCTCTCAACATGACCTAGCCAGCGAAGCCGCTCGATTTTTATGCGCTTTACTATGTCGATGTCGGCGTATAGCTCATACAGCTCATCGTTCCATCGTATTCGGTTCTCGCCATTGACGCAGATTGGTCCGTAGATTTTATGAAGGATCTTTCTCTCGAACGCTCCTAAAATCTTTTCATCAGAGCTGCTCAACGTCCAGGTTTGTGCTGCATATAACAGGACGGGCATGATAAGTGACTTATAGAGCGTGACTTTTGTTCGTCGAGAGAGGGCTCTGCTTCTCAATTGCCTACTGAGCCCAAAGTAACACCTGTTGGCAAGAGTTATCCTTCGTTTTATCTCTCTACTGATATCGTTGGTGGAGTTAATGCTGGGACCGCGGTAGACGAAGTCCTTGAAGGAGGTGTTGTCAACAGTGACGTGGGTGTCAATACGCTGGGACTGTTTGTTTGTTGACACCAGATATTTCGCCTTATATGCGTTTACTGCAAGACCCATGCAACTCGATTCTTTTTCTAATTTGGAGAATGCTGCACTGACTTCGTGTGTTATGGCCAATGATATCAATATCATCGGCATACGCCAGCAGCATAATACTCTTATAGAATATTGTGCCGCTTTGTCTCAGATCAGCAGCTGTAATGATCTCCATAATTAGGTTAAAAAAGTCGTACGATAAAGAATCACCTTGTCTGAAACCTCGTTTGGTAACAAATGGGGGGGAGAGGTCCGCCCCGATTTTTACTGCACTGCTGGTGTTGATCAGTGTCATCCTGCATAGAAGGATTAATTTTGCAGGTATACCAAATTCAGGCATGGTGGAGTATAGGTGATTCCTTATTGGACTGTCGAAAGCTGCTTTATAGTCGACAAAAAGGTGGTGGGTGTCGATTTGCTTCTCTATGGTATTTTCCAAGATTTATCGTAGCGTGAATATCTGATCAGTGGTAGATTTTCCAGGTCTGAAGCCACACTGATAAGGTCCAATCAGTTGGCTTACGATGGGCTTCAGTCTTTCACATAATACGCTAGACAGCCTTATAGGCGATATTTAGGAGGCTTATCCCACGGTAGTTGGCGCAAATAGTGGGATCGCCTTTCTTGTGGATTGGGCAGAGTACACTGAGGTTCCAATCGTTTGGAATGCATTCTTCCAACCATATTCTGCATAGAAGCTCGGGAATGTATTTAAATAGAGCTTCGCCTCCGTTCTTAAACAGCTCAGCGGGTAGACCATCGGCTCCCGCGGCTTTGTTGTTCTTATGCCGTGTTATTGCTGTCAAGACTTCGTTATAGTCGGGCAGCGGAACTTCAAAGCTGTCATCCATAATTGGGGTTTCCGGGATATCATCTCTATTGGCGGGATTGTTGTCGTCATCGCCATTTATAAGACAAGAGAAGTGTTCCCTCCATAACGTCAGTTTACTCTGGATATCTGTCACTAGATTCCCGTTTTCATCCTTGCAGAAAGAGGCCTTGGTTTTAGAGCCATCGGCCAGGCGTCTTATCTTTTCGAAAAATTTTCGGGCCTTGTTCCTGTCACCATGCATCTCAATCTTCTCACACTCACGCTTTTCTGCCTCTCGTTTTTACCGCCTGAAAAGACGTTTCTTTTCCCTCCTCTTCTCTCTGTATCGCTCCTTAGCAGCACGCGTTACAACCGACGGCAGGGTGGCTTTGTAGGCGTTTTTCTCTGCAGTGGCGTCGCGACACTCTTGGTCGTGCCACTGGTTTCGGCGGGGACGGTAGTAGTCAATAACCTCTTCGGCAGCCGTACGCAGAGAGTGGCAGATGTGTGCCCACTGCGCGCATATATCGTCGATCGGAGGAGTGCTTTCTTGAAGCAGGAGTGAGAGACGAGTGGCAAAGGCTTCGGCTGTCCGTTTTGATTGCAGCTTGTCCACGTCTAGCTTTCTCTGTGTAGGATTGCGCGTATTCTTTGCAGCGCACAGACGTGTACGGATCTTAGCTGAGACAAGATAATGATTCGAGTCTATGTTAGCACCACGGATCGTGCGTACATCTAATACACTGGAAGAGTGCCTTCCGTCAATCAAAACGCGATCAATTTGGTTGCGTGTTTTTTGGCCAGGAGACAACCAGGTGGCCTTTTGAATATTGAGATGCTTGAATCTAGTGCTACTTATAACCATGTTTCGTGCTGCGGCGAAGTCAATCAGTCTCATTCCGTTATCGGATGTGTTGTCGTGGAGGCTGAATTTTCCGACTGTTGGACCAAAGATGTTTTCCTTGCCCACCTTGGCATTGAAGTCACCAAGCACAA
Organism: Coremacera marginata; assembly: GCA_914767935.1. NCBI lineage: Eukaryota > Metazoa > Arthropoda > Insecta > Diptera > Sciomyzidae > Coremacera > Coremacera marginata. Next base: position 99,349,018 of record OU612044.1, read on the forward strand.
TTTTTATGTCGTGACAGGGGCAGCGCTCGTAAGCGTCTTCAAGGCGCTCGTAGAAAGTATCTTTGATCTCATCGTCCTTGTCCTCTGTCGGAGCGTGCGCACATATTAGGCTTATATGAAAGAATTTAGCCTTGATGCGGAGCAAGTCGTTCGTTCACAGGAGTGAATCGCAGGAAGTGATTCCGTAATCTCTTGCCAACTACAAATCCGCACCCAAACTCGTGCTTCTCCGCATGGCTGCTGTAGTAAATATCACAGGATGCTTGCCGAAAACAACCCTGTCCCTTCCATCGCATTTCTTGGATTGCAGTTATATCAGCTTAGTATCTTTCCAAGATATAAATCAGTTGGATAGAGGCACCTTCCCAATTAAGAGTTCGGACATTCCAGGTGCATATCCGTAAATCATTATCAGTAAATCATTTCGTTTGCGGTGGTCGTCATCAGATTTGGGGATCATTTTTCTCATATTTCTTTTATAACTTTTCATTGAAATGGTTTTTTTTACGTGGTGGGCTTCAAACCCGACGCACAACCTATTTAAGGCTAAGAGACCAGCCGCTCAAATTAGCCGTCAAACTGACGGATTCCAGTTTGCCGTTGCCCAGGGAACACCACGTGGAGGTTTGAGTCGACTTGAGACGATTTCGACATGGATAATGCTGGTCTCGCCAGGTTGAGGCAGTCAGACACGTTGCCATGTGAAGGTTCGCCCCCTGTCCCCTGGCCACGAACCACTTCCGTTTTCAAAAAGAAGTTTTGGTAGCGAGCAAGTGATGGTGTGGGGTGGTTTTTCTGAAATTGAAGGTTCAAGCATGAAGAGCGCTGACTGCACTCGTGTGCTGGAGAGCAGTTTGACTCCACTTTTGGAAAAAAACGGACAGACACAACTAGTTTTCCAGCAAGATAATGCGGCAATCTACGTAAATCGAGATGGTTTCAGGCCAATAACATTGATTTATTGGAGTAGCCGGCGTACTCTTCAGATTGTAATCCCATCGAGAATTTATGGCGAGTACTTGTACGCCAAGTGTATAAAAATAACAGACAATTTGGCAACGTGAAAGAATGGAAATTAATAATTTTCGAAGTATGGAGTAAAATTGATTCAAACACATTAAAAAAATGAATTGCAAGTATGCCAAATCGCATTTAAAATATTATTGGAGCCAATGGAACAGTAATTTAATATATATTTTTTTATAAATTCAATAAAAATCGTTTTTATTAAAAATTTTTAAATGGCGTTATAAATATGAGACAGCATCAAAAGTGATATTAAGCAATAAACAATGTACCGTTATTAGAAAAGAGTTCACTTTTGCTCACTATTGTTGTTGTGCATAGATGACCAAATTCGCAAAACATTATCTATTGTTTAAACTGGCCGTTACAAAAATATTTCAAATTTCGCAGTTGCGTCATATTTATGAAACATACCTTATGTATTAGAGAAGTCGAAGAAGGCTTTTGTGATGGATATTTGTCAGAGCCCATGTTTCCAAACTCTTAATGCAGATGAAAGTCCAATGCAATTTGTAGACTACATATAAGCGTAGTTTATTATGCGTATTTGAGAGCATAATCCAAAACTAGTCTAATGACTTCAAAAGATAGTTCTTTACAAAAAACAATTTAAAAAACTGTTTGGTCTTATTGGAGCGGAGATAAGTTTTTGAGGTAATTATCTAGAATCGATTTATGGTAGTCATTTTTATTGCAATAATCTGTAAAGTGGAGTCTGTCAACAAGAAAAATTGGGAGCCAGGGCGCTATTATGTTGAAATATATTCAAGTTATGCAATGATATAAATATACAATAAAGGTTTTCGGACTCTGATAAAAAAGAGTGGAACATCAAATCTGTCAAAATTTTTATAGGGTTTCTTGTCAATATGAGTGGTAAAATAAGCATCGTCACCCCACACTCATGAATTTTCAAACCACACCGAAAGCTCTAGCAGCTTACGTGCGCTTAAATACGTGAAATTACGTGCGCCGCGAGATGCCGATCATTGACTTATACCCTTCTACCCAAACCAAACGCTCAAATTTCTCAGTTGTATCTCTTTTCACTTCTTTTTTGCTCATTAACGTCATAAAAAAATTTATTTTTTTTCTTTACTCAAACATGGAAATCACCAAGCTGAAGTCATTTATGAATATATATGGACACCACATAAAATTGACATTTACCCCTTTACCCCTTTAAATTTTAATTCTTAAAGAATTATTATTAATTATATATATCGTCGCTGCGTCAACAAAAACAGTTATGTGTTTTTCGGTAACTTTTCAGGAGAGCAAGCGAACTGATTCCTGGTATCCATAGACAATATTTTGCAAGTGTCATATTTAAATTAAATTATATTAAAAATATGACATTGATTTTTGTAAAATTGCATTTCTTGCATAACACTTACCTACTTACTTAGGTGGCCGTAACAACCCGTGTTCGGGTTTCGGCCGACCTCATTAGCTCTCGCCAGGCGCCTCTGCTTTGCGCGCGCCTTTTCCAATCGGATACACCAAGTGCGGTTAGGGCTTCCTCAGCCTGGTCCATCCATCGGAGGCATGGTCTCCCTCGTCGACGTTGACCAGCGACCTTCGCCTCGAGCACCTTTTTCGCTGGAGCTTCGTCGTCCATACGATGGACATGACCCAGCCAGCGTAGTTATACGCCGAACTACGTCAATGTCTTCGTAGAGCTCATACAGCTCGTGGTTCATTCGGATGCGATAGTCATCGCCGACTTGAACAGGACCGAAGATTTTGCGAAGAACTTTTCTCTCGAACACCCCCAGAGCGGCTGCGTCAGTTTGCGAAACTACCCATGCCTCAGCGCCATAAAGCAGCACAGGTAGAACACGAGCGTCTTGTAGAGTGTTAGTTTGGTCGATCAAGAGAGGGCTCTGGAACTTAGTTGCTTACTGAGCCCGTAGTAGCACCTATTAGCAATTATTGTTCTTCGCTTTATCTCCAGGCTGATTTCGTTGTTGGTATTAATGGCGGTGCCAAGGTATACGAACTCCTTGACTACTTCAAAGTTACAGCTGCCGGATGAAACGTGGGAGTCTAAACGCCGCGCGGGAGTCTGACATGGTTGTAAAACTAAGGGTTCTCATACTGAGCACGGCAGTCCCTGAGAACAATGGCTAATACTCTATGTCTGGATGTTGAAATCCGAACGGCCAGAGTAAGAGTGGCAATTGCAAAGGTCCTCCAAAATAGGTACCGGTCATGCGCAATAATTTCCAGCTGAGTCGGCAACTGCAAATTGTTAGACTAGCCTTTAAGTGCTCATTGAGCACAGTCATGTATAAGAATGCACTTTTTCGTAATTGCATTTGTGTATTCTTGGTCTTTTTGCGGGGATGTTGTGGATCCTCATTTGACGAGATCGAGTTGTCCAGATGACTGTCGTGGGCTGGCCCTTCGGGGAGTCTCGTACTGGTTGTGGTTGTGTGAATGCTACACAGGTCTAGATTGACCGGCGGGGTCGCGCAATGGTACGACCGGACTGGCATATCTGTCTTAATATGCAAGACATTGGGTAGGTCTCGTCTCCACCAGTAGATGGATGGAAGTACGTCGCTACGAAAGTCTAAACTGGTACTGCTATTACGGGCAGTATGTAATTTATTACATAATGCTCCTAATTAGCAGGGCACTGGGTGATGCTTTGTGTTTGTGAAACAGCTTCTATGTTCGTGTTGCCACACCGGATGCCCCGTATGTTTTACTTGTTTAAAACATAAACGGGTCCGTGTTATGGTACAACACAAAGTTCATGGTTGTCTGTTTCATGAACTATTACCATAGGTTTTGGATAACCCAAGTTGCTTAAGCCTTACGGCAGGTGCACTTGATAATCTCAAAATCGTCTGTGAGGAGTCTCAAGGCTCAGTACTTGGTCCGTTATTATTTTTAATGTTCATCAACGATATTTTCAGCAGATGTCGACATATTAGCATGCATGCATATGCTGACGATCTACAACTGTATTTAGACAGTCCCATAGGTCTTGTTGATAATTTATGTATAAGGATGAATGAGGATTTAAATAAAATAAATAAATGGGCTAACGAAAATAAGCTTAGGCTAAATCCACTTAAATCATTTGTTCTGCCTATTTGCAAAACTAGACATTCTGTTTCCAATATAGCAACTATTTATTTAAACGGTGTTGGGCTGGACTTTGTGACAAAGTTAAAAATCTAGGCTACATTATTAACTCGTCACTATCTTGTGAGGATCACATTAATTCTGTTGTTTGTAAGGTCTATCATGCCCTTAGGAACTTGAGGTGGACCGCGTCATTTGTACCTGTCGATACTAGAAAAAAGCTAGTGCTGCAGCTTATAGTGCCTCTCATTTCATACTCAGATATTGTCTATAACAAACTCGATTCCAGGTCCAAGCTTAAGCTACAACAAGCTTTTAATAACGCCACAAGATATGTATTTGACCTTCGAAAATTCGACCGCATCAGCCACTTGAGAAGTAAAATACTCGGTTGCAGTACTTTCAACTATCTTGATGCTAGGAACTGCATATTTTTACATAAATTATTATACTCAAAGACACCTAAATACCTTTTTGAGAAACTACAATTTTGTAAATCAACCAGAAATATGAACCTGATAATACCATTATATAATTTTTTAAACTCCAACAGACTCTTTTTTGTCAGAATTTGGAACTCGCTGCCTTTAAGATTAAAATGCATTAAAAATTACCGCAACTTTAAGTATGAAATTTTACAAAACTTTTCTTAATACTATCCTTTTCTTCATCTTTTAGAATAAGAATGATTTATAGCTAATCTTTTTTGATCTCTTATGATATGATGTTAGGTCACTTGTTGATTATAATATTTGGTATTACTTTTAAATTTGTTAATTTTAAATTGCTATTTGTTTTAAGCTATATTTATTCATCAGTTGTTTATAACTCGTTGTTATTATGTTGCTCTTATTGCATTTAAAAGACTCTGTCTTACATGTGAACTTTATTAGTTAATAAATTGAAATTGAAATTATAGCATTTTGTGTGCAACTATTGTTGTTGAAAAAAAAAATTGAAAAAAAGTGAATTTCGAGTTTTGATAAAGCATTGCCTTTTGATGAAAAAAAAATACAGTGGAAACCACACAATGGCTTGATAAACATTATCCGGACTCTGCTCCATCGAGACAAATGGTAGAAAAGTGGATTGCTGAATTTAAACGTGGTCGTACCAGCGAAATGATGCAGAGCGCAGGGGCCGCCCAAATCAGACTGTTATTCCACAAAAAATAAAAAAAAATCCACAAATTGATTATGAACGATCGCGAATTGAAGGTACACGAGCTAGCTGACATTGTAAAGATATCAGATGGTAGTGTTTTTACCATTTTACACGAACATTTGGGTATGCGAAAGCTCTTTGCAAAGCGAGTGCCGCGTGAGCTCACAGTCGACCAAAAACAACAACGAATTGATGCTTCAGAAGAGTGTTTGGCGCTGTTAAACCGCAATAAAATCGAACTCTATCGTCGATATGTGACAATGGATGAAACATGGCTTCACTATTACACACCAGAATCCAAAAGACAGTCAGCTGAGTGGACAGCAGACGACGAACCGAATACAAAGCGAGCAAAGACCCAACAGTTGGCTTGTAAGGGGATAGCGTCAGTATTTTGGGATGCGAAGGGAATAATATTCATCGACTATACCCAATAAGGAACCACCATCAACAGAGTCTATTACTGTGCACTTTAAGATCGATTAAAGGCTAAAATCGGCAAGAAACGGACACATTTGCAAAAGAAAAAAGTGTTGTTTTACCAAAACAACGCACCCTGTCACAAATCGATGAAAACGATGGCAAAATTGAATGAATTGGGCTTCGAATTCCTTACCCACCCACCGTATTCTCCAGATTTAGCCCCCAGCGACTTTTTCCTGTTTTTAGATCTCAAGAGAATGCTTGCTGGAAAGAAATTGAAATCCAATGATGAAGTAATCGCTGAAACTGAGGCCTATTTTGACGAGAAAGAGAAATCGTACTATAGAAGTGGTATCGAAAAGTTGGAAAATCGCTATACTCGTTTTATCGCTTTCGAAAGCAACTATATTGAATAATATAATCGAGTTTTATCAAAATTTTGTTTTTTTCTTACTTATCCTACGGACTTATTGAATGACCTGTTAACTTTGAAATCGGGTAGACGGTAATCATTTTCTTGTATTTTAATTTTTAATTTCTCCTATTCGTTGGAATCAAAGAGTGGTGAACTTAAGTCAATTCTGGTGTAACTAATGCACTATTTATCTATTCAACCGATAGACGTGACAAAGCATCTGGAACAGTGTTAAGACTGCCTTTACGATGTTCTATACTAAAATCAAATCTTCGCAGCTTTAATGCCCATCGAGCTAATCTGCCATTTAAGTTTGCTTGATTTTTAAGCTTTATTTTACTCTTACTTACTTACTCACTTACTTTTTTTTTTACTTAGATTACTTAGATTTACTTAGATTTAGAAATATACATATACATTTTATATATAACAATAATTATTGAGATTATAAGAAGAAAACTAATTTAATTTCATTTACGCACACCAGTTCGGTGACATTATATCTTTCGATTTGAACTTTAGGTATTAAACCAGATTCCCAGTTAACATTTAACATATATTAACATATATTATTCTAAGTTCTCATCAGATTTTTTTTTTTTTTTTTTTTTTTGTAAGGTATCAGATAGTAGCAGAGTAAGTATCGATATAATTATCAAGGTAAGTAGTGCATTGAGAATCCAGGTATATATTAATATAGTTATTGAGGTAAGTATTGAATTGAAAATCACGGTAAGTATTGAATTAAATAATCAAGGTAAGTATTATTAAAAATATAATAAAATATAATAAAATATAATTAAATCGAAGTAATGAATTAAGAATCAAGATAAGTATAATTAAAATTATTAGGATAATTATTGAATTGAGAATCAAGATAATTACAAAAATAGAAAATAAGATGAGAATCGAGTTAATTCCGGAGAACCGAACCTAATTCCAGGCCGACTTTCTTTGGGCAAGCGATGCGGAACTCAAAAGAAAATTGTTTGCCAAGAGAAAATTTCTCCTTGGGTAAACACGCTAGGCTTACGGTAAGCAGGCGCTGCCGTCACGAAGTTGCCTTATCCTTGCCCTTCCTGATGGTGACGACAGCGATTCTTTATGACCCTTTTAAGATCCTATCCGAAGTTAAATTTATAAAGTGTTGAAGGCAAACTTGTCCTAACGCCGGCTGAAGATATTTTTCAAATTTTATAAATTTTTTTTTTTTAACTTTCCACTTCCTTAACCGCACGAGTTTACACTTCTGATCTTTTTTGGCCACTCATCTTAAGTCTTTAACTTAACCTCAGGTTCCCTATGTTAATTTTTTTTTCTTTACTAAAATAACAAAAAACGCCGTTGACCAAATCGGTATTTCAATAGATGTTTGAGAAAACAAGCGGTTTATGAAAATCGGACCATCTATGGGACTAATAAGCTAACGATCTTCCAAAGCTCTTCACTCAGCAAGCAATTGTTACCTTGCTTGTGTGAAATTATGATCAACAGGCACACCAACGAAGCTTGGTGGAGACTTAGAGCAGTAGGAAAGCTTTCCATCTCCCTCTAAAGCAACAGAAAACAAGCAGCAATCGAAACTAAAGCTTTATCGTTGCTAACAAGTTCCGGTGAAAAAACGTTAACGCAATTTCGTTACTTTAAGCTTTCATTCAAATATTTTGTTCTGATTTTACTTTATTTATGTAAATGTATAAAAAAAAAAAAACTTTCTAAGAAATTTTTCTCATTCTAAACAAATTATTCCCTCTATATATATATTTTTTATTTTTTTTTTTTGTAACGAGTTCAACGACGCGAGGAAGATATACACAGGTAAGTACTATTTGTAATATTTAAAAGTATTTATAAATAATGCCGGTATTAATAAAAAAAAAAAGTGTTGTAGTTTGAGTAGATGTTGTGGTAGTTGTTTGTATTATTGTTTTGGTTTTGAATGTTTTTTTGTTTTGTATGATTTAAGTAGATTTATTTTCTTTTCTGGTTAATATGACGCATGCCCGACGATTGGAACCTCAGCGTACTGTGCCCTATACTTAAGAAAGGAGACCCTACAATCTGCGCAAGTTATAGAGGTATCAGTCTTATTTCCATCGCATATAAGGTTCTCTCAAGCGTACTGTGTGAAAGATTAAAGCCGATTACAAAAACACTGATTGGACCTTATCAGTGTGGCTTTCGACCTGGTAAGTCCACCATAGACCAGATTTTCACGCTACGACAAATCCTGGAGAAAACCCACGAAAATCAAATTGACACACACCATCTCTTTGTCGATTTTAAAGCTGCGTTCGATAGCCCGAGAAGGGATTGCCTATACGCAACAATGTCTGAGTTCGGTATACCTGCAAAGTTGATCAGACTTTGCAGAATGACGTTGAGCAGCACACGCAGCTCCGTCAAGGTAGGAAATGACCTCTCCGAAACCTTCAATACCGAAAGAGGTTTCAGGCAAGGCGATCCAATGTCTTGCGATCTCTTTAACATCATCATGGAGGGGATCGTACGAAAGGCCGGTGTGCATCGTAATGGCACCATTTTCTACAAAGGTGTCCAGCTCCTTGCGTACGCTGATGATATTGATATTGTAGGCAGAACCAAGAGAGATATTACCGCTGCTTTCGCCGCTATCGAAAAGGAATCAGCAAAAGTGGGTTTGACGATAAATGAGGGCAAAACAAAATATATGCTGTCTACAAACAAGGGAGCTCGGCGTTTAGACTCCCACGTTTCATCCGGCAGCTATAACTTTGAAGTAGTCAAGGAGTTTGTATACCTTGGCACCGCCATTAATACTAACAACGAAGTCAGCCTGGAGATAAAGCGAAGAACAATAATTGCTAATAGGTGCTACTACGGGCTCAGTAAGCAACTAAGTTCCAGAGCCCTCTCTCGATCGACAAAACTAACACTCTACAAGACGCTCGTTCTACCTGTGCTGCTTTATGGCGCTGAGGCATGGGTAGTTTCGCAAACTGACGCAGTTTGCTCTGGGGGTGTTCGAGAGAAAAGTTCTTCGCAAAATCTTCGGTCCTGTTCAAGTCGGCGATGACTATCGCATCCGAATGAACCACGAGCTGTATGAGCTCTACGATGACATTGACGTAGTTCGGCGTATAACTGTGCAGCGACTACGCTGGCTGGGTCATGTCCATCGTATGAACGACGAAGCTCCAGCGAAAAAGGTGCTCGAGGCGAGGGTCGCTGGTCAACGACGACGAGGGAGACCATGCCTCCGATGGATGGACCAGGCTGAGGAAGCCCTAACCGCACTTGGTGTATCCGATTGGAGAAGGCGCGCGCAAAGCAGAGGCGCCTGGCGAGAGCTGATGAGGTCGGTTGAAACCCGGACACGGGTTGTTACGACCAACTAAGTAAGTAAGTAAGTAAATTGAATCGCAACTTATTATCTAAGACTACTCGAAGATCAACGATATGATTGACTCTATTGAGCTCAATTCTATTAAGTAGTTGTTATTTACAACAGAAATTTTACGTGAGAAAGTTATTACGTAACATTTGTTAACATTTAGATACAGCTTATTTTGATTGCACCAGTACTCAAGAGATAACAGTTTCGACTGTAAGTACATTACATCTGTTTCCGATTGAATAACATGGTATATTTTTAGGTCGTCAGCATACATCCGATGTGGGATATCGCAAAGCATATCAGATAGGTCAGAGATAAAAATATTAAAGAGAAGTGGACCAAGGTGGCTACCTTGTGGTACGCCGGATGTGACTAAGATCTGTTTAAATCATGTACCTTGAAACTTTACGAATTGGGAACGACCGCAAAGATAGGACTTCAACCAGTTAAGCACAGATTCAGAGATGCCAAATTTTTTTTATTTGCAAGCCAGAATAGTATGATCAACACGACCAAAAGCTTTGCTAAAGTCGGTGTATACTGCATCTACCTGATGTCCTTTTTCCATTTTACTTAAAACATCAGAGACCATGATCATAAGATTTGTGGTGGTTGATCTACCTTTACGGAAACCATGTTGCTGTTCATTGAGAAGAGGATTTACAATACATGTTAGTTTACCAGATATCATTTTTTTGAATAGTTTTGGAATGGCCGATAGTATTGCAATTCCCCTATAATTTTCAACCGACCTTTTGTCGCCTTTTTTATAAATTGGTGTGAGGTGTGATGTTTTCCAATACGATGGAAAAGCACCTTCAAACAGGGATTTATTAAAGATTATAAATAAAGGCAAGATCAGTGGGTCTACACATTGGACTAAAAAGATTGGGGATATGAGGTCTGGGCCTGGTCCTATATATGGATCAAGTTCCTTAATTGCTTTGGATATCTCTTCTTGCGTAAGTTGAATATAATTAATTATGGGTGGTGTGTTTGGAAATGGAGGGAGATTGTGAGTTTCGTTGGTAGGTATACAGAATACCTATTTAAAATGATCTGCGTAGAGATTGCAAATTTCTTGTATGTTTGAAGAAATTACGTCACCTTTAAACATGGACGTAGGATATCCGTTTGACTTACGTTTAACATTAATGTAATCAAAAAATTTTTTGGGTTCATCAACAATTTTTTCACCTATAAGGTTAATATAAAATTGATAAGTTTCTTTTGACTTAGTAGAGAATACATTGGCCAACTCTTCATATCTCGTCTTCACTTCATCACTTACATTGTTTGTGGTTTTGATTATTTTATATAATTTATTTCTTTGGTTTCTTAGGTTTCTGAGATTGTGATCTAGCCATGGTTCGGAGTTTATTTTTTTTCTTTATTTTTGGGACATGTCTATCAAAAATTGTGAAGATACGAAGATAGAAAAGTGAAACTGCACAATCTAGATCCAATGCTGAGAGATCACTCCAGTTAAAAGTATTAAGACCGATTTTAATTCTATCGTAATCTGCATTAAGAAAATCATATACAATAAAGTTACCAAATGAGTGGACAAATGTTATATTGGTGGCGGATAGCTCCGTAGATAAGGCTGTGTGGTGAGGACTGTTAGAAAAAAGGTGTTCAGCTTCAATAGCCGGACTAACATTTATAACATCGTAGGCATTAGTGAAGACTAAGTCTAGCCATCTGCCATTCTGGTTTGGAGTCCAATTTACTTGCTGTAAGTCGTAAGTAAAGTAAAATCAATCGAGTTAGAGAGGTTTACCGGTAGAAGATAGTTGTCATTTTCATCAATGACAAAGGAAACATTAGGGCGGTTAAAGTCGCCAAAGATAATCACTGTATCTTCTTCATTCAAGGTCGAAGTTATTAATGAGATTGTATCACATATTTGAATGTATGTATCTTCGATAGAATTTGGAGGAATGTAGATAACACCAATATAAATATATTGATTATTATGTAAGCATACTCTGATTATTTGGTGTTCGTAGAGTTTGTGGGAGATGGTTTCTACGATCTGACTTGATAGGGAGTTATGTGTTGCGATTAAAACACCACCTCCACGGGAGTGACCTGTGTGGGAATAATCTCGATCATTTCGGTAGACTGTCCAATTGCTGTCGAGAATTTCTTCATTTTTGATAAGGTATGTGAGGCGAATGCTGCCAGGTCCTTATCAACATCAGCTGGGGAGATATTAAAGCTTTCGTGAAAACGAATGAAGATTGCCTTGAGTTCAGTTAGATTTGTTGGAAGACCTTCTTGTTGTATCGTTACCATTACACTTGTTTTTGTTGATCCATCGATGCATACCGAATCAGATTTATCGTGCAGGTATGCAAGGTAAAGGCGCACATTTTCATATAACCTACGGTCTCTAAGAGATATAACAAAGCGGCCTTCAGAACGAGATTTTTTGTTAATTTAGCCATGGGTGGAATAAGAGGATCAAGAAAGCTTGGGGGTGCTTCAACTGAAGATGGTGTTCTGGTAGACGTATCTAAAGAGGGAACGGTTGCAGTAGTATGAGAGGGATTAACTCTCAAATATCTCTATTGAGAGTATTTTTTGGTGTGACCGCTGACTGAAGCTTTGAAGGGTTTAATGTATGAGAGTGAATAAAGTTCGGGTAAACTACTATGGAGGAAGATATTTTTTTCTGATGTGTGATGACTTGTAGGACTGGTTGAGGGTGACAGATTAAATGAGACGCGCTTATTTTTAGAATACAGTCAATCAAAAAAGTAAGTATGCACTCGCAAAAAGAAAATATATGTGACCTAGAATAATAGAAAGACCGTTCTCAAACAAATGAAACATAAACGATTTCAAGTAATATTAAATTAACTTTATTTCAGGTACAAAAAAGTTAAAAAAAAAATTAAATTTCTTACTTTTTTCTTAACTTAAACTTAATAATCCATAGAAATACATCAAAAAAGTAAGTATGCACAACCTAATCTATACTGAAAAATTCAAATTTTTTATTCGTTTTTTAAAAATCATTATTATGTTAATATTTGGTAGGATAGCCCTTTTGGTTTAAAACAGCTTTAAGTCGGAATTTCATTGAATTTACCAAGTTTGTAGTCACGCTGGTTGGTATTTTCTCCCACTCTTCTAAAAGTATTTTCTTCAATTCATCCTTGGTTCTTATATTATGTTTCCTTATTTGACGGTCAAGGTGGTCCCATAGATGCTCGATAGGGTTCAAATGAGGACTGAGGAGGTGTCTTTAGTTGTTTTTTTCACATTATATAAGAGCCACTCCTTGACTACAAGCGCAGTGTGTTTTGGGTAGTTGTCCTGTTGGAAGACAAACGACTCTCCAATTCCAAGTTTTGTTGCACTTTCGTAAAGATTATTTTTTAAAATTTCTAAATAACCGAAGCGATCCATTATTCCATCGATGAAGACGAGTTAACCCACTCCAGTGGCTGCCATACAACCCCATACGAGAACAGATCCACCGCCGTGCTTTACTGTGCCCTTCATATTTTTTGCCTCAAGCTCAGCATTTACTTTTCTCCAGACTTTGGCTCTTCCATCAGTCGCATGGATATTAAATTTGCTTTCATCTGAAAACATAACGAGTTCCAGAAGTTTCCATCAGCTGATTCATGCTCCTTTGCAAATGCAACTCTTTTGCTGCGGTTTGTAGCATTTATGAACGGCTTCTTGCGCATGTTGCGACCATGGAATCCAGCTAAATGGAGCACACCTCGGATTGTTTCGGGATTGCAGGATTTTCCAATTTCATTTTGGATTTCTGATTGTATTTTAGGTGCAGATTTTTGGGGTCTTCTTTCACTTTGCGTACAATTTTTCTTGTTCAGAGAATATCCTTGGACGTCCAGATCTCGGTTTATTCTCTATTCGAACCTTCTATTTTGAACTTTTCAATTACTTTTTGTACCGTTGCGTTGCTTTTCCAATTATTTTCGCAATTGATCTTTGAGAATTTTTCTCTTTAAAAAGTTTTATTAACAAGTCTTTCATATCCTGACTAAGTTCAACTCCGCGTGGCGCCATTGTTGTCTAAATTTTTTTAAAATGTTTTCAAAACAATTTTTAATAACAACTTAAAAACTTACTTCGGATTTTAACCAGTTATTTAAGCTTTACTGATTTGTTTAAATCAAAGAAAATAAGCGATCTGCGTTTTGCATACAAACTTTTTTGATGTAATTTTTGTGCTTGCGGGGATCAAGCGCTCAAAACTCTAATACTACGTTCACACTGAGAGCTTAATGCGCATTTACAAAATGCAAAATATATATTTGGCTCTTTTACTCCTTCAAAGAGCATACGGCCATACATTCTAAATTGCTAATGCGCATTTCGTTAAATGCGCATTTAGCTGTCAGTGTGAACGTAGTGTAACGGTAGTTAAGAAAACGGCAAAATTTTAATTTAGCAATATGTTAACATTGTAAGCATTCAAATAAAAGCAAAAGAACAATAATTTGATCACAGGGTGCACGGAAAAATTAAAGTTGAATCTACTAGCATAGGGTGCATACTTACTTTTGTGACAGAGTTATTTGGAACCGATAGCTTGGGAGTGGATGGTTGCTGTCTGAGAGGAAAGAAAGTAGGAAAGATGTTAGTTTTGAAAGTCCAGTTAGAATCTGGGGGGGTTTTTTTGGAATTCTGGAAGGTGGCTTAATAATATTGTTTTTAATAGGATTATTGCTAGATATTCTCGGCATCCATTCAGGCACTGCGATCCACTCACTAATGCTAATGTTTCCATTTCTCAGTATCCCACCGGGAAAATTCAAAAACAACCATGAGTATTTAGTGGGTATACTTAATTTAAAACCGCTGAACTTTGCGTATCTTGAAGACGTCTTTTGGCAATCGTGAATGTTGATCTTATATTTTTTTTTAAATAGTTTTGTACCATGACGTTTTTGCATTTGAAGGGAATCCTTTAATGAATAGAATAATACTACTATTTTGGTTACCGCTATTAAGCTTTTGGATCCTATTTTCCCATTCAGATCTGGTCCACGATGTTCCAAAACATTCAATTACCTGACGAGGAGCTGCTACTGGAAGAGTTGGAGAATCCACCGTAATTGTGGGTGCTGCTAATGAAGGAGGTCCAATTGAAGGTGCGTTTAGAGATGCATTCATTATTTCATCAAAGATGGAAGAGGAGTTATCGTTCTGAGTAATTTCATTAATTTTATTTGTTGGCTGACTCACAACGTCTACGATTTCCTCTAGTGTTGCTCGAAAAACACCTAGTTCATCGGTGATGTCATTCATTTTGTGGAACACCAATTCCATAAGCGGATCAGGCTGTTGGGGTTACTGTGCTGGTTTATTAGATGTTGACTGGAGCATAGTGTCTTGATCGCTACGGATAGCATTAAGATTATCGTTTAGTTCATGGTTGAGCTCAAGACATTTTAGCTTATCAAAGTTTTTGTTTATTTCGTTGCTAAGTTTATTTATCGCAGATTCGACGGTCGAACTTTTACAAGAAGCACTTATTATTTCACTTAACGAATTTATGTTATTTGTAATTGTTTTCAATTTCAACTCTGTATTTTTATTGGTTGATTTAATAATATTGCTTATATCTTCGCTTATTTGTGTACTCGCATCAGGTTTTTATAATTATTTTGATGTTTTATTGAAAAATGTTTTGTTATCTAATAACATCACATTGAGGGAGTCAATAAACATTTTATCGCGAGCATTACGTGAGAGTGATATTTCACGACACTCATCACAGAGAAACACGAAATTGTTGACATATTCTTGAAGATAGGTGAGGCTTCTTTTTGATAATCCGACGCAACTACCATGATAAAATATACCACATAGTCCTTTGCAGGCTATCTTGGTGGTATTTCTGTCATCGATTGGGCAATTGGATTTGGAACAAAACATTACCATTTTTAAAATTTGCAAGTATTCAAGCGCAACGAACTTTTGACACAGATTTAATGCACTAGCACAATTTGTATTTAGTTCTTCCGGTTGCTATTTTTATTATTAATGAATTGCAATAATAGCACTTTATGGCTGCAAGTTCGAGTATTGGAACTTTTGTGCAACGTAATTTTGACACAAATTTAATGCACAAACACAATTTGTAGTTAATTCTTCCAGTTGTTTTTTTAATTATTAAGATAGTACTTTATCGAAGCTAGTTTGCGTATTTTTGTTTATTAAAATTCATTTGTTCTTCTGCTTTTTTTTTATTTGTTTTATTACTATTTTTTTTTTTTTGTTTATTTTTTTTTTTTTATTTTGATTGTGTTGCTGACTTGGAATATTCGCACTTTCACGATATTTATATGCACTGTATGTGAGTTATGGTTTTTTAAAAAAACTGAGGTAGGTCAGGGAGCGAATATTTGGGTGTAATAAACTTGCGGAGCTGAATAAACACGTCCGAACGGTACGACGGTTCAACTTGAATGTTAATCCAAACTATAATTTCACCGATTGTAATTTTGATAATATTAATTCTGTTTTCGATCGTATAAATTGGGCGTGTAAATTTAGTACTGATGCTATGTTCGATATTTTCAAATCTAATTTCGCAATTGTTTTTAATGACAATGTTTCACGAACAAGGCAATACGTTTATAAAGTGCCTTGGTACACGCGTGGTCTCAAAAAATTAAAAAATTTGAGATCAAAGTATTACAAAAAATTTCTTTTAACCGGTAATCAGACCTATTTTCTCAACTATAGGCACTATATGAGGGAATTCAATTTTGTTGATAAATATTTGTAGAGACAGTATATTTTAAAATACGAGCATAACATAAAAAGTAACTTTGGATGTCTCCTTGTCAGAGGTTGCTGTTTTAAATGGGATTCGTAAGCTAAAATAATCTAAAAAAATTAGACGTTGATGGTGTTTGTTCATTTTTTTTAAAGAAATTTGTGAGGAGCCTTGCGTATCCTTTAATGTTAATTTTCAATAACTCTCTGTGCTCTGGTATTTTCATTGACAGTTGGAAAGTATATTTTATAACGCTTATTCATAAATCGGGTTCCAAAAATAATATCTCTAAATATAGGCCCATAACTAAGCTCACTGCGATTTCTAAATTATTCGAATCTATTATTAAAGAAAAAATGTTCTTTGCTGTGAGGAATGTAATTTCACGATATCAGCATGGCTTCATGCGGGGTCGCTAAACGGTCTAATTTGATAATTTTATCTAATTAGTGCATTTCAGCTTTTTTGGAGGGATGTCAAGTTGATGTGATCTATACAGATTTATCCAAAGCTTTTGATAAAGTTTTGCATTCTATCTTAATAAAAAAACTTGTGATGTTTGGTTTTCGTTCATTGTTTCTTCGTTGGTTGAACGAAGAATATTTGTCAAATAGGCAATGTGTTGTAGCTTTCGATAATGTTCTTCTCTTCCCCTTCTCTTTAAAATTTTTATTAATGATATTACTACTCTTTTCTCTTATAGTTCTGTTTTGTTGTATGCTGATGACTTGAAGATTTTTCTTAGAGTAAAATCAGTGGAAGATGTTGATTTGCTTCAAAGTGAGATACACAAACTTTACATGTGGTGTAGTAAAAACTATCTCCTTCTAAATTCAGCTAAATGCCTCTCTATGACTTATTCTAGGTCCGTTAATATCATTTCTTCTTCTTATAACATTGGTAATGCTAAGTTATCTAGTACAGGTCAGTTTAAAGACTTGGGCGTAGTCTTTGACAGTAAGCTTTCTTTCGTTCCTCATTTGGATTACATTATTCCAAAGGCGTATGCAATGCTTGCCTTTGTACGTCGTAATGGCTCTTGCTTTACTGACCCCTATACGTTGAAATTTTTGTTTACTAGTCTTGTACGTTCTAGGCTTGAATATGCGTCCGTTGTATGGAACCCATTTTATGAGACTTATAAGATAAGACTTGAACGTGTCCAAAAGTCTTTCACTAGATTTGCCTTACGCTCTATTGAGGGGTCCATTCCATCTTATAAAGCCCGTTGTCTTTTAATTGGACTTGAGTCTCTGGAGGCTAGAAGAAATATTTTATCTCTGCTTTTTATTCACGACATTATTTTGGGGGTGGTTGATCAATTTTAATGTTCCTGCTAGACTACTTTGAAATTTCGATCCTTTCTACTTGAACATGTATAGCACAAACTATGCTGCAAATGCCCCAGTTTCTAGAGCTTTGAATTTATATATAAATTCAAAATCCCTCAAATTCCTCAAATTCCTCAAATCCCTCAAATTACCAAAATATACTAAAATGCAGTGATTACCATAAATTTAACTTGATTCTCACAGCATCTTAACATAATTACCAAGACTTTACCATACTCAATAAAAAATAATAATTTTAAAAATTGTTCAGTTCTTTATTTATTAAAAACATAATGAGCATGTTAGTTCAGTTCTTTTTCTTAAATTTTAATTAAATAAAAATATATGCACATAATAATTTAGTTAAAATTGATATGTACAGAACTTAATTAAATTAATTTTTATACATTTCGCTAGAATAATATCAATTCATTCCATATTAGCTGAAGAATGAGGAAGGCAAGATATTTGAGGTAATTTGAGGTATTGTGGTAATTTGAGGTATTTTTTCCCCAAGTGTGGTAAATATCGCACATGTGGTATTTTCTTCCCATGCGAGATTTTTACCACAATATACCATGGGAATTACCACATCCCACAATCGTTGAAAAATACCATAAGTACTATTTACAGTGCTTTTCTGGCAACTTTGGAGAGTGAGGGTTGCGTTTTATTTTTGTTACAAATGCGTGCAATCGAGAGCGAGTACAAGTGTAAAGATTTTTTACTCTTCTTTTTTGTTTTTTCAATAAGCGAAACTGATTGGCATGAAGTCAGTAAAAGCAAAGTAAAAAAATAATAAGTAATAAAAATAAATACATGTTTCCCTACTTATTGCTGCCCACAAGGTACGCAAATTGATGCCCACTTTTCCTCACTCAACACAAATTTCGGGGAAACCAAAAACAAACCAAAGTCTCAACTTGTTCTTGGCTTTGTGTTGTTTGGTACAGCTATGATTTCAATCAAAGCAAAATTAAAAATACACATTGCGAAGCTTATAAAATAGAAAAGAAAAGAAAAAAACGAAATACGAACAAACATAACAAAAGAAGGCAGTAATAAAATCTATCAATCTATCTTGGATCATTGAGTGAGTGATGTTTTTGTTGTGCGCATGAGGAAGTGTCTTGAGTTGCTGTAGGTAAATGTTTTTTCGTAGAGAAGCATCCATAACAAAAGAAATGCAAAAAAAAAAAACAAAACAATAACAAACTATGTCGCACTGATCTGCTCTTCTTCTCGCATTCACTCTGTGATGCTTTTTTGTAGAGCGAGTTGCTGTCTCCGCCTGTCTGCTTGCTTCGGCGTTAACCATGCGGGCAGCCTTACAGCAATTTTTTACAAGGCAATGCAGTTGCGAACATTTAAATTAAAAACAATTAAAAATACATCATTAATAATTTCTTAATCATCAAATCCTGCATTAAAATCCAAGCACTGGTTCGTCCCAACTATGAACGTTCGTTCTTAAGGCTCAGTGGACGGTAGGTACACATGTATATGCAAACGTCCATTTCAAGTTAAGTGACAAATTTACAGGTATGAAATGCATCTCACCTATATTAATTCTTCTTAACCTCACAACTTTTAAAAAAACACAAAACTATTAATGGGTTACAGTTCCTTTGAATAATAGAACATTTTTTACATTTTATTTTAGACATATTAATTGATAGCCAATTTATATTTGATACGCGTTTATAACTTTCAAAAGCCATTAATGTGTAAAAACATACTTAATTTTTATTGCTACTCAAACCAGTGTATTGAATATTTATAAATACCCTTCTAGTGTTTACTGCAAAGGCCTTGTCAACGAATAATAAGGCCTTTCACACCATACTACATGTCAGATGAACATTGCATGATGTTTGAAACCAAAACTGCGGTCCATTCAACGTGTAGTATGAATGTTTCAAACTACTATTTCGAAACAAGAATAATAGATAATTAGATTACGTATTGCGCAGGTTCGTTATGTTGTTTACTTTTCATTTTGACATTTCTCGCTACGAACAAAATATTTTTTACGATCATGACGTCACGCTAGACGAAGTTTGTTTCTTGAATCTTTTGCCAGTGCAAGATGGATTTGTGAATTTGTTTGGACTTTTTTGTCTCTGTGTTTTCTTGATATTTTTGTCAACAGAATTTTTATTTATTACAAAATATTAAAAATAAAGTTTGCTGTAAAAAATTGTTCTGCATCTAATCACGGTAAGGCGTCTGAAAAAAGTTTTTTGAAGTTTCCTACCAATGAAGCGCTCTTGGTGCAGTGGATAAGCTTTTGTCGCCGAGAAAACAGCTTCATTCCAAAAATCGCCCATATATGTATGGAACACTTCAATGCCAATGATTTTCATTACATAACAATTTTTCTTTGTTAATATGTTAACATAAAACGGAGGAAAAACTTTTTAATATATTATATTCCAAATTTAATTTTTATTTTATGCCACTGCTTACAGGCTTGTTTCAAATTTGTTTACATTCTTAACAAGGATTGACAGCAAGACATATCGTAAGTTCATATCGTAAGACTATTGTGATGAAACTGCGCAGATCGTTGAAAATTATTTTTACGATCTGCGCAATCTACTTTTCTATCATTCTTGATTTCGATATAATATGCAGAAGTGCCAGAAATGCACACAAGCTGTTTAAAACTGCGAAAATATTAGAATGACAATTACGTTCGATCCATGGACTTTAAGAAATTCGATGAATATGAAATATATGAAAATATTTCTGATTTAAAAATAATAGAAAGTCATCATCAACCAAGAAAAAATGTTAATTTGGCGTACTTTTTGGTAATTTATGCTTGTATCAAGTATTATTTTCTGAATTAAAATAAAACTACATCTAAAACGATTTGTTCTTTCATTTCATATCACGAAGAGGTAATCAAATTTCAAATGAAAAAACTAAGATATTTCTTTTGACAGCTAATTTGTATTTTTATCAGTTAATTTGTTTATTGGCAGGTAATTCTTTTTTTTTACATTTAGGTTTTGACATAAATGGATTTTTGTTGTTTAAATTTCTACGTTCGATAGTTTTCGACATATTATTTTTGAATTTTTTACATTTATAAATGACAATGGGAAAGGTGTTTTTAACAATTTCTAAAGTTGCCTCACGTAGAATGCCACCTACACACTTTCCACGGCTTTGCATACAATATTGCTTTTACGAGCAATATTTTTGACGTATCAACTCTGAAATTTAAAACAAATTGGGTGCAACTGAAAAGTAGAAGAGAGATATTATTATAAAACTATGAAACTTTAAAATATGACACATTTCTTACAATATTTAAAATATGACACAATGCAGCAATATGTTGCCCACATTCGAAATATTGTTAGATCAAACAATATTTTCTTGCTTAAGCTATTATGAGATGTTTTAGTAATTTTAAGATCTTAAAACTAGCCACGGGTAAAAGGGAAAGGAATAATTTGTATGAAAGGAGAATATATAGTAGACTGTCCAACGATTCAACCAAAAATCAAATTGGAAAACTTCATATCAAAAAATAATTAAAATTCAAAGAAAACATTCACGTTCCGTATTGGGAAAAATGAATTGGGAACACAAAATTATTTTCCTAATAATTGACCGGGTGGAAGAAGTCCCCTTTCATTTTATAATGTAAGAAGAAATTTACACAGAAAAATTAAACTTTTTCGTAACTTCCAACCACAACAAATGAAAATTTAACAAAAAATTTCATTAAATCACAATATAATATTGAACGTCCATTTTTCAGCCGCTAGCAGCTGAAAAAGTGAAGAATTCTCGACATTCTTGTATTGAAGAGTGACACTTTAGAATTTTTTGTCACTTGATGTTGTTGTAGAATATAGAATTGTATAGAATTGTAGAATGTATCGATTTTCTGTGTGCTGCTCTTTGTTTTTTTAGATTCTGAAAAAGTCAGTGTCATAACGGCATTAGAATAAGAAAATTAAATACAAAGTTGCATGTACTTTAGAATAACAAGATTAAATAAAGACATGTTAAAGAAAAACATATGCCGAAAGAGAAAGTTAAATAAGACCTTGACTTAAATAAATAAAACCATAATTTGAATTTCATTATATTGTTTTATTTCATTGGCTTCTTTAAAAGTGGAATTAAAATTGGAGTAAATAGTATTTATTCACCTAACTGGTAACGTTTCTTTATTTCTTAAATGAAAATTTTGGCTGACATTCGAAAAATAAACTAAAAAATAAGCTAAGAAAATAGAAAGAATAAAGAACATTAAAACTCAATAATGCCAATTGTCATTTTCATCCTGTCTTCTTTAAAAACGTATAGCTGAAATCAAGAGGATCATAAGGAAAGTAGAGAGAACAGGCTTGAACGCTTTGACTTTATGCTCTGTTTAATCCTTTTGTTCTTATTTTTCATTTAATTTCAAAAGAAAATACGAAACACTTGATGAACACTGTAAACTGAAGCGTCAAGCTTAAGAGGAATATCAGAACACTAACTGGTCAAGTATTGACTAGTGTAAGCCGGCTGGCACTAAGCAAAACATAAACGAACAGAACTGTTACTGAAAAATATAATTATATTCCGTATCCTTCTTGCGATTAAAGAAAATCAGCGTGAGATGTAGAGAAACTATAATTTCCTTACATCACGAAAGACATAATAGGTCTGTTTCAGTACTCAATTGTAGTAACTTGCAATGTGCTAGAACGTGTTTCCGTACTTTTTCTAGCTAGAAGAACAAGCATAAAACCGCTCTCTCGAGCTCGAAAATTGCTCGAAGTATGCTAAAAGAGATTTGTTCCAGCTACGTAAGAACAAGCATCAAGAAGAACAAGCAAATGTGAAATTGGCGTTCGTTGTTTGGTTATGTTGTGCGATAAAAAACAAATTTACAAATTGTTATATATCCGTTAATATCAATACATATAAATAAATATAAAACATCAAGTTAAAATTGGCGTCGTTTGCGTTTGTAAAAAGTTAAAATTGGCACTGTTTACATTTGATAGGCAATCAGCTGTTAACGTGCTTGAAACTAGCTAGAAGTCCTTTCCGTACTTTTGACACTATTCTCAAATATCATTTTACTCTCTTACAATGAACTTTACAAGAATTTTATTCGAAAATGTGTACGGAAACACACCTTATGCCTTGCGCAGAACGGTGCAACTTTTTTTGCCTGTCTTGTCGTAATCTGGTTTCTGTTATTTTTGGACTGTATCTGTCTACACTGGCCTAACTCAACTGACTCACTTTATATCATGTTTCCACTACCTCGAAGTCTCGAGATTTGAAACAAATGATTTCAAAATGTTTCCACTAAGCAGTGTGATTTCGTTTGACGTGTAAGACGTCATTTTTGATGTGTTTACAAAAATTAATTTACGAGTTAAAAAATATTCAGAAATGGAAAAATCAAACCTAATAATTATTAACCAGCAGATTAATAAAACCAAAAAGTTTATGATGATGCGCAATAATAGAAGAAATTCAGTTTTGCTACATAGCTATAAAAAAAAGAAAGAATGGCATCTTAAAAATATAATAGAGCTTAAAAAAAAAAATGCTGCATTATTGGCAGCAATAATGAGTTGGAGAGCTTCACCGAAGTATTGGACACAGGTACATATTAGTGGCTTCAAAATATTTTGAGCTTTTGTTAAAACTGTTATGTTTTTAGGAGCGTTCGAAATGTTTTTGGGGACATGATGTTGCCAATAGTGATGACCAATTTTTTAAAGAAAACTTTAGAATGAATAGGGACTCCTTTGAAATACTATGTTCCAAATTGGGAAATATATCTAAAAAAAATACATCGTATAGGAAGTCTATTGATTTGCAAAAACGAGTAGCAATTGCCGTCTACGCCCTGGGCTCATCAGCAGAATATCGGTCAGTGGCAAATATATTTGGTGTAGGCAGATCAACGGTTTGTAAAATTGTGCTCGAATTTTGTAAAGAAGTATGGAAGGTGTTGTTGCCAGAATACTTCGATATATTTCCATTAAAAAGGGAAAAAATTGAAGAGTGTGTCAGAGGATTTGGCAAGTTAGGTTTTCCACAGTGCCTTGGAGCAATAGGTGAGCATAATATAGGAAAAATAAATATAGTTTGCTTTTGCATATGTATATGATTTTCAGATGGATGCCACATTGAGGTTAAACCGCATGCAGAAGACGATACTGACTACTATAACTACAAGGGTTGGTATTCCACGGTCCTGCTAGCCTTGGTTGATTACAGGTAGGTTATTTAAAATCAAATAAGAAGTTAACTATAGAAATCAGTGCGATATTTTATAAATCAGATACCGGTTCCTTTACGTAAATATTGGTTCACCCGGCCGTTGCAATGATTCCTACATTTACGAAAAATCATTGTTAAAAAAAGAAATTGAAAGACCGATCATGAGAGACATGGCAAAATATATAAGTGGAGAATTGGTTCCAGTGACAATTATGGGAGATTCTGCATTTAGATTTTCTAATGCTATGATGAAACCTTATCCCTTTTAATGTGGAAGCCACTCAATTGGAAAAAAATTTTAACTATTCCTTGTCTAAATGCAGAAGAGTTGTCGAAAATGCTTTCGGACATCTAAAGGCCCGATTCAGACGTATAGGAAAGGGCATCGATAACAAGGTGGAAAACGCGCCTGCTATAATCAAAGCATGTTGCGCTTTGCATAATTTTCTCAACGATCGCAATGATAAAATCAATGAACAATGGATACGGCAGATGGCAGGTGATAAGAATTCTGAACAAAGGCAGCAGCCTCAACATGAAGATGTTTTAAATGATAACGAAACATCAGCAGAAACAATTCGAAAAGCAATTTCCCGGTATATCAGTAAGTACAACGAAATAGTTATTTGCAAACACTTATGTACAAAATCTCAAGCAAATAGTTTAGTTTTGGTGAGAGTTTTGAAGCATTTTTCATTTTTTTAACCTGTATTCATTTTAATTTTTAATGTAATTTTCATTTTAACCTGTAGGTGTTGACGATCGGATGGATACCTCAATTGGGGAAGAGCTCCTTAGTGCAGATGATGGAATTTCTGCACTCATTTCGAGAGATGATTCGTCATAAAATATTTCGGAATAAAGAGAATTTGTTTGCATAGATTGCTCTGTAAATAAGCCATAATTATTAAAAATTAATATCAAAAACTGCTGATTGTTTCCATTTACCAGGAGTAATACTTTCTTCAACAATGTATTCAGTATTATTAATTTTGAAGCCACCAATAATAGACTGTACTGCTGCGTATAATGGCCATTCGGACGGAGATCCTGCAGAAGGGCCAATTTGTTTCTTTTCCGATCTAAAGAATAGCCAAGGAAAGAAATTAAGATGGTTGGAATGAAAGGGATGCAAGTACACAAACATTGAGAATCGAGCTGAGAGCTCACATTGTAACTTTGGTTGAATCTCTTTGCTTTGTAATAAACTGAAATTTTGCAGAACTCACCTAAAGTGGTTGGTCAGATTATGAATTTTTACTCGAATTTCCTCCGCGGAAAAGTATAACTTCCTTTTCTCCATTTCTTTTGCCATTTCGGCATAAATATGCCCGTTTTTTCGGTGTCCTCTTAGCTCATCTATCTTCTCACCCCAAATAGCCACCAGCATCTGCTCCTCGGCTGAGCTCCATGTTTTCTTTTGTTTATATTTGCGTTTACGATTTTCTTTCTTCATTTTTCTGATAAGAAACAAATTTTAAACAATGCTCGTGAAAAAAAACAACTTTCGGCTGACAGCTGTCAACTTGACAATTCCGCATATGCTGAATTGTGCTGAATATACTTTCAGGGTTGCCAAATCGCAATTAACGAGATTTTGGATGAGATTTTGTTAAAATCACGAGATTTCAAAATCTTCAACTTGTATGGGAAATCAACTAGATTTGCATGCTGATTTCATGAAATCTCGCAAAATCTCGAGATTTCGAGGCAGTGGAAACATGATATTAATTTCTACAGAAGAGATCCAGCTAGAACAGTGGCTGTATTTCTTTATTCATTCCAGATTAAGAACGGAAGGAATAGAGTAGGTCATTGTTTATCCAGAACAGAATGAATTAAGAAACAATATAGGAAAAGAAAGAACACATTTGTGTTATTGGTTTTATACAGCAAACTTTATGAACACAATAATGTTTTATATTTTTTTTGTATATATGCAATTTTGCAATAAATTCAATTAAAAGTTTTAAATTGCAAAAATTTACCTAAACATAACCTAGACATAACCTCAAACGCAAGGAATATTCTTTTTATTCTACCTCAGTTGATGGTACAACAAGAATGCGTTCGGAATATGCAGTATGAATAAAGAAACCAAAAAATAGTCATTCCGAACGTATGGAATGAATAAAGAAATACAGACAGTAACTGATACATACGGCGTATATAACACGAGCGGTCACACGAATCTTAAAAAAGTAAAATTTTTCATATAAAACTTGTTACCTTTGTTCAGGCGTTGATCAAAATGTCACAAGACTTTCCTATACGTGTGTTCTGGCATCTCTGTCTGCCACCCATGTTTAAGCCATTAAAAAGAGCTTAGCTGCTATGCTCACACCAATAACGAATTCCATTAGGAAATCATAGCAAATTCCCTTACTTACTGAAATGTATTAGCGCGTTCGCAACGCCTTTCCAACCGTAGCCTAGTGATTAGAGCTTTGGTCTTTAATGCAAACATACGTGGGTTAGAACCCCACTCAGAAGAAAACACAATTTTGTTTTTATATCCTTTCATTATTTTTAAGACAATGTTATATATAATAATCAAGAAGATATAGAAATTTTTGAAATAAATATTAAAAATTTTTTTAACAAAAGAGTAATAAGTTTCTAATGAAATTATTAAGGATTAATACATATTATACAATAAAAAGGTTTATAAGAAAACGAAATATTAAAAGTTAACAAACAAAGAAGACTACATACAGACAAAAAATTAAATAACTGAAATAAAATAGAACTAGTTACAATGAGAGTGCATTAGTGTATACATGAATAACACAGTACAACACATGATTTTGGGACTCAATTCTGAGAACTGCACGTGAAAGTAGCCCCGAAAAGAAGAAGTTCTGCGTCATTCGTTTTGTCAAGTTACATGCCATAATAATTTAATATCGATTTCAAGTTAGTAAGTATCGTAAAGGGGAATTTGTCACGTTTTAGGCTTTTTTGTTTGACTTAACTCAAGAACCACTAGTCCGATTTAGCTGAAACAAATTTAAAAAAATTTAAAGAATTAAGAATTACAGTTCCTTTAATCTGTTCATATAACGTTTCCCTACATAAGCAACAGTTTCGCAGTTATAAATAAATGTATGAAGAAAAAAAATATTTTTTGCCTAAAAATTAAAATTTTTTTTAAATTCGTATTCGTATCCAAATCCAAAACTGAAAAAGTGTCAAGTCCTATTACTTTTACGTAAAGTCACATAACCTATGAACAAAATGAGACATAGATCATGAAAATCAATGTACGCGTTTCGCTTTTATTCACAATTAAGTAAAGGTATGAATTTAAAAAATTTGCTCAAAATTCTTTGGAAAAAACATTTTATGATTCTCAGAATTAAAAAAGAAGTAAGTAATAAACAAAAGGTTATTTGATTTGTATGATTGCGGTACCAACGTAATAAACTCTATTAAATGTGATTCTCAGATTTAAAAGAAATTCCACCCACATTTATGAGTTTCGAACGTTTCGAAAAATTTATAAAGCACACCTGAATCAGGTATATAGCCACCCTTAAAATATGCGCCCATTCATTTTGCTTAATTTTTTGCTCAATGGAAAACAGGGGACAAAACGGATACCTTCACCAGTAGCCAGCAAAAACGTCGGGCTACCAAATGGAGATTTTGTATACAAAATTAGCCATAGAAATTCATTCCGGACCCTTCAAAGAGTATGGGATACGTTCTACGGTTCATAAATCACATAAGATGCAAAACGGAGTTAAGACAACCCCAAACGGTACTTACTTCCACCGAGCTTGATCATGCATTAACTGCCATTGTTAGAGCAATACAGACCTCTGAATTCAAGGATGAAATAATACATTTGAAAAAATTCGCGGAGTTCAAAAGGACAAGTCCATTTAATAGTTTGTCACCATTTTTAGACGAAATGAAATAGAGCGAGTTGGTTGACGTTTAGAGGCATCGATATTACCATTCGATGCTAAGCATCAAATGCTGCTGCCATACAACGATCCTATAACAAAACTAATTTTGGTTATGTTACATAACGATAATATGCACTGCGATCCACAGACCTTGCAAGCATTATCTAGGCAGCGATTTTGGATACTCAAAGGAAAATGAATGGCAAGGAACGTCGTACAAGGTTGTGTTCGCTCTTCCAGAGCAAAGCCAAGACTTTTCCAAGAAATTATGGGCAATCTTCCAGCATCCAGAATAACTCAAGCACGACCATTTCTTAAAACTGGAGTAGACTTTTGTGGACCTTTCTGAATACATTACAAAATTCGTGGTAAGAAACCGCATAAAGTATATATTGCGATATTCTGCTGTTTCGCTACAAAGGCTGTGCATCTAGAGTTAGTCAATGATTTGACATCCGAAGCCTTTATAGGATCACTAAAGCGTTTTACATCTCGACGTGGGCGCTGCGATACATTATACTGCGATAATGTCACCAACTTTGTCGGAGCCAAAAATAAATTGCAGGAACTAAACGACGCCATATATGTAAATATTTCCCAGAATAAAATCATCAAAATATGCAGCGACCGTGAAATCGACTTCAATTTCATCCCACCTCGGCCTCCACACTTTGGTGGACTATGGGAGGCGGCCGTTAAATCAGCAAAACATTTATTACTGCAAAGCGTGTCAACCGCATCCCATACATACGAAGAGCTTGAAACTGTGATCATTGAGATTGAAGCCATATTAAATTCTCGACCAATAACACAAATGTCCACAGATCCAAATGATTTGACTGCTTTGACACCAGGACATTTCTTGATTGGTGAACCACTAACTGTACAAGTCCATAGAAGATCACCACAGGAATCTAGTATCGCAGGTTAAATGAATTCTGGAGAAGATGGAATCTCAAATACCTCAACCAATTACAAGAAAAACGAAAATGGAAGAATCATTCAGAAAATATTCGAGAGAATGAATTGGTTATTATCAATGAAGATAATGTTCCTGTCATACAGTGGCCTCTTGGCCGAATAGTAGAGGTACATACTGGACCTGATGGAGCAGTGCGTGTTGTTGCCGTAATAACAGCAACAGGAATAGCAATCCACCAACTAGCACCACTTCCTGTAGAGTCTGACCCAACATCGCCATCTCAACAGAATCATGAAGAAATTTTCCAACAATTCACTGATCACAACTCCACAAATCCGCAAATCATGTCGACATTAAAAAATCTGAAAATGGTCTTGGAATTTATTGTGAAGATTTTGGTACAGCACATTTGGTGACTGCCGAATGAAAAATTGTTGCATACTATGACCTTACTCCGTTC
Organism: Coremacera marginata; assembly: GCA_914767935.1. NCBI lineage: Eukaryota > Metazoa > Arthropoda > Insecta > Diptera > Sciomyzidae > Coremacera > Coremacera marginata. Next base: position 99,378,181 of record OU612044.1, read on the forward strand.
TGGGTCGAACTCAAAGTCTTCACTAATGGAACATTAGCCTATCAACAGCTATGCAACCAATCACGCCAAGGTTCTGGCTGTACAGCACTTGCCAAACATTTCCTGTATACAAGAACGGAATTACAATTGGACAGCGAACTGTTTACACGGCGACGCAAGACTAGAGCTACTTTACACTGTTTGGTGTTCTTGATTCCGATTATGCCAAGGAAATGTCAAAAACAATTAGCCAAATACAGAATAACGAAGCACACATCCATTATTGATTCGACAATTAATATAATAAAGCAAAACGAAGTCAGCACAAACACAAGAGTAAATATGATACAGGAAGAACTAGCTACAGTTAAAAATGCAATCAACAAGGAAACTGATACAGAACGAAGATAGCAAGTTCTTATGTCATTAGGACTACAGTTGTCTCTCATAGCTACAAACTTACAACAGATCTAAGCTGCCATTCTAAATGTCCTCACCGCTACCCATTACAGCAAAATAATCCCATTGCTATTATCTCCTCAACAACTAAGCGATTAGATAATCAACATAAAAAACAATTTGCCACCATCAAAACTGTTGCCAATCAAAAAAGATGACCTATTGCATTTTTACAAATTAATGACATCAGAAGGAGAAATAGTAAATAATTATGTTATATTTGTGATAAAATTCCCACTTACGGATCAGGAACGTTTCAACATTTTTCGAGTGATACCAATTCCTACCACAATCAACAATACTCTGAAAGCAATTAAGGCAGATACCGAACTTATGGCCACAAATCTTCACAGGGACCATTACTTCCCGATGAGTCTCACTGAAATCGAAGCATGCCTCGTAATTACTGCATCAACCTATCTTTGTTCAAATAAACAATCCATGTTTATCAAGAGATCAAAGGCCTTCTCCTGCGAATTCAATCTGTTAAAAAATAGAACATCGGCAGATTTTAAACTCACCAATTTACATCATGATTTCGTATGGACTCAAATGAACCACAAAAGTCAATGGATCTACGGGACTAAGGAAACTGCTCAAATGAGCGCTGTATGCGGAACCAATGCATTTCAAATAAAAATAGAGAGATCTGGACTACTATCACTAGACCCAGAGTGCATAATAAAACATAACATCATAACCATTCAAGGACATTATATCATCAAAAGCACCATTAATTCATCTTAAGCAAAACATGGCATTTAACTGCAGTGGCGTTTTTCATTCTCATCCTTCTGATTCTACAACAAAACAGGGCAATGTACGCTTGCTGCTTTATATTTTACTTATGGTACAACAACAACATAGGAAAAACAAATTGCAGCTACAATATGGGGCAACGCACGCTTGCTAACCTACTTTTGCTTATTATTAAGTTTGTTGTTACTTTTTATATTGTGAATTCTTTGCACTTTTTATGTTGTTAATTGTTTACATTATCAATGCTAAATAAGCAATATTTATCAAGGATTTAGGTTTTGTCGTTTATTGAAGTTAATGTTAATTTGACAATATTTAATTTGTTTAACTAAGCAATATGTTTTATATTTAAGCAGGTACAAGGAAATAATAAAGTTAGTTATTTATTTTACACTAATCATTTTAGTGCTTTTTTTTTTAACTCTCTACGTAAACAATCCAGGTTCAAGTGCCTGTGTTTGTTAAGTGTTCAACCCAGAGCAATCCAAGTTCATGTGCTTGTATTTGCGCCGCTGGAACAAACACCCAGCGAACAAGTCTGCCATGCAAATCGGTTTGACCCATCAACCATTTAAAGATGCGTGATCCATGATCACTTCAAAATCATGCCGCTCGACATAAGCTCGGAATTGTTTTATGGCCATGACCGCTGCAAGACATTCCTGTTCCGAAACAGTATAGTTTCGTTGCGCTTGGTCAAACTTGTGTGACATATACGCAATCGGGACTTCATTACCCTCATCATCATGCTGAGCTAAAACGGCTCCGACTCCATACTGAGATGCATCGCACTGGATGGAAAACGGACGTGAAAAATCAGTTCTGTGAAGCACTGGTGCACTACAAAGGCTCTTTTTAAGGGCCTCATAAGCTGATAAAAACTCATTAGTCCAAACAAATTTTTTCGCTTTTTGCAACATGTTGGTCAACGGTGTAGAAATGGAAGCGTAATTGAGCACGAACCGTCGGTACCATTCACAAACTCCGAGAAATCGACAAAGTTGTCGAACGGTTTTTGGCAAGGGAAAACCTCGAATTGCCCTCACTTTGTCTGGAACGGTACTTATGGTTCCATGCCCAATCACGTACCCAGATAGTGAATTTGCTTTAGCACAAATTTGCTTTTTTTGATATTGATGGTTAGACCAGCATATCGACTGCAATGGGCTACCTCCTGAAGCAAGGATAAATGACCGTCAAACGTCTCGGTGATTAGCAATATATCGTCTAAATAGACAAAAACCTTAGTTCTGAAGTGAGCAGGTATGACCTTGTCCATCAAGCGGGACATCGTTTGCGGCGTATTACATATACCGTAAGTCATTGTAACGAACTGGTACAACGGTGGATTAGGCACTGTGAAGGCTGTCTTATCCCTTGGCGCTGCATTTAACGGAATCTGCCAGAAGGCATCCTTGAGATCCAAGCTCGAAATAAATTGAGCTTTTGGAAGCTGACTGAGGATTCCGTCAATGAGCGGCAAAGGATAGTCATTATTCATAGTGACCTCATTGACCTTACGCTCATCAAAGCATAACCTCACTCTATTTGGTTTGACGATCAGACCCACAGGAGATGGCCAAGCGCTTTGAGACACCTCAATAACGCCAAGTGCCAACATACGATCTAATTCAGCGAGCAGAAGATTTTCGACACCAGGAGAAACTGAAAAATGTCGTTGTTTGACTGGCTTTGCATTTTCTACGTCAATGACGTGAGTGATCAAGCTGGTGCTGCCTAAGCCTTTGTCAGCAAACGAAGGAAAGAGTTAAATAGTGACGTTCAGTCTTGCCTGTAGCCGAGGACTTAGAACATGGTGATTTAAAGAGTCCTCGGAAACAGCATGAAGAGAAGAATTGGTATAATTTCCACGAAAAGATCGCTAGTCAAGCCAAAAGCCTTCACAAAGAACAATAAAGAACTTAAGCTGCTTGGTTAACCCTTTGAAGGTAATGGGGGTGTTAACAACACCTGCAGAGAAAGGAATCGTGCAGTCAGCCGTGATTAAGCGAGCCGAATACTTTTTCCATCTCAGTTTGGGGTTGTTCATCAGCTTTTGTGCCAATTGGTGGGCACTTAAGCTGATAGTGGCGTCAGTGTCGACTAAGCCCATCACCATTTCACCAGCTAATGAGACTGTTGCGTAGGGGCATATATCAGACCATGCTACAGCTGAAACCAGCGCCACACAAACCAACTTCTTCATCGCCCTGACCAAGGTTTATTAATATAGGTTAAGTTACTTGAGAGAAAAGCACTCTTTTTCCGCCTATGCTCGAACTGTCAAAGAAGCTGTTAGCTAAAAATTGTACAGATTCAGTTTATTTTTCATGAATTCCTTTTATCCATTCTGACAGTTCATCCGAGCTTCTCTTAAGTGACTTAACCTATATTAATGAACCTTGGTCCTGACCTTCCTCCAAAATTGTCTCAATCTTGCGCCCGAGTGCAAACTTCGTTTGGACTTCACAAGACTTGGAAAGTATCCTCCTGAAAAATGCGTTTTCTAGCGGCCTGGTATTCTGACCACAGCACATGTCACGGTTTGAACGGCTGCAATAGTGCATCAGAAAGAGGCTCGTCACGGATAACGGTTCAACGGTTCATAATAATAATAAATATAACGCGCTACAATATGACTCAAGCTGATTGGAGTCGGTCATCAGTCCAATGCGACATGCGATACATTGTGACTCAAGCTGACCGAACTCAAGCTGACCAAACTATGTAATACATCGTGACTCAAGCTGATCGAACAAGATCAGCAGTTCAGTGCACTTGCAGTTCGTTACCCTTATTCATGACACCACCTAGTCAGCGAGCTTACAAACGCTTTCGCTGGCTTAGTAATTTAAGCTTTAAATAAATGTAAGCTGGTTATTGTTAAGACAGTTGTTCAGACGTATTAAAAATAAGTCAAATAAAGAATTTAAACAATAAATCCATAACATGGTGATACTGCCAGCTAGAATTAAACGAGTTTAGTGCGATTAACCAAAAATAAAATTCATAGCGTAGCAAAGGCAACTACAATCTACAGTGCGTGCAAATTGATTGATATTTAAGAGAAAAAGAGTGAAAAAAATACAATAAAAAAAAAACAGAACAACATTTGTTAATAATAAACATGTGGTGAAAAAAAAACTGTTGTGGTTACTTATCCATAAAACAATAAGCAACAGAAAATGTAAGAGTAAAATATAAACAACAAGATATGTAAACAGTTAAATAAAAACCAAAAAAAAAAGTTTTTTCTAATATGCACAAATGCATTAAAAAAAAACTTTGCAATTGAAAAAAAAGAGAGAAACAAGCTTAACAATCGCGCTGAGATGAAGATACGTTGATGCTCTCCTGTAATTAACAAAGTATAAAATTTTTTTTTAAATATATAAACACAAGAGAAGTGAAATATATCTAATATGTCCCGGTAGAACAAAGTCTTAAGTGCAATTCTGATAGCAATATCAGGCTATGAAGTCGGACAAGAGGTGGAGCAAAATAAGCTCGAAAAATACGTTGAAAGACACTTACAACTAAGTGAAACTTAACAAATACAGAACAATAGTGATAGTAACAGCAACCAAAATTCATGGCAATTAATAGCACTGTTAGCTATATTGGTGTCAATAATGATAATTTATACGTTTTGTTACGTGTCCCCGTGTCATCGTACCTGGCATGATATTAAACCCAAAAACAATAAACGCTGAACGTTTTAAAATTCATTGCCTATTTCAAATTTTTCCTAAAAAAAAAATTTATTAATTATAGTTAATAAAATATGTTCTGTTTATGTTAACGCGCAACTAGCATATTTTCTTCTACCTATTAAGAGCTCTTAAGGGTGTTCATGAAAATCTAGCTTATTACAAAAACCAAATTAGACGACCTTAAAATTTTGATCGCATACCAAAAAAAAAACAGGCAATGATTTTTTTTTTTAACACCTCCAGACAACGGATTTTTTTTTTTTTACTAAGTTGGACAATTCTTACAAACTAAAAATTTAATTTAATTAACAAAACCTTACATAACTAGCTTAAAAAGACTAAATTAAATCGCGAAGAACGGACCGGTAATTGCTATCAAGCTTACGTTATTAATTACAGCAAATAAAAACAAACTATGTTTGTGCTTAAATTATGCACTCATGTAAAAACGGAAAATTTTAAACAATCATAACAATAAAAATCGCCAGTAAGTTTTTTCTTTTCTATTCTATAGAACTACAAAATGCCCACCATCTGACGCCGTTTCGCCTTTTTTTTATCGGCCTGGTTTTTTTCCGATGTGGAATTAAAAAAATTGGTGGTGGTCTCTACTTAATTACTGTTGCTGTCATTTAAGTAGTGTCTGCTATTATTGATACTCCTTTTTTTAGATATTTTTAAAATAAAGCTTCTGACCTCAGTGTTGGATACAACATGCAAATAATGGCACTACGATAAAAAAAAAACAATTTGTGGCCGACTTAGCTTTTTAGCGCGGTAAGGTCTCAGCGCTAATTTCTCCCTCGAAGTCCACCGCACTGTTGACTCAGTAGCCACACTGTTACAAGAATTCCTCCGGATTATTATTTTCCTCTTCTATTGACATTACTTACAATTGCTGTTTTTTTCTTTTTTCCTTTTTCCACCAGGTTATGACTCTCCTGAACGATCCTCTCCTTGAATGTCCTTTTTTCCATTTTCACAGCCTAGCAGCACAAAAATGTTTCTATCTTTACTCTAATTTTATTCTAAGTCTAAACACAAAATTTTCCTTTTTTTTTATCTTTTCATACCTTTTTTTCGCCTTTATCTCCAACGTATGTCCTTCTCGTTACCCTTTTGAAACCGCCTTTTCTTGTGCCCTTTTTTGATTTAATTTCCTTATCGATATCCTCTAATCCTTTTTATGTGTTTTTGCTTTATTTCACTTTCTGAATCCTTTTTTTATTTTTTAGAATTCACACAATTTTCACCAAAAAATGTTTAGGCACTTAACATATATGTGTACATATATATATATGTTAACCCTTAAATTGTCTGTCACTTTTTTCACTCTTTTACATCCTGTTTAAACGACGAACTTTTTGCAACTATTACTTCCTAGACTTTTCAATCTTGTCTCTACCAGATTTTTCTCCTCCTACAGCAGAACTTTTCCAGCACCTACTGTATGCTTTTCCTCCTCTTACAGATTCATATCTCCTATGCAACACCCTACTCTCTTTTACTCCTACCACTTTTCCTTAAACCTACCTATTGGCGGGACTTTTTCCCAATTTCAGCCTTTTTTTCGAGTTTTGGCGCAATGGACTTTGCCCTGACTCGGTTCGATAATTTTCCCTCACTCTCCCTACCGTTTCCCCTACCAACACGCCCATTTTCCATCATCCTACAAGCGACTTGACGATAGCCGTACCAGGCGCTCATGAACACGCAGATAGTTGGTGTGCGCGTCATTACCACTGGGTCACTCGCCTTAGTTTTTAGTAGTAAAATTAAAGTCCACAACTTTTCATTCATTTTTCAGCCTACCAACACTAAAGCGCGGTACACATTATCGACCATGAGTGACACTCAAAAATTCAACTCTGTTGTGTGATTGTTCGTAGTGGCCAAATTATCATTCATGCTCAAGCTCAAACCGTCATTCAAATTGTGAAATTTGTGCAATAAAGGTGAAAAAGTAGACAATTTGTGGCATATTATTAATTATCGCGCTAGCTGAAAAGTAAAATAAACAAAAAAAAAGAAATAAGAAATGAAGCAAATAAGTCAACAAATAACTTTAATTTTTGACTTGAAATTATATATTTTAAATATATAAATTATATTTTAAAATATATATATATATATAAATATATATTAGTAAATATATCAACCAAAAATAACTTTTATTTGTGAGTTAATTAATTTTATGTTATCAAAAGAGGACTTTTATATATATATTTTCATTTCATAAAAATTTAAAATTATCTATGTATAAAACTTTGTATCCGCATCCATGCTCGCGCTGCTAAATTTATGCTTGACTGAAGCTTTTCAGTACACATTAGCAGTCAAAAACAAATATGGACGCTGACTGACACTCAACCACAAAAATTTTTGTGGTTGACTGTTGACTGACAAAAAATAATGGTCACACACGCGAACATGCGTAATATGAGAGAATTTGAGCAAAAACTGTCAGTCATGATCGATAATGTGTACCCCGCTTAACACATAAGTGTCATTGTTTTTCAACCATCATGGCCGCCTGCACTGTTGTGAATTTGGTAAGTTTTTCTTATTCGATTTTAATTAGTTTTATACATTAAAATTGTATTTTCCTTTCAGATTATCTCATAATAAACTAATCTTCATCGCTAGACAATGGATTGGTGCACGGAACACGCACCATTAAGTGGTTATGGCGGATTAAAACAGGTAGGAAAATTATGTATACAAAAAAACAACAAAGTGCATTGCATTAACCCTCGTGCGTCTCTTTATTTTTTCTTTTTTTTTCAGGCACATACAGGTGGTTGTTTTTGGACGGTCACACGCAACAAAACTCTGGATTTGTACGTGTTTTTACGAGGGAAAATACAGTGTGCAGGGTGACTTGGGTTTTCTACTTGGTAAGTATTTTTTTTTCTCAGCACCCAACGTAGGCTTTCACCCACACCCTGTGATCTCTTTGCTTACTCTGAGTTAGCCGGGCAATAAACCTTTTTTTTTTTTTCTTACAGGAACCTGACTGTTGACTGGTATACCATGATTCACTTGGAAATATTTTCTTTAGCTTTTCTGTTTTGCCTGACGGGAAGTGTTTGTATTGAAATGTTTTCTTAAATGTTCTTTTACTTTGTTTGCTTTATTTTCTTTCAGATGACGCATCTGGAGAATTCATTGGACTCATGCAGCATTGCTGGGAATCTTTTTACAGCCTCTCAAGGAGTTCACAACTACGAAGCTATTATCATCGCGGCAGAAATTTCACTCATCATACCAACAAACACCGAATTATACGTGAGCAAACCCGTATTTAATTTTCATTTTCAATTTTTAAATTTATTTTACCGCGCTTCATTTAAGTCGCTTTGTTAGCAACTCTTGATTTTGTCAGCGCCTAGCAATTTCATATTTTACAAATGTATGAATGCAAAATCTCATATCTGAAAATTAACCTAACAACGCACCCTAAGGAATCTTTTCTTTATTGATTTTTATATTAAGCTGTTCTGTTTATTGCAAAATTTAGAGATCATTGCTTAAGATCTTTGGCATGAAATATGCCAAGTGTCTTGCCACCTAGAGTTTCCAGCTTATACATGCTGTTGCCTACCGCCTGTATTACGCGACATTTTACGAACTTTTTACAAAATTTGGCATTGATGTTCTTTTTAAAGTCTTTGTGAATTATTGTGAATTATTTCGGGAACACCGAATTTGAAAAAACCTCGTGTGTTAAAAATTCCACAACATTTCGCGCCGTCGCGTCTCGCATTGCTTTTAGCAACGTGAATTTGGAAAAATGGTCAACCACTCTAAATATATACGTGTTGCCTTTTTTTGATCTCGGGTATTTGCCCAAAAAATCTATATATATCTTTTGGACTGGTCTTTCCGTTACTACTTCTTGTCCTATTCAAGGTCGCATTTCAATATTTGTTGATTTATTTTCTTTGCACACTGTGCACCGGCTTATGAATGTTCTAACCTGCTGGGTCAGTCTAGGCCAAAAGTAAAATTGTCTTAGGCGGTGTAAAGTTTTTAACTTTTAACTTTTGTGAAAAGAAAGCCACCGGATTTCCTGACTGTAATCGTCTACTTGAAACAACACCGCACCTACGCCAATATCGGAAGCATCACACTGTATCCAGAAACGTTTTCCGAAATCTGCGTGCTTTAATACAGGGGCTGATGTCAGCGATTGCTTTAAGTGTTTAAATGCTCCGATCGCCTTTGGTGTCATACAAAACTTTACGCCTTTTTTTAGTGTGTCGCTCAGGAGTGCTGAGATCTCCGCAAAGTTTTTAATGAACCGCCTGTACCATCCTGCCGTGCCAAGGAAGCTGCGAACTTCTCTCGTTGATCGTGGAATTGGAATTCTCAGGATCGGTTCGTAACGCCACCATCTACGATGAAACCTAGATATCGTAACTCTTTAAAACAAAACATTGATTTTTTTAATCCTATCGTAAGATTTGCTCTTTTCAGATAGTCTGCAACATCACTCAACACCTGAAGATGGGTATCAAAATCGGCCGCTATAATCAGCAAGTCATCGAGATACGTGAACACGTTGGACTTGAGGCTCTGAGGAATAACTTTATCCATCAGGCGGCATAGACGTTGAGCGGCATTGCAGAGACCAAATGGCATGACCGAGAATTGGTAGAGAGGCCGGCCTGGAACAGTAAAAGCAGCGTACGACTTGCTTTTCTCTTCCAATTCAATCTGCCAAAAAGCGAATTTTAAATCAACGCTGCTGATGTAATACGTTTCATCTATTCTACTCAAGATGCCGTCAATGCTCTGTAACGGGTATGCATCTTTTACAGTTCTTTCATTTAGCTTTCTCGCATCTAAGCAGAACCGGTTTTTTCCAGGTTTGCGCACAATGGTAGTGCGGCTGCTCTACGGGCTCTGATTTTCCTGGATTATCCCAAGTTCCAGCATTTTATCTATTTCTTCGTAGACGATTTTTTGTATCGCCGGAGAAATAGGATAATGGCGGTCTTTAACAGGGACAGTCCCTTCCACGAGCACGATTGTGTGCTTCTCTAGATGCGTGCAACCCAGTCCGTGGTCTTCAAACGTGAGAAATTTTTCAACAACTTTTTGCAGTCGCTGTTGTTGCTCCAGGTTTAGCTCATGCGCTAAGTTTACTTGAGCTGGTTTACACTGCTCTGGTTCTACGTTATCAACGCTCAGCTCCTCCACTCCTACTACGTCGCTCGCCAGATCAAATGCTCGTCAGAAATCAATGCCCAGGTATATTGTCTGTTCAAGATATGGACATAAGAAAAATCTCATCCTGCTCTCGTTATCTTTAAACTTAATTTCTAAATCAACTTTTCCTAAAATAGTGTGCTGACGACCTGCTGCTGTTTTTACTTTCGAAAATTACGGCTGCACCATAAGACCTAACTCTTCAACCAACTCTCTACAATTTCGACCTAAGATACTAACGGATGCACCTGTGTCCAGCAGCCCGCGCAAGGCTATTCCGCCTACCTCAATTTCATCAAAGGCTAGTGGATCTTTAGCGTCTGCTTTGGAGACTGCTGCGACTAGCTGCTTGCCCACTAATTTTCGTTTAGCCCAACCATCTCAGGCTTTCTGGACTTTTCTCGATACTTCCCTTTTTCCACTAAGATTGTTGGTTTGAAAAATTCGGTTTCTGGTTTCGTTATAATCGTGAAGTCGTTCTTCGATAGGTTTTATAGTTTTAAATTGTTTTATTTCTGTATTAAAATATTTTACTCTTGCTAAAATACTAATTTTTGTTTCATTTCTAGGTTTCTGCTGTTCATCATCTGTTACCCAAGTTGTTTGTACTGCGTGACTTGGATCCTCATGGCCTATTTCCTTATCGGTTCTGCGGGATTTAGATTGAAGCGTGGCCTTCCAGCTGCTGCCGTGCTCCTCTTCTCGTTTCCCAGCGAACAGTGAGGACATTTTGAAGTTATCACGTTGGCCAGCCCACATTTATAGCAGAAAATGTTTTGCTCTAGTGACATGCAATCCATAAAAGGTTGTCCCTGCTGACGACAGTTCCAACAAATCAGCACTCGTTTAACGGGTTGCCGTTGCTGCGAACTTGTCTCCAGAGGGTGCCCTGTTTCTGCTTCTTCAACCTGCATATATTCGTCCTCTTCACCGTCTTCATCTTGTATCTCAACCGCTATCTCACTTACTTGACGATTGTACCTATTCGTCTGTGGTGGAGCCATGCGCATCTCACGCCGTGGAAATGTGCGTTCAGCTTAATGGCATTCATCGCGGAGATGTTCAACCGACTTTATCGCCAGAGGATATACACCATACTATACGACCAATATGCTCTCTCAAATTTCTTTTAATAATTTTTACTATTTCAACCGCGAGCTTAATTTCCAGATGGCTTCAAAGAATGCATCAATGGATTCTCCTGGCTGCTGCTTTCTTTCAACTAGATCGCGCATAGCTTCAAAGTCGGTTCGACTGGTTCGACATTGCCGCAACAGGGCGTGGTGGTTCTTATGAGGCGCCAATACCATTGCTTGGCCTCTCTGGCTAACAGCAAATGGAAATCCCTCATGATCTCCGTCCAAGTGCCACCGTACTGGCGTTGGAGATGTTCTAACCGGAATACAAATTCTTAAACCGACACTCCGTCGTTGCTGCCATCGAACATCAGTCCCCATTTGTCCACTCTGATCACTCTGGATGAAGAGGCAGTACCACCTCGATTCCACCCGTATAGGAACTCTGTCGCTGCTTGATTTTGAATTGCCTGCTCACATGGCGTAGCAGGCTGTTTACATGCATCACGCTGCTCGTCATTTCTGAAAACAGGATGACGATTTTCCGGGAAATTAAACCTTTCCAATAGATGACGGTAAATTGAGTCGTATCTGTTGTTGTGACTGTTTTCTATATTTTTGTTTTTTTCAGGTTTGGCCACCAAACCAAACCTGCCACCAGGTTTGGATTTCTATTGGCTGCTGATTGCTGTTCGACATTTCCGGGTATGTTGTCGTAATTTTGTGCCCTTGTATTTACGACTAACTGTAACAAAGCTTTAAGTTCTGCCCTTATTCCCTCTAATCCTACTTGAATTCCTTCTTGGATTTGAGATTTTATAGAGTGGTCAAAGGATTTTTTATTTCCTGACACTCTACCGAAATTTGGTCTGCTATAATAGTGGCGCTGTCGTCAGCAATTTGAGTTGGGTTTATGTTACCAACCACAGATTGTGCTCTCAAATTGTTGTTGTTGTTTATCGGAGGGGGTTCAAACCTATCAGCTGAAAAATCTACACTTTTTGGCTTAGCTCGCTTTAATGCATTTTCGCTTTAATGCAATTCAATGTTGTAACTTACTTACTAGGTGGTCGTAACAACCCGTGTCCGGGTTTCAGCCGACCTCATCAGCTCTCACCAGGCACCTCTGCTTTGCGCGCGCCTTCTCCAATCGGATTTACCAAGTGCGTTTAGGGCTTCCTCAGCCTGGTCCATCCATCGGAGGCATGGTCTCCCTCGTCGTCGTTGACCAGCGACCCTCGCCTCGAGCACTTTTTTCGCTGGAGCTTCATCGTTCATACGATGGACATGACCCAGCCAGCGTAGTCGCTGCACAGTTATACGCCGAACTACGTCAATGTCATCGTAGAGCTCATACAGCTCGTGGTTCATTCGGATGCGATAGTCATCGCCGACTCGAACAGGACCGAAGATTTTGTGAAGAACTTTTCTCTCGAACACCCCAGAGCGGCTGCGTCAGTTTGCGAAACTACCCATGCCTCAGCGCCATAAAGCAGCACAGGTAGAACGAGTGTCTTGTAGAGTGTTAGTTTTGTTGATCGAGAGAGGGCTCTGGAACTTAGTTGCATACTGAGCCCGTAGTAGCACCTATTAGCAATTATTGTTATTCGCTTTATCTCCAGGCTGATTTCGTTGTTAGTATTAATGGCGGTCCCAAGGTATACAAATTCCTTGACTACTTCAAAGTTATAGCTGCCGGATGAAACTTGGGAGTCTAAACGCCGCGCTCCCTTGTTTGTAGACAGCATATATTTTGTTTTGCCCTCATTTATCGTCAAACCCACTTTGGATGATTCCTTTTCGATAGCGGCGAAAGCAGCGGTAACATCTCTCTTGGTTCTGCCGACAGTATCAATATCATCAGCGTACGCAAGGAGCTGGACGCCTTTGTGGAAAATGGTGCCATTACGATGCACACCGGCCTTTCGTACGATCCCCTCCATGATGATGATAAAGAGATCGCAAGACAGTGGATCGCCTTGCCTGAAACCTCTTTCGGTATTGAAGGTTTCGGAGAGGTCATTTCCTACCTTGACGGAGCTGCGTGTGTTGCTCAACGTCATTCTGCAAAGCCTTATCAACTTTGCAGGTATACCGAACTCAGACATTGTTGCGTATAGGCAATCCCTTCTCGGGCTATCGAACGCAGCTTTAAAATCGACAAAGAGATGGTGTGTGTCAATTTGATTTTCGTGGGTTTTCTCCAGGATTTGTCGTAGCGTGAAAATCTGGTCTATGGTGGACTTACCAGGTCGAAAGCTACACTGATAAGGTCTCCTTTCTTAAGTATAGGGCACAGTACGCTGAGGTTCCAATCATCGGGCATGCTTTCTTCTAGCCATATTTTGCTGATGAATGCGCCTTATCAATTCATTGCCGCAGGTTTTAAACAATTCAGCTGACAGGCCGTCAGCACCCGCTGCTTTATTGTTTTTGAGTCGTCGGATAGCAACTCGAACCTCTTCATGGCTAGGTGGTGATACTTCCACTCCGTCATCGTCGATTGGTTGCACTGAACTGCGCTCTCGAGGGGCGGCATTGGTGGAATCGTCGCCAGTAAGTAAATTGGAGAAGTGCTGTCTCCACAATCTAAGCACACACTGTGTATCCGTATTCAGATCTCCATTTTCGTCTCTACAGGTGGATGCTCCGGGCTTGAAACCTTGGGTTAGACGCTTAACCTGTTGATAGAATGTTCGTGCATCCTTCTTGCCCTGGTATACCTCTAGTTCCTCATGCTCACTCTTTTCCTGCGTCTGAAAAAGCGCCTCTCTTCCTTCGTCTTTTCGCGGTAGTTTTCTCGTACGGCTCGCGTTTCAGCTGACTGCAGCTTTTTTCTGTATGCGGCGTTTTTTACTGCTGTCGCGATGCAACACTCCTGATCATACCACTGGTTCCGAGGTTGCGGGCGCCGGAAACCAATGACTTCTTCAGCGGGAGTGCGCATGGAGTGGGATATATGCGCCTAAAGTCCGCCGGCGTCGTCGGGTCCAGAGGTTGGTTGGTTGAGCTTAACCGAGACTTGAGCGGAGTAGGCTTCGGCAGTCCGTTGTAATTGCAGCTTAGCGACATCTAGCTTTCGTTGCATTCCTGTGCGTATGTTCTTCGCATTGCATAATCGCATGCGGATGTTGGCTGCAACAATATAATGATCGGAGTTAATGTTGACCCCCCGAAATGTACGCACATCTAGAACACTAGAGGCATGCCTTCCGTCGATTACAACATGATCAATTTGGTTTCGCGTTTTTTGATCCGGGAACAGCCAGGTGGCCTTGTGGATGTCGAGGTGCTTAAATCTGGTGCTACTAACTACCATGTTTCGTGCCGCGGCGAAGTCGATCAGTCTTAGACCGTTGTACGTGGAGGTCTAATGAAGACTGAACTGACCGACAGGGGGCCAAAGATGCCTTCCCTTCCGACTTTCGCATTAAAATCGCCGAGGACTATTTTCACGTCATGGACCGGAAGGTGGTCATATACGTCCTCAAGACTAGCGTAGAAAGCGTCCTTGACGGCTTCGTCCTTTTCCTCCGTCGGGGCATGCTCGCAAATAAGGCTAACGGAGAAAAATTTTGCCTTGATGCGGATCGTGGCCAATCTTTCGTTCACTGGTGTGAACCGGGAAATAAGATGGCGTAGTTTCCGGCTAACAACGAATCCACATCCAAATTCGCGCCTCTCCGCATGGCAGCTGTAGTAGATATCACAGTGTGCTTGTTTAGAGCAGCCTTGCCCTTTCCATCGCATTTCCTGGATGGCGGTGATGTCAGATTTAATTGTTTTGAGGGCTTCCGCCAGTTGGATAATGGCACCTTCCCTATGAAGTGTCCGGACATTCCAGGTGCATATCCGTAAATCATTGTCCGTTTTTCGTTTGCGGTGGTCGTCAACGTAATTGGGGCTCTTATCCGAGGCTGGTTTAGTTTTCATTGGGCAGTAGTAATGTGGCGGGACCCAAACCCTGCGCACATTCCATGTTTTAGATCTATGGAGTGACCCGCCGCTCAAATTATCCGTCAAACTAACGGATGCCAGTTTGCCGTTGCCCAGGGTACACCATGTGAAGGTTTGAGTCGACTTAAGACGATTTCGACATGGATAATGCTGGCCTCGCCAGGTTGAGGCGGTCAGACACGTTGCCATGTAAAGGTTCGCCCCCTGTTCCACAAACAGAGTTATTTTACTTAAAAACGTGAAGAAAAAAAACTCTGTTAACCTCTGTTAACACATGCCAGAGATTTAGCAGAGTTGATGCAATCTCTAGACAATTATTTACAATCTATGTATACGGGCATATAATGCCAGCGACTCACGATTTTGACTCTCCACACATGGTTGTGAACTTGGCTGCACTAACTGATGCATGCGTTTGTTAATTCCATATTTATTTATATCATCTATTTTTTTGACACTGAAAACATAGAGTGTAAATTATTATCTAGAGATTGCATCAACTCTGCTAAGTCTCTGGCATGTGTTAACAGAGTTATTTTACTTAAAAACGTGAAGAAAAGAACTATGTTAACCTCTGTTAACACACGCCAGAGATTTAGCAGAGTTAATGCAATCTTTAGATAATAATTTAAACTCTATGCCAACAGCACCACAAGCGCATTCACAATACAAACAAACCGATGCTGGTGACACCTTGTGGCAAATAAAAGCAAATTTTTAATAGTTGTAGCATAGCAAATACACAATCCTCTATCTATTGATAAATTGTGACAATCTACTGCAGCATAGCTTCTGTTATAATTACGATTGAATTAACAACTGTTTCTAACAAGTCTTTGTGGCCTAGTGTATAGTGTATTGGACTCTCATTTAAGGGAACGTGCGATCGATCCCCACGGGCAGGCCAAAAAATATTTTTAGTATTTAATATTAAAGTATTAAATTTGTTTTTTGTAATAAGCCCTAGCAACAAAGAAACCATAAAATTTCCAAGAAAAAATCTGTCGAAAATTTTTTGCCACTTGCCCACTAATTTTCGTTTAGCCCAACCATCTCAGGCTTTCTGGACTTTTCTCGATACTTCCCTTTTTCCACTAAGATTGTTGGTTTGAAAAATTCGGTTTCTGGTTTCGTTATAATCGTGAAGTCGTTCTTCGATAGGTTTTATAGTTTTAAATTGTTTTATTTCTGTATTAAAATATTTTACTCTTGCTAAAATACTAATTTTTGTTTCATTTCTAGGTTTCTGCTGTTCATCATCTGTTACCCAAGTTGTTTGTACTGCGTGACTTGGATCCTCATGGCCTATTTCCTTATCGGTTCTGCGGGATTTAGATTGAAGCGTGGCCTTCCAGCTGCTGCCGTGCTCCTCTTCTCGTTTCCCAGCGAACAGTGAGGACATTTTGAAGTTATCACGTTGGCCAGCCCACATTTATAGCAGAAAATGTTTTGCTCTAGTGACATGCAATCCATAAAAGGTTGTCCCTGCTGACGACAGTTCCAACAAATCAGCACTCGTTTAACGGGTTGCCGTTGCTGCGAACTTGTCTCCAGAGGGTGCCCTGTTTCTGCTTCTTCAACCTGCATATATTCGTCCTCTTCACCGTCTTCATCTTGTATCTCAACCGCTATCTCACTTACTTGACGATTGTACCTATTCGTCTGTGGTGGAGCCATGCGCATCTCACGCCGTGGAAATGTGCGTTCAGCTTAATGGCATTCATCGCGGAGATGTTCAACCGACTTTATCGCCAGAGGATATACACCATACTATACGACCAATATGCTCTCTCAAATTTCTTTTAATAATTTTTACTATTTCAACCGCGAGCTTAATTTCCAGATGGCTTCAAAGAATGCATCAATGGATTCTCCTGGCTGCTGCTTTCTTTCAACTAGATCGCGCATAGCTTCAAAGTCGGTTCGACTGGTTCGACATTGCCGCAACAGGGCGTGGTGGTTCTTATGAGGCGCCAATACCATTGCTTGGCCTCTCTGGCTAACAGCAAATGGAAATCCCTCATGATCTCCGTCCAAGTGCCACCGTACTGGCGTTGGAGATGTTCTAACCGGAATACAAATTCTTAAACCGACACTCCGTCGTTGCTGCCATCGAACATCAGTCCCCATTTGTCCACTCTGATCACTCTGGATGAAGAGGCAGTACCACCTCGATTCCACCCGTATAGGAACTCTGTCGCTGCTTGATTTTGAATTGCCTGCTCACATGGCGTAGCAGGCTGTTTACATGCATCACGCTGCTCGTCATTTCTGAAAACAGGATGACGATTTTCCGGGAAATTAAACCTTTCCAATAGATGACGGTAAATTGAGTCGTATCTGTTGTTGTGACTGTTTTCTATATTTTTGTTTTTTTCAGGTTTGGCCACCAAACCAAACCTGCCACCAGGTTTGGATTTCTATTGGCTGCTGATTGCTGTTCGACATTTCCGGGTATGTTGTCGTAATTTTGTGCCCTTGTATTTACGACTGGCTGTAACAAAGCTTTAAGTTCTGCCCTTATTCCCTCTAATCCTACTTGAATTCCTTCTTGGATTTGAGATTTTATAGAGTGGTCAAAGGATTTTTTATTTCCTGACACTCTACCGAAATTTGGTCTGCTATAATAGTGGCGCTGTCGTCAGCAATTTGAGTTGGGTTTATGTTACCAACCACAGATTGTGCTCTCAAATTGTTGTTGTTGTTTATCGGAGGGGGTTCAAACCTATCAGCTGAAAAATCTACACTTTTTGGCTTAGCTCGCTTTAATGCATTTTCGCTTTAATGCAATTCAATGTTGTAACTTACTTACTAGGTGGTCGTAACAACCCGTGTCCGGGTTTCAGCCGACCTCATCAGCTCTCACCAGGCACCTCTGCTTTGCGCGCGCCTTCTCCAATCGGATTTACCAAGTGCGTTTAGGGCTTCCTCAGCCTGGTCCATCCATCGGAGGCATGGTCTCCCTCGTCGTCGTTGACCAGCGACCCTCACCTCGAGCACTTTTTTCGCTGGAGCTTCATCGTTCATACGATGGACATGACCCAGCCAGCGTAGTCGCTGCACAGTTATACGCCGAACTACGTCAATGTCATCGTAGAGCTCATACAGCTCGTGGTTCATTCGGATGCGATAGTCATCGCCGACTCGAACAGGACCGAAGATTTTGTGAAGAACTTTTCTCTCGAACACCCCAGAGCGGCTGCGTCAGTTTGCGAAACTACCCATGCCTCAGCGCCATAAAGCAGCACAGGTAGAACGAGTGTCTTGTAGAGTGTTAGTTTTGTTGATCGAGAGAGGGCTCTGGAACTTAGTTGCATACTGAGCCCGTAGTAGCACCTATTAGCAATTATTGTTATTCGCTTTATCTCCAGGCTGATTTCGTTGTTAGTATTAATGGCGGTCCCAAGGTATACAAATTCCTTGACTACTTCAAAGTTATAGCTGCCGGATGAAACTTGGGAGTCTAAACGCCGCGCTCCCTTGTTTGTAGACAGCATATATTTTGTTTTGCCCTCATTTATCGTCAAACCCACTTTGGATGATTCCTTTTCGATAGCGGCGAAAGCAGCGGTAACATCTCTCTTGGTTCTGCCGACAGTATCAATATCATCAGCGTACGCAAGGAGCTGGACGCCTTTGTGGAAAATGGTGCCATTACGATGCACACCGGCCTTTCGTACGATCCCCTCCATGATGATGATAAAGAGATCGCAAGACAGTGGATCGCCTTGCCTGAAACCTCTTTCGGTATTGAAGGTTTCGGAGAGGTCATTTCCTACCTTGACGGAGCTGCGTGTGTTGCTCAACGTCATTCTGCAAAGCCTTATCAACTTTGCAGGTATACCGAACTCAGACATTGTTGCGTATAGGCAATCCCTTCTCGGGCTATCGAACGCAGCTTTAAAATCGACAAAGAGATGGTGTGTGTCAATTTGATTTTCGTGGGTTTTCTCCAGGATTTGTCGTAGCGTGAAAATCTGGTCTATGGTGGACTTACCAGGTCGAAAGCTACACTGATAAGGTCTCCTTTCTTAAGTATAGGGCACAGTACGCTGAGGTTCCAATCATCGGGCATGCTTTCTTCTAGCCATATTTTGCTGATGAATGCGCCTTATCAATTCATTGCCGCAGGTTTTAAACAATTCAGCTGACAGGCCGTCAGCACCCGCTGCTTTATTGTTTTTGAGTCGTCGGATAGCAACTCGAACCTCTTCATGGCTAGGTGGTGATACTTCCACTCCGTCATCGTCGATTGGTTGCACTGAACTGCGCTCTCGAGGGGCGGCATTGGTGGAATCGTCGCCAGTAAGTAAATTGGAGAAGTGCTGTCTCCACAATCTAAGCACACACTGTGTATCCGTATTCAGATCTCCATTTTCGTCTCTACAGGTGGATGCTCCGGGCTTGAAACCGTGGGTTAGACGCTTAACCTGTTGATAGAATGTTCGTGCATCCTTCTTGCCCTGGTATACCTCTAGTTCCTCATGCTCACTCTTTTCCTGCGTCTGAAAAAGCGCCTCTCTTCCTTCGTCTTTTCGCGGTAGTTTTCTCGTACGGCTCGCGTTTCAGCTGACTGCAGCTTTTTTCTGTATGCGGCGTTTTTTACTGCTGTCGCGATGCAACACTCCTGATCATACCACTGGTTCCGAGGTTGCGGGCGCCGGAAACCAATGACTTCTTCAGCGGGAGTGCGCATGGAGTGGGATATATGCGCCTAAAGTCCGCCGGCGTCGTCGGGTCCAGAGGTTGGTTGGTTGAGCTTAACCGAGAGTTGAGCGGAGTAGGCTTCGGCAGTCCGTTGTAATTGCAGCTTAGCGACATCTAGCTTTCGTTGCATTCCTGTGCGTATGTTCTTCGCATTGCATAATCGCATGCGGATGTTGGCTGCAACAATATAATGATCGGAGTTAATGTTGACCCCCCGAAATGTACGCACATCTAGAACACTAGAGGTATGCCTTCCGTCGATTACAACATGATCAATTTGGTTTCGCGTTTTTTGATCCGGGAACAGCCAGGTGGCCTTGTGGATGTCGAGGTGCTTAAATCTGGTGCTACTAACTACCATGTTTCGTGCCGCGGCGAAGTCGATCAGTCTTAGACCGTTGTACGT
The DNA here is from genome assembly GCA_914767935.1 of Coremacera marginata. NCBI lineage: Eukaryota > Metazoa > Arthropoda > Insecta > Diptera > Sciomyzidae > Coremacera > Coremacera marginata. The sequence goes on from OU612044.1 coordinate 99,398,451, forward strand.
GGAGGTCTAATGAAGACTGAACTGACCGACAGGGGGCCAAAGATGCCTTCCCTTCCGACTTTCGCATTAAAATCGCCGAGGACTATTTTCACGTCATGGGCCGGAAGGTGGTCATATACGTCCTCAAGACTAGCGTAGAAAGCGTCCTTGACGGCTTCGTCCTTTTCCTCCGTCGGGGCATGCTCGCAAATAAGGCTAACGGAGAAAAATTTTGCCTTGATGCGGATCGTGGCCAATCTTTCGTTCACTGGTGTGAACCGGGAAACAAGATGGCGTAGTTTCCGGCTAACAACGAATCCACATCCAAATTCGCGCCTCTCCGCATGGCAGCTGTAGTAGATATCACAGTGTGCTTGTTTAGAGCAGCCTTGCCCTTTCCATCGCATTTCCTGGATGGCGGTGATGTCAGATTTAATTGTTTTGAGGGCTTCCGCCAGTTGGATAATGGCACCTTCCCTATGAAGTGTCCGGACATTCCAGGTGCATATCCGTAAATCATTGTCCGTTTTTCGTTTGCGGTGGTCGTCAACGTAATTGGGGCTCTTATCCGAGGCTGGTTTAGTTTTCATTGGGCAGTAGTAATGTGGCGGGACCCAAACCCTGCGCACATTCCATGTTTTAGATCTATGGAGTGACCCGCCGCTCAAATTATCCGTCAAACTAACGGATGCCAGTTTGCCGTTGCCCAGGGTACACCATGTGAAGGTTTGAGTCGACTTAAGACGATTTCGACATGGATAATGCTGGCCTCGCCAGGTTGAGGCGGTCAGACACGTTGCCATGTAAAGGTTCGCCCCCTGTTCCACAAACAGAGTTATTTTACTTAAAAACGTGAAGAAAAAAAACTCTGTTAACCTCTGTTAACACATGCCAGAGATTTAGCAGAGTTGATGCAATCTCTAGACAATTATTTACAATCTATGTATACGGGCATATAATGCCAGCGACTCACGATTTTCACTCTCCACACATGGTTGTGAACTTGGCTGCACTAACTGATGCATGCGTTTGTTAATTCCATATTTATTTATTTATTTATATCATCTATTTTTTGACACTTAAAACATAGAGTGTAAATTATTATCTAGAGATTGCATCAACTCTGCTAAGTCTCTGGCATGTGTTAACAGAGTTATTTTACTTAAAAACGTGAAGAAAAGAACTATGTTAACCTCTGTTAACACACGCCAGAGATTTAGCAGAGTTAATGCAATCTTTAGATAATAATTTACACTCTATGCCAACAGCACCACAAGCGCATTCACAATACAAACAAACCGATGCTGGAGACACCTTGTGGCAAATAAAAGCAAATTTTTAATAGTTGTAGCATAGCAAATACACAATCCTCTATCTATTGATAAATGGTGACAATCTACTGCAGCATAGCTTCTGTTATAATTACGATTGAATTAACAACTGTTCCTAACAAGTCTTTGTGGCCTAGTGTATAGTGTATTGGACTCTCATTTAAGGGAACGTGCGATCGATCCCCACGGGCAGGCCAAAAAATATTTTTAGTATTTAATATTAAAGTATTAAATTTGTTTTTTGTAATAAGCCCTAGCAACAAAGAAACCATAAAATTTCCAAGAAAAAATCTGTCGAAAATTTTTCAGATTTCACTCCAAGCAAATCACAGAACGAGGAGTAAAAAGCTTCGCTTCAATTAATCCCTTTTATTAATTTTTCTATTCTGTGTTAATCAAAATTAATGTCGATTTAATGGGAAGAATTAAATGCAAAACTAAAAGATATTAAGTCGGTTTTTGATAAATCATTTAAATGCTTAAACAAAACAAATCTTCCCTCACAACCAACTCAGACAAAGCATATAAAATTGCTAGTTATAAAGCATAACGAAATAGCAACTCTTTTAAGTAGCGTATACAAATTTTTAACCGCACAGCACAAGGTTGAAATAGAAACATTTTGCCAAACGCTTAAAACGCGATTAGAAGTTTTATTTAAGAGATTAGATTTATCTGAAAAAATACCCAAATCACCAACAGAAACCATAAATGTAAACTTTAAATTTCAAGAAAAATCCGTCCCCGACTCAGGATCAGAATCAGATTTAGAAACTCCATCAAAAACTGACGACGAAGGTATAATACCCCAAGCAGACAATTCAATTTCATCGGTTAATACAGCCAAAGAAAAAAGGAATATGACTCCAGCGGAATTTCTTGGTTTAGCATCAAAGCAACTGCCAGATTTCGATGGCAAGCAAGAACATTTAGTTAAATTTCTTAAGGCACTAGATCTTATAGAATCTATTAAAGGAGAGCACGAATTAATAGCTATATCGCTTATTAAAACCAAACTTTTTGGCGTAGCACAAAGTGCCGTAAGTAATGAAAGAACAATTTCAGCCATAAAAGTTACGTTAAAACGAGAAATCAAGAGTGAATCAGCACAATCAGCAGGTGCAAAATTGCTTAACACCAAACAAAATTTAAAAAACACAAACGAGTATGCAAAAGAAATAGAGCAATTAACATCACAATTGCAAAATGCATATCTTTCAGATGGACTTAGTCCTCAAATAGCTCAATGCTACACAAGTAGATGTGAAGTCTATTGTAAAAAACGCGCGTTCACCAGAAGTAAAACTCTTAATGAGAGCAGGAAATTTTACTAATGTCAACGAGGTAGTTACAAAATTTGTAGATCTAAATGCAGACACTGATAACGCAGTGAGCATAAACTACATACAAAATAAATTTAACAGGGGGGGATACAACCAAAGTTATAGAGGTAGAAGAGGATATAGGAATGGAGGCAGAGGAGGTTATTACAACCACAATTATTCTCGCTCAGATCAGAATACAAACAATTAAAATCGTAACCGATATAATGCGCCTCCAAACAATTACCAATTTAATACCAGAAACGGTAATCGTGGTAGGCAAGCCACTAATGTACGAAATATTGAAGCCGTTCCGGAAAACGAGAAAGCTCCCCAGCCAGCCCAATTGGGGAACTTCTAAAGAAAATATATCCACTTGGTACGATTCTTAATATTAATCTAAAATTTAACAATTATATAATCGTGAAGACTTCTTTGAATGACTTCAAAAATACTTTTTTGTTGGATACTGGCTCTGATATTTGCATTATTAAAGAAAAATTTGCTCAAAATAATTACAATACTCAAACTGATTTTATTTTAAATTTGTTAGGTATTGGTGAAGGTATAATTTCAACAAAAGGCTGCATTGCAAATACAATTTTTTTAGACGAATTTAAAATTACACATGATTTTCATATTGTAAATAATGATTTTCCTATTCCCTGCGATGGCATTATTGGACTTGACTTCATAAAACAGAATAATTGTGCTTTAGACTATCATTGGCATCAACCAAATTATTTTATTATTAGACCAAATCCTTTGCTTATCTAGAAATTTTAGACGCACCCAAAGCAAATTCCATTACGATCCCTGCGAGAGCTGAAGTGGTCAAGAAATTATCAATCGACTCTACGGAAAATGAATTGTTAATTCCATCACAGGAGATAGCCAATGGCGTCTTTATTGGATATACTATTGTTAACAAAAATAACGCTTTTGTGCGCATTTTAAACACATCAGATAAAAATTTAATGCTAGAAAATGTTTCAGTGGAAACTGAAAGTCTTGACTGTTATTACGTTGTAAATTTTAACTGCTCAAATAACTCTTCTGAAAGAAAAAAGATCATACTAGACAAAATTTCTCAAAGTTGCCCATCTCAAGCTAAAACTTTTGGAACTTTCTTCGTCATATACCGACATATTTGCCATTGAATCAGATAATGTGACATATAACAATTTTTATAAACAAAAATTGCGTATCAATGACAAAACCCCAGTTAACATTAAAAATAATAGAATACCCCATACGCACAACAGCGAAATAGAAAAGCAAATCACAAAAATGATAACAGACGATATAAAAGAACCACCCATTTCAGAATACAACAGTCCAATTCTGCTAGTGCCCAAAAAATCTTTGCCCGGCAGCTCAGAAAAAAGATGGAGACTAGTAATTGATTATCGTCAAGAAAATAAAAAATTGGTAGCTGATAAATTCCCGTTACCAAGAATCGACGATATCTTGAATCAAATAGGAAGAGCCAAGTACTTTAGCTGTCTAGACCTTATGAACGGATTCCATCAAATGGAACTAGATAAAGACTCAAGCGATATAACATCTTTTTCAACTACGCAAGGGTCCTTCCGTTTTAAGAGACTACCATACGGGCTAAAAATAGCTCCAAACTCATTTCAGAGAATGATGTCGTTAGCATTCTCAGGTTTAAGTCCTAATAAAGCATTCGTCTATATGGACGATCTTATAGTAGTTGGATGTTCTGAAGCACATATGCTTGCCAATCTAAAAACTGTTTTCGAAATTTGTAGTAAAACAAATTTAAAGCTTCATCCGGACATATGTAATTTCTTTAATTCAGAAGTAACATTCCTAGGTCACAGATGCACGGATAAAGGCATCTTACCAGACGAATCAAAATACGACAAAATAAAAGAATATCCAAGGCCTACAAATGCTGACGAAGCGCGGCGTTGGATAGCATTCGTAAACTATTATAGGCGTTTTATCAAAAATTTTGCACACCACTCCATACATATTACACGTCTTACTAGGAAAAATGTCCCATTTATTTGGTCAAATGATTGTGAAATCGCATTTAATTATCTAAAAAATCCCTTTTGTCGCCAAAAATCCTTAAATATCCAGATTTTGATAAAGAATTTTGCATCACTACCGATGCCAGCAAAATTGCTTGTGGTGCAGTGCTTTCCCAAGGCTATAACGGTACACAATTGCCAATTGCTTTCGCGACTAGATCCTTTACAAAAGGCGAAAGCAATAAATCTGTAATAGAACAAGAACTAGCCGCTATTCATTGGGCTATAACATTTTACAGACCCTATATATTTGGAAAGAATTTCTGGTCAAAAGCGACCATAAGCCACTCACATATCTCTTTTCTATGAAAAATCCGTCATCAAAATTAACCAGAATCCGAATAGATCTCGAGGAATTTGATTTTGAAGTTGAATATATCAAAGGAAAAGACAATTGCGGTGCAGACGCTTTATCTCGTATTGATTTTGGGCAAACCAAACGACTTAAAGAAGAAAATTCTGCTATCATCCAAGTAGTAACAAGATCCAAAGCTAAAAATATACCCCTTAATACCAATATTTACACCAAAAAAAATGTTTTAAAACAAAACGTATATACCACAATAACGACACACGAAGAAAAAAAGTTACCATGCCTAAAACTTAGAAAAAAAAGGTGCACCAAAAATTAAAAATTAAATGATTCCTCTAACCTAATTTTATTCCATAGAAAAAAGAAGGTTTGTGAAATAAATGTTAAAGATTTTATTGCTTATGGGAAGATTGAACTAGATCAATTTTTTCCCAAACTTGAAACAGTAGTTGGCAATGCAAACTTTAAGAATATAAAAATCGCGATTAATGATAAATTATTTAAATACGTCGACGTCGAGGAATTCAAGAAGATAGGCAACAAGAAATTAAAAAATGTAACTCTTGCAATAACACCAAAAATCATTGAAATTACTTCACCCTCACAAAAGATTGAAATATTACAAAAGAATCATGATGACCCTGTATTTGGAGGCCACCCAGGAGTCACCCGATTACTATCAAAACTAAAACGACAATATTTTTGGAAAGTTATGATTTCAGACGTGAAATCTTACGTAAAAAATTGCGAAAAATGTAAAAAAAATAAATCTGGGATAAATAACATAGAACCTTTAATAAAAACACCTACTCCAACTAGTGCTTTTGATGCCGTGCAAATTGACACGATTGGTCCACTTCCGAAGTGATTCAATGGAAACTAATACGCACTTACAATAATTTGCGATTTAACAAAATTCCTTATAACAATAGCTATTCCAAACAAATCAGCTAATATAGTTGCCAAATCAATAGTAGAAAATTGCATACTAGTTCATGGACCCAGACAACAAATCCTAACAGATATGGGCACTGAATACAAAAATCAAGTATTTGATGAAATATGCAAACTTGTAAAAATAGAAAACAAAACATCGACTCCATATCATCAACAAACTTTAGAAACAGTAGAACGCTCCCATAGAACTTTTAACGAATACATAAGGTCATGTATATCAACAAATTGACTAGACTGGGACCACTGGCTAAATACTTTACATATTGCTATAATACAACCCCATCAACAACACATGGCTACACACCTTTTGAGTTAGCGCCGTTGAAGGGAAAAGTAGATCCAATATACAATATTGATAATTACGTAACAGAACTCAAATTTAAACTACAAACAGCCCAAAAAAAGAGCTATTGAAATGTTAGAAAAGTAAAAGTGAGAACCAAAGTAAACCACGACAAGAAGACAAAACCGCAAATTATTAATCAAAACGATATGGTTTAGGTAAAGGCCGAAACCGGTCATAACCTGGATAGTCTTTTTAAAGGTCCATATAAAGCGCTTGAAATTGACAATTTAGGAAATTGCAAAATCGACACAAAGCAAAAAATTAAAATAGTACACAAAAATAGATTAAAATAAGCCTAATTCAAATTTTATTATTTGTAAGTAAACATAAACATAAAACTAGTAAAAATAGAGTTAAAGAATATTTTTGAATAACTTACTTACTTTCTTAGGTGGCCGTAACAACCCGTGTCCGGGTTTCGACCGACCTCATCAGCTCTCGCCAGGCTCCTCTGCTTTGCGCGTGCCTTCTCCAATCGGATACACCGAGTGCGGTTAGGAGGCATGGTCTCCCTCGTCGTCGTTGACCAGCGACCCTCGCCTCGAGCACCTGTTTCGATGGAGCTTCGTCGTCCATACGATGGACATGACAGTCGCTGCACAGTTATACGCCGAACTACGCCAATGTCATACAGGTAGTGGTTCATTCGGATGAGATAGTCATCGCCGACTCGAACAGGACCGAAGATTTTGCGAAGAACTTTTCTCTTGAACACCCCCAGAGCGGCTGCGTCAGTTTGTGAAACTACCCATGCCTCAGCGCCATAAAGCAGCACAGGTAGAACGAGCGTCTTGTAAGTGTTAGTTTTGTTGATCGGGAGAGGGCTCTGGACTTAGTTGCATACTGAGCCCGTAGTAGCACCTATTAGCAATTATTGTTCTTCGCTTTATCTCCAGGCTGATTTCGTTGTTAGTATTAATGGCGGTCCCAAGGTATACAAACTCCTTGACTACTTCAAAGTTATAGCTGCCGGATGAAACGTGGGAGTCTAAACTCTGCGCTCCCTTGTTTGTAGACAGCATATACTTTGTTTTGCCCTCATTTATCGTCAAACCCACTTTGGCTGATTTCCTTTTCGATAGCGGTGAAAGCAGCGGTAACATCTCTGCCATCAATATTGTTCTGCCAACAATATCAATATCATCAGCGTACGCAAGGAGCTGGACGCCTTTGTGGAAAATGGTGCCATTACGATGCACACCGGCCTTTCGTACGATCCCCTCCATGATGATGTTAAAGAGATCGCAAGACAGTGGATCGCCTTGCCTGAAACCTCTTTTGGTATTGAAGGTTTCAGAGAGGTCATTTCCTACCTTGACGGAGCTGCGTGTGTTGCTCAACGTCATTCTGCAAAGTCTTATCAACTTTGCAGGTATACCGAACTCAGACATTGTTGCGTAAAGGCAATCCCTTCTCGGGCTATCGAACGCAGCTTTAAAATCAACAAAGAGATGGTGTGTGTCAATTTGATTTTCGTGGGTTTTCTCCAGGATTTGTCGTAGCGTGAAAATCTGGTCTATGATGGACTTACCAGGTCGAAAGTTACACTGATAAGGTCCAATCAGTGTTTTTGTAATCGGCTTTAATCTTCACACAGTACGGTCGAGAGAACCTTATATGCGATGGAAATAAGACTGATACCTCTATAGCTTGCGCAGATTGTTGGGTCTCCTTTCTTAAGTATAGGGCACAGTACGCTGAGGTTCCAATCATCGGGCATGCTTTCTTCTAGCCATATTTTGCTGATGAGCTGATGCATGCGCCTTATCAATTCATCGCCGCCGGTTTTACACAATTCAGCTGACAGGCCGTCAGCACCCGCTGCTTTATTGTTTTTGAGTCGTTGGATAGTAACTCGAACCACTTCATGGCTAGGTGGTGGTACTTCCACTCCGTCATCGTTGATTGGGGGCTCTGAACTGCGCTCTCCATGGGCGGCATTGGTGGAAACGTCGCCAGTAAGTAAATTGGAGAAGTGCTGTCTCCACAATCTAAGCACACACTGTGTATCCGTATTCAGATCTCCATTTTCGTCTCTAGAAGTGGATGCTCCGGGCTTGAAACCTTGGGTTAGACGCTTAACCTCTTGATAGAATTTTCGTGCATCCTTCTTGCCCTGGTATACCTCTAGTTCCTCACGCTCACGCTTTCCCTGCTCTCTTTTCTTGCGTCTGAAAAAGCGCCTCTCTTCCTTCCTCTTTTTGCGGTAGTTTTCTTGCATGGCTCGCGTTGCAGCTGACTGCAGCGTTTTTCTGTATGCGGCGTTTTTTACTGCTGTCGCGATGCGACACTGCTGATCATACCATTGGTTCCGAGGTTGCGGGCGCCGGGAACCAATGACTTCTTCAGCGGCAGCGCGCATGGAGTGGGATATATGCGCCCAAAGTCCGCCGGCGTCGTCGAGTCCAGAGGTTGGTTGGTTGAGCTTAACCGAGAGTTGAGCGGAGTAGGCTTCGGCAGTCCGTTGTAATTGCAGCTTAGCGACATCTAGCTTTGATTGCATTCCTGTGCGTATGTTCTTCGCATTGCATAATCGCATGCGGATCTTGGCTGCAACAAGATAATGGTCGGAGTCAATGTTGACCCCCAGAAATGTACGCACATCTAGAACACTAGAGGCATGCCTTCCGTCGATTACAACATGATCCATTTGGTTTCGCGGTTTTTGATCCGGGGACAGCCAGGTGGCCTTGTGGATGTCGAGGTGCTTAAATCTGGTGCTACTAACTACTGTGTTTCGCGCCACGGCGAAGTCGATCAGTCTGAGACCGTTATTCGTGGAGGTCTCATGAAGACTGAACTGACCGACAGTGGGGCCAAAGATGCCTTCCCTTCCGACTTTCGCATTAAAATCGCCGAGGACTATTTTCACGTCATGGACCGGAAGGTGGTCATTAATGTCCTCAAGACTAGCGTAGAAAGCGTCCTTGGCGGCTTTGTCCTCTGTCGAGGCGTGCGCGCAAATAAGGCTAATGTAGAAAAATTTTGCCTTGATGCGGATCGTGGCCAATCTTTCGTTCACAGGTGTGAACCGGGAAACAAGGTGACGTAGTTTCCGGCTAACGACGAATCCACATCCAAATTCGCACTTCTCCGCATGGCAGCTGTAGTAGATATCGCAGTGTTTAAAGCAGCCTTGCCCTTTCCATCGCATTTCCTGGATGACGGTGATGTCTGCGTTTATTGTTTTGAGGACTTCCACCAGTTGGATAGTGGCACCTTCCCTATAAAGGGTCCGGCCATTCCAGGTGCATATCCATAAATCATTGTCCGTTTTTCGTTTGCGGTGGTCGTCAACATAATTGGGGTTCTTATCCGAGGCTGGTTTAGTTTTCATTGGGCAGAAGTAATGTGGCGGGACCCAAACCCTGCGCACATTCCTTGTTTAAGGTCTATGGAGCGACCCGCCGCTCATATTAGCCGTCAAACTGCCGGATGCCAGTTTGCCGTTGCCCAGGGAACACCACTTGGAGGTTTGAGTCGACTTGAGACGATTTCGACATGGATAATGCTGGCCTCGCCAGGTTGTGGCGGTCAGACACGTTGCCATGTGAAAATATATGAAACATCGGCCGATATCTTAAAAAAAAATATATATACAACATATCTTATACAATTAGGAGTAGTTCATAATCTAATAATTAAGTAACTTTAAGAAATATCAATACATGCTCTATAAATTACTATTACTTTAGCTCAAGTCAAAAAAGAAAAAAAAATCTATTCTTCACCAAATTATATAAAGGATTTTTTTTCAAAAAGGGGAGGTGTCATGAATAACGGTTCATAATAATAATAAAAATAACGCGCTACAATATGACTCAAGCTGATTGGAGTCGGTCATCAGTCCAATGCGACATGCGATACATTGTGACTCAAGCTGGCCGAACTCAAGCTGACCAAACTATGTAATACAGCGTCACTCAAGCTGATGGAACAAGATCAGCAGTTCACTGCACTTGCAGATCGTTACCCATATTCATGACATCACCTAGTCAGCGAGCTTACTAACGCTTTCGCTGGCTTAGTAATTTAAGCTATAAATAAATGTAAGCTGGTTATTGTTAAGACAGTTTTTGTTTAGACGTTTTAGAAATAAATCAGATAAAGAATTTAAGCAATAAATAAAACAGGCTTCTGACGTTTTAAAATTTTCAATACTAAGGGCTTTTATATTATGGTTGTGTCCATTTGACAGCCAGCATCACAACCCACTGTGGTGCTGATGGGGAATCTAAAAAATCAAAACTGTTATTGTTGGATGCAGAATCAGACCGCACAGTTTCATTCCTCAGCTCAGACACCTGACGTGGATGTTGCAAGGATTTGTTGTGTCTACCCTGTTCTTCATCCAGCACTTCCTGTCTCTGAACTAAGGCTAGCAACTGGCTTATGCTCCTGATGCTAACATATAGTAGACTGCGTCGCACTTCCAGCCGCAAATATCTTTGCAGGGTTTTCAAAAGAGCCCCTGAATCCAAAGGTCGCTGTAACTTATCCGTCAGTTGCAGTATCGCATCGTAAAATTCATCAAATCGCTCCTCGAATTTTTGTTTACGACTACGGACCAAGTCCAGTATATCCAGGTCTGACGGACGCGCTCGAAATTGATTGTGCATCTCCATGCATAAAGCGAACCACTCTACTCGATCAACGCTTTGATGGTAACGCCAGAACCACTCCAACGCCTTACCCGTAAACTGCATATGCGCGTAACAGCACAACTTCCGAAGTTTCCTCGCAGACTCTGCACCGTGTTCGGGAGGCCTGGGAGCATGTCACTTGACTCATACTGAACAGGAACTGGTGGTTTGATATGGTCCGAAGTATACATCTGGCTGAGATGACGAGGAACAATACACGGATTAATTATCGGAGGAGGGCGTGATAAAAACTGCATATTCGGAATCGGTTACCCCTAGGAGACTCAGAGCTCTGCTGAGGACCCTGTCCATGACTAGAATTTAAATTTAGCTTCGAGAAATCAATTTGAACGGCCATGTTGATCAGAAGGTGTAACTGTGCATCCGACACAGAAGATTGCACTGCTGCAGAGTACGTTCGAACTCTTCTCTAGGCACGAGTTGCCTAGGAAGGATTTGGGTTGGGGGCTAGGGTGCCCCCCAAAACCGAGGTGTTTTTGGCTTCACGTCGCTGGACGCTCCTTCCGTACTGCCCTTTGGCTTGAATTAGGCCGTCCGGGTGAAGGTAACTGCTGGTCGAAAACCAGAGACGGATGGCATGGCTTGAGATTTCTCTCACTGTACAAGGTACGACATAACGGGCAACTGAGACTTTTGTGTATCCACTGAGAGATACACGCCCTATGAAAAACATGCTTGCACGGCGTTGACACAACGTCATCTGTCTTAACAAAAGACTGCCTGCAAATGCTGCACATTTTTCATCTTCGTCGACCCGAGCAGGGAGATCCTCGGTGCTATGGTGTAAAGGCTTGCCATGCTAAATAAATAATAAAATTTTAAAAAAATCAAAATAATTAACTGTATTTGTGAGAACTATATCTCATACCCCAACCGATACTCGATAAATCGCGGTGGCGGCAATAAACAAATAAAAAAAAAATTGTACTGAGTCAAATTTTCTGAAGTGGGAACACTAAAAATGAACTTATCAAACTTTTACTTTTTATTGAGGAACTTTGAAGAATTATTTATTAAAATAAGTGTCTTACATTTTATTTAAAGAAATTTTAGTTTTTTAAAAAGTTATAAGCAAAATAATTTGCGTATAAAGTTTTTTTTAAATTACGATATTCATTGTCGTTGGCAACGCTGTTCTATTTTGTTAACATCATTTTACATCTTGTCTGAGTTGTTTTTCTTTAAATTTTATTATTACGCTGTAATCTTTTCGTTTCTTCACGTAAACGAGTTTATGAATTATATATTAGTGGCCTACAAACATTAATTCCTGTTTGTATCTAATATTCCAAATTCTATTGCGAAGTGAACATTTTTGCGGCAACATAACCTCAACTTATCTCTGACATGAGCAATAGCTGTGAAATTTGCAAGTCAGAGTGGGACACTGTTGGTGTTTTTATATCGTGCTCTGGCTGTGCTAAAATCTTTCATGCAAAATGTGCTGGTTTATCCGCAAGGATTGGGGATGCTCTGTCGTGTACTGTAAGCAATGGATTGCAGTGGTTTTGTTTAAAGTGCCGTAGAGTCTCTACTAGTACTCTGCTGAAGTATTTGATGGAATTGATGAAGTCGTCGGTTGGAATTGTTGAGGATGTGGCGCGTCTGCAAAAAATTGTCACAAATCATGCCGAACACTGCAATAAGTTGTATGACAACGCCATTTCTGTTGCTGAGGTAAGAAATGATGATTCTACTCAGATGGGTAAGAAGTCTACTAGATCTAAATCGAAACCTATTAAGGGTACGGAAGTTCCTATAATAAAATCTAGTGAGTCTGGTTCTTACATGCAGTCTTCAATTGGCGATTTATTAGTCTCGGATCCTGCTATACATCCTGTAAATACATTGGACATGAACTTATCATATGCTAATATAACGTCAGCGAAAACTATTGCCACTACTACTTTAGCTGCTTTTTCACCTGTAGTCTCTGATCCTCCACCATCTGCAACTACTTATTTGGCCACATCTTCACTGATTTCTTCCTTGCCAGTCTCTACATCTACAGTCACTGAGCATACAGTCACTGAGCCTGCATCATCTGTAGCATCTTCTTCGACGGCGACTTCTCTGATATCGTCAATGCCAGCTGCCGTACACCGTTCTCTTTCTGAGTGCTCTTCTATCTCTTCGAGTATGACACAACATTCTATGCCTTCAGTAGCTCGAACTACGCCCACTTTGCCTTCAAATGAAGCTCGGTCGAGCATTGTTAACTGTGACCTCGTCGTTGTTCGTAGACCGGAACGCAAGGTAATTTTCCTGTCTCGCCTAGCTGATACTACGTCTGCGGATGCTATTTTAGCGTACATCTCTACTAAACTTCCTCAGTTTACCTCAGAAATACGGTGCCATAAGCTAAAATTTAATGCTCCAAGAGATATTGCATCGTTTAAAATTTTTGTTCCGGATTCAGTCTTAAATACTTTGCTATCTAAGGAATTTTGGCCTGATGGGATAGTAGTCCACGAGTATGTTTTTAGGGAAACTAGTAGATTACTTCCAAAAAACTAATATCTAATAATAATGATTTAAATCCTATTGTTAATAATATCGTAAAATCTAGTGTAATTAATAACTTATCTTACTCATTATATTATCAAAATGTAGGGGGGCTACGAACAAAAATGCAAGATTTGTTTATAGCTTCCCAATCTCTTCAATATGATATTTTAGTGTTTACAGAAACATGGTTAACTGAAAATCATTTAAACTCTGAACTATTTCATTGTACGGCTTACAATATTTTTCGGAAGGACAGGTGCCAGATTACCACGGGTCTGTCTCGTGGTGGTGGAGTACTAATTGCGATCCGTAATTCTTTTGCATGTTCACAAATTTTGTTACCGCATTTGAATTCAAATATAACCGGCAATTTTGATGTTGATCAATTAATCATTAAAGTAATGTTTAATAAAGACTTTGTTCTTTTTGTTTCGGTAAGCTATATTCCGCCAAGGAGTCCTCTTGACTTATACTCCATTCATATTAATAATGTCCGATTTATTCTTGATCATCTAAAACAATCAGAACATGTTGTTATAACAGGTGATTTTAATTTATGCAACATTCATTGGAGGTCAGTGTGTGATGAATTTTATCTAATGCCTTTCAATGTGCTATCTGAAACGGATGCGCTAATAATTGATTTTTTTTCTCGACATGATTTAGTTCAGATAAATAATAAATTTAATGATCTTAATCGTATCTTAGACTTAATCTATATTGATAAAGAATTTATTGTTAATCTTGAATCGCCTGTTACTGAAATTGTAAATAGTTCACAACATCACGTGCCTATAATGCTTGAATTTTATGCTTTTGTTTATCAAAAAATGTCTTCATCTGAACTTTTTTCATTTGACTATGGCCGTGCAGACTTCAGTGGTATTCAGGCTGGTATTGAATCGTATCCGTGGGTCAGTGCTTTTCTAGAGATGGAATTGGTGGAGATGTATTCATTATTTTGTGATGTTCTAAATGAATTAGTTAATAGTTTTGTTCCTAAAAAACGCTCTCATATCTCTAATAACCCCGTCTGGTTTAATAAAAGGCTTTGTAACCTAAAGAATAGAATGAATAAAGCTTACAAACGATTCAGATGTGCAAGAGATAGTCAGCTTCTTAAGTCACTTTATTTAGACAGTCAACGTGAGTTTAATATCTTAAACAAATTTCTTTTTAAATCTCATATTATATATATAGAGGATAAACTTAAAGTGAATAGTAAATTCTTTTGGTCCTATATAAACATGAAAAGAAAATCAAGTGGGATTCCTAACTCTATGTTTTATTTGGACTCTTGTTCTGAAGATGCGCGAACCATATGTAACTTTTTTGCAAATTACTTCAAATCTGTATACTCTACAGGACAATCTACATATACTCATAATTCAGACGCTTGTAATTTTATAAATTTAGGTAATCTTTCTTTAGAAGCTCAAGATGTTGAAGTTGCTCTTCAGAACCTTAAACCATCTTCAATGGTGGGTCCGGATGGCATCTGTACAAGTTTGTTAAAAAATTGTGCTACTTCGATTTGCCGTCCATTGAATATTATATTTAATAAATCCTTATCTACTGGCATCTTCCTGGATGAATGGAAAGTTTCCTTTATTGTTCCGATCCATAAATCGGGTCCGAAGCAAAATGTCTGTAATTATAGGCCAATTAGCAAAATCTTATGCGTTCCTAAAATCTTCGAAAAAATTGTCTATGATAAATTATCTTTTCTTGTAAAAAATGTAATCTCAATTAATCAACATGGATTTATATCAGGTAGATCAACAACAACGAATTTATCCATTTTTTGTTCTCATATTGTTGCTAATTTCTCTAAGGGGTTTCAAACAGATGTTATCTTTACAGACTTTGCGAAAGCGTTTGATAAAGTTAACCATGAGACTTTACTCGTCAAGCTTTCTGCACTTGGCTTTCACTCTAATCTCCTTGCTTGGATTAGATCTTATCTCATTAACCGCTTTCAACAGGTTAAAATCAATAATTGCCATTCCCTACCCATTCCAGTTACATCAGGGGTACCTCAAGGCAGCCATCTTGGCCCTCTACTTTTCCTTCTTTTTATTAATGACCTTCCACAGGTCATTAAATATTCGAGGTGTCTCCTTTTTGCTGATGACCTTAAATTATTTCGGTCGATTGAGAATGTAAATGATTTCAATCTTCTTCAACTAGATCTCAACTCAATTGCAAATTGGTGTTCTCTTAATGATCTTCCCTTGAATATTTCTAAATGCCAGTGCCTCACATTTTCTAGGATCTCATCACCGAGCTTCTGTAGCTATTTTATTAATTCAATTTGTTTAGAAAGAGTATCTAGTAAAAAGGATTTGGGAGTTCTTCTTGATCACAAACTCAATTTTAAACTTCACATCGAACTAATAATTGCTAAAGCTAATTCAATGTTAGGATTTCTAAAACGAAACTCGACCGATTTCACAGATCCATATACTCTCAAAACACTTTACTCCGCTTTAGTTAGACCGCATTTGGAATATTGCTCTGTGATCTGGAACCCGTCTTACCTATTACACTCAAATAGATTGGAATATATCCAACGTAAATTTACTAGATACATGTGGTATAAACTAAATTGGACTCTACCTGCTGTACCTCATTACGCTACTCGTTGTGCGCTTGTAAGTCTTACTTCCCTATCTATTCGTCGTAAGATCTTTTCAATCATGTTTATATGGGACCTTATTCATCATCATATCCAATGCTCTGAACTTCTTACTATGCTGGATTTTTATACTCCATTGCGATCTCTTCGTAGCCAATTCCATTTCCGTGAGCTCCTCCATAGATCAAACTACTCTCAAAATATGCCTATTGCACGCTGTATACATGAAGCTAATGAGATTTTATCTGTCTCGGATTTCTTTAATAATGTTTCCAGAAAGACTTTCAAAGATCTTCTTTTATTAAGCATCATGGCACGTGATTCTTGACCTCTTCTTCAATCTCTTTAATAATAATAGCTATAATTTGTACCTTATTTATATTAATGGATAATTAGTTTTGTATTTACTATTATTTTAATATTGTGATATTTAAAGGTATATAAGTATAAGTAGTCTATAAGAGTTATCCTCTGTTTGATGAAATATAGAAATAAAGAAATTAAACATTGAGTGAAAGTTAATGAAATTTTGGTACTAGGACTAAAAATAAATCACAATTTAGATGAAATAAAGTTTTCATTAAAATTTTACAAATTGTTTAGAAATAATACAATTTTCAATAAACAATTAAAAATTTAATCAACTTCTCCACTAGATAGTAAGAAATTTTTTTTCAGTATTGTTTCCTAAAATCTGCATAGCATTTTATCCAAAAAAAAATTCAGTACAATTCATAAACAAAAAACTTACGACTATTTTAGTGCCGTCAAATAGGCGCGAGCTGAAGTAAAGTGCGAAGCACATAAACACGATCAATCATGTTTACTTCATTTGTTTGTTCATGATTGTGTTTTGTATTGAAACAGCGTGCAGCGGTGAAATGTGTGAATCTATTGTTAGACGCATTAGTTAAAATTTGTCAGTTAGTCGTCTTTTTTTATCATGACACTACCCCTAACAGTTCCTATGTTAAAAAATTTGAGGGTTTTTTATTTTATATTTAATTTACAAACAGACTTTCTGCACAACATTGTTTTGATCATTAGAAAAATCTTACAATTCAAATTATTCGTATCAGATGGCTTGTAATAGTGAAATTGGTGAGTCGCTTTTACTGTTTTTGGTTTAGTGAAACGTGATTAAAATGTTTTTTGTGTGTATTGTATTCATCCGCTGAAGAAAAATCAGAATTAATTTTGCGAAAAGATTCTTGGGCCCATTCTAAGAGTTTTCTCGTACTGTTGATTTGCATATCCTGTAAACTGGCACGATATGTTTCTCTTTTAACACATCCACCAATCCCATCGCAAGCTCCCTTCCGTGCGCCGTTGCAAAAAAATGCCACTCTGCTTTTATTCCAAAATCCTCTTCATGGTGCAATTAATTTACAAAATTAAATTTATTTTTATATTGGGAGCCAGCTCAGTCAAAGAAATAGTAAAATTTTTCACGTTGTGAACACCGAATTTATTCTTTAAAAATTTTATCATCGTCGTGATTAATAAATACAGAAAAAAAACTATAAAATTTACGTGCTGGAGAACTGGTGTGCTGGAGTAGTTTTTCTTATAGTATATGACATAAACATGAAGGGTTGCTTGATCTTTTGACCAATGTTGTGATTGTATGGCATCTTGCACATGAAGAGAGTAGTTTTCGGAGAATCGAGATTTACAACAAAGTCGCAGTTTTTACAATTCCCTAAATAGGAGTCTGCAGTTTTACTTCCACAAATCATACCAATAAAAACGTCTCTGTAGTTTTTTTTTAAATCAAACTTTTGACGAGCAAATGCTTGTTTAAGGCCTCTGAATTTAAGACGGATATTACCATGTATTTTACAAACGCAAACATTATGTGTACTCTTTGGACCACCTAAAATACACTGTTGCGGCCTCAGAGCACTGAACACTGACAAAGAAATTTTAATTTCAGGGAATCTGTTTAAAAAATCTACATGTAGATCATTAAGATTTCCCAACAATAATCGTTTCTAGAAAAATATTAAGATGTCTTGTATAAGAAGAGTGAATGATTGTAGGCTTGCGATTGTTTATGAATGAATGTTTTCTTAATTTTTTGAGTAGATTTAGCTTTTTTTCGAATGCGTAGCATTCAGAATTTAGAGGTTATGGTAGGAAATTCAAATTAGAAATCCTTCTGATGAGCTTACTTGGCGGTAAGCGAAAAAGCGTTTTAAAGGAAGCCCTCGTGCCGTCACGGTAAGGCTTAGGTATTAGGTCGTGTTCTACTTAACATCGGGATGAATATCTTTTAATTTTTTTCGGGGTTTTCAGCAATTTTTACATTTTTTTAGGTTTTTTAACACTTTTCAGGTTTTCTTCAATATTTTTTTAGGTTTTGCAGATTTTTTTATAATCATAAGTTAGGCTAGATTATTTTTATATATGTATATATTATGTCGTGTTGTGTGGCGTTGTGTTCTGTTAGAAGTTATATTTTTTTATTTCGTGTTGCATCATATCATTTAATGTTATAATGATATGATATTGTGTAGCACATTTAAAGTTTTTCGTTATATTTTACAGGGTTTTATGTAGCATATCTGTAGTTTATGTTTTATTTTGCATGCTTTTATGTTTTATTTATTTTGTTTTATATTATGCTATGTTATGGTGCACTGTACTGTATTGCAATTTATTGCACTATATTGTGGTATAATATAGCATAGTAATTCTATGTTTGTGTTAGTATTTTCAATATGTTATGGTTATCCGATCTTATCAATTATATTACATTACATTTTTGTATAACATGTTTTTTTGAATTGAAACGGAAAACACCATTTTTTTAATTTATAGAAAAAGTTTAGGCCCTTTAAGAGGAAAGTTTCTTTAAATATGTTACGCATTTTAAGAAAAATGTTTCTTAAAATAGTAAAAGAGTTTAGGCTTAGAAGACAGTTGTTTTATATTGTAAACTCAGATGAAAATGAGTTAATATTTTCAATTTGAGTAAATTAAAATCAAATCAAACAACCGACATTGACTGAGACTTAGTGGCCATTTAGCTAGAACCCCGTCTCTAGCCCCCTTGGCAAAGTGATTCGACACTTTGTTACTGTTCCACTCTTATTTTTGAGGTGCAGGTGCAAGGTAACTAGCGGGTCACATTAAGAACGAGGTGTTCAAACACTTTGACTAAGCACATCAACGAAGTTGGTGAGGCCATTACAAATGAAGTCACAAAGTTTTATTTTTTTTATAATTTTATCTACACTCGGACATACAAATTCTTCGTCTTTGTCTGAAAATATTTCCTCTATTTCTACATCTGACTCTTCTATATTTTTTTCACTAATATTATTTTTATCTTCCTTTCCAAAACTTTCGAACTGAATTTCATTTTTATTTCGGTAAAGTTTAACCTTACATGCAGCACAAATATACAATCCGAGTAAACCGGCAAACTTATCATTACATTTATTGGGAAAAACAGTTAAATTTTGCTTTAAGCAGCTATGTCCTTGCTTTTTAAATTGTCCTTGTCAAATTTTAACTAATGCGTCTAGCAATAGATTCACAATTTTCACCGCTGCACGCTGTTTCAATACAAAAAACAATCATGAATAAACAAATGAAGTAAACAAGCTTGACCGTGCTTATGTGCTTCGCTCTGTACTGCAGCTAGCGCCTATTTGACGGCACTACAGTCGTAAATTTTTTGTTTATGAATCGTACTGAATTTTTTTTTGGAAAAAATGTTATGCAGATTTTAGGGAACAATACTGAGAAAAAAAATTCTTTCTATCTAGTGGAGAAGTTGGTTAAATTTTTAATTGTTTATTGAAAAGTATATTATTTACAAGCATTTTTTAAAATTTTAATAAAAAATTTTATTTCATCTAAATTGTGATTTATTTTCAGTCCTACCACCAAAATTTCATTAACTTTCACTCAATGTTTAATGAATATTGCAATTTAAAAAAAACCTTATACGCAAATTATTTTGCTTATAACTTTTCAAAAAATTAAACTTTAAAAAAAAAAAATGTAAGACACTTATTTTAATCAATAATTCTTCAAAGTTCCTCAATAAAGAGTCAAAGTTTGATAAGTTCGTTTTTAGTGTTCCCGAATTGTGTTCAGAAAATTTAACTTAATATAATCTTACAATATTTAGTTGGTCTTAGAGGAAAATGTTAAAAAAAAAATGAGTGTTGGTTGTTGGCTGGCTGAGTCAGGGGTTCCTTAAGAAAAACTTTTTTTTTCTTTTTTTTACAAGAGCTTCGAGCTACGAAGAAATACTACCTTGTTCAAAAAGAAAGGTTCGTTCACACTGTGAACCGGACTTAACTGTCCGATTCGAAAATTTATTTCTTAGTAGGTTGCCACATGTGTCTATGACAAGGCTGCCAAATATCAGCGTCTCTCGTTGACATGTGGTAAAGTGACAGTGTTTTGCTTACAACAACTTTTTTCGTGCCTTCGATTTTTATGATGGAAGAAACAATTCTCCCAGCAAGAATTACAAAAAAAAACTTTTGAAATTTTAGTAAAACAAAATGAAAACAAAGTAATTTGAAATTTAAGCCCATTAGCAGTTTTTTGGCTGACAGCAAGGAGTAAACGGTTTCGGTGAATTAAAACCCGGATCCGTTTTAAGGAAGCGCCTCAAAACGAATATTCCGTTTGTCTAAAACCCAAAGATTTTATTCGCA
This sequence comes from Coremacera marginata, assembly GCA_914767935.1. NCBI lineage: Eukaryota > Metazoa > Arthropoda > Insecta > Diptera > Sciomyzidae > Coremacera > Coremacera marginata. Next base: position 99,419,254 of record OU612044.1, read on the forward strand.
AAATAAAAACAATACAATTGCCAAGAAAACTGTTATAACAAAAACTTAAATTCGCTTTGAGTCCTCAACGCGATACTGAACAATAAAAAAAACATCGAAGATAGGGAAACCGATAACCAATATTGTTATCGGGCACCACGTTGGGCGCCAATTTGTAGCGGAGCAAAAAGAAACCACTACCGGAAATGGAAAACCAAATAAAACGTTGCTTTATAAAATTTAAATTCGAATTCTCCATCTTGAGGATAATTCCCAAGAACAAAAAGTCCCTTCGTTGGGCACCAATTTGTAGCGGAGGGTGAATGGTTACCGATAATTTCAAACAAACAATAAAAACGAATCTAATATGGTTCGCGTCTAGCAACGCTCAGTGCCCTGACTTTCTATATTTGAACCTCGCATAGATGATTTGTCAGAGCGCCTGCTTCCCCCAGCCGACGCCACCGCCCCTGGTCAGGTGACACATGGACACTAGGCTGGCTACGACTGCACATGCTCGAGTGTCATCACTAGCAGTTCGGGTGATATGAGGGGTTCGTTGTGGCCGCCCACGTGTACCCTCGCCGTACAAATAATTCACGTGCATAAAACAATCGCGCCGACGAAGCGTACCAACGAACAAAGAAAGAAAAAAAGGACTGAATCTAAAACGAAAAATTTAAGTTATGAAAAAAAAAAATTTAAAAGGTTGGGAGCCCCCGGCTCACCCAAGCAACACCCAATTCTTGAGCCAAGATGGTCTGGCTCGCCCAAACTGATCCCACACTACCGGGGAGGATTCGGGGCTAATGCTTAATGGTCTGTTGCATCGGCTAAAGTATCCTGCTTTTAAAATTGTACTGCTGCTAATAAGTAGGTTACAGGCATGCTACACAGGCCAGTATACTGTATACCCTGTAGTTCGAAAAAATCAATACATTCACACTTTTTTACAAATACACTCACACTGGATTCACTTTCACGGCACTTTCATCGCTACTAGCAACGAAATTTCAAAGCCAGTGAATTTTGACAGCAGCGGCTAGTGTATGTCAAAAAGTGGGATATCATTGTTGTTTTTAATCACTTTTGGTGGCTTTTTTTGGGTTTTCCCTCGATTATGTACTTTATATCGGTTTTCTTCGATTCCATACAGGAAGCAACACTGATAACTTGTTTATATTTACAAAGCAGATTTGAAAAGTTGTAAATAAAAATGAAAAATATACAATATTATATACAATAAATATACAAACAATATATAATGGAAAGAAAATTAGCTCAAAAACAAATCATTGAATTCAATTGATTCAATAGCAGCGAGAACCTTCGCATACGATGAAATTTTTTTAATGAAGTTTCACTAGCAGGTGTAGCACCTCTTGCATGAAAGCATGAAAGTTCGATATTCTTCGAATCATTCGAACAGTACACGTATTCTTTCGCACTTCCACTGTCACTGGCCTGTGTAACCGGCCTGTTAGGTTTATTTTTGATTTTTAAATCATAAAAAACTATACATTTCAAAAATTAGATTTTAGTCGTTATTTTTAACTTGAGTTTCAAGAAATATTAATTAAGTTTTAAGCTTAGTAAAGGCAATTGTACTGGTTCTTTCAAATATATATATATTTTTTCTTTTTTTTTGACAATTGATTACCTTAATTCATTTTTATTCTAATAAAAAAAAATAAACAACAAAAATAAATCATTTAGAAATACATCTGTATGCCGACTGATAAGTTCAAGTTTAAGTAAGTAAGGTAAGTAACTGGTAAGTTTTAAGCATGCTACTTTTAAATTTTAAAAATAAATTAGGGTCATGTTTGATTTTTAAATCACGAACAAAAACTGTTGATTAGTTTGCTTAAATTTTGGTATATTGTTATAATTGGGATCTTAAAAAAAAATTTGTTGTTTGCATAAATTTTGATTTTCAGAAAATTTGGTTATTTTGTTTAAATTTTTTTTTTCCAAAAAAGTCTTGTTATATTGTTGTATTTTTTGATTTTCGAAAAAATATTTGGTTTGAAATTTAGACTAATTAAAAATTTAAATTTCTAAATTTTCTCGTTATGCTTTGTTTTAAAAGTAGGATAAGCAACTTAAAAATTAATGCACTTCTAAGATTAAGACAGCTTTACATTTTTAACTTCCTATTTAAAAAACCGTTTGGAATATATCTTTTTTTTATTTTTATAATGCAGTTTAAGCTATCGTAATTTTAAAGATTTAAGTTAAATTTTAAAGTAACATCTTGAGTACGCTTAAACAATCGCAATTTTAGCTTTTAAGTTAGTTTTTAAAGTTACTTCTTAAGTATGCTTAAGATATCTAAATTTTATAAGTCTCAATTTAAATCTTAAGGTAACTTTTTATCAAGGGTCGAACAAAAAAAAAATTAAATATGACTAAGTGGAAATAACAAACGTAAACCTGAGAGTCCAAGCGGATGCTGCTGAATGATCCGGCGTTTGGGGTATATACTGACGTTGTCAAAAGTGATGCCCGAAAGTTGTTCCAAGTGGGTGATGAGCTGCATAGGTTATAGGCACGGTTGGCACCGATGTGTGCATGTTGAGGCTGTTGAAGTGTGTGCTTCTTGTTGGGTGCTGGCCTTCCAGAGCTGCTACTGTTGGGGTGCGCAACTGCTTGTTTTAGTGGGCGCTCCGAGTACAGGCGCCACCCAGTGGTTGTAGTTTTATGTGGGCACTTGTGCTGTGGTAGCGTTTAGATGCAGCTGCTACAAGTGCTGCTGTAGCACTTAAGTGCAGGCGCTTGTGATACGGTAGTGCTTAAATGCAGCTGCTACACGTGCTGAAATGGTTGGAGCTTGTACTGGGGTAGCGTCTAAATGCAGCTGCTACAAATGCTGCTGTAGTAGCCAGTTGATGTTGCACGTAAATGTAGCTGCTACAGTTGCTGAAATGGTGCGCGCTGGCTTGGCGCTGAAGTATGGGCGCTTGTGCTGGGGTAGCGCTTAAGTGTGTGCGCTTGTGTTCCAATAGCCGCTGCTGATGTAGCCGCCGTTGTTCGGGCGCGGGTGCTCCAGTAGCCGCTGTTGATGTCTCCGCCGCTGTTGCGGAGCGCCGATGTGTTGCACGCAGCTGCTTTGTTCTGCTGTGCAAAAAAAAACAAATTTTAGCAGATTTCCAGCACTCAGCTCACTGTGCCCTTACCTGCTCCTCATATACGCTGCTGTTGTTGAAGATGTTGCTGCTGGGGTAGCGATTAGGATGAAGCCCTCGCCCACGCTGTCCAAAGATCCAAAACGAAAAGTAATTTTCCTATTTCGGAAGTTTCGCCATCGATGCCAAGTTTCTTATGCCAAGTTGGATATGGGAGAATAAAGTTAATATTACAATGCCGTTTTACTTATTTAATATTAAAATATTTCATTTACAATTTTTCTAAAAATGCTAGATCAAGGGAATAGAAGAGGGATCAGAATGGTGAAAAAGAATTGGAGAAGATTCGCTTATATGTACCATTGGGCATAGGACGTGAATTGGTGTTTAATAAGGGGATAGTTATGTAAAGAAAAGTGATTTGGAAAGGGAACGCTTGAATCTGAATTTCGATATTGGTGGTGTATAATGCTCGCTGATATTATTAAATATATTACAATATCTATTCAAGGGCTCGTTCAATGCGTAAATAGTGTTGTGATGCGATTTAACAATTTTAACTTTTAACAATTTTGTATATCTTGTTCGCCTTATTCGCTACCGATATTACCAGTAATTACATCAAATGTAAAGCATGAGCAAAGTAATATTCTCCTTGATGACAGCGACATTAAATTGAGGATTTTCAGTCTACTCTCGTATGGTGGTAAATTTGTATAGTCACGAGGATTTGTCTTTGAATAGATTCTAGCCTTTCACTATGCATTACAAAAGCTGGGTTCCAAATTATGCAACAGTATTCTAAGATTGGTCGCACTAATGTGCAGTATAAGGTTTTAGTTACCCAAAGGTTTTTGAATTCTTTTGCACGTCTTTTTATGAATCCGAGCATTTTGTTTGCCCTGGATATGATATGATCGTAATGAAGGTTAAAGCGCATCTTACTACCAAGAATTATTCCAAGCTCTGCTATGTGGTAGACCCTTTTAACTTGCACCTTATTTAGCATGTATCTGCTATAAGTTTTTACGGGCAAAACTTATAACGTAGCACTTATTTATATTTAAAGAAAGTTTATTTTGACTACACCACTGTTCCAGAGACAAAAGCTTATTCTGTAAGAATACTGAATCCACTTCTGATCTAATGGTATAGTATAATCTTAAGTCACCTGCAAACTTCAGATATGTCTGCAATAAATATGTTGAAGAGAAGTGGGCCAAGATGGCTACCTTGAGGTACACCCGACGAGACAACAATCTTTTTGGACAAAGTACCCTGAAATTTTGCATATTGGGATCTTTCACAGAGATAAGATTTGAGCCATTTCAGCACAGTACCTGATACACCAAATTATTCTAGTGTCTTAGCTAGGATTTCGTGATCAACACGATCAAAGGCTTTACTAAAATCTGTATAGACTGCATCTATTTGGTAGCCCTTTTCCATTTTAGTAAGAATATCTGATGCCATGATTGTAAGATTTGTGGTTGTTGATCGTCCTTTACGAAAACCATGTTGCTGCTTGGTTAAACACGGATTAGTTACGCTCGTGAGTTTGGAACATATAATATTCTCAAATAGCTTTGGAATAGCTGACAATATTGCAATACCCCTATAATTTTCAACTGATCTCTTGTCACCATTTTTATAAATTGGCGTAAGATGACAAGATTTCCAAAAAGTTGGGAATATACCTGTATGCAAGGATTTGTTAAAAATCATGTGTAACGGCGTAATTAATTGGTCTAAACATTGAACAAGTGAAATTGGTGGTATAAGGTCTGGACCTGGAGATTTATTTGAATCTAATTCTTTAATGGAATTGATTATGTCACTCCGTGTTATATTAATTTTACAAACCAATGCCGGTCTACTAGTTATACTGGCAAATGTAGGTGGATTTTGGGAAGTAGTTGAACAAAAGACTTCTTTAAAATGATCCACAAAGAGATTACAAATTTCCTGTGAGTTAGATGAAGTAACATTGCCTTTAAACATGAAATTTTTTACTTTAGATGTATTTATATTTATTGATATTTAACAATTTGTAAATGTATTTTTTATCGCACAATATACGCAAATAACAAATAGGCATTTGCTTCTTCTTACTGCTGCTTATTCTTGTTGATGCCTTATTCTTGTTCTTATGAAGCTGGAACAAATTTTTTCTAGCACACTTCGAGCATCTTTCGAGCTCGAAAGAGCGGTTCTATGCTTGTTTTTCTTGCTAGAAAAAGTACAGAAACACGTTCTAGCACATTGCAAGTTACTAGGTCTGTTTCTGTACACATTGTCGAGTAAAAGTCGAGTAAAGTTCAATATGAGAGAGTAAATTAAATTTCACAATAGTGTCAATAGTACGGAAACGATTTCTAGCTAGTTTCAAGCATGAAAACAGGTGATTGCCTATCAAAAGTAAACAGCGCCAATTTTAACTTGATATTATACAGGGTTTCCCGCAATTGAGTGCAACTATTTATGGAGCTGAAAGGTTATGTCAAGATGAGCAAAAAATCATATCGTGGGGTCTATTTTAACATTCTTAGGAGCTATAGGGTTAATTAATATTCCACGATTTTGATTCACGTTATTATTTCTTGCATTTCTAGCACAAAAACTAACTTACATAAAACTTATTTTGATAGGTCATTTTTAAGGCAATGAAATCACCTTTCCAAAGGTATATCAACAAACCCCACCAACTTAACCATTACCGAGCTGTGATCGTGTGAAGATGAAATCAGTCGGTTGAAACTACCAAATTTCAACTTTGAATGCAAATTTCTTAGAATTTTGCGCAATAAATGAAAGTTTTTAGAACTTATTTTGTAAATTATTTCATTTTCTTTTCAATGACACCAAAAACATAAACATATCTTTAAAAATAAGAAAGTTGGCTGTACTAAAAATATTATACTTATTAGAAAATAATGACAAATAATGACATTACAATTAGTTATGCAGTAGATAATATCATTGTTTTCTAATAAGTATCATTTTTTTAGTGCAGCCAACTTTTTTATTTTTTAAGATATGTTTATGTTTTTGGTGTCATTGAAAATAAAATTGAATAAATTACAAAATTGATCCTAAAAAAATTTCATTTATTACGTGAAATTCTGAGAAATTTGCACTCAAAATTGAAATTTGGTAGTTCCAATCGATTGATTTGATGTTCACATGAGCACAGCTCGGTAACGGTTAAGTTGGTGGGGTTTGTTGATATACCGTTAGAAAGGTGATTTCATTACCTTTAAGCTTCAAAATAAGAGCAATCAAAATAAATTTTATGTTAGTTAGTTTTTCTGCTAGAAACAATAACGTGAATCAAAGTTGTAAAATATTAATTAACCCTGTAGCTCCTAAGAATGTGAAAATATACCCCACCCTCCCATACGATTTTTTGCTCAGCTCGACATAACCTTTCAGCTCCGTATATAGTTGCACTCAATTGCGGGACACCCTATATATTTATTTATATGTATTGATATTTATTGATATTTATTGATATTTAACAATGTGTAAAATTATTTTTTATCGCACAACATAAGCAAACAACGAACGACAAATTGATATATGCTTGTTATTGTTGATGCTTATTCTTCTTGATGCTTGTTCTTATGTAGCTGGAACAAATTTCTTCTGGAACACTTCGAGCAACTTTCAAGCTCAAGAGAGTGATTTTATGCATGCTATTCTATCTAGATAAAGTACGGAAACACGTTTTAGCACATTGCAAGTTACTACAATCGAGTACAGAAACAGACCTACAACAATTGAGTACGGAAACAGACCTATACCCATCAAAAAATCGGTAACCTGGATAACGCACACCAATAAATTAATTTGACTTCTCACTAACACATTAAAAAGTTTTAGAATGAGATAGTTATATGTGAAGTTGTTCGAATGAAAAACGTTAAATATATCACGGTGGTCTTGCCATTCTAAAATTTATTTTTGATATTTTTTAATATTTTGAACTAAATATTTTCAACGAAAAAATTGGTAAAATAACTTTTAAAATGAATGAAATAACTATTCAAAACCAAATTATATATCTTTTTTTAGCTCTACACAAAATCAATAAATAAGCTATAATTTCATGGAACAAGATCTCAGTAAGTGCTTCGTCAATTTTCTGTTACTCAGCTTAAGCAGTTTAATTTTTCGATTTCAAGCGAATTTTTTGACATCATGCCATCTACATTATTAGCTGCACTTAATAAACGTTTGCAGCACTTAAGTTGTTTGCAGAACACAAGAACATCTGATTTATATTTACATTGCCTGTTTTAAAATTGTTTTATTTACGAACATGGTACAATGAAAAGAAGGTAGCATCGTGGTTGATTGTTCTCTCTTCCTCAGCTACGATAATTGTCAAAATCAATGCAAGTAATTTTCTGTCATTTGGAAAACTGATTCTCCTCGTAGTGTTATTTTTGCTTTTTTTTACAGTTGTGGTAGTCGGCTCTCAAACGTGTGACCACCTTAATTTATTCTACTATGGCTACGAGAACTTTTAAAGAGGTTTTTAACGTATTGATCGTATAATAATAATGTTTTTTTGTTCCATTTTACAAAAGAAAAATATATATAAAATAATAAAAAAACTTTTCTGTCTAAACTTCTTTTTTTGGTTATATATTGCAATGGATAAAAGAGACAACTATATAAATTTCATATACTTTCACAGCATTGGCGTAAAAGAGATGCAAAGTCTCACGTATACTCACACAGATACGATTTATGAAGTTGTTTACTTCCCAGTTAATTATAAAAATAAAATACTGAAATAACTGGAAGGTAACCAACTAATTACTAGTTATGGCCAACTCACACGGGATTGTTTAATTGGCAATCAATGAACCTTTCTTACGCTCATTTAAATTTTGATTGTTGGCAGATTGTTGGTAGCTCACATGACAGGCCAATCTGCATTTGACATTTCTTTGAAATACAGAACTTTTTCTTCTCCATTTTATTTCGTACTATAAAAACATTTGTTATTAATTTAATATGATTGCGTGTTTAATAACATGATCGTTATATTATTATTAACGCATTTATTGTGTTATTTAAACTGTTACGCAGAAATTGAATATTGACGGATTCATTTGATAAATCGGCTGTACATCACTAAGGCATCAGTATCACATAAATTAAAGTTTTGACATAAAATTGCACAAGTAAAATGGATGGTAGAGAACTGAATTTGGAGTAATTTAGAGTAAGCCGCCATAATTATCTTATCAGAAATAAAATTTATGAGAGATATATATACATTTGTATTTCAAAGTTTAAGTATTACAACTAAATATTAATGATTACCTATATCTTGTTTTAAAAAATACACTTTCTTGTCGGCTTTTTTCTTAGTTTAATTCATTAATTCAAATGTTAAGAATAATAGCCTAAGCACATTGACGACGGATGCAGCCGGGCAGCATCTGTCAAAATTTTCACATGTAATTCTTACAGTCAAGCCTAAATCAGCGCGGAAGCGTTTCTTATCTGTCAAAAATTTCTCATGCCCATACGATTTATATGTAGCAAACCATTATAACGCGGCAGCAACGCTGAGCGGTTGGAAAATCCAATTTTCAATTTCCAGAGCATTAGGAATTAGACTTGATTGCAGAAGACAAAAAATTGATGTAACAATTCTTAAAATTATGTTTTTAGCACGCTCTTGAATTAACAATATGGAGGTAAGAATTTTGTTGATTTTATAGTTTAAGAATAGTTTTACCTGCGGCGGTCACTCTTCACGGCTCTAGTACATCTAAATCGTTCATGATTATTTTTGACATTTGCTTGCCGCTAACCGCTTTCATTTAGGGATGGTACTTTGGCGTTAAAGCTCAGCGTAAAAATGCTACGCTCAATACGCGCTGATTTAGGTTTGATTGTTATGCAGAAATACCGCCTTTGCCGCAGCGGCTTTGTCGTCGATATACAATCATTCCTAATTTGACAGCTTGTCGTTGCAGCCGCAATCAATGTGTTCTGGCTAAAACTTAATATTGCGTTAGGTCGGTCGTGCGCTGATCGTACTTTGGTCTGCGAGGTAAAAACTTTACGATACAAGCTGTGAAAACGGACGACCTCAAACTTTGCAAAACTCAGATCATGCGTCTGCCATTTGGTAATGCCAATAACAGCAGCTATTTACAAAAAATCCCACAAAACATCCCTTTTTCCGAAATCATGCAATTTTAAAATTTATTTAATCAATGAAAAATTAGATATTGTCATAAAATAGTTTAAAGACCTATTTTAGAAAACTAAAATCTCTTCTAAGTTTAATTAAATCTGCGACATAATAAAAAATGTTACATACTATATGTGAAATTTTGGACTAGAGGCTTCAAAATAAATTAACGCTTTCCAATTTAATGATAAAAAGTGAAACTAAATTTAAAATCAAAATGAAATGTCTGTACAAACAATTTTAGTTTTTATGGCACAAAATATTTCTTTGATTCATCGATATTTTTTTACAGATATATATATATATGTATATATATATATGTATATGTATATATATATATATATGTATGTATATAGTATATGTATATATTTGGCCGAGCCAAATTTTTTGACAACGAAGAGTATAGCAAAAAAGAAATCTACGGGCAATTCTAGGAATTTTTGCACAATAAATCATTGGTCTGAAGTCAATATCGAGCTGCCGGAAAAATCGTTTAAGTTTTCAATTCGGAAAAAATACATTCTCATACAAATAAGATTAAAAATTTTATTAATTTTTTATTAAAACTTGTTATGGGGGTTTATTAGATGAGGAATCTATTTTATTTATTTTTTTTCTAGGGTAACCGCCAGAGGGCGCTGCAATAAATTTTTTGATTTTTTTTTATTTTAAGGAAAAAAATGGTTTTAAAAATTTATTTTTATGCTATTAAAATAAAATAAAAAAGCAATATGAATTTACCATAACATAAATACCAATAATTTTGATTTATTTTTAAAATATATTTTTTTTAAAATTCATAAGTTTTGTAAATCGTTCTTACTTTCCATTGTTGGTACTTTACATCGAGTTTCTTATATCGATGCCAAAACCCCATTGCGGTTTTTGTCGGTAACACGTCGTGAAACGCTACTTAAAAGCTGAACATGTCGTTCTCGGGGTCAAGAAACGATGGATCTGGAAAGCATTCCATACCAAGTGCTCGTATGGAATATTTCCTATAAATGGAGGACTAAATAAAATGCTGTCATCATTCAAATTAATGATATAGAAATAATCTTTTCAATCAAAATTGTTAATAGATTTTTATACGGTCTAACTTCGTTTGGATTTCACAAATTCTCTCTAACATGAACTATTTTTCTAATAGCTGCTTAACGTATTTCCGTTCCTTTAACTTACAACACACTTTTTAATGCCCTTCTTCAGGTGGGGTCTTGCTGACAGGTATTCATTATAATTATAATCCCTTTCAAAAAGAAAAAACCAAAGAATTCTATTGTAGCACACTCTGGTGGTTGCCATCGATAAATTTAAATAAATAAAATAGATTCCACGTCCAAAAAACCCCTCGATCAGTTTTTATAAAAATTTAAAAAAGTTTTAAACTCATTTGTATTAGAATATATTTTTCTGACTTGTGAACTTAAATTAATTTTCTTATGAAAACAACAACACAGCAATTCGCTGCACTACACCCAAAAAATGAAGAGTTATAGTCATAAAGAAACGGTGTCATGCTAACACTTTTACGTTATGGTTCTCAGTCAATCACGAAAATAGTAAGGCTAACACTTCAGCAGAGTAGAAAGAGTTAAAGTCGAAACCCAAAGAAAATAAGAGTAACCCTTAAACTGATGCGGAGTAATATTAACAACTTTACGCTATGGGTTCCAGTCAACCACGAAAATACTATGGCATACACTTCAGCAGAGTAGAAAGTGTTGAAGTCGAAACACAAAGAAAAAAAGAGTTAGCCTTACACCGCTGCGGATTAACATTCACACCCCATAATACTTCGCAGCAAAAAAACATTTACAAACTATTTTTATATTTGTTTTATTTATTTTCAATTTGTTTATAAAAACACTTATAACTATAATGACTTTATATATAAGGATGGCCGCCAAATGTATGGAAAAAAATGAAGCGCTAATTGTAGACGCCATTAACTTATTATGTTCGATTTGGTATAGAACTAAAAGCTATAAGTTTTTCATTAAAACTTACTTTCGCACTGATCCAAGATAAATGGGGGCATTTCCCACGTTGCCAATAGAGCCTCTAACGAATCGTCAGCAACAGAATTGGCGCTCACGTCCAGAAATTCGACTTCTTCAAAAATGTCGCACTCTGCATCCATTTTCACTTTTTGTGCTTATAGTCAACACTGCATGCCGATTTAAATAGCTTTTTGCTAACGAATGCTCACCTAACACGCACAGAGTTACATTAACATGTCTATTCCACTCTTATACTCTTCAAAAAATATGTTATATTAACTATTAAAGACTATTCATAACACTTTTCGGAGTAATATTAAAATTCCAGCCTAGTTCTTTAATTAAACCCGAAAAAGTTTATTATTTATACTTCACATTTTTTTAGGTGTAGTTGCATAAAAACGAAAAAACTGCTATTTAATATTTTTGCTTCGACTGATGATTAAACACAGTACGCTGTGATCTGTAGTTGGCTGTTCTACACACTGGGCCACGGAAGCATATTTAGTTGCGGTGCTCAAACTCATCTTAAATCAACAATCAGTTCTTCGTTTCTTTCTTTTGTGATTGAATTGAGTCTTTTGTTCAATACTCCGATTGTACAGTACGGTCTAAAAATTTGCATCTGAACGTAGCTTTTCTTCTGAACATTAGCATAATTTTAGTCATTTCTCAAATGTCAAAAATCTATCAAAGGAGTTTTGATGGATTAAGAAAGCAAACTGAGTTTAGTTGTATTTCATTAAGCATAACTGTACTGGTTTATTCAAGACTTTTTAGACGCTCCTCAATTATTGGTGGTGTTGCTAATTCTTTTGCAGCAATTGAAACATACAGTTTCTACGGCTAACGGTAGAAAAGCATACAAGCGGAGGTTGTTTATAAGTACGACAAAAAAATTCCCTTGCAATTGGAAGGCGAAATGATTATTCTAATGTTGATTAAATTGTTTTATTTGTTTGTTGTTTGTTTGAAAGCTTGCAAGCTAATAATATTTAAATTTAATAAATGTATAATTTTTGTAAAACATTTTTTGTCTATAAGGCTGGGACGAAAAATACAACAACAACACTGAAGGTTAAGTCGCAAAAACTAACTAGCTAGTATTTCAATAAATTAAAATCGACAAGTTGAAATATTGCCAGCATATCTACCACTAGATCGCTGGAATTTTCCAGAAAATATCTTATACATATATAATAGTATAAAATTAGTTCGCTTGCGACGAACTTTTACCGGAGAAAAATTTCGTATTTTTTCCTAATTAGCGATCTAAAGTTATTTCATACCAGTGTTATCCAGTGTAAAAGTAATAATAAATGTGCCAAAAAAGTTATCCGAAAGTATCCACCCTACAGTAAGAAAGTAGAAAATATAATTATTTCTCATTTGTGTTGAAGAATTAATCCTTCGAACCTTCGTTTACGAAGTAACCGTTACTCCAAACATATCTTTTTCGAATCGTAATCGATATCAAATTCAATTGTCATCATCGCGAACTATTCGTAATGGCCTAATTAGCCAAACATAGATCTACGCAACACAGCCGCTGCTTTTGTCACATACAAATCTACCGAACTCGTTTTTTGTGTATCTGATTAGCCGAAACGTAACGCGATATAGAAGTCTGTTGAATTTTGATTTCTATGTTACGTAGATTGACATTTCAGCATACAATGAGCTTTTTGTAAGGTTGCTAGCATCACACTTTGATTTTTGAGTATCTTGTTTAAGTTTATTTATTGATGGATTGGGAGTTTATTTATTATTTAAATGTAAGTATTTTAATTTAAGTTGATTTTTTATTAATAATTGAAATATATTTCAGAATGATAGACGACGAAAAACTAATTGACCTTGTCAGAAGCCACGAAGTGCTTTACAATAAGTTTTGTTTAGGCTACAGGTTGCCGGACAAAAAAAAAAAGTGCGGACTGAAATTGCAAAGGAAGTTGGAGCAACATGATCATATAAAAACTACCACATATATATAATGTTTGTATTGAGATTGTGTTTAACCAGAGGATCGGTGCTGCAGGAGATGGACGAATTTAAGAACGCGCTTCTCTAAGGATTGCAAGCGCATGGATGCACCATCAAGCAGTGGAGCACCTTTTGGCAAAATTTGGCATTTGTTTGAAGCTTTAAGCTTTTTGAAGGATCATATCAAGCCAAGACCGTGAGTACCGAGTTTCAGTTCAGAATGCAATACATAACATAAATATAATTTTAGAACAGGCTGTACACTCAACTTGTTGCAAGATTCCCTGGCTTCCTCAAGTCCAATGACACCAGAACCCGTGACACTCCCTCCACTAATACCATATCCTGAACCAGGAATATCATTTCCAGCAGCAATACCGAGATCTTCAATCACTAAACGACGTCGAGTTAACTACGATGAGATTGGCGAATAGTTCCGAGAAGCCTGCAAAGCCCACAAGGTGTATGCAAAGGGCTCCACCGCAGAACGAAGCTATTCATCGTTGCCTCAATAAGCACTATGAATGCAAGGAAGCAAGCGATTGCAATGAAGGGTATCAACGAGTTTGTGATGAATTTGCAGCTGGAGGATGATTGAGTAATTTTATTTGAATTTATTTTTCATTTCATTTTATATAAATATTTCAAGACTGAATTTAAAGCTGAAAAAGCAAATGCTATTTTAGAATGAGAATGAATTTTTAGATTTAAGAATACGTAGCTCAATAGAAATGAAGTTACTTTTTTATGCCAAAAAATAAAAATCAATCAAAAATCAAAATCAAAAAATTAAAATCAATGTTTTTGAAAAATTTGTTTTTATTATTCAAATAATTTTAATCAATCTATCTAAAACCAAAAAATAAAAATCAATGTTTTTAAAAAATTTGTTTTTATTATTCAAAAAATTTTAATATATTTTTATGAACAATATTGGAACATCAAAATCAAAGGTGGATATATTGAAAAGGAACTGCTCCCTCGTTCATAAAGAACTCTGCTAACTTATCTCTAAGTTGGTATGCAGAGGTATGAGTTGGTAAGTTGGTATGAGATGTTATAGAATGTAATGGTCCGCCAAGATCTGCAAGTACCATCTCTTGCCATAAGATAACATAGTTATGCAGAGTTATGCAGCCGAGTACTATCTTTTCACAGTTTTCGGGGCTACATTCGATTGGTGATCTGAGAACGCGCCAGCGGGCAGTCAATATTCCGAGGGTGTTTTCAATAACACGCCACGCCCGCGATAAACGATATTTAAAGATGCCTTTGGTCTGAGGTAACTGTGAACCAGGATAGGGTCGCATAAAATTCATCCTGAGCGGAAATGCTGGGTCGCCTTCGAGGAAATAGGGAAATGGTTCCGTTAAACTATATCCTAATTTGCTAAAAGTGCTCGTCCGGAAGTTGAATGTTGGAAAACTCCTGCAAACAACGTAAAATTATAGTTTTTAGTTTAACATTTATATTACAATATATATACCTCCATCGCTTTGGCTGCCATAGCTGCCAATAGACGCCAAAGTGAACGTATATTAAGCATCACATGTCGTCATAAGTAGTACCTAAATAGTAAGTAAGTGTTGTCATAAGAACGATATAATGACATAACAATGATAAATAATGACATAACAATTAGTTATGCAGTAGATAATATCATTGTTTTCTAGTACGTATAATTTTTTTAGTACAGCCAATTTTTTTATTTTTTAAGATATGTTTATGTTTTTGATGTCATTGAAAAAAAAATTAATCCTAATAACTAATCCTAAAAAAAATTAATTTATCACGCGAAATTCTGAGAAATTTGAAGTCAAAATTGAAATTTGGTAGTTTCAATCGATTGATTTCATCTTCACACGAGCACAGCTCCGTAATGGTTAAGTTGGTGGGGTTTGTTGATATGCCGTTAGAGAGGAGATTTTATTGCCTTTATACTGAGCTATCAAAGTAAGTTATATGTAGGTTAGTTTTTCTACTAGAAACAATAACGTAAACCAAAGTCGTGAAATCTTAATTAACCCTGTAGCTCCTAAGAATGTGAAAATAGACCCCACCCCCTCCCATACGGTTTTTTGCTCAGCTCGACATAACCTTTCAGCTCCGTAAATAGTTGCACTCAATTGCGGGACACCCTGTAAATCCATGGCTTTATTTCCTTATTCATTCCATACGTTTGGAATGACTTTTTTTGTTTCTTTATTCATTCTTGATTATACAGAACATTCGTTTTTGTGTTTCTTTATTCATACGGCATATTCCGAACGCGTTCTGTTTGTACCATCAACTAAGGTTGAATAAAGAGAAAAGAAAATATTCCTTGTGTTTGAGGTTATGTCCAATGTTGTTATTTAATTGAAGGCAAAAGTGCACGAAATTAAATTGGTAAATTTTTGCAATTTAAAGCAAAATTTAATTTAATTTAATTTAATTGAATTTATTGCAAAATTGCATGTATACAAACAATATATTATACATTTGTGTGTTCTTAAAGTATGCTGCATAACACCAATAACACAAATGTGTTCATTCTTTTCCAATTTTGTTTCTTTATTCAATCTGTTGTGGATAAACAACAGCCTATTCTATTCCTTCCGTTCTTAATCTGGAATGAATAAAGACATTCAGCCAATTGGGCCTATTCTGCACAATCTGTTATGAAAAAATTCTGTTATTCTGGTATGATTTCCCATACAATTTTTTGAGCTGTCAAAAAACCTGTTAAGAGACCAAAATTCGTATTCTGCACTACAATCTTTTATAAAATATGTTATGAATCATAGCAGATTTTCCAACTGTCAAAAAATCTTTTACAAACTCTTAAATTGGTATTCGGCGTGGCAAAATCTGCTATGAAATCTGTTATGAATTACAACAGAATAACAGGTACATTTTTCTGTCTTTTATCGTAACAAATTTTTAGAAAATAAACATTTTGGTGTGAAACATTGATGTTTATCTAAGAATTTCTTTAAGAATGGCTCAAAAAGGAGGCAAATGTAAGATTACACATTTAATAAATATATGTGTGTGTGTTAAGGCGACTGTTCCGGGTTGAGGCGTGTTTTCAAAAGCGACTTTTAAAGGCTGATTAAAAAAAAACTACTGCAGATACTTATAAAAACTTTTTTATTTTTTTAATCAAGTTTTCAAGAACACAAAAAAAAAAATTTTATAAAATTCATCAACATGTAAGCCCACATGTGGCGTTGGAATGAATTCCATAATGACGTCAGAACTCCAAACGCTGTTCAGAAACCTAAATCTAGGAGCGAATCGTCCGGCAAATGCGCCTAACGTTCGACAACCCGGATGGCCACCATACATACCTGAAGAAATTCCTAGACCTAATCCCCATTCGTCTTCGCGCAGAAGGCAGAACGTTGTTCAGCGTAACCTAGATAGGGATCCTGGCACTAAAGAACGAGAACGCGTTTCTAACGTAATCCGTAATTGGCACGTAAAATTCAAGGGTTCTTCCGACGATATCTCAGTAGACGGGTGTATATACCGAATTAATACCCTGACTTCTTTATAACTTAACGGTAACTTCACTGTACTCTGCGAACATGTCCACATTCTTTTTGAAGGCAAAGCTCATCAATGGTTTTGGCGATACCATCGCAATGCCGATGATGTTGAATACTTCGACCTCTGCGATGCGTTACGTCGACAATTTAAAGACCATACGTCAGATTTTGATATCCACGATGACATACGTCGCAGAAAACAGAAACCATCTGAATCATTTGACGATTTTCTCTACGTTTTCTTGTGCTTAGGTGACCGCCTAAGAAGTCCAATGAGTGAGCCGGAGTTAGTGGAAACGGTGATTAGGAAATGGAAACGGTGATTAGGACTTACGTCACGACTTGCCGCATTTAGACATTTGTAGTATCTCGATATTACGTCGTTAGCAAACAGTTCTTCATCTCGTCTTCAAGTTGCTCGTCATCTTGTGTACGAAGTATCACACGACGATGATCGACGTGCAAACGAAGTGGAAGTCGAGGACGCGGAATGTGAGGTGAATGCTCTGGATCTTAGCAAGCTCAAATGTTGGAATTGTGACGAAATTGGACATAGATACCAAGACTGTGTCAAGGTCAGACGTATCTTTTGTTATGGCTGTGGAGCTATTGACACGTACAAGCCTAGCTGTCCGAAGTGTTTGGCGAAGAATGAAAATTTTAAACCGGATTTTTGTCGCGAGTCGAGCAGACACCTTGCAAATCGTCCTCGGATGTAAATATACCCAACATTTTATTGAAAGCGGACTCTCCAATACATCTGTCTTACTCGACTTAAACTTCTGACAATGATTCGGTTGAATTTAAACGTTCTCCACCTATTTTTAAACCTTATCATGTTCGGCTGGCAGAATACCGCTAAGCACGTGCTCGTATATTTGGCATTTCGCCTGTTAAACCTCACGCTGGTCGGTCCACGAAACAAATTCAGGCCTACTGGAATCGTATAAAAAAACTTGCGAAAATATGTTGTCTCAGCCATAGTGTATCAAAGTTCTGATATTAGACCTTATACCAATTTGCTCATAATAATAAGTCGTACCTGGCGCTTCTAGATAGTGGCGCTACCAATAGTTGTATAGGTGGAATTCTGGCTAAAGAAATTTTGTCAGACTCGACAATGTGCGAACTGCTGATGGTCAGCATCAACAGGTCGGGGGTTCGATTACATTACCGATTATTTTTCAAAACCAAACCAAAAATTGTGAATTCTTGATTGTTCCGTCTATCTTGCAAAATGTTATATGTGGAATGGATTTCTGGAATCTGTTTGATTTGAAAATTCAATTAGATCCAGTCCTGAGTGCTCTGTCTACGGGTGAAGTGTATACGGATGTGGTACCTTTGTCTCTTATCCAGCGCAAAGAACTGGAGTTGATTATAGCGGCCTTTCCGTCTTCGGAAAAAGAAGGACTTGGGACGACCACCTTAGTAGAGCATACTATAAATTCTGGGGTTGCTTCCCCGATAAAACAAAGATATTATCCCATCTCGCCGGCGATGGAAAAGCTCCTATGCCAAGAAATCGATAGAATGCTTGAACTGGGGGTCATTGAAGAGTCCGATAGCTCGCCGTGATCGTCTCCCGGTGTTTTGATTATTAAGCCGGGTATGGTCCGTTTTTGTATTGATTCGAGGAAGCTCAACGAAGTGACTATTAAGGATGCGTATCCTATTCCAATTATTGACGGTTTATTGTCTCGCTTGCCACCCGTGCATATAATTTCGAAGATCAACTTAAAAGATGCCTTTTGGCAAATTAAATTGTCAGCCAAGGCACGTCCAAGAACAGCATTCACTGTGCCTAATCGGACATTGTATCAGTTTACTCGAATACCTTTTAGATTGTGCAATGCGCCCCGGACTATGTGCCGACTGATGTACAAAGTGATTCCGTATAATCTTAAATCACACGTCTTTGTATATTTGGATGACTTACTGGTAGTATCTCAGTCTATAGAAGAACACTTTGTTCATCTATGTCTGCGTAAGGCCGGTTTAATAATCAATATCGGAAGAAGTCAGTTTGGTTTAAAGAAAGTTAAATATCTAGATTTTGTGGTTGGAAATGGTACCTTGACAGTAGACCAGGACAAAGTTAAAGCGATTACGGAATATCCAGTCCCTAAAACAGTACGTTAACTTTGTCGATTTTTAGGAATGACGGGGTGGTATAGACGGTTTGTGTCCGACTATGCAGCGGTTACCTTTCACCGAACAGAATTGCTTACCAAGAAGAAAAGTTTCGCTTGGAACTCGCTGGCGCAAAAAGCTTTTGATGACGTTAAAGAAAAACTAACTAACGATCCAATAGTGTCTGAACTAGAGATAGAAAGTCTGCCTGAAATCGATGTCGATTCACAACACTTCAATTCTGGTGAATACCGTGTCCTCAGAGAAAAATTAACCGAATCCTCTTCAGAGCCCAACGATTTTTCCCACTTGTGGAAGCTCCTTGTACCCGTCGAGTTGCGCGAAAGCGTCATCTATGCCGCTACCGATATTCCTTCATCCGCACATCGCGGTATAGCCAAAACCCTGGAGAGAATCCGTCGTCATTTTTATTGGCCAGGACTGGTTTTGTAAGTGCGAAATTACGTTTTGAATTGCGAATTTTGTAAGAGGTCCAAGTCGCCAACGCACGTTCTTCGTCCACCCATGGGCCAGAGAATCGAATCCGAAAGACCATTTCAGAGACCTTACGTTGATTTCATAGGTCCATTCCCTAGGTCAAAGAGAGGTCATATTGGGATATTTATTGTCCTAGATAATTTTTTGAAATTCACCTTTCTAAAACCAGTGAAGAAATTCACTTCAAGGTTAATCATTGATTTGAGGAAATCAAATCAAAACATATCTTTGATACTTTTGGTGTTCCCGAAACAATGGTTTCAGACAATGGCAGCCAATTCAAGAGTAAGGATTTTGAACTATTTCTCACTAAGCACGGGGTAAATCCTGTGTGCACAGCCGCTTACGCTCCTTAATCCAATGCGTCTGAACGTGTCAATCGGTCAATCAACGAAGCTTTGCAAACATATATTCGTAAGGATCAACGCACGTGGGATGTGTATTTAAGTAGTATTAACTGCTCATTGCGGAAAAGCATTCACCAAACCATTGGCTAGGCCCCTTAATATGTAGTCTTTGGGCAACACATGATGACCCACGGCAAAGATTATAAAATCTTTAGAAATCTTGACCTGCTCTCCGATGGCTCAGGGAGGATAGATCGACAAGATAAGTTAGTGGTTATTTGAAATAGGCTCCAGAATACAAGCTGCATATGATAGAAATGCCCGAGCATATAACCGTCACTCACAACCTAGACAGTTTGAAGTTGGCAAAGTAGTGACTAGGCGAAACTTTTGCCAAAGTAATCTACTTAATCACTTCAACGCTAAACTAGCACCAACTGGGGCTAAGGCCATAGTCAAAGGAAAACGTGGTAGTGTCCATTATATACTTACTGATGTGGAGGGTAAAATTCAAGGCACGTATCATGCTAAGGACATTTGGTAGAAGCCAGATGTAAGCGCTTGCTCGTTGCGTGTTGTCCGTTGACTGCCAATACGGATCCACTGATCATGCCCACAATTCCGCTTCATTCCAAATTAAGTTCGAAATTTCCCTCTTCAGACACTTGTCATCAGCTGACTTTTGTCAAGCATCTGTTTTGTGGGGAAGTGAATTTGTCTTCGGTGGTACAACCGCCTATTTCATTTTGTCTACCTTCAAATAGTGTGAACTGACCTTAAGGTCCCTGTCGCTTTGGAAGTGACAGTTGACATGTTTGGGAATGTGACAGCTGACATATTTTGGAATGTGGCAACTGACATATTTTCGAATGTGACAGCTGACATATCTTTGAATCTGACCGTTGACATATCTTTGTATGTGAAAGTTGACATGTTTGGAAATGTGACAGCTGTCATATTTTGGAATATGGCGACTGACTGATATATTTTCGAATGTGACAGCTGACATATCTTTGAATCTGACCGTTGACATATTTTCGAATGTGAAAGTTGACATATTGTTGAATGTGACAGTTGGCATATTTTTTCGAATGTGACAGCTGACGTATCTCCTCTTTTGAAAGTTGACATATTGTTGAATCTGGCAGCTGACATATTCTATTTGAAGCGGATAACGGACATGGTTCCAGGTCTGACAGCGGAAATCAAGTTATTTCAATCAGACAGCCAAACGAACATCTTTGCTCAATCAGCGGATACGAACTCGTGCATCCATGTTCAAAAATAAAATTGTATTCAAATTTGAAATTGAACATGACTGCAACGAATTTTATATGGCACTTTGTAACAATGGTTTGATAGTAAAAATTTTTTTTTGTTGTATATATTTTTCTAACGCCATATAGTGCGGCCACGTGTCATTACCGCACACAGATGAACATCTCGGAATTATTTTCTTGGTTCGTTCATTCCAAAATGGCCTAACACGTGCTTGAACTGGAATCAGCCAATCAGAATGGACGTTCTAAGCAAACATATCCCGGATACTCCGTTGAATTGATGACGTGTCGGCACAAACAGTACTTGAACGAAAGTAGTTTCGGCCACTGAAGTCTGTTTCACCGAATATACCGGAAAAGTCGCACCTACGTATGGTTCGTACACCTAAATTCACGTGTAAACGCGAGCTAAAAGTGTTCGAATGACAACATTGGCACAGACGACGATAAATAATTAACGAAAAACTGCAACCGGGTGTCAAAATTGCGTCAGCAGAGAAAAGACAAAGGAGTTGGATTTGTAGTGGGAAGTTCTTTATTTCGTGCATTTTAAGGAAGTAATTCTTTTCGACTTATAAATTAAATTGATACCACAATAAAAAGTTTTAAATGAATAATTTAAAATAAATTGTGGAAAATCCGATCTGTGACAAATTAATGTTATTGGCTAAACGAGTTAGTGCCAGTTAGCAATAATTATAAGCTTGATTTGACTAAAGTGTGAAGAACTACGCGGTACCTATTACCTATAACTCACGTTGATTGCCTATTGTGAGCAGTCGCTGGACTGCATGAATCTGTTCCACACTAGCTATAAAGCTCAGCTCGAAGTCAATAAACAAGTACAAGTGAAGCAAAGAATCACATACCGGAGCTCCATGCGCAGTTCACCGACAGTTGTCAACCTATGTTGTTAATTTTGGAACTTACGTTTTGCATTTCATTTCTATTTATTTATAGAAATGCTGTGAATAAAAATATTCATTTATAATTCCTTAACAATTGAAGGAATCGAATTAGTGAAGTAATAAAATTTAAAAGAAGCAGAGAAGCAAAATAAAAAACAGCAACAACGGAAAAGCAGAGTGTGACGAGCACCAACACCAAGACGCATCATCGCTGCATCATCGTTCATCAAAAATAACTCTTTGTGCTTGCTCGTTAAACAAAGAGACTCAAAATTGATAGAAACAACAAAAAAGCTGCTGCAACTGGTGCCTCATCTGAGGACCAGCCACCGCTCAAAAAAGGACGACGTTCAGCAGCAGGAACTGGAGAAGCAGCAGTCAGTACATCATCAACCGAAACAGCAGCGAGCACCAGTAATAATTCGACAAGCCATGGTAGAATAAGATAAGATTTTCTATGAGCTATCATAGTCGAGTTGACAGATATGGCAGTCTGCCTCTCTGAAATGCATCGACGTTCAATGATAAGATTGATTGATCCTATCAAATTGATAAGAGTGTCAGTTCTTTGGAGCCCATCGAAGCAGAAACAGGTTTTCTTTTATATTATTATTAGTTTCGCTTGAGAACTTAAGACTTTACTCAAGATATTTTAAATATCTTCTAAATTGTTTATATTTTATTTTTATGCAGTTTTATGGGTGAAAATAGCTATCGATTATACTTATCTCATTGAATTAAAAAACGTTCACCTCTGAATATCTGTAAGCATAAGTAAATCAGAACATTATGTCAGTAGATCATTAGATCAGTAGATACGAGTGTAATATACCAGCCACTGGTTAAAGATTAAAGGAGTTAAACAAATTTAACCCTGAGCATATGAAAGAAAACTTGTGACTCTTTACCAACATACAATCGTGCCTACTTTAAAATTTGTTAATATAGTTTCAAGGTTATACTCGTATATATGTATTATTGTCGCTAAATTTTAAGAATTAAAAATCGTTAACTGCTGGAAAAAAAGAAAAAACAACAAAGAAGGTATTAAGAAAAAAAAAAGGGGAGCCAGGTCGTATTCAAAGGTAACAGGCCTGTAACAAAGGTTACAGGCAAAAACAAATCCCAAAGAATAGAAAAGCATATTGAAGTCAAACACAGAGCAGATATTGTGCAGAAATTCAGAGATGAGATTCAGATTCACTTAAGATATAAGCAGATAAACATATAGGAAATCAAATGTTGAGGAAGTAGTGTTAGTTGAAGCAGGAGCGGGAAGGTGCTCCCACAGATTAAACCTTAGGCATTTTTCTATGTCGCCAGCAGATTTAAGAATTTTAAACCGAATCAAACCAGCTCTACAAAATAGTATTTGTGTAAGTTAGGAATAGTTGAACAAAAACAACAAAATATTACCTTCTAATACCTCATTTTTTTAATTGTATGAAATAATTGAAACTCTTACGCAAAATAACATATATTTGTAAGACTTTGAAAAAAAAAAAAATAAAAAAAAAAAAATCAATTCCGAGTTGCTAAGCAAGTAACTTTCTTAAGAGATGATAAGATTTTGAAACTAATGTAACAGTAGAAATAACAGAAATATTTTTGTTAAAGAAAAAAAAAATCACAACTTTAAGCATTCAGCTGTAAACTTTTTAAATTTCATTGACATTTTCATTCAGTGGTGTACTTTTGGTTCCGACAAATATTGATGAATTTAACATAAGATAATGTGAACTTTTCTCTTAAAGAAAAAAAAAGAAGTAGATTAAGTTTTAGTTTTAGTTTTAATATTCATCGGAGCTATACTATCATTACTAATTAGTAAGCAGTTTACGCTTTCGATGTAACTATAAAATTAGTTGATGTAACATTATGATTTTTTTTTTGTTTTTTCTTTCTCTACGAATTTTTGTATAATAAAACCCTACGATTGTAGTATGAAGAACTAAACATCGGTGTTGTTTTTGTGACGAAAGGGAGGGTTACCATGAACCGCTAGACTTAGTGGTCGAATACAGGGTTAATGAATTAAAAAGAGTATTCATTAACAGGTAGGGTGGGTAAAGACAGAGGGAAATATACACCTCCTTCCCTCATCTATAGGTACGGGTTCATAGTGTGCAGTCGATAGATTATTTCCATTGTTTTCCTTCTCTCCCTGGTTTCCCATTTCCGTTTCCGTCTGCATACAATTTTTTTTTCAGTGCTCACGCGTCGAAAGTCTTACTTGACAGGCAAGCCCACACCCATTTTCCCTGAGCTAAGCTGCAGCATAGCTAGGTCTGCAGACCCGCTTTGTCAAGTGAGCACCACGTCGTTCCGTCATTTTGACGTTCGGTTGGGAACGATGCGGTGGCGGTTTGTCACAACTCTTGGGATTAACGTGGCCCGATTTTGATTTTTCGAAATTTTGTGCTTTTTTATATTACAAATATTTGCAATCATTTTTTTTTAAGAAAATGAAAATAAATTATACAAATAAATCCAAAATTATATACTACTTACTTACTTAGGTGGCCGTGACAACCCGTGTCCGGATTTCGACCGACCTCATCAGCTCTCGCCAGGCGCCTCTGCTTTGCGCGCGCCTTCTCCAATCGGATACACCAAGTGCGGTTAGGGCTTCCTCAGCCTGGTCCATCCATCGGAGGCATGGTCTCCCTCGTCGTCGTTGACCAGCGACCCTCGCTTCGAGCACCTTTTTCGCTGGAGCTTCGTCGTCCATACGATGGACATGACCCAGCCAGCGTAGTCGCTGCACAGTTATACGCCGAACTACGTCAATGTCTCCGTAGAGCTCATACAGCTCGTGGTTCATTCGGATGCGATAGTCATCGCCGACTCGAACAGGACCGAAGATTTTGCGAAGAACTTTTCTCTCGAACACCCCCAGAGCGGCTGCGTCAGTTTGCGAAACTACCCATGCCTCAGCGCCATAAAGCAGCACAGGTAGAACGAGCGTCTTGTAGAGTGTTAGTTTTGTCGATCGAGAGAGGGCTCTGGAACTTAGTTGCTTACTGAGCCCGTAGTAGCACCTATTAGCAATTATTGTTCTTCGCTTTATCTCCAGGCTGATTTCGTTGTTAGTATTAATGGCGGTGCCAAGGTATACAAACTCCTTGACTACTTCAAAGTTATAGCTGCCGGATGAAACGTGGGAGTCTAAACGCCGAGCTCCCTTGTTTGTAGACAGCATATACTTTGTTTTACCCTCATTTATCGTCAAACCCACTTTGGCTGATTCCTTTTCGATAGCGGCGAAAGCAGCGGTAACATCTCTCTTGGTTCTGCCAACAATATCAATATCATCAGCGTAAGCAAGGAGCTGGACACCTTTATAGAAAATGGTGCCATTACGATGCACACCGGCCTTTCGTACGATCCCCTCCATGATAATGTTGAAGAGATCGCAAGACAGTGGATCGCCTTGCCTGAAACCTCTTTCGGTATTGAAGGTTTCGGAGAGGTCATTTCCTACCTTGACGGAGCTGCGTGTGTTGCTCAACGTCATTCTGCAAAGTCTAATCAACTTTGCAGGTATACCGAACTCAGACATTGTTGCGTATAGGCAATCCCTTCTCGGGCTATCGAACGCAGCTTTAAAGTCGACAAAGAGATGGTGTGTGTCAATTTGATTTTCGTGGGTTTTCTCCAGGATTTGTCGTAGCGTGAAAATCTGGTCTATGGTAGACTTACCAGGTCGAAAGCCACACTGATAAGGTCCAATCAGTGTTTTTGTAATTGGCTTTAATCTTTCACACAGTACGCTTGAGAGAACCTTATATGCGATGGAAATAAGACTGATACCTCTATAACTTGCGCAGATTGTAGGGTCTCCTTTCTTAAGTATAGGGCACAGTACACTGAGGTTCCAATCGTCGGGCATGCTTTCTGCTAGCCATATTTTGCTGATGAGCTGATGCATGCGCCTTATCAATTCATCGCCGCCGGTTTTAAACAATTCAGCTGACAGGCCGTCAGCACCCGCTGCTTTATTGTTTTTGAGTCGTTGGATAGCAACTCGAACCTCTTCATGGCTAGGTGGTGATACTTCCACTCCGTCATCGTCGATTGGTGGCACTGCACTGTGCTCTCGATGGGCGGCATTGGTGGAATCGTCGCCATTAAGTAAATTGGAGAAGTGCTGTCTCCACAATCTAAGCACACACTGTGTATCCGTATTCAGATCTCCATTTTCGTCTCTACAAGTGGATGCTCCGGGCTTGAAACCTTGGGTTAGACGCTTAACCTGTTGATAGAATTTTCGTGCATCCTTCTTGCCCTGGTATACCTCTAGTTCCTCACGCTCACGCTTTTCCTGCTCTCTTTTCTTGCGTCTGAAAAGGCGCCTCTCTTCCTTCCTCTTTTCGCGGTAGTTTTCTCGCACGGCTCGCGTTGCAGCTGACTGCAGCGTTTTTCTATAAGCGGCGTTTTTTACTGCAGTCGCAATGCGACACTCCTGATCATACCATTGGTTCCGAGGTTGCGGGCGCCGGAAACCAATGACTTCTTCAGCGGCAGCGCGCATGGAGTGGGATATATGCGCCCAAAGTCCGCCGGCGTCGTCGGGTCTAGAGGTTGGTTGGTTGAGCTTAACCGAGAGTTGAGCGGAGTAGGCTTCGGCAGTCCGTTGTAATTGCAGCTTAGCGACATCTAGCTTTCGTTGCATTCCTGTGCGTATGTTCTTCGCATTGCATAATCGCATGCGGATCTTGGCTGCAACAAGATAATGGTCGGAGTCAATGTTGACCCCCCGAAATGTACGCACATCTAGAACACTAGAGGCATGCCTTCCGTCGATTACAACATGATCAATTTGGTTTCGCGTTTTTTGATCCGGGGACAGCCAGGTGGCCTTATGGATGTCGAGGTGCTTAAATCTGGTGCTACTAACTACCATGTTTCGTGCCGCGGCGAAGTCGATCAGTCTTAGACCGTTGTTTGTGGAGGTCTCGTGAAGACTGAACTGACCGACAGTGGGGCCAAAGATGCCTTCCCTTCCGATTATATAATTGATTTATAATTTTGGATAAGCAATAAATTCTTTTTGGCATCAATCCTATGAAATAAATTGGAAGATGTATACTATGCTTGCTTTCAGGTTTGTTCGTATTTTGCTCGCTTTGATGCAAAGAATGGTGCGATGGTAGCACATTCAACTTGCATCCTAATTGTACGCGGTTCGATGCGAGTACGGAAAGGGAAAAGTGCATTATTCCCAACACAGGTTTTTCGACAAATTTTTCTTTTTTAATATTTATAAACAAAAATATAATTAACAAAAAAATAAAACAGCAAGATCCGTCGTCTGTGCTATGTGGATCGAGCCTGAGTATTATTTAAGTGATCAAATTAAAATAAAAAAATCCTATTGATAACCATCTCTGTCACGAAAGTAAAACAAAAAACTGCAATCTAATTATGTACGTGAATTTTGAACTTTTCACTAACAGTCCATAAACGAAAGGGACAATTTATATATACCATTATATCGCCATGATTAGAATTCTAGTTGGCTTTATGAAAAAAGACTGTTCTTGAACTACTACTGGAACGAGAGCATACTGCTTTTTAACTATTTGGTTGCACTGAACGAAGGGAAAAATAAACTAACAATCTTCCCAGAAATTCCATTTTAGGGTAAAAGTTTCACTTCTACCACGCGTGGCGGCCACACACGTTTTTTTTTTAATAAAAAGTGATTGCTTGATGCCATTATTTTTCTTGTTTTTATCAAAATTGATGTTATTTATTATTATTATTACTGTTACGTTTTATTAAGAAATTTACCCAACTTGGTTCTTGTTGTAAAAATTATTTAAACTCTAAATTGCTGTTTTTATGCCCTATTATATGACACTAAATCCATTAGTAAAGGTGGCAGTATCTAATGTTAGCTTATAAAATATTAATTTCTTATTCGTGGAGAAAAAAAAATTTAATTACTCTTAAGTGCCATATTTAACTTTACTTGAACTCTATTTGAATTCAGTACAGCAACAGACCTATTGAAATTTTACTTAAATTTTCAAAAAAATATTAAAAATGTAAAACGTAAAAAATTCGAATAACAACAAAAAGTCAATTCACTCTCGAGGTATCATCAAAAAGGCCGCTCCGAACAATATGTATGAAAAAACGAATTTCCCTTATAAAATTTTTTTATCTGTTTTTCAGATTTTTTAATAGTTATTCTGCTATTCGGGACGAAGAAAAATTCAACAAATCAAAGATCATTTGAATCGGCCATTCTTAAGTTATAAATGGTTTAACTAACCTGACTTATTTATACAGGGTGTCCCGCAACTGAGTGTAACTATTTTCGGAGCTGAAAGGTTATGTCGAGCTGAGCAAAAAATCGTATGGGAGGGGGGGTCTATTTTCACAGTCTTGGGAGTTACAGTGTTAATTAATATATCACGACTTTGATTCACGTTATTGGTTCTAGCAGAAAAACTAACCAACATAAAACTTATTTTGTTAGCTCCAAGGCAATGAAATCACCTTTCCCACTGTATATCAACAAACCCCACCAACTTATCCGTTACCGAGCTGTGCTGTTGAGAAGATGAAATCAATCGATTGAAACTACCAAATTTCAACTTTGAATGCAAATTTCTCAGAATTTCGCGTAATAAATGAAATTATTTTTTTGATCAATTTTGTAATTTATTAAATTTTCTTTTCAATGACACCAAAAACATAAACATATCTCAAAAGTTAAAAAAAATGTCAGTACTAAAAAAATTATACTTTTAATGCGTGAATACCCTTATTCTATAATTATAATATACTAAAAGATGCATCGATTTTAAAAGGATATATAATTTAATAATATTAATACACATCAAATTCATCGAAATCGTGATGTTACTTTAACATAATGTTAATTTAAAAATTTTTATCAATATAAACAAGATTCACGAATTATAAATTCCCACGATAATCCTCTGACCATATTAGTTTTCCATCGAAATACAAGCACATCCACGTATTAGAGTTTCTGAACGAAATTGCAACCATTGGCATGGAATGTCAAACGCACGAGCTAGTAGATTTTTCACAATTTTTTTCACATTGCGTTGACCGTACTTTACCCCTACTTTTTTTTACAGTATGTGGTCGACGCAAAGGATGAAGTCGAATTGAGTGTTGCTTCATAAGAACTCGTTCAGCCTTACTAAAAAACTGATATTAAATTTTTGGCTTCAGCTTTTTAATTTAGTAGCAGCTGTAGCCTCTGCTAAGCTAATGCTAAAAATCTTTTTAGGGCTGGCACTAATTAGTGGCTCTAAATTATTTTTTTGGTAAGGCTAGTTGTTTATAGTCTTGCTGTCAACGCACGACTGACCTAACGCAATATTGCGTTTAAGCTATTTAAGGCACTGTTTACACGTCATTCAAATTGAAGGAGCATTCAAAATTTGTTGATTTCCCAGCGAAAAAAAAGATGAACTCTCTGCGAGAGCGGAAATGAATTTTCAACACTTCATCGCATCAATCAAAATTTTGATGGAGCTCAAGACCTGCATCAATCAATCATAGGTTTGCATTATCAAGTCTTCTGGTACTTACAACACTTTTATTCGGCATCGGCCATTCAATCAAAAAATCACGTGTGAGCAGCTATTCAATCAAATATCTCGAAGAGAGTAAAAGAGAACCAAAAATGCGATATTCTTCATTCAATTTGAGTAACGTACAAACGCTGCCTAAGTCGTAAGGGTCACATGCAACGATTTTTTTATTATGTTATTGTAAGAAAATACTACTTTTTTTGAAAAAAAAGTTCTTTTTAGGTACTTTATTTCATTTCGCCATCCAGCAGCACTGTTCAGATTGCTGATTTCTACCATGCACCATGGCATAATTATAAGGTAGGGTCGACTCGGAGAGGAATGGAGTAGAAAGCAGAATAAAGCGAGATTGGTGTCAAAATCAGCTGTTCATCGCCAATTTCTTTATGCTCACGTTTCGCAGTTGTTTTTAGGTTAAAACTGTTACAGGTTTTTTTTTGCAATTTTAAGACTTCTTTCACATTTTATAGTTTTTATTACACTTTTTTGATAATATTTTCACTCAAATTAGTACAAATTTAACACCCGCGACCGCACTGTTTTCAATTTGGAAACATAAAATATTTTCTTCATGTGCAATTTCTACGAAATTCGTCGTTTTGACATATATGTTCCTTCTCATTATCCACTCATCGTTGACGCGTGAGAGCACTCAGCGAAGTGGTCCTACCTTATCATTGTATCATGCCATGTACAGCAATCAAAAAATAAAACAAATTTGATTGTTTGAAACAGTCGATACCATGGTAGAATAAGACAAGGTAGTGTTAGTAGTTAAAATTCTCTCTTGTGCTGGGTACCGCACTTGCCAAAACCAGGTTTTTACGAATAAAAGCAAAACAAATAACAAAATTTGCAGATTATGATATTCTATGTGTTTGACAGCTGCGGTACCCACCGCTCCGAGACGACACTACCTTGTTAAATATACCTTGAGTCGATACCATGATATATTGATTTACAAGGTAGGAGTGATAGTTCTGTTGGCGATTTGAAGTTGTCAAAAACACATTGAAATAGAGAAAGCGAAGAAGCAGCAAAACAGATGACAAGTTAAACTTTGTATTGATTTGGCAATGTCCGATCGCCGCTTGTGAAGAAAGGTAGGTTTCAAGGCTGCCTTGTAAATTATTGTTTCATGCTCGATACTGGAAACTTGCTCATCACTAATCGTTTCCTAATAACAGGAACTAGTGTGCGGTGACAAATATATAAAAAAACTTACTTAATTTTTATAAAATGGGCAAACGTCGTAATCAAGCACTTATTGGATTTAGCGATACGGGCTCCGCTTCAGATATTGAATTGGTACGAATACTCTAAGAAATTAAATTTATCAGTCTTTTCTTGTGTCATAAACATTGGAATAACTTCACTTTAGGGGCCGGACCCGAATATATGTTTTCTTATTTTATTGTTATTATTGTGAAATATTTTACAAATTAATTTATAAAATATTTGTTGGTGCGGGGCAGCTAAGGCCATGTTGCGCCGATTTTAATCTAATTTTCGGAGAGCAGGTTTTGTTTTCTTAAAGCACTTTTAACAGAATCAAAATCTTCTTTTCTTCTACAGTATGAAATATGATGAACAGTCATAGTTGAAACGCAAAGATTACATTGCATAGGCTCAGTTTTTGTGAAGAGATGTTTGGTGCTGAATATCGTTTTGCCGAGTCTTATCCTAGCCAGTGTGACACAATCCTCACGCGTCAAATTGTTGTTGTAATTAGGCCTTGATGGCTTAGTGTTGTGACTTCTTAAAAATTAGTTTGATGATTCCCAGGAAAGACGAGATTCAAGATTTTGAGTTGTACGGAATAATTGATAGTAATAATTAAATCCAAGCAAGGGGCTTCAAAAATAAAAGGAAGCAAGAATGCTTCCTTCAGCGCAGCATCGGCTACTTCGTTTCCGGCAATTCCGATGTGCCCGGGAATCCATATGATTTTGATAGGATATAAGCACTCTACGTTGCTACAAATAAATTTAAAAGTATTGCTTTTTCTGTTATTAAGAGCTTTTAGCACACTAAGGCTATCTGAGCATATCAAAGTTTTTTTTCCATTTGTGCAACATATTTGACAGCGAAGTGTATTGCTGTGAGTTCAGCAGCAAATATACCTGAGAACATAGGCAGAAGAGATTGTTGAATTTTGTGAAAGCTATTTGGAATTTGGCTGCAGACTGCATAAGAGGTTGCACTTTTCTGGAAAGATCCGTCCGTGTAAAGTGTCATTTCGGGAGCAAAAAAGTTACAGGCATCATGGAAAATTTGTTTAAAAATCAATGCATTAGTATTTTTTTTGACATATTTACATAATGATGTGTCAATGAAAATGTTATGCTCAAATGTGTTAGTTAATCTTAAAGTTGGCTGTTTTGGAATTGGTAAATTATATTTAAGCATTAGATTTGTATTATTTCTTACTCCACACAAATCTCTACCATTTAAACCTTGGTCCAATGATTCGTACAGCTTTTCCCAAAAGAGGTGATGTAGACTTGAAATAGTTGAAGTTAATTATTTTGAAGCCAGCTTTATGCTTCGATTGTTTTTTATCGTTTGAAAATTTTGATAACGAGCTTCAATCCTTAAATCATCTAACGGTGTTGGTGTTAGTAATCTAGTAGCTATTCTAAAGCACTTGTTAAGTGCAGTATTTATTTTTCTTATATTTGCTTTGCTCGTCCAGCTGTAGATGGTGATACAGTGTTGAATCACACCAACAGATAGAGACCTGCATATTCCAATCGCAGTATCAATATGGGGACCTTTTTCCTTGAGCAAATTACTTTAAGTAAATTGTTTATTTTACTTAATTTACTGATTAAAATACTGGTTTGTGCATTCCATAATAATGTTTTTGTAAAGGTCAAACCTAGAATTCTCATTTTAGTTTTGATATGAACTGTCTCAACCCGTAATGTTAGTGTCGTACAGTGGCAGTTGTGTTTTCGGCAGACATAAAGTATTTCCTTAAGTTGAATGGAGTTGTTTGGCCATTTCTTTTTAATTGCAATTTTTTTAAAAAAAAATTAACATAAAGTATTTCCGCTTTGTTAGCGGGTACAATAGCGTCTCTTTTAATAGCCCACTGATTGAGTTGCTCATCAAAGGCATTTAGGTTACGAGCAACTGTATCCATTGATCCCGTAGCAACTGCCAAAATATCTGCATACATTCCAATGTAATCTATGCCTACTACATTTTTTAAAGATTTTAATAATTCGTTTGCATATGCATTGTACAAGAATACTCACAATGGTGACCCTTGAGGTACACCATTATCAAGCGAAATCCTTTTTGAAAAATAGGCTCGGCATCAACTCGAACTGTTATTTGCCGGTAAGTTAAAAAAGACAGTATAATTTTAAGTATTACTTTTGGGATTCCCCATTCATGTAATTCGTTTATGACAAAACACGATACAACTCGGTCAAAAGCTTTCTCAAGATCTTCAGATAAAACGATGCTATGCTTTTTGTTTTTAAGATTTTCTTTAAGCTTTGTTTCCAATAAATGGCATAGAGTATGAACACCGTGATTGGGTAAAAATGCATGCTGTTCTTTTTGAAGTTTGTCTGCTGAGCATTCTAAAAGTCGTTTAGCAATAATTTTTTCAAACGTTTTCGATAGCACAGGGAGCAGCGATATAGGCCGATATCCTTCCATGAGATTAGGATTTTTACCTGCCTTTGGAATAGGTGATAGAATGCTATGTTTCCAATCATGGGGATAAATTCCAGAGACTAAGATGTTGTAAAGCTTGCAGATTCTCGCTTTAAGCTTACTAGAGGCATTTTTTAACATGGAGTATGTTATTTTGTCAGCACCTGGACTTGTTCCTTTAGTGGTCCGAAGTGTCAGGTCTAATTCCGAAATTGTTACTTCTTGAAGAGTGCTGATTAAAGATGGTGTGACATCTGATAGAGTAATGTTGCTTACTTTCTTTCATAGAAACCGTATATCTATCATCGGATTAAGCGAGTTCAGAAAATGTTGCAATGTGCATCGTTTTGCTGTTTTGCATTCTCATTTCAATTTTGCGCTTATCCTCCTATAACTTATGATGTTCGTAATACTTCTGACCGTTTTAAATTTCTTCCATGCTTGGTTTTTTTGGTTAATTAGTTTTGCTATGTCTGAATTGAACCATGCTGGGCTATTTCGATTTCGAGGTTTACAACTAATAGGCATAGATTCGTTTGCTGATTTCCTTAAAATTTTTTTTATATGAGCTGCCTCTTTATTAATATTATTTGTTTCGGCGTATTCATCACAGAAATCATAAGAATTAGAGCAAAATCTTTTCCAATTTGCGCTTTTATCTAGAAATCTAGAAACATACTTTTTTTATTATTAGCAACACGATTAAAAATTAAAATTGGGAAATGGTCACTCGCTTCGGGTTGCGAAAGGAAAGACCAAGTGAGGGTCGGTGCTAAGTCAACAGAAGCCATTGTAACATCAACTGCAGTAAGTGTATTTCTTGTACTAAATAAAGTAGTAAACCATCATTTAAAATTGCTAAGTTCCTATCATCAGCTAAGTTTTCCCAAATCACACCACTCGGAGATGTTCTTTGAGATCCCCATAAGATGTTTTGAGAATTTAAGTCTCCAACTATAAGATGATGTCCAGAATTAAATTTAGGTATGTCACTTACCAGCTCAGGTGTTAAATAAACAGCACATTCTTTATAGATGTTTGTAATGTGTAGATCAGAATAACCGTTGATTGTTATGGTATGAAAAAGAAGATTTCCTTGCGATACTCTATGTTGAGATACACTTATATTATTTTTAATGAGCATAGCTTCGCCAGATTTAGCGTAAGAGAAGTTTTTATTGTGGTTATAAATGTTGTAATTGGAAAGATGTAGGAAGTGCACATTTTTGTCTATTATATGTTTTTCTTGAATCGCTATAATATCCGGTCGATGTTTAGTAACTAAAGTTTCAAGTGCAAATTTATTGTTAATATACCCCTGCATATTCCATTGAAGTATTTTTATATCCAATCGAAAATCCATGAAGAGTTAAATGTATTAAAGAAAAAGAAGTAAAGCTTTATAGAACAAATAATTGGTAGAAAGCTTTAATTGTTGTTGTTATATTGGGATGTATATTGTACTTCTAAGTTTGTTAGGTGTAATAATTACGCTTAGATTAGGGAATTTTTGGTAAAGTTGTGAGCATGGTGTCAGCTCGACATCGCTGTTGATTTTTTGAATCGGTTTTGGCGACGACTCATTGTTATCACTTGTGTCCATAATTGTCAATAATTTTGTCATTCGATGGTAGATTGGTTGCTGTTTGTTTTTTGCTATTGCTGCTAGGTAAATGTTTTGGAATGTTTCTCAGAGTATCGTTTTTGTACGAGGGGTGCCTTTTATATTTCGGGATTAGAGAACAAAAATAAATATTAATCATCGAAAATCACTTTATTGTTTTTCAAAATATTCTCCGTTAAGATCTATACACTTTTGCATGCGTTTGAACCAATTGTCGAAGCACTTTTGCCACTCTGATTGAGGTATCTCCAAAACATGCATTCTGAAAGCCGCAACCGCTTCTTCGGGCGTCGAAAATCGTTGTCCACGCAGTTTATTCTTCACGGTTGGGAATAAAAAGAAGTCATTCGGTGCCAAGTCAGGACTATACGGCGGATGACCCATCAAATCGATGTTTTGGGTGCTCAAAAATGCAGTTGTTTGAGCCGATGTGTGAGAGCTCGCATTGTCGTGGTGAAGAGTGATCCGTCTTCGGCGGTTGGTTTTCCTGATTTCTTGGAAGACAACTGGCAAACAAATGGTTGTGTACCACTCAGAGTTGACTGTTCTGCGTTGTTCTAGTGATACGGTTGCGACATGTCCATATTTTCCGAAAAAACAGGCGACCATTTGCTTGGAAGTGCTTCGTGCGCGAACAACTTTTGTTGGATTTGGCTCATCTTGAAACACCCATACAGTCGACTGCTGTTTACTTTCGGGCTCATACGCGTAAATCCACGATTCATCACCTGTCACGATGTCATAGACGTGTTTCGAAGCACCGCGATCGTATTTTTTGAGCATTTCCTTCGACCAATCGACACGAGCCTTTTTTTGAGCGATTGACAAATTGTGTGGGATCCAACGCGAACAAATTTTTTTGACAGTCAAATGTTTATGCAATATTGAATGTATGCTGGTCCCACTTATGCCTAAGGTTGCCTCAATCTCACGATAGGTAACATGACGATCTTGCAATATCAGTTCGCGCACAGCATCAATGGTTTTCGGAACAACAGCTGATTTCGGACGACCTTCACGAAATTCGTCTTGGAGTGAACTACGACCACGATTGAATTCACCATACCATCGATAAACACTGGTCCTTGATGGAGCTTCATCGCCAAAAATTGAATTAAGTTCATCCATGCACTGTTGCTGTGTTAATTCACGTCGAAAGTTGTAAAAAATAATCGCACGAAAATGTTCACAATTTAATTCCATTTTTAGACCGAGATGAATCTTTTAAGTTACTATAAACAACACAAATAGCGCTCGTATGTCAAAACGTTCTAAGTACGTATAAGCCAACAAATGTCAAACTTTGCGATAGAGCTTTCAGTTGACAGATTGCAACACCAGGGTTGCCAAATCCCGAAATATAAAAGGCACCCTACGTATGTATAACTGTTTATTTGTGTTGTTTTGGTAGTGGGTGATTTGATTTGTGTATTTTTTTGTTGGTCTTTGGGTAACGTGTTTGTTGTTATAGAACTGGTTGAATTAGCGGCTTTGTGACTGGGGACCTGTATATTACTTTGTTGTTTTGTAGTAGTTTGTGTTTTGTTGTATGTGGTGATGATGCAGTTGGGAAGATGTTTGTTTGTGTAGTAGAAATTTTTTGTTGAATATGTTGTGTACTTGTTGTTATAGCGGCGTCTTTGATGACCTCTGCCATTGTGGGTTTTGATACGATTTTTCTAAAAGGTTGAAGCGTATGAGCAGTAGGGTTACTGTTAAATATTCTCCATGCCTCTCTTACCGTACACCTATGATCAGTTTTAACTTTATTTACAGCTTTGTGCTTTAAAAATGTAGGGCATGATGCTTCATATGAAGAGTGTTCTTCGCTATTACAGTTAACGCAGTATTTTCTAATGCATGTCTCATGTGGCGGTTGTAGAGCGCACTCTTTGCAGAGTGCGACATTGCGACACTTTTTTTTGTGTGTCCGAGTTTTTGGCAATTTACGCACAGCATGGGATTCGAAATGTGTTCCTGGACCTTAACCATTTCCCAGCTTAATTTAAGAGTCTCCGGGCGACGAATCAGGTCAAAAGTAATGATAATGGCTCCGGTAGGGATTAGATCACCTTTTTCTTTTTTAAAAATTTTTTAACGCTTATGAATTTTTGATCGGACAGACTTTCAACAAGTTCTTCTTCAAATATGTCTATTATTTTTCTTGAAAAGATCCGACCTTGAGTTGTGTTAAGATTCGCATGGGTTGTAATTTTAACAGGAACCAAGTCGACTAGTTTTGCCTTTAAAAATTTTTGCGCAGCTTTCAAGTCTTTAGTTTTTAATAGTAAGTCTCCTGATCGTAGCTAAAAAAAATCTCCGCGAAACGAACAAAATAGTGTTTTCTTTTTGTGATAAAATGGTTTGCCTTGTTAAATTTTGTTTCTAACATTCCGTACAAGTGCTATAATTTTATCAAAAAAAAATATACATTTAATAAAAAATAAGAAAAAATATTGAAGCATGGGCCCTAAAGAGAAATTAATCAAAATTTTTAATAAAAAATTGCGCTGATATCAACAATTCATGAACAATTCTATTTAAAAACCGTGGCGCTTTTTAATAAAAATGTTCCGCCTTCGGCGCTCATTCTTTTCATCAATTTGTTTTTTGACATTATTGAAAATCAGAAAAACTCAAATTTGAATTTTTGTTTACTGTTTTGTTTATTTGTTTATTAATACCGTCTGAGTCGGAATCTGGAAAAATTTCAGCCTGGTCTCAAGTCGTTTAGAAGTTATAGGGTTCAAAGTTGCAAAAATTGGCTAGAAAAGTTGTGATTTGCTTCTTAAATTTTCTACAAAACTAAGCACTATGGGTATCAAAAGAAAGGTTATGCTGTAACCTATTCAACGAGCTATTAACCATAAAAATCTGTATTACTTTTGAAGATATAACATTTTACATATTATGCACACTTGACGGTTCACCCTTTTACGAAATAATCAAACATGGAAAATATTTATAAAAAACCTCGCGATTTTTATTTTACATACTATGCATTTTGCATTTCTTGTGCACTGTTGGTTCTCTCTTTTTCGAAATAAATAAAACATGAAAAATTTTTATAAATAATTGAGCGATTTGAGCGGCGTTATGAGTACAAAAACAGTTATATCTTCAAAAGTAATGCATGCATTACCTTGAAACATGCTAATTCAGCCATACATTTCATTGAAGAAAATCCCATATAAAATTCCCACGAACGCAATACAGAAATGTTGACATTTTTCGTGCATGAAAATATTACTGAATCGATGCGGAAGTTTCGTCAACAAAGAAAACAGAAATATGAAAAAAAATGGTTTTCCATTTTTTCATATTCCTTGATTTTATTTTACATTTTTTTATGGATCAGATCATATCCGATTTGTAATCTTTGATATATCAGTCATGCAGTCCACTAATACACTAAGTTTTTAAAATGATATATATTGTAACATTTAACGAAAGAATTACCCTGAAATATAAGTCTTTGTACGGAAAACATGAATGAACACAAAGCAGAAAGATTGAAGAATTTTCGGCAAATTTTGTAATGACGGAACACAAGCCGGACGAGTTAAAGAATTTTCGACAATAAAGACAAGAGATAAGAGTTATCGGTTATCGCGTGTTCTAGTGTTTTCGTTGTTTCCTTGTTCTGTTTGTTTTTTTTTTTAATGTTGAAACAAATGCAGATGAGTTAAAGAATATTCTGAAAGTCTGTTATTGACAAATACAAGCCAGACGCATTAAAGAATATTCTGCAATTCTGGCTTATGCAGCAGTTTGTTTAATTTATTTAAAAGCAGAGTAGGTAGTCCGGTAGCTCAATACCGCAGCATACGATTTCTTTTAATTTCGATATAAATGTGTGTTAAAAACTGCATTTGAATTATATGAAAGATATGGTATTTATATAAAAATTCACAGATCTAAAAATAAAAAAAAATTACATAGCCTCATTTTGTATTCCTAACGAAGCATTCAACGAACGATGGCTATGCGAACGATGTTGAATTCAAAGTGAAATGTGTATTTCGAACGAAGCTTATCGTTAGCTCATTCGACAAGCTTTTGTTTGATATGTACACTCAAACTTATACACAAGCAGTTGTCAAATAATGCACTGCCATATCAAACACTAGGTAAGTTTTCTGTATTTTGTTAACTTACTTCAAAGATTTTTGAAATATGTTGCTTTGTTTATTATATGTTGGCAGTGCTTAAAATGTATGCAGCTAATGCCGTTTTGTTTTTATTTTATGTATTTCAAGTGCTTCACAGCCTTCAGACACTGCATATATTTATATATATCATAATTAATTTACCTTTAGGTTCAGAATTTTCCATTTGTTATCCATTTTATTTACGAATGCAACCACAACAATAGCATAAAAGTGTTCGTTTGATTTTGACGTTCCGGTTTGTGGTTTCAGTGATCGTTAGAAATACATGTTGCAAATATGTAACTGTACTACATCATCGTTCGCTGGCTGATCAGCTGTTATCGTTGTTTAATTCTGTTCGATTTACAAATTTCAAAAACACGAACGAACACTGTGAACAAAACGATTCATCGCATAGGAATACAAAATGAAGCTATTAGATTCAAAGATGCATTCGTTAATATTGCAGCATGTACTGTTTCCAAATCAATCAATGCAAGGCCTACTTCGACTACCTACGAAGAAATTATGGTATTGTTATCTTGCAAACTATGAAAACAATTGACAGGAGTTGGGAGACTACGAATCAACGCACAAAGAGGAGGCGCGCTAAATGCGTTTGTAGCGCCTTTTAAGATTTCAACTCAAAATTTGTCGGACAGTTCAACAGCTACTGCAACTCTACATATGCTGGTTTGTGTACATAGCTAAGCGTGGTTTGTACATATACAAATTTTCCAAACTTTCACGAATTTTATCTCTTAAACCATTTGAGACCGACCTTTTGAGACCGACCATTTGAGACCGACCGCAGCATTAAATTTATTTATTTATTTCTTTCATCAAACAGAAAAAACTCTTATTGATTACTTAACAATTTGAAAATAAATATAACTTAAAATTTACTAATTACACTAACAACATTTAAAATAAAGTAAAACAAATAGGACTTGAGAAAAAAACTAGAAGTAAACATTAAATACTAATTTTCACAGAAATATAATAAAGCTATAAAAAAATAGAAGTTATAATACTTTCAAATAATATAAAAAAAAAACTACAAAAAATTTATATATACCCTAAACTAAGAATTTTACAGAAAAAAGCGGAAAACGATAAAACAGCAATTGAGTAAACTTAACTAGAATAAATAATTGAAAGAAGCATGAGTTGAGATTTAAAACAAATTCTTGAGGTCGAGTTAAAAATGTCAATGAATGGCAGAACTTGATTCGTCTCAATAATGCACCGAGTGATCGATTCGTTCCGAGCATAAACGCATCTATGGAAGGGAACCCGAAGATTAAAATGACTTCGAAGATGCCCAGATGGTGAAATAAAGTCCCGCATTGCAAGTAGCGTAGGGTCTTGAATATGATGGTGGACCAAGTCGCGAATAAAAATAACGGATTGGATTCGCCGTCTGGAATTCAATGAAGTGATATTAATCAGGGCACACCTTGTACTATAGGGAAGAGGCTCAGGAAGATTCCAGTTTAATTGGAAAACCATAAACCTTGTAAATTTTTTTTATCCCTTTCAATTATTAGAACTTGGGTTGATGAAGAGCAAGGATTCCAAACAACTGAGCAGTAATCCAAATGTGGTCGAACCAGAGAAGTGTAGAGAAGTTTAAGGGTGTAGGGATCTTTAAATTCGTTTGCGTTTCTGATTAAAAAGGCTAACATAGAGTAAGACTTATTAATAACGAGATTAATATGTTCTTTAAAATTCATACGAGTGTCAAACAAAATGCCGAGGTCTTTCTTACAAGGAA
Source organism: Coremacera marginata (assembly GCA_914767935.1). Lineage (NCBI taxonomy): Eukaryota > Metazoa > Arthropoda > Insecta > Diptera > Sciomyzidae > Coremacera > Coremacera marginata. The sequence goes on from OU612044.1 coordinate 99,460,073, forward strand.
CTCTCTCTAGTTGACAAGAATTTATTAAATAACTAAAAATTAAAGGCACTGAAGCTCTAGAAAATGAAAGGCATTGGCATTTAGAGATATTATCTTCTTCATTCTGAAGAAGAATAGCATCTGCGAAAGAATTTATTGAACGGAAAAGTTTGAGGTCATCACCAAATAAAAGACTATGAGAATATTTAACTATTGATGGAAGGTCATTAATAAACAGCAGAAACAGGAGAGACCCAAGGTCTCTCGGAACTCCAGATGTAGCGACGAAGGGCCTAGATAGGCAGTCATTAACTTTAACCAACTGAATGCGATTTGACAGATAAGATTTCCAACTTAGGAGATTGGAGTGAATACCAAGAGACGCAAGTTTGAGAAAAAGTTGGTTATGGTCAACTTTGTCAAACGCTTTAGCAAAGTCGGTGTAAATAATGTCAGTTTGGAGGCCGGCTTCAAAGTTACGCATCACAAAATTGCAAAAAAGGGTTAAGTTGGAGGTAGTAGATTTTCCTGTTAAGAATCCATGCTGGTCGGATGACATTATATTTTTGACATGAAATGATAATTTGTCGTACACAATTTTATCTAAGACTTTAGGGATGCATGCTAATTTAGAAATTGGTCTATAATTTTTAACGTCTTGTTTTGCACCCGATTTATAGATAGGATCAATATGAGATATTTTCCCATTATTAATAAAATATCCCTCAGAAATTGATTTTTTAAAAATCATAAAAAAGAGGATAGGCTAATGAAGGAGCGCAATTCTTTAAAACAATTTGAGCCAAACCGTCAGGACCCGCAGATGAGCTATTGTTGAGGTTAATTAGAACAGATTTAATGTCAGACGGGGAAAATTATAGGTCGCCAAGATCAAAAATGGAATCGAAAGGGATACAATGATGCACAGAATTCGAATTAGTAACAGGGGAGTAGACAGATTTAAAGTAATCAGCGAAAAAATTACAGATACATGGAGTACTATCAGAGGAGGAACCAAGATAACACATAAAATTAGGTAGACCATTAGTTTTTCTTTTATTGTTAATAAACGTCCAAAAATATTTACTATTGTGCTTGATGGTAAGTTCAGTAGAGTTAATGTAGGAGTTATAAAGAAATTTGTTAAGAGTGTCAAATTGAAGCTGAAGGGATAAGTAAATGGACTTTAGATCGCTATTATAATTACTGCATCTATAATGTTTGAAAGCTTTGTTTTTCCTATTCTTAAGGTTGGTTAGTCTTATTAAACCAAGGAGGGTTGTTATTTTTAGAGATCTTAGAGCGAGGGACAAATCTATTCCCCGAATCATTTAAGATGGATATAAAATTATCATAATCAACCGATAAGTCTGAGCTATCAAGGACAGAATTCCACGATATCGAAGACAACATCACATTCATCTCATTAAAATCAGCATTTTTATAGTTTAACGAGAAGTTCTCGTTAGTGACCAGTTTTTGGTATTGCTTAGAAGAAAATTCAACTAAAATGGGTTTATGGTGGTAGGTACCATGAGATGAGTGAGATAGGTGAGATAGGAGATTCTAAGGAAAAATCAAATTCCTTATCTACAAAAACAAGATCAAGAATTCGATTAAGGTCATTAGAAATATCATTTATTTGGGCCAAGTCATGACGGCTGAAAAAGTCTACTAAAAGGTTTTCAATTATACCATGTGCATTAAACGGGAGAAGGCAAGATTCATCACAGTCAGGCTTCCAAATAATATTCCCCAGCGAATACTACATGTTGAAAACTTGAAAGATTATCAAGAACGAAACGGCAACTTTCGAAATGAGCATTGTAGAGCTCCTGGGAGCTTCTAGGTGGAATATAACTCGCTAGAATAAAAAGTTCAAATAATCAAACGATCCACAAAGAGTTTAATGATAATCTGATCCATGTCAAAGACAACCGGAAGATCAATATTATTATGAGGAGGAACTATCTGGTTACAGGAGAGTGAGTTTTTTATCGCAATAAGAACTCCACCTCCGCGAGAAAGCCCTGATGTTAAAGAACAGCGATCCTTACGGAACACATTATACGAAAAGCCATTGAATATTTCAGAAATAAGATGACTGTCAGACAGCCAAGTATCTGTGAAAATTATAATATCATAATCTAAACCACATGAGGATACAAAAAACTTATTAATTTTAGTTCTCATGCCACCAATATTCTGATAATATAAAGAATACCTATGACTAGATCCTGTCAGTTTTTTGGAGTAGAAGTCGTGTTGAGTAATGAGGTTCGAGAAAGTAACGTCTAGGGCGAGGTATGAATTCATGTACCATTGTACCAGGTGGCCAAAAACTAGCCGATACTAAAGATGTGTAGTCCAAATTATCGACTAATAGTTTGAAGGATGATATCTCACGAGCCATGTTGGCAGAAAGTTTGTAGCAGATGATAGGTGCTGATGGTTGAAATTTTGAGGTTAAAAATGACATGACATCATTCACGGGCGTAGATGCAGCCAATCTGGAGATGAATATAGATTTGCGTAACGGTCTTTGTACAACGATCAGGTTGGCAGCAGGTAACGCAGAGGTTGGAGTCAAAAAACTGGTAGCAGCAGGTTGTAATACTGGCGTTTCAAGCTGAAATTGTTCATGAGCACTGATCACAGAGGCAGCATTAGCCGAATTTAGCACAATTGAAGGAATTTGATGGTTCGCAGACAATGTCGGTGCTAAATCGTTACAGAAAGATTCCATGCTAGAGCTAACAAGCAGTGCAGAAGTTGCAGACGGACGACTGGTAGCAGCAGATTGAGTTGTAGAAGCGATATTAATTGTATTTCAATAGAGCCGGTACTCATAGGTGGTTC